>OY978225.1:15827800-16427800 GCA_963854785.1 Vaccinium vitis-idaea | reverse complement strand
TTTTTATACCTCAGGGCAAGTTTGCTTGTCGGTGAATGATAAGGTTGAATTAAGGAGGTGGCAGGGCCGGCCTAGGCCTAGGGCACTCCAAAAATTGCTACTATTTGGGGCACTCCACCACTTTATACAATTGGGCTTGACTACAACTCTTTTTTGACCCAAATCAAGAAAAAAAATCCATTATAAGTTACAAAAGAGCCCAACCATTGTGGCCCAATATTAAAAAAAAAGGCCCAAGAACCATTGTGGCCCAGTATCAAAAGAGCCCAGTCATTAGCTTTATCATTAATGCCTTGGCTTTATTCACAACCACAATTTCCACTTTCCGTAAATGACAAACATTGTTGTCTGTTGATCTCAATGTGAGAAAACAATGGTAAAAAAACGTTTTTGATTTTCCCCATTTTTTAAAATTATATTGCAAGTAGATGTTTAAGTAATGGTAAAAAAACAATTCCTATGTTATTCAATTTTTTTAAATTATATTGCAATTCCTATGTTATTCAATTTTTTCCCTATGTTATTCCTATGGTAAAAAAACAATTCATATGGATTATACAAGTGTACTTGATACTTTTGCTTCTAAAAATGCAACATGTGTAATATTCAAGTGATACTCATGTGTTATATGTATCTAGAAACTTCGTGTTTTGATTTTTCCGTTATTATGTAATGCTTGTAGAACTTTATATTGTTTTGGTTTTCTCGTATAGTGATTGTTACTCGAAAAATTATTTAAGTATTGTACTTGAAGGGCACAATTTTTGGACTAGGCCTAGGGCACTCCAAACCCTTGGGTCGGCCCTGGGAGGTGAAGGGGACAAATGAAGTCCATGAGATAATAAATTGGATTATATGAATATTGAGATTAGTTGTACCATGTTTGGTTAGAGTGAGATAAAAAAGATTAAATAAAACTAAATGTAATTTTTTTTTTTTGACCGTTGGATGTGTAGGGAGATAATCCGGAGAAGGGGGACTAGTCAATACCACTCATCCTCCTGGTATTAGCTTGTCTCCCACATGTGATACTAAATAAAAATAATAATCCACCCTTATTCAGTCCACCCTTAATCTACCGTCAAACAAACGCAAGACTAGAGAACCCAATAACCTTCCCTCGTATCCTGAAATCAAACATGCCTTGGATAACACATTTTACCCTTATTGTTCATTAAATGCATAATGTATGATGAATTCATAATATTCACAAAAAGTAAAATGTGCCCATTTATTTGCATTTCACAAAAATTGTGGTAAATTTGAGATAAGATATAAAATGAGGTAATTAAATAATCATCCATTTTTTGGACACCATGTAAGTTTTAATCCCTATAAGTTTGAATAGTTATGTTTTCATCCTTTTTTTTGTGAAATACCTTGTTTACCCTTTTTTTAGTGATACATATTAATATATGTAAATATAGTTTCCTAATTAAGAGGGATTTGGTTAAGATTTACATAGATATTGTTTCCTAATAAAGGGGGATTGATTTGACTATTTCAAATGGAATTTTTGAAATGGTAGATGATTAATTTTGTTGCCTAAAATCATGAATTTTTTAAAAAATGGAGATTTAAAATTGAGTGGGATGATTTTATTCTAATTGGAGATGATTTCTACTGGAAAATTAGGAAAAATTAGTTGGGGCAATACTCATGGTAAAATTATGAATACTCATGGTAACATGTCCACAAGATATTCCGGTTCAGTTCAAAAAAAAAAAAAAAGATATTCCGGTCATTATGGTAAAAAATTGAACTGAGAACAATAAACATGGTAAATATTTATTGATTTAAGAACTTTGATCGTGGAGTAAGATATGCCTACGATACCTTCCAATAATCATGGTAAAACTTACACCCATAACACTGAACATGGTAACTTTAGACGACTAGTTTTATTTCGAATATTGAATCATGGTAAAATATATGTCCACAATATCTTCAAATAAACATGGTAAAATTCATACCAAAAATGAAAATTTAAACAACCATTCTACTCCGTCGATCTGTTGCAGTTGACGACCATCAAAAATGATTTCATGGTAAAAAAAAATTGACACCATTTGAACAGATTTCATCTTAAATGATTTCATGGTAAAACAATTGATACCGTTTGAACTAATTTCATTTTAAACTTGAATACTACTGAACTGATTTCATGGTAAAAAAAAATTTAGTTATACAATTTTGCACGTGAATCATGGTAAAAAATTAAATTCTATAATCACAATAATCATGGTAAAATATCAAGCAATACATGCCCGCAATATCTTCCAATAATAATGGTAAAATTGATACCAGAACAGATAACACGCTAATCATGGTAAAAATAATTCATAACCACAATATCTTTCGAACTTTCGAACAATAAAGCAAGGGGTTAATGTACTGCATATTTTCATTTCCTTTCTCAGTCTACTCACTCTTTCTAGTTTCTTCTCCAATTTTTGCAAAAACCCCAAACTCAGGGCCGGCGGCATCAACAAATGACCCACAGAAGACTAGATCTCGTGCACCTTCCAGCTCCAGCTCCATAGTTGGATACCATTTCACCTCCCAATTTCTCCTCACCGTTACTCCAATTCCAAGACCACCACTCCAAAACCCCAATACCCCAAGAGACCCTGCCTCTCTGATTGCTCCACCTCCGTCTCCATCGACATCTCCAGGTTTAGCTTGCTCGACGACGACCGATCAGTAACCTCCGGTCTCTAATTAATCAACCGCAAGAGGCAGAGGCGGCAGGGGTCAAGATCGATGTTGGGTCGGAACTGCTCAGTTAGGGCTTACGACACGTGTTCCGACGTTCCGGTGGTGGTGGGTGGGCGGATTCGAGAGGGGAGTTGTTTTTGAACGGCAGTGGGGAGGGAATTGGGGGTCGAATGTGAGCGAGGCGGCAGGTGAGCAAGGGTTTGAGGATTTATGGGTTTCTGAACTTTTTATAGGGCAATTATGGGGATTCAAATCCCATGATTTTAGGAAAGGACGTCGAAATTAGATTCTAGTCCCAAAATTCTTACCCTATATATATATATAAATATATATATATATATAGGGGCGGATCTTTAAATCTCTTCTTCTCAAAACAAATGATGATTAATTCAACAATACAGTGTACCAAAACAAAAAGTAAGTAGTAACAATTTTCAGAAGAATGGTATCTATAGTTGATTGAGAACTAATTGGAGGAGAAGAGGAACAAAGCAGCGAGTGTTGAGTTGATGTTTAAAAAAAAAAAAAAGTTTTTCTTGCGAAGAGTTACTAGGACCCACTTGAGGATGTTAACCATGGTTAAATTTGAGAGGACATTCTGTAACAACACTTCCTCACCCCGTTTGGATGCCGGAGATGATTTGGGTGGATTTGTAATGAAGGTGAATTTGAAGGTGGATTTGTAATGAGGGTGGTCCCACCTCAGAAGAAGGGTGGTCCCACCTCAGAAGAAGGGTGGATTTGTTAGTGAGGTGTATGGATGGTATTTTGATAAGAGGGATTTGGAAGGTGGATTTGATATGATAAGAGAGCAAATGACCTATTTGCCCCAAGTTTTTTAATTTAATAAACTAAATGGATTAATTTTACTATAATATCAATACATAATAATTACGAAAAATACACATTAAATAAAATAAAAATATTCAAACCGAATTACAAAAAAAAAATTTAATTCTGGGAAAAAAATTAATAATTAATAATTTGTTAAATTAATAAAAGACAATTTGAATGGTTAGTAGGTTAATTAAATTTTTTTTTTTTTTGTTGAATGGGGAGTAGATGGTAGTTGAATGGTTAATGGTTGGTGGAGTGGTAGATTGATGATTAATGGTGGATTTGTTGTTGAATGTTTGATAACATTTTCTTTATAAATACCAAAGAAAACTCTTTTTTTTTTTTTTACAACCAATTTTTGAATCAAAATAACAAGTCTCTATTTCATTTGTGTTAACTTCGTTTCAATGGCACGTCATGGTTGGACCGAGGTGGAGGAGGAAATTTTGCTCCAATACCTTACGGCCCTTATAGACGAGGGTGTTTGGCAAAGTGATTTCAGATTTTGTCCCTCGTATTCAGAAGTCTTAAAAAATCAGATGCAAGCTTGTTTCCCTGAAGCTGGTATTACAAAAATTCATATCGAACGGAAGATTACTCTTTGGAAGCGAGATTTTTTTTATATCAATCAGCTACGTGAAATTGATGGATTTGGATAGGATGAAAATGAAAACAGCTTGGTGTAAAAAATGAACAACTTTGGAACAAATTTGTCCAAGTAAGAAATTCTTAGTACGCAAGGTAAATTTATTTCATTTTTCTTATTTAATATAAGTTTGATATTTTTTCATTTTTAGGGTCGTCCACAAATTGCAAACTGGAATGGGAAAACATTTTCCAATTATAATCGATGGCACTATTGCTTCACACCTCAGAACGGTGGGGAAGATGAAGATTGAAGTAGTTGAATGTGTGAAGAATTTTGTCCAGAAATTCGAAATCTATGTTCTTTCTTTCTTTCTTTCTTGTGTCTTTCATTTGGAGCCTTGTAATGTATTGCAAGTAATGAAGTATTTATTTGACAATTTATGTTTCACGTAGTAATGAAGTTAGCATTTCAATTAACGGTTCTATTTACAACATCTTGGAACGTACAACTTCATTCCGAATCGAGAAGAAGTGCCAACAAAATACAACATACAAAACCTAAGAAGAAAATTACAAGAAACAAAAAATTTCCATCACTTCGGGATGTCGAAGCACCGTCACTTGGTTGATGTTTTTTTTTTTAGCCAATTGCTGTCTTTCACCCGAAAACTCTCTGTGTGGAAATTTAACAATGCTATTTCTGCTTCGTCGAGCGTGTTATACCTTTTCTTCAAGCTCCCTGAGTATGCATTGACTTGGACTTTAGCTTCCTCCTAAGTGTTGTAGATTCCTGACCAATGTCCAACGAAAACCACCCAATAGGACTCTTGACCTGCCATTCAATAATCTAAAAGAAAACAAACACATATCACATTAACAAACACGTATCATATATGTAGTTGGCTCAGATTTTGACTGGCACATTGCACAAGTCGAACAACAAATTATGTTGCCAAACGGTTATTCAACCAGTGACCATCATAAATTGTTCGGATTCGTCGAGTGCTTTGCCTATTTGTTGTGAAATATCGTCATAGCCGTTAAAGAGGATGAACAGTGAGCAAATGGGGCAGCTACCAACCTAGAATCTCCAAGTAGCAACTACCATCCTAATGCCCTAATTTTAGTTTTTTGGACACTTGTTTATGCAATTTTCTGGGTTTGATTGCAATTTGGGCTGCCAAAAAGGCAACTCAAATGCGGTCACACTCACACAGTAAAACACACACGCACACCGTATGCTCCAATAGGCTCAGGAAATTCATCATAGCCAACCATAAGACAATATACAAACTGTCCCAAAAACTGCACAACAAGTGCCCTAGAAAAGTACATAAAAACTGCCCACAAAACACGTATGAAACTGTCCCCCAAACTACATATTTAACTGCCCAGAAAACAGCATGTCCAAATGCCAATTAAACTGCACAACAAGTGCCAATTAAACTGCATAAAAAGTGCCTTGAAAACACCACATAAATTGCACCACACAAGTGCCAGCAAAACACCACATAAACTGTCCAGAAACCAGGTCATAAAACTGCCCATTAAAGAGCATGAAACATACCCACAAAGCAGGTTACAAAATAGCCCAGAAAAATGCATAAAATTGCCCAAAAAACAGGTCACAAAATAGCCCAAAAAATAGCATCAAAATTACCCAGAAAACAGGTCGTAAAACAGCCCAGAAAACAACATGAAACATACCCAGAAAATAGGTCATAAAACTGCCCAGAAAACAGCATGAAATTTACCCAGGAAACAGGTCATAAAACAGCCCAGAAAACAGC
The DNA here is from genome assembly GCA_963854785.1 of Vaccinium vitis-idaea. Lineage (NCBI taxonomy): Eukaryota > Viridiplantae > Streptophyta > Magnoliopsida > Ericales > Ericaceae > Vaccinium > Vaccinium vitis-idaea. The sequence goes on along the minus strand of OY978225.1, from coordinate 16,421,867 downwards.
ATGAAACATACCCACAAAACAGGTCATAAAACTATCCAGAAACAACATGAAACTTACCCAGAAAACAGGCTGTGACTCTGCCCAGAAACAACATCAAACTTACCTAGAAAACAGCATGAAAATTGCACTACCCAAGTGCCACCAAAACACCACACAAACTGTCCACAAAAGAGGTCATAAAACTGCCCCGAAACAGCATGAAACATTCCCACAAAACAGCATCACAACTGCTCCAATACTGCACCACTGAAGTTCCAACAAAATAGCACAGAAACTGTCCACAAACTATCGACATCACCATGTTCAACAGCCACAAAATAGCAGTACAAGTGCCCAGAATATCAACACAGAAACTGAGCCAATGAAACTGCATTACTAGTGCTTAAAAACACAACTTATACTTTTTCAATCATTGGCCTCATCTTATAGTAGCTTAATCATTGGCCTCATCTTATACTTTTTCAATCATTGGCCTCATCTTATGGTCCACACACACACACATGTATAGATGGTAACAAATTGGATCTCGGCTCAGAGATTAGTTTAGTTCATGATAGCACCCCTTTGGGACAATATTATGTTGCCAAATGGGTTTTAAGCCATTGGCATCAATAAGTTGCGTTGCCAAGTGTCGTGCTTCCTAAAAAATTGTATGCCCTAATTTCATCATCGCCATTAAAACCTGAAACATTAGAGTAATTCATGAATACGGAGTAACAATAAGTAGTACGTTATACTTAACCAAAAGTAGAGTTTGCCCTAATGTCTTACATATGGGGCCAATCATCATTGGTCTACACACACAACATACGAATAGTTAGAGTTATTACAGTCATCCATAAAGAGAGGACTATGCCCGTATTGCAAGCAACCTTAAGAAAGCGTTCAGTCCCCCATGCTGGGGTGGCCCCCATGACTCACTCAAGTGAAGATATAAAATGGGGTAGGTAGCTCTGACGGTAGGATAACAAGAGGCGACATTTCGTGTAAGGGTTTGTAGAAGTGATGCTACCGACTGTCCTGTTGTTACCGATTGTCCTGCTGTTCAACTCCCCGTTGTGGCGGGTTCTCTGCGAGGCATTCCCAACCGTCCTCTGATACTGTCCGGAACTCAAAACTCAAAAGTCAGATTATTTTAGATGATCACAGAGACTCAAGAGCTGCCTTGCAAAAGCAGAAACCCAAGGGAAGATGTGCCGAGAAACACTGCATTAACAATTTTAAGTTTGGAAAGCTCGCTAGAGCGGTTCGTTGTGAGTAGTCAATCGAGGAAACCAATACTATGAGAGAAGACGGTTGTGATTGTTCTCAAGAAGCTCATATGTTGACATGAGAGCGTGATAACGGCGATATTAAAACTTACTTCGAAGATTGTACAAATGTTTTGTTGAACCACAACCTGTTGTAAAAAAAAAAAAAAAACCAAGCCTACCCCATGTTGTGGACTCCACCCTTGTAATAAACCAACTACGTGGTTTTTGGAGCTAGCTTTCCTTGCAACAACATCCCTACCCAATGTTGCCAATATTGTTCCGGGACTCTATAGAACTCATCAACTTTTTTATCCGGTGCCAAAATCATTGCATTGGCGGTTAACATATCGTCCACATCTAGGTTAAGCTTTTCAAGTTGGCCAAACACTCCACCTCTTCTATAGGAGAGTCTTTGCTCGAAGCCTACCTTATCAACGAGCTTCACCATGACCTCTTTGCTCTTTGCCATGTAACTGCCAAAGACATCATTAAGTGCCGCTTGTTTTGCCTCGGCCTTTGACATATTCTTAACCTTCTTGGCCGGGGGATTTGCAATGGAAGCATTGGGAGTGGTGGCATTGGCATTGCTAGTGGGAGTGCTGGGATTTGCGGCTGGTGAACCACCTCCGGATAGGTCTATGAAGCTACCACCTCCAAACACAAAGTCACCATTGGCAAACTGTGGCGTGTAGCAATCATTGGTGCCAACAAAGGATTCGTTGTGGACAGCTTGTTCGATTTCTTCCTCCAAACCATCGTCACGAATTTCAGCCAAATCCTCCGCCATTTCATCAGTTGCCCTATCTTTCCCAAATAAAATTTGCCACTGTGGGAACATGGGGAAGGCCTTCCCATTCATCCCATTGGCTTTGGGGTGAAATTGCACATGTTAAAAACATACAATTTCATTGAGTAAACACTAACAATCGTGGCAGCCATATAAATGAAAGGTGGGAAAAGTTACCTTCACGTATTCGTCCCACACATCCGGCGAATCCACGACGACGGAATTAGTGTCATGGTTCCAACTAAAACCGTTTAGCCTTTGCATATCGGCAAACAACCCATACTTCTCCTTCCAATTCTTAACCTTGGACTGTATGATTGGGGTAGCTCTTATGGTTGTCCCCGGCAACATCTTGTGGAGTAAAATCTCCACTGCCCCGAAAGAGCCCGACTTGAAGCAGTTTTCGGCTTTCCATTTGTGCCCATCTTTGAACTCTTCAAGGATGCATAGAAGGAGGGCTTCCTCCTTCAAAGTCCCAAGCCTCTGGCTTTGTTTCTCCTTTTCATTCCCATCATTGGCCTGTTTCTTCCCCTTGCCCTTTGATGGCTTAGATTTGGAAGTTTGTTGGGAATCCATTTGGTCCAATAAGCTGTTGTTTGTAATTTGATTTATTTATTTTAACAAGAAACTTTAGTAACAAATATCACACAATCGAATAAGTAATTGAATAGAACGGCATAAAATCCACACACAATAGTCATTACATGGATTGTCTATGAATAAGATTACACCACAACAGTCATTAAAATGATAAAACTTATAACTACTTCCCAGCCGACCCGTTAGCTAACTAATGGTTGTACATTTGAGTTGCCAAGTTATCTCTCATTTAGGTCCATTGGTTGGTTGGCTCGATGGTGTCAATGTACTCATCTGGTGGGACTATATGCACATTGGCCTGTTCCCAAGCAGTGTATTGTTGTTCAATGGGATCAACTTCCATTTCACGCTTGATAAGGTTGTGGAGAAGGCAACGGGCGGTGACTATGCGACATTGAGTTCTAATGGGATAGTAAGAACAAGATCACAATATTGCAATCTCATCTTCAACACCCCGAAACATATCTCAATCTTATTTCAAGCACTTGAGTGCTTCATGTTGAAATACTCCTCCCGGCTTTGGGGTTGGTGACCTTGCCTCCAAATGTTAATGTAGTATCGTTGACCCCTATACGGGGCTAACAATACATTTTGTACACCCATTTTGACACTCCATCCTAGCCCTTGAAATCAAGGGTTGAGATTAAAACTTAAAAAATCAATCCCCAATTCCCATGTGCTCTCTCTCTCAAGCCCACCCTTGTTTTTTTCCTCTCACTTCCGCTGTAGCCATGGCCAAATTGCAAAACAGAGCAACCCAAATAAAAAAAACAAACAAACCCAAAATTTAAAATCACACTCAAATGGCAAATAAATCCAAAATCGATAAAAATTATTGAGCAAGGTAAAGTTCCATCATCAGAACACCATTCCAATTTGTACATTCCCACCACCACTTCAATTTCTTTCCCTCACATCAAAAAATCTCAACACCCATACAAAATATGAAATTGAATACCATAATCATCTCTCTTTCAGACCAAAACTTTGTTATTTGATTTGGTTAAACGAAGGTGTGCCCGACAGATGTGACGCAACTGGTGACAGGATGATATGATGGACTAGAAGCTCACCATGGGTTAGATGCAGTTAACAAATTGGGTTTCTTTTCGGCATTCTCTGGCTATGTTTTTAACCAAGGAATTGACCTCTCCCCCACCACCACCACCAACGGCGGCACCGACATCAGCGGCCGGAAGATGAGGAGAGTGGTCCAGAGGCAGCAGGTGCAGCAGCGGTTGCGGCAGGGGGTTGGGGCGGTAGATTGGGGGAGAACAGATAGAGAGGGGGAGGGGGGCCCGTGATTGTGGAGTGTTTTTTTTGTTTTTAATCTCAGCCCTTCGTTTTAAAGGCTGGGATGGAGTGTCAAAATGGGTGTACAAAATGTATGTCCATGGATCCGCCCCCTATATATATATATATATATATAATCCCGATCTAGTCCGGGATCCCTAAGTCCGGAACTCATAGTTCCAGATCAAATTTTCATGATCCGAACCGTCCAATGTGTTCAAAAGGTGTTTTCAAGGGTCCACGAGGGAAATCATCAAAAAAAAAAAAAAACGGGAAGTGCTTGATCCAAACAGTTTTTCGCAAAACTGTAAATATACAATTTTTGCGAAAAACTGCTTGGATCAAACCTTTCCCAGTTTTTTTTTTTGCAAATTTCCCGCATGGACCTTGGAAAACACTTTTTGAACACATTGGAAGGCTCGGATCATGCAAAAAACATCTTTCAAAACCTTCAAAACACCAAAAAACCTTCAATCCCGGATCCTTGACTGGATCACCGGTGTATATATATATAAGGGTAAATATGGGTTTTTTTAAATTTTGGGATGAAAACAAAACCCCCAAATGGGAGCTGGATGGAAACATAAGTTCATGGAAACATAAGTTCCCTTGCTCTCGAGGATCAATATTTAAGTGCCCCATATAAAATAATAATTCCACTATTGATAAAATCATAGCCGATTGTAATAAATTTATCATATATGCAAATTTACCACGGGAGTATTACATTCACATAAAATAAAATAAAAAATGTACATTCATTTACATATTCATAGAAATTATGGTAAATTCGTAGTGAGATATGGTAAATTTCTACAATTGAAACAACAAATTTACCATAAATGTGTCTAATAAATCCTCTTAAAACACAATAAATTTAGCATAATCGTATAGAATGAATCCTCTAAAGTACGAAGTTTACCATAAAATTTCAAAACCTAACGAGAAGACCCAACCTATTCACTGCTCCTCCTAAACAGAGCAAAATACCCCAAAACGGCGTAAACAGTGGCGGCAATTTTCCCTTCCTTAATCAAGATCTTGACCACAAACCCATTAGTCTCAGCCGTTAATTTATTCATCTCTGCCGTTAGTGCTCTCATCGGCTCCCAAAGAAAGTGAGCAGCACCAACACGACTATCCATGTCATCATGGTCGCTAAAACAAACACGGCAAGGCGGCCTCCATCGACAACATCCCAAACACCACCCCTAGCGCCACTGGCGGCTCCACATGGAGCTATGGGTTGTCAATTGACCACCCCAAAAAAAAAAAAAAAATTGTTTAAAATACATGTAATATTTTTAGTTTTCTTTGAGTTTAGGCCTTTTTGAACATCCAACCTAAAAATATTTGAACATCTTACGCATAAATATTTGAACACCTACCCCAAAATTTTTGAACAACTAACCCAAAAAATTAAATCAATCCACAAACCAATCGAATGTAAACATCCAAATTAAAAGCACTCCGGATCTGCTGTCCCTATTTGGTGTCCTACCCCTCCAAATGTTGCCACGTGGAATACACTAACTCCCCTATCAAATTCATTAACTCTGTTAGTTAAACCCTTTCTCCGTTAAAACCTAACAAAATCAACAGGGAAAATCAACCAAAATTGGGTACTTCTCGAACATATTTGTCAAACATATTTCTTGGAAACCAGGTGCGTTTATAGACCCACACCCATTCGGCCATTCCAGTTTCAGTTTCCCTCCAATTTCAAGTGTTCAGCGAAGGCCCCACTTTGGCCGAGTCACCGAGCTCGGAGTTCTCACCATAGTGAACACACCACACTTTATTTCCGAATTACCCAAAAATAAAAAAAACACACCACACGTCGTCGGCGATTCTGGGATCGCTTGTTCGTTCGTTTCGTATGTAAGTTGAGATTGCCGGTCCGTTTTGGGTTTTGGCCTTTGGGGTGTCACTCTTTGACTTCTGGTTCCGAGTATTCAAGAGAGGGGGATGATTCGGTGTGGGGGACGTAGCATATGCTGTTGGTGCCTCCGCTGACGATTTCGTTTGAATCTGAGAAAGGGGGTGAGTGTCCATGGAGGAGTGAGGGTTTGTGGAGAGAAAAGGGCATGGATTTGGAGGTGATTTGGGTGGGGGAGAGAGGGTTTTGTTAGGAGAAAAGGGCATGAATTTGGGTGGGTTTTAACGGAGAGAGTGTTAAATTAACAGAGTTAATGAATTTGGCAGGGGAGTTAGTGTATTCCACGTGGCAGCATTTGAAGGGGTAGGACACCAAAGTGGGACAGCGGATCCGGACCGGATTAAAAGTCGCATGCGACTCCACAGCTTATCATAGATGTCAATTGAACAACCTAAACTCTTTTATATTTTATATTACACGTAATAATTTTATCTCGTGTTTGTCTGAAGACTTAGTCCTACACTGTGAACATCCATCAATCCAGAAAATTCACAATTTAACACATATTGTATAAGTTTAAACCAAAGCACACACTCTTAATAATAATAATAATAAATAAACTAGAGACAGAAAAGTATCTATTGGTATCAATATGGTGGTCTTCTTTTTCTCTGAATAACAATCAACTTTATATCTCCAAAAATAAGAGCAATTGTGACACATCTTACGTATTTTTCATATTATTTGGTTGCATTATTCACACCAATATACTCCATAAAAAATTGTGTATGTATGACTAGTTAATAGATCTAGTCAAATTAAGGTAATTTTTGAACACTCTGTTTAAATTCCTGGAGCCGCCACTGATTGATGCATACACGGCGGTGGCCACCACCCAAAAAACGTTACTCCAGAAACTAATGAAATTGTTAGAGAGAGATAGAGTGTGTATGTGTGCGCGCGTGCCTAGGCAGTTGCAACTTATACATGTGATAAATTAGTATTATGGGAAAATGAGTTCTGTTTAAATAAGTGTTTTATCAGTTTTTTTTTTTTTTTTTTTAACTTACAACAGCAAACCTGCATTTATACATTATATTATTGCCGGTCCATTTTCTGAGAATGATTATGAATGTGTCAAAGTTTCATGAATTGATTGAATTCTTTTTAAATCTCGTGACGTAGTTATAGTACATTGACATCTGTAGTCTTGTTTTATTCTATTTCTCGTATCGACTAAATTCTTTAAAAAATTAGGGGGTGTTTGGGAGCCTACTTTTTGGTTTTTCATTTTCAACTTTTTGCTTTTTTGATTTTTTGAATTATGGATAGAATGTATTTTGAATTTGGTAGAGTGTTTGGATGAAAATGTGCAGAATGCATTTTGCAACAGGAGTAGTGTTTAGGAGATAAGTGTAGAATACATTTTGTAGGTATTTTTGTTAATCAAAATGGGAAAAGTGAAAAATGAGAAATCAAAAAGCTCCTCCTACCCTCTTTTTAACTTCTCTTCTCCTTTCTCCAAAATTGAGAAGTCATTTTGCAAAAACAACTTCTACTTTGAGGCAGCCAAACAACCAAAATGTAAAAAAGAGAATTAGAAAAGTTGAAAAGGAGTTTGCCAAACACCCTCTTAGTGTTCCACTAGCAAAAAACTGTTTTTTTCAAACGCCGAGACATGTCATTCTCTCACAACACATCACATAAAAAACCGTGAAAAACTAGTTTTAATTTTTTTTAAAATTGAGTTAGTGAAACACCAAATCTCTCAAATTATCTACATATACACTTATTACAGAAAACCTCATGTTGAATTTTTTAAAATTTTAACCAAAGTTTGTAGCTTAGCAGTTATCTACTGGTTCTCTCACAAGGGAGACCAGGGTTAGAGCCTCGACAGAGGTATTTGGGGTTTAGGGCTATGGATAGCTTCAAGACCCCCTCGGGACTAACTCACTAACACCCCCACTAATGTATATCAAATGAACAAAAAAAAAAATTCTAAAATTTTGTATGTAAATATTTTCATATTCTTTATGTTTTACATGAGAAGATTCACATGATATCTTATGATCTTTGGGAAAGAAACAAAAGTCTTTCACTCTTCTTTGCCTCTCTCCTAACTACACCAAAAAAATAGTCGTTGATACGGAAACGTAAATCCAACCACTGGCACCACAATTCTGTCACCCTTTCTCTTTATGGTCTACATGATTACATGGTTTGTCTAAGCATTTTTTTGGCGGCCGAAATTTTGATTCCGCCACGTGTTATTGGAGAACGCTTTGGATCACTATGAAATTATGACCTTAAATTCCTGTCACCTACACAGGACAACGACAAAGTCAGAGGCACTCCCATCGGCCGTGTTCTGCTGGTAAGGCTCTCCGATGGCCAAGTCAACTCAGGGAGCAAAGTTCCCGAGTAGGATATAAACCTTGCCAAGTTGATGATGATGATGATGTTATCTCACATTTACCTTAATTAAGTCTTGCCAAGTTGATGCATGATGATGTTATCTTATATTTTCCTTATACTAATTAATGTGTGAGGGTTCAATCCTCAACACTTAGTATGCAGTCACAATTTATAGGCTTTGGTGGAGTGTGATTTTGGATAATACTTTAGTACTGTTTCTGCTCCAATCAGGGCTGGCCCTAAGCTAAGGTATGTAAAGGCAACTAACTTAGACCTCCGAATTTTGGCCTAAAATTAGGGCCCCGGATTGGTACACCCAGGTATAGAATATATATATATATATATATTAATCTATTGCTTATATAATCAATTAGTTAGATAGCTAGTCTAGCGGAAAAGTTTAGTTTCTCTGTCCATAGGTTCATGGTTCAATTCTTGGGCCTTTTTTTTTTCCTTCTCCATAACTATATTTTTTCCCCTCTCACAAGCTCACACTCTCAAAGGGATATTTTTGTTATTGGTGCAAAAAATATTATGACGAAAACTAGTTTTATTCGAAACAACGGAACGAATCATGGAAGAAGAACAAAATATAGTACCAAATAACTATCATTTTGAGGTTAGTTTAATTTTTATTTCATTAAAAGAAAACATAGGGACCAGATTTACAAGTTCGTCTTAGGCCCCGAGAATCTCAGGGCCGGCCCTAGCTCCAATCTTCCTCTTGGATGGTTGATTTCGATATTTTTTATAATCACTCTCTTACAAATTCTCCCAAAGAGGAGTACTGGTCGGCACGATCCCAATAGGTCAGCTCAAGGAGCGATTGTTTGTAGAATAAAACTAACATAAGTTTAATTTCTACATGGCGTATGAAAATATGTGAAACTTCTTAAATTATGTGACATGTTTTTTTCTGAGTTGCGTACCTCAGTTTTCTATACCTGAAAAAAAAGACAAAATAATTGTCTTTTTAAGTGTCAAGTTGTTGGTAGATCCCATGATGTAGTATGAAAAAAATTAGGCCAAAAGATAGGGAAAGTGTTTGGTACAGGAAAATAAAACATGAAAATGCATCTGACGGATAAGATCCACTTGGTACACTGTTCATCTCACCCGTCGGATGCATTTTCTTGTGCATTTTCATGTTTTCTTTTCCAATATTGTATCAGGCTTCCAAAAGATAACCTCTCTAATTTCCGAATTCAAATGTCAGAAGACATGCTTAAATGCTAAGCACTATATTTTTTTAAAAAGAAATGTGATGGAGCGAATATGTTTTGTATAAAAGAATTGAATACTTTCTCATATTTAGAAATATTTTGATGTGTTCAGCAATAGTTTTGAAAAAGACTGTGATGAAGAAGAAATTGTACAGAGTCACCAAAAAAAATCCTCCACATTATACTCTGGAACTTGAGCTAGGACCGTAGGCCACAGTCTATCTGTGTTGGCAAATCTCACGACAAAATACACATTTACGTGTATCCCTATCGAGTTGTACTTTTTATTTACATTATTTTTAGATGCATCTGTTTAGGATTGTGGAAGGAATCAAGTTGTATTTGTAATGGTGTTTCTATGGTTCGATGCTATTCTGGATTATGAAGTTTTTTCGAGCAAGATTTCTCCGGTCCAAGCAAAGTGCTGAAGCACATATTTACCTCGCATCCAACAAAGGAGATGTTGGCAAAGTATTGGTGAAGTGCTCGAGTAGCCTACATGTGCTCAAGCATGCGGCATATATCCTTATAAAAGGCAGCAGCTAGGGTTCGAGAAAGTGATCTTGTGCAGCCGACTTTTGACGTTAAAACAAAGAGAGAGAGAGAGAGAGAGCAGTTCCTTAGGCTAGGATTTTTGGGTCTTGGAGTTTTCAAGAAGGATTGGTAACATAATCAAATACTCCAAGAAGTTTATTCAACTTATTAATCAACCATTCGTTGGCTCTTCCGGTGGATTTCTGGAAGTATCTCTGAAGGTTTGAGGATTCAAGGCTTGCGGCAATCAAACACTTGGTGCGATGAACGTGGATTCGGCAATCGGTTCTTGGGTCAATTGAGAGGAGTTTCAATTGTAAGTATAGGTTGATTGTAATCGCACAATGGTATTTTTAGTGTTTTGATTCCTTCCCGTGGTTTTTACCCTATTCGGGGTTTTCCATGTATATCACGCGTTCATCGTTTATTTTTTAATTCCCGTTATTGCTTGACTATTCGACTGCTAGCAAAATAGGATTTTTCATTGTTGTACACAAGGGCGGACCTAGGGGGGAGCTAGGGGGGTTTTGGCCCCTGCAAACCCCCCAAGGTTCTTACTAGTAGTAGTATATTTTCAGTACATTTTCAATTTTTATGTATATTTGCTATAGAGTGGTCCCCCCGCAACACCAATCCTGCGTCTGCCACTGGTTGTACATGTATCATTTTTATATGTTCATATGTCATCCCGGGGAAAGAGTCAAAGATGCTGCTAATCCCGCTATGTGACAAACATTATATACACAAGAATTATAAATAAATCTAGGTTCACAAAAGGATCATTTTTAGTGTATCGGTGCTTGATAGGTCAACATTTTCCAATAAGAAAAACTCATAAGTTTTTTTTGTATTAAAAACCTAAGTAGTGATAATGCTAAAATCGTTTTTTGTTAATGTCAAAATTCAAGTGAATAAAAAACTTGTACTACAAAACGTAAAGTTAACGGTCCTCCACGGTTTGGCAGTATATTAGAAGTTTACTAAGATATTTAATATCGGTAGGGTGACGGCCGTCACTTACCCTCTTGATCCTATCCTTCGTCAAAGATGCAGTATGATGTGAATCATTTGTCAGATCAATTCATTGGATTATAATTATAAGATGACTATTTCAAGTGCTTATACCAATCTTCTTTATTGTAAATCCAAGTGTACGAGGTGTTCATATATATTACAGTCTCAAGTGCTGTACAACGTTAGGAGGGATTACGGGTTAGTGGCTACAACAGGAGTTGAACACCTTTCTATGAGAATTCGAACTCAAGACATCTCGAATGCATGCACCACACTGACCGTGGTGTTCACTGAAATGAAAAGGGTTAACTACAAATTACCCCCTTAAATTATCATTCTTTTTCACTTTACCTTATTCATCTAAAAACACCTTACACCCCCTGCCCCTTTATTTATCATTTAGGATACTTGCCTTTTTTATTTGACATGCAAATGTGAGTAATATATGGTCAAAATATCTCTTTTTCTCTGAGACATTGCTATAAATTTACTACATGGCTTATTATTAATATATTACAAGCTCCCTTTTACCTCTTTTTGTAAGTACCTCTTCTAGTTCAAGTAACATGAATCTCTTTTGCTCAAAAAAAATAAAATATGAATCTCTCAGTCATTTATTTACTCTGTGGAGCTCATTACTTGTAACGCCCCGATTTTCAAAAGATTATTTAAATCATTTATTGTAAAAAGATTTGTTTGGACAAAATGATTACCTTTGATTGCAGCGGAAATAATGAGTTCAACATCCAATTTACTGAATTTGATTATATCATTAGAAAATACCTAATAGTAAATTTATAATTACAGTCATCCAAAACATAAAACAAAGGAATAGAGCATTCTAGAGGTTTGAATTCATATTCCGCTCTTCTTCTGGCGCCTAGTTGAAAGCAAGCCCTCTTCCTGAAATCCCAGCTCCTTTCCTTCACCTTCCATACCTAACATGATATGCTAGGGCCAACAATAGCACCATAAGCGAATAATCACTCGATAGCTAACTCCTACCCACTAATCCTTACATTACAAGTAATGAACAATTTATAATGAACACGCAAGTACGATATTGAAGGCATGAATATTTTTATGTTACGCTTAACATTGTTCTGAACTCGGGTAATCTCTCTCTCGGATACATCAGACATACCTCTCCTTTCACCTAAAACTACGAGAGTTTGAAAGCTCTCTAACCAAATCAAACCTTAGGGCCTGTTTCTCTGTTTTTTAGTTGATATCGGTGTTTATCTCCGGCCGAGTCGAGTGTATGGACGAAAAATTAGAGAGTTGCTCGACGAAAATCGAAGCTTGGTTCAGATCTCAACTTGGGTACAAGAAATCAAAGTCCATATGTACGATTGGCGTGAAGATGGTAAAGAAGGTGTGCATTTTGAAGCACAAATTGTGCTTCAATTACAAATTTGGAACACCTCAAAAAGCAGGTCATGGATTCACATCTTGAGTGAAGATGTTGAACAATATTTTGTATTTCTCTTCTTACTAAGGGTGTTTTTGTGTTTTTCACGACTTTTTATGTGATGTATTGTTAGAGAATGACCTACCTCGAAAACCACAATAAGCTAGCTTTTTGGCCTGGATTTGAGAGGAAGATGATGAATCCATGGTAATAATAGGTTTTTGGGGTTAAAACAAGTAAAGAAAAGAGAAGAAGTAAGAGATGTTTACTACGGCTAGAGAGACAAGGAGAGCTCGAAATCCGGATTTGGCCGAAAAAGAAGCAACGCTATGGATACCATGACCGATCACCATCGATAAAGAAGAATCTTTCTAAATCACTCCAGGTCAGCGGGGCCTTCAAGCATCCAAAATGACAAATCCTTCAGAAAAATGAAATTATTCAAGTTCTTTTTCCCAAAGAAGTCCCGCTCCGACGGCCTGACGAGTCATCTACTTAAAGGACCCTCCCTGCAGTACGCCCCTCCTTGAATTATTTGATCATGCAATACTTATTAAATACAAAGAATCAAATTCATTTCGACCCCGTCGTAGTTCTCAATCATTTCGTGGCACCAGACGTGACTGAACCATCTACGATGGAGGGAGCTAATGCACAAGAAATAAGCTTTGATAAGAGAATACGTTCATCGCTTTTTTTTGTAGAAAGCTCGACCAGCGAGAAAAAGTGTTTGGGCGAAGCCAAAAAGAGGTTGACCCACTTCCGAGTTAGTGGAATAGGGTCTAAATTTGCAATGGAACTTACCAAAAAAAAAAAATGCAATTGGAACGAAAAATGTGTTTTTTTGGTTACCAAAACGAAACGTGTGTTCTCAGTGGTGAACAATCTTGTTTCGGTGGTTTTGTACATCCTTGGGTTTTTGTGGCGTTAGAAGAGATTTTGTTGTGATGTGTTATGTAAAATTCTCAAACAATCCTAAAATTCTCGAGCAACTTTCCAGTGAACGCTATGTGAAGGCGTGTTTTCTCTTGAAACCAAATCAAAATTGGGATCAACAAACTCTGGATATTCTATCATTCCAATTCCAAGACCCGCTCGGAAAATATAGGCAATGCATTACAATTGCAATGTTGTTTGATAAACAGAATGAGGCACAGCATCATACAGATATGATCCTAACAATTTCAATTAAGCAAACAAACAAAAGCACCCGGGACATATTCTTTGATTACATCAACAAATCTTCCGTACCAGATTATCTAGCGACTGCAGAAAGAGATATTAAGGAACACAGTAGACAAGCTAAACCAGCAAAGAAATACCACCAATCACAGCATTCAAGTCATCTAATGTTACTGTTTTTCAGAAATTTTAGAGTAAGCATTCCAAGCAAAACAAAAGAGCCACCTTGTATGAGTATTTCTGCTAAATGCTACTTGCATTTCTCTCCATCCACAAGTAATAGATACTGTATATAGCTGCAGCTAAAGCAAGGTCACAAACTGAACTTCTAAAAGAGACACCGATAATGGCAGATCGTTCAAGTTCACTTATCCAGTTTCCAGCGGCCCAGAAATTTTATAAACTGGTTTTTCCTCAACAGAACTGCTCCAGATAAAGCTAGAACAATTACATCAAAAGAAGATACGATCATGTGATTCCTTGAACTGATTACACAAAACACACGGATACACATCAAGCACCATTTCGCTTTAATTAAAAAATAATAATAATAATCACCTAAATAGACAAATTTCTTTGACTGGGCCACCTCCAAGTACCTTTTTGTATTCCGTCTGCAACCTTAGCCAAATGAGAACAGACTACACTGCAAACCACACATTCTTCAAATTTTCTCATGAAAGGCCCAACTGGATGCCAATTGCTAGCTAACCACAAGAAACATTACGTCTTAATTGGTAGGGGTATAAAATGACATAATCTTCACATAATATATCCATAGACCATATACCGAAGGGACCGAACTATCTAGCCCGTTGTTCCGGTATGACAAGGATAACCTTCTATATGTTACATCAACACATTCGAAGCTATAAGCATTTATCCACGTAAAACACATCTTTACGAACGTTAAGACATCATTTTACCTTGTGTCCTACCAGTGGTGCAACCAAAAAATTATTCCAGTGAGGGCACAATTCATAAACGTTAGTACTTTTGTTGTGAAAAAAAAAATCTCTTCTATATGTCTTGATTTTCATTTGAAATGAGTCTCGCTTAACTTACATTTTATGGACAGAAGTGTCTCTTAGCCTATTTAGTTGTACCCCTTGGCTTCCGAGGGGCAAGTCTGGAGTTCGAGTCAATGAAGGTCTAGAGTTCCGTAAACACGTTACAGTTTCGAGGCAAAAATTCAGTGAATTGAGGCTTATTTGTGAGTAATTAGTTATTCAGTGGTTTTGGGGCATCGCCACGTGGTGCCCTATCACCCCTTCTCCATCACTTTTTTTTTATCGGCCTTCATCACATATTTAGTAAAACTCATATATTTAGTCTTGAGTCCCACAAAAACATGTGCAATTTAGAATGACTTCATAACACCAAGAAATGGCACCCCAAGAGCACTAATTAGTTTTTTGTATAAAAGAAAGTGATTTACCAATTTATTTTTTTCTACAAAAATGTAAAAAAATAATAAATAATCCTCCCAAAAATCCAGCGTGGTCACAGGCCCACACTGGTCCATAAGTGGCTCTGCCAGTGTGTCCCACCAGAGCTGCACTCTATATAGACTTTAAGGCTAATTTTTTGCATGGAGAGGTACTAAGGGAATAAATAGTAAAACTTGGAGAATTTATTGGATCGCTAAATTTACTGTTTTAGGAAAAATTCCAAACGTTCATTCCAAGACATTTATTGTGGACATGTGATGGACTAGAGGCTTATAAGGCTCGATGGCAGGGCCGGAGCCACGCTAGTATATGGAGGTGCCGTGGCCATTCCCAACTTTGTTAGAGACCCCTTAGAATGTTTACAATAGCTATGGAAAGGGAAAACTAGTACTCTACGACGGCAAGCAAAGAAATGCCTAATTGGTGATGTCACACATCAGTTGACCCCAACAAAATCTCACAAGCTAAATGGCTGTACCTCATTATTCTAGTTTTGATAATACTGAAATTATCTTCTCAAATAAAATAAGCTGAGTTTATGCTATTTGATGAAACGATACTTTCTCTATTCAAAACAAGCCATTTCTTCTAACTAAATTGTATTTTAATGGGAACGAGTTGTCTTTTGTCATTAGTCTGAAGACAAAAAATATAGCGTGAACTCACCCTTCTCTAAATGTAGGGGTGCAGTTCTCATAAATGTACTGGATGAACAAGAAAACTCTCCTAACCACTTGGAATTAGAATTTCATACCCAGAAGAGCTCTGCCGTCAAGAGATATGATACACCTTCTATGTTCTACGCATATTGACAACTATCAACAGTTCAGAACCATACTATAACACTAAGGTCTTTGCACCTAAACTGCATACTTGCAGTTATAAAAGAAAAGAAAAGGACTACTGAAAAACATATAATGACATGTTATTACTTTGTCTAACTTGCACTAAGCTCTCTAGGAGGGAACTACTAATTGCAGGAAAGAAATGTCACCTTAATTATCAAACTATAATTAGCCGGTTACCATAATTATATCCATCTCATAGAAGCTGTTTCAAGGCCTCCTCTGTAAGAATTAGTCAATTTACCAAGAAAATAATCCACACTGATTATAGAAAATTCACTCTACAAAATAATTTGTTGAAGAAAAGGGCATTCACGACTCTCCACCACCACCACCAACCAAAATGGAAAAAAGAACCATTTAGTTCTATAGACTTTTGGAATCTTTACTAAAATGGAAAAAAGAATACCATTTACCAAGAATTCTATACACTTTTGGAATCTTTCAAGAGCCTGAAAATCACCAATTTTCATTTTCTTTTGTAAGAGAGAGGTCCAGAACTAAAGCTCTTGTATGTAAGTCACGTTAACCCAAACATAGATGCAAGGCAGGACGAAAGGAAAATAACATGAGTATTCAAAATGTTCCGGCCTTTTTTTTTTTATCTCAAACAAGAATTTTATCGGCTTCAACTACTTTCCAAATGCACCAGGTACAAATGCAATTGGTTAAGGAGAAATAAATTACTTCCAGGGATTGTTATTGATGAGAAGAAGTCTCACTATTCAATAACCCTGCCACAAAGATTTAAAAGGTTAACTCCTACAAATTTTTCTAAAAAAGATTAAAGTCACATATATTCAGCTAATAAAATTTCTGATTTCTCCTTCCGTAGATACACTAAAACTTATTGGATAGATACACTAAAGCTTATTGGAAACACCACGAACCAAATGAACTAATTAATATTTCAAGGTCAATACAACCGTATTTGTATTCAGAACAAGCAAATTGTGGTTGGAAATTCCTTTACCAACTGGCCAACAAAGAAGAAACAATCGAGTTCGGATCTAATCTTCCTCAATTTCCATTCAATAGAAACTTTGGGTAAAAGTGCCATCAATAACCATGAACAAAATCAAAATTATCAATCAGGAAGAACCACAATTATCAAAAAAATATTGCAGCCACAGACAGTAATTGCTATTTTCCAGATAACACAACTTGGACTTTTATTCAAATAACAACACTTCAAGTCAAATCCCAGTACGAAGAGTATTCAATCTAATCTTCCTTGCTTGCCATGTGAAAATATGTTGATGGCCATAAATGAACTTTAACAAATCAATCATTAAGAATCATGAAGACCGCCATTCACCGAAACTAGTGGCTGCCCTTTATAGTTAACAAACCCGTGGTTCAGAATTCAAACACAATGCTTCTCTTCCACGGTTGTACACAGAAGAACAAACCTCAGAGAGGTTTGTACTTTGTAAACCATGTCATTATCACAATACCATCAACCACAGGAATCAAATTCAAACGTAGCTTATATTAACCAAATCAAATGCATTTACCAGAAAAAGCATCAATTGCCCGAACTAAGTGGCACCCTTTCAAACTAGTACCGATAAAGAAAGAACCCATAATTTAGAATTGAAACGCAAAGCTCCCATTAAACTATTTGGACTAAAATGATGATACACCAAATGGGTTTGTCCTAACATTCCTTACTCTCCCATTAACACAATCCAATCCACACCCACACTGAGGACACTCCTCAAAATTATCAACCGAGAATCCGGCCGACGCGATCCCAACCGAGAATTCGAGGTCATCGCCGTTCCTATCGACCTCTACAATATCAACCCAAAAGAAAAACAACTTTACTTTGACACCCTCCAATTTGGAGAGCTTCCGTTAGACACATACCCTTTGATTGTGGGTTTGTAGTTCAATTGGTATGAACCCTCGAGAGAAAAGGCGCAACTTCCATTCAAGTAAGCAGAGAACTTGCCTGTGGATTCATCCAGGTCGTAGCCTGTGACGCCTTTGGGCAAAACGCCGATAGGGAAGTTGTATCGCTGGAGCATTTCGTAGGCTGTTGGCTTGTCGTCGTTGGCGTAGGAGGTTTGGGACAGTGAAGAGATGAGAATTAGGTATGTGATTGACGATACGGCTATGGATTTTAGGGCGTCGGGGAAACCCATCTCTCTCTCTCTCTCTCTCTCTCTCTCTCTCTCTCTCTCAGAGCGCGCTTGTTTCACTCTCTCTCTCTCTCTCTCTCTCTTCACCACCGACCTCTCTCTCTCTTTCTCTGTCTCTCTCTCTCTCTCTCTCTCTCTCTCTCTTTATGTGGACGAAGGAACGGTCGTTGAAACTTTCATTGGTTCTCGAGATTGAGCGCGCACTTGTTGGTTGGTTGGGCTTAAAGGATATCTAGTGCACTACCTAAAAACTACTCCCTCCGTCCGGATTTGTTGGTCCATAAACATACTTTTTCAAGTCCGAAAATGTTGGTCCATTTTCAAAAGTTAAAGGCTAAAATATGGAAAAGTTACACAAAAAGTAGTGGACAAAAAGTAATGGAAAAAAAGTTGGAATCCCCAAAACGGACCAACAAATCCAGACGGAGGGAGTATTTGTTAAAATGTACACGTAAGCACATGTGAGACTTTATTTTGTGTGCTAAAAACTTAGTTAGCTAGCTAAGGAAAAATGCACTTTAAGAGCAGCTGCAGCCCTGCATCAGACTCAGAACCAAATTCAAAATTTGGGTAAAAACCCCCAAAACCCACCTCCAGTCCTTGCATCAAACTCATACCAAATTGAATATTACTCAAATTTTTACCCAAACTAAGGGAGAACCAAATCCTTACCCAAATACCAAACGGCTAGTTTTGAGTGGTCTACGATGGCAGCAGGTGGTGGTGAGCGACAGTGGAGGTGATGGAAACAAGCGTTGGTGGTCGGCGATGACAGGTGGGTCGTCGAGCAGCGGTGAAGGTCGTAGCAGCAGGTGGGTCGTCGAGGTCGTCGTAGCGGTGAAGGTCTAGATCTACGATTTAAGTCGCCATCTCTCTCTCTCTCTCTCTCTCTCTCTCTGTGGAGCTTGGCTCGGTCTGGGTTCGGAATCAACGGATCGGAATCTGGGTGTGCTCCGACTGGGTTAGGGTTAGGTCAGACAGCGGTGGTTATGGCGGTGGTGGTGGTCTACGGTGATGGTGGCTGGTGATGGGCGGTCGGGGGGCAGAAGTGGTTGACGATGGGCATTGATGGTGAGTAAAATTATTTTTGATTTTTTTTAAAGCCAAATTTGAGTAAAAATCAGTTTGAGGACTGGAATGCCTCTACCCAAATCAAGCTTTTTACTCAAATTTAAGTGAAAAATTGGTTCTGAGTTTGGTTCAAGGCTGGAGTTGCCCTAATAGAGCTCCCTAAAAATGTTCATTATCTTTTAGAGTGGGACTCATTTAAGTGGTAAGGGGTGCCAAGTGGTCCCACAAAATTCTCCTCTCCTTCCCTTCTCTCTATCTCTCTCCTCTTTCTCTCTCCCCAAATTTAGGTATTAGAGCACTTTATGTAATGAGGGGTGCCACCTAAAATTTTAGAGAGTCCATTTTTGTGCACTAGAGGCCATTTCTTGAGTTTTTCTTAGCTAACTAGTTATGGCACTTTAGAAAACTCTTTTAGGCAGTGCACTAGAGATGCCCTTAATGGTTATGTTGCTCCTTTGTGGAGTGAACTCTTTTTTGGTGTTTCTTTGGATGATTCTACCTAGGCATTGGGTTGAGTTTTGAGATTTCCCTCGTCAATCTCGGCTACCATTTCTTAGACGGATTCTATGTCTGCCAAAATGGTTGGATCACATGAAAATTTTAAAACAAAAATCAGAACACATACAATCCAATGATCCAAAATACGTCAGCATAGAGGAACACCATTTTCTGGAACAGAGTATCTCAAATGAGGACGAAGTGGCAACAAATATTGACTTCGACATTTTTTAATATCTAGGGGATTAATTTTTATGATGATTCGCAAAGAGGGGCTTGCACTGAGCAAATCTCGGATCAATGCACTCCCTCTCCTTATGAAAAGTATCTCGGATAAAAAACAAAAACAAAAAAACAAAATCCGCATGTTATCTGAGCCGTTGGATCTCGGGATGGACGGGCAGGAATTTGCTCGGTGCAAACCAATGCTCTCTCTCTCTCTCTCTCTCATTACAAGCATCTCGGATTAAAAAAAATCCGCACGTTATTCGAACCGTTGGATCTCGGGATGGACGGCGAGAATTTGCTCGGTACAAACCCCCTCTTTGCAAATAATCCGTAAAAATGTTAATCTCTTTTTTTATTATCCCGGTGTAGCATTGAACTCATTCGAGACATATGGGTCAAACAAAATGTCTTTTTGTTGACTTCACTGACATTTTTTGCTTTTTTGTGTGTGTGTAATTTAGACCCAATATGTTTAAAACATGGGCCTATTTTTCGTAGGGAGAACTTCCTATGTGGACAAAATTTTGAAGAAGTTTTTTGATGACAGAAGTAGAGTCAGAATATGCAATTCAAGCCCGTTTTGGCCTCGTACTAATCGTGTATAATATTTTTGTCTTTATTATAAAAATTCCAGACTTTTGCTAGCTTTGGGTCTTTTTTTTTTTTAATTATTGATTTGTCTTTATGAACGAAATATAAACGTAAAAGATTAGGATCAAAATATTTAACAATTACTAAAGACAAAAATAATCTAAAATAAACAAAACTTCTTGGATTATTTTCGTCTTTTTTAATAAAATTATTTTCCTTCATATATTTTTTATTTTTCTGACTCATATTGTCAAGACAAACCAATAATCCTTAAAAAAAAATAATGCAAACTAATAAAGGCGGAAAAAATTAAATAAAGGCGAAAATCTTGCAAAATTATTTTTAATAGTTGCAACGTTGGACGAAGTCCAAAATCAGCTTATAGACTATCTTTTCATTATTTTGCAGATTTTAACAGTTCCTTCTCTTGAAGTCTCCTTTGCGAACGTTACACGGTCCTTTTTTTTTATAACTATACTACTACAACAAAATAATGCATTTCTCTCATAAAGGTGATTTTTGTTCCTCCACTCAAGTTTCATTTTGCTCACAGGATATCACCGTTCACTATATCCGTTACAAATTAAAAAGTTGAATGCCAATATATGCTTGTATTGGGCACGGGGCGCGCGTGCATCGCACACACCTTATCTTCTAGTAATCAATAATAATTGAGTTACATAAGTCTAACCCATATTCTTCGCATTTAATTTTTGTGTTAGAGAGTCATGTTACTTCGTGTTTTTGTCAAAAAGTGGTAGACCCAAACTATCTAATTTCGTGTAAGGTTCATAATGTGTTACCGGGTCATCAACAAATTGTTACGGCTCTGGAACGAAGCTTTTGTCACCCTCTTTTGCGCAACTAAATAATCATGTGGAGAGAATTCAACATCCAAGAAAATATTCAATATGTAAGGGCACCGCCACGTGGGCCATAAGCCCATTTTCACCACATATGGTAGTCGGGCCCAAAACAAGGTGTATGGACCGTAGCTTAATGTTTTGGTAAAAAAGACTCAAGACACCGCTCGACCTTGCCCAAAGATATTGGATAACCTCTCTTGAATTTGGGCCGAATGGCCAATAATAGAAAAACCTGAATCATGAGTTTTTTTCTTGGATTCTTCTATTGACAGTTCAATAGGCATTAAGCTCATAAAATGACAAAAACAACATATTTCAATATGTTTTTTACTCTTTTCGATAAAAATTTCACATACTCCAATACACTTTTTACATCTTGCAACACTTTTTTAAACTTTAACAACAGTCTAATGGGCTATTTGTAGCATTTTTCATTTTTTCTCCCTAAAATAGTCGATGTCAAGCATTTGAGCTCTTATGTAACAGAGAAAAGAATCTATCTCAGCAGATTCTGGGGGCAATCTAACGAATTGAATGTCCATCAAGTTGGGACTTTTGATAGGCCCACAAAAATAATCGTCATCATTCCTTCTGTAGAGCACGCCGGATAATTGATTCACGTAAAAAATTAGTCAGATTGAACATTGATAGGTAGATGAACAAAACAAACATGTACAAGGAAAATGTGGTCAATTTAAGTTTCATAGGAGTATTATTTTTCGTCATCCCATTTTCTTACACAAATCTGTTATGTTCAACGTACTTATCGATTTTGGATAATTTTGTTCATATGAATGACCTATTCAAGGAGCTCTACAAAATGGGTTTATTTCGCTACAATTAGGTGCTAATAAGCTCAGGGAGATCACCACAGATGAATAGGGGGACTCTCCACAGCAATCTTTTCTCTTTCCACGACTGCGTTTCTTTCCAACAATTTCTCTACCGATTTTAGAGTTCTGTAGTTGGCCTCGGCCATCTAGTTGCACGACGCCTAACCGTGCCGCGGAGCTCTCGACTATAGGTGCGACGGTCACTTGGTTTGTATCAGACAGTTTCTGCATGGAAGCTACGTCATTCGTGGAGCTACCGGGACAATAGCATTTCGACAGCGTACATTGATCACGGACCTGACGGCCAAAACAAGCGCTTGCTGGATATGTATCCTTAATTTGTTTTGGTTATATTTTATGTTCTTCTCGTCTGTATGTTGTTATTATTCTGTTGTCTTTATATCCGGTAGTTTGTATCAACATTGCTCTTGGAATGAAATTCTTTCTCTTTGGCTAAAAAAAAGGAGCTCTACAAAATGAATGATTTCGATCATTGTTATTGGCCTAGAAGGGGCTCACAAAGACCCAAATTAGACCGAACTAAACCCTAATAAAACTAGACGTGAGCTCGGTCCATCATTCAGTGCTCTTGGAGCACCGTCATATGATACTCTAGAATTCTTTTTCATCATGAAAGTGCCCTCAACACCCGATGCTCCAAGAGCAACTAAAAACGGGAATTCGTTTTTGTACTCTCATTTTTATCATCCATACTCCTCTTTTTGTTTTTATTCATGTAAATTTGTTATACGATCCTTTTTTTTAACCGACTATTTTGTCACTTATATGTTAAAAGTGAAGTAATGAAAGGGTAGAATAATAATTATACATGAATTAAAGGGTGCGGATAGTAAGACGGGAGTGGAAGAATAGCTATTTTCAATAAAATTTCGCAACTTGCAAGCCCTAGCTCGTGGCGTAAGTTTTTCACCAGTGTCCTGCGAATCTGTTTCCTACGCGAACGTGCGATTCCCTACTCCATCGACCAAAAAGACAGAAAAAACAAAGCAAAGGGTTTTTGTTTCTTCAAATCATCGAAGTCTCCCTGTTTCTCTCTCTCTTCAGCGGTAGACGAAGATGTTCAAGAAGTGAGTCCTTCACTCTCTCTCTCTCTCACACACACACACACACACACACGCACACACACTACACCTTTATGTGTTTGTGCAGCGTGTTCTTCATTTCCTGGTGATTGATTAGTGTTAGCAATGTTTTGTTTTTTCCATTTGTTTTGTATGTTTTCTAACACATTTGATGCTCGTGATGTTATTTGGTTTTCTGTAATGTCAAATTGCGAACCACAGTAATAAAGCATCCATTTAACAGTGCCTATGAACAAGTTCAAAATAGCATTGAACAAAGCTAATTTTTGGCTTGCTACATTGCTACAATGCCAAAAAGTAAGAAATAGCAATGTTGTTGCATCGGTTCGGTGTGTCATTTTCGCACAATCTCAGATTCAGATCATTGGATTAAACTCATCCCATTTTTAAACGAAAATAAATGGCTTGGATGGAGTGGGAGGAATGGTAATTTCCGTCTTTGTAGCCAAATTTGGTACCAAAGATGGCATTTCCTTTTTTCGAATAAAAAAAAAGGCAATGGGTGGACTTAAATTTTGCCAAAAAGTATGCCTAATTATGACAATAGCAGGACAATGGCTATGGGTTGGACTTGCTCTAAGTTGACGCAAAATTTTCTTGCAGAAAGGATATAAATACATATACATAATATAATAGGCGTGTATATTTTTTTCGTTGGTCATTGTCCAAACCCAGCAGCGAAATGAGATAGATTAATAAACCAGGAAACTTTGTGGAACAAAATTGAGAGGACAACCAAAACTGGTACAAGGCAAGGCACACAAAGATGTGTAAATACAATGAGACTTTGTATTCAAACCTTAGCCTTTGATAGCTGGCATTACTAACTCCGAAATGACTCTTCTTTTTGCTTTACGATCTAAGCTTAATGCTAAGTAGACCTGCCAATGTGTAGTATATGGCAAAAGAAGCTTGTAGAATTATAGGCTGAGCACCCTAAATTATAGTCAAAATCTTCTTATCGTCAACGTGTGTCGAACGTCTTGGTGTCATTTCTAGAAAAATGACGGGTTGGCGTGTCTATAACAGTATTTATTTTTGAATTGAATGTTTGCTTTTGTAATTTCTCTTTATGTTGTTCTGCCCATAAGGTTTGTAGGGTAGGGGATGGTCATTGCATAGGTGATAGTGACTTCGGTCAGGCATTTGCTAAGAGCAAGAAAAGAGATTCATGGGTGGCTTTTGTCTTTCGTGAGTGTAGGCGTAGGGAGTAAAGGAGCACTATGCGCGGTGCAGATGTGAAAGCAAGGTTTGGTCGAATCCCTTGTGTCCTATGAAGCACCGACACTCTTAGATGCTGGCGTGTCTGACACGGGGACATGGCAAAATACGTATACGACATGCCATGTGGCGTGTCCAGTAAATTTAATGAACTTTTTTAGGGGGACATGCGGGAACACGGATGGGGACACGACTGGGGTTAATGGGGGTAAATGTGTTGTGTATTGATTCAAATATTTTGGGTTGAAAGTGTAATATGAAGTGTATATGATGCGTGTTGATAAATATTGAAGTTTCATGCTTATACATATAACAATATTTCTGCTGGTACCATATAAATATCATTTATTTATTTGTTCATTTATTTTTGCTGTGTTCCCTGCCGTGTCCGTGTCCCCATTTGTTTAGAAATTCCGTGTTCCGTGTCCGTGGTACATAGCTTGTGTTCGCATTCTGTGAGTTGGAAAGGATATGAAGGTGTAGGAGTCAATCTTCTCAACAACCATTTTTCAATGTCGCTTAGTATTTGCCTGCCTATATGGTATTGTTTTTAAAAGAATTTTGTGGTTTTTTGTACTCTGAGGCCTGAGCCACATCTATACTGATGAAGGCAAAGTAGATGACATAATCATATCATAGTTTTAGAACCGGTAGCGGTCGCTGCAACGGTCACAATGGATTTGGTGTTCCTCCAGAGGATAACAATTGGAGCGATAATTGGAGCTGTGATTTTTATATACGCTTTCAATTTTAGCAAGGCATTGCGAAAACTGTTGGAAACCCACTTTCTCTATTTGGAGCCACGACTAGTTGGTTTAAAAGGTTTTGGTCACTTTTCTTTGTTTTCTAATCACATTTAGTGGGTTTAAAATGGTCTTTTGTTTCATAGGGTAACATTTAGCGGACCAGTTGTGAGAACCAAAGCTGTGATTTTTGTTTTCCTTCCCTTTTGGCACACTGCATAGAAAGCTGACAGATACCCATGACAAATATGATAAATAAGCCGGCAAATCTTTGCAAAATTTCGGTGTTAATAAGGGAGTTAACTGTGACGAAAATGATGATGAGGGAGTTATTTGAGCTTCTTGCTGCAAGAAGGTCAATTTTAGGAGGGTCACCTTTTTAGTGAATCTGTTGTTTCATGTATGTTTTGATACTTGAAAGTGTTGAAATCATAATTTAGTTGAGGAATCTTTGAGATAATTTTTTGTATTGCCACTCTTTTCATAGGAGGACTTTCTATGTCAGGATTTTGGTGTGAGCTAGTTTGGTTTTGTCTGCAACTCAACCTACTCCTCAGTTTTTCTCCAATTTTTTATCCTCAGAATGCACATTTCCCTAAGCTTTGCATCTTTACATTGCAAATCGTGTTTTACGTAATTATAAACTAGACATTTGATAGGTTCTCCTCTGAAGAGGTATCTGCACAAAATCAAGTGAAAGCATCTGTGCAGCGCAAAATTCGACAGAGTATTGCAGAAGAGGTTTTCTATTAGTGGCTCATCCTTTTTGCTTACTCTTTTGGGCCTGATATGACTATTCAGTTGTTGAATTCGTTTACAACTGCTTGATATGAATTTTCCTTTTGCTGCAGTACCCAGGACTTGAACCGGTGATAGATGACTTGCTTCCGAAGAAGTCCCCTCTCATTGTTGCGAAATGGTCCTCTCCGTTTTCAAAAGCCCTGTCCTTCGTCTTTGCTTCTATGATGTCTACATGTGGTTTTTTTTCTGAATAACTACTTTAAATGCTGGAGCGTTTCTTTGACAAGCTCTTTTTTCCCTCTCTTCTCAGTCAAAACCATCTGAATGTGGTCTTGGTCAACAATGTGCCTTTATTTTTCAATATACGTGATGGACCTTATATGCCTACACTACGACTTCTTCATCAATGTAAAGTATTTCTTTGCTTGACTGTAATTTATTATTGTTCTTTATACCATGATTTTGAAGATGAATGGCCTTTCTTCAAGGTACATTTGATAGTTAAGGTTATTTGCTTTGAAATGATGCTTTCTTGTAATTTGATCTCATATGACCCATGAAAGCAAAAACATTTTTATGCAAAACCTATATCCATGGGCATAAAATATATCTATGGAGTTGACTGTGGCACGATTTGAGTTATGGGTGTGGGCATAGAATATTTGTGGAAGAATCCACTGTTAGGTTGACATTCTGACCTAAGGGGCCTAAAATGAGATTGGTGTACCTGAGGTGTCTATTACCTAGACCCCAAACGGTAAAATGTGACCCCATACACCCTGAAAATGTCCAAAACGCTACTGGAACTCTAGACGTTCGAGCTCGTAGGATCTAGAATATGCTCTAAACGTGTTAACTAAGAATCCTTGGCAATACAATTCACACGTGACGATCCCAGTGCTCCCTCGACTCTTTTGCGCTTAGCTTTGTGTCTTTTGTAACTTTTACTATATTATATGGACAAAATAATGTTTGAAAAGTCACGTTTAAAGGATCTCTTGGGGTGCACCAAAAAAATTCATCTTCTGATTTATTATTTGAGGTAGCAAAGTATACTTTTGGTGTTAAAATTTTTTGAAGGCTCTGCTAAAGATGGTCTTATATATTAGGGTACATAATCTCCAATCTTTTTATTGTTTTAAGACTACTTTTCGTTTGAGGTTTTTTCTTGGTATAAATGCATAGGTGTACCTCTTTTGTAAGTTGTCAGAATTATGACTAGTACGTATGCTTCATGGTTCGATATGATTGGGACCCAAGCCTTTGTTTGGTTTGTTCCAGAAGCTTCAACATGTCGCCACAGCTTTAAGTGGAGATAGAAATATTGTAAGTGGTTTTGGATAGAGTAACAGGAGAGGAGATTCATGGTTAGAGGGTCAGGAGGAATGTAAGTATATGCAGTATTACACTGTGATGACGGATGACGTGGTTTGGCCCCATCGATGATGTGGAGGGGACATGAGGGTGTTCTTAGACTATTCTACCTGTTTCTTTCAAATGTGCAAATATGTTAAGAATTTTCAAGTTCCCCTATTTTGAATCAAGTTGCTAGTTGTGTTAAATTTTGAATTCGACTTAGAAAGCTCTGGCCTTGCACAATATCACAATTAGGAATCCAGACCCAGTTTTGGTTCATTGCTAAATGGTGCTTATTTTGTACACGGGTGTGCATTGAGGGTTTTGATGTGTCAGATTAGGGAAAAAAACCTTTTGCATGGGTTCCAGGTGGATATTACATCCTCGCCTACTTTCATATATTGAGCCAAGAGTTAAAAGGTTAAACAGGGTTGAGGAAACGTGCTCTCACTGGAGCCTGTTGGCATGGACATGCCACACTATTAGCAGTTAAGGTATCAAGAATCAAAATCCTAGTCATGAATCCAAGTTTTATGTTTCTTGGGCCTCTCGGCTGGGCAGTAGAAGATGTTTTGGTCCATGCCCCTTTTCGCCTCCCTTTAACCGAGTGTATAAGTATATACTGGAGCTTGTTTTATTGGAACAGACGAAATGCCTTGTGTAATACGTTTGTGAATCTGTTAAGATTAGAAATGTCTTTTGCAAATTTGTATTCCAATAATAATTCACCATTTGAGCGATCAAGATCTTCTTTTAGTTCCTATCCCTTTATGATTGAACGACGCTGCTATCCTGGTTTCTCTCTTTCGCAGATCCTAATGTGATGAAAAAACTTCAAGTAGACAGGGGGGCAATAAAATTTGTCCTTGCTGGAGCTAACATAATGTGTCCTGGGCTTACTTCTCCTGGCGGTGCCTTGGATGATGATGTGGCTGAAGAAACTCCGGTGGTATGGTTGTTATCGTTGCGCATTATTATTCTAGAGTCCGGACTTTCTGTAACCATTTGTTCAAAATAATTATTGCATAGAGCATCATTTTTCTGGAGTTTTGAAGAAACTCCGGTGGTATGGTTGTTATCGTTGCGCATTAGGTTTTTCATGTTTGGTCTCTCAAAATGAAACATTAATGGAAGTATGATACATTTTTGTCACATAATACCCTGATCTGTAGCCCTATATTCTCTCAGGCTATAATGGCTGAAGGAAAGCAGCATGCTCTCGCTATTGGCTTTACGAAAATGTCAGCAAAAGATATGTAAGTTATGATCATAGTTCAGTAGTAATTGACTGGTTCTCCATTTTAGTATATTTGTGATTTGTCTTATCTTTTCATCTGGACAGCGTCATTTTAGATTCTTCCTCCCTAGCACCTGAATTAGCATGTTTTATCATGCGTGGATGTCATTATTGTTCAAACAGAGTGTAGCATTTTAGAACTTAGTATTATGAAAAATAGCACGAGTAAGCGAACAATTGGAACAAAAATAGTAACTGGATATGGTTTACCTATTGTTCACAAGTGGACACAATCGCTGGGACTGCAAAGGGGCCAAGCCTACCAAGCCCTAGACTGTTTGAGCATGGCTTGCTCAAAATTGCTTAGGAATCGAGCTTACAAAATCAAGCTTAAACTTGACCAGTCCATTTATGGAGCTCGAGCTTGGCTCAAATAAAATCATGCTCAAACAAGCCATGCAAGGGGCTCAGACAAAGTCAAAGAAATTGCAAATTTAAACCACTGACTATATATCAGAAGATGGAGAATGAAGGTGATAAAGACAGTCCAGGAAAATGTGAAGTGAAGGCTGTTGCTGTCAATTACATGGGAGTTAGAATGCTAAAAAGAACTGTGTTGTTTTGAACTTGTATAGAAATGCAAGTGCTTTGGGAGGGGTTGCGGATGTAAACATACTGATCGATGTCTTTCTATTAGATGTCATGATCGTATTTATGCTGAAGTGTCAATCCTTTTAAGAGCAAGGCTTATGAATTGGCTCACAGGATTTCTTTACTCAGGGACTGAATTGCTTTTTGACGCCCGACCAGTTGTACAAATTCTAATTATTATGTTTTACTAAGAGCTGCATATTAGTCTTTCCGTGTTGCTTTTGACAGAAGGTGTCTGAGGAGTTGAGATTTTAGTCAATACAAGAAAAGATATTTAACCTACTATATGAATTCCATGCTTCAATCCCCAATAAACTTGTGTCAATAATTCATTGTCTATTGCAGAAGGGCAATCAACAAGGGAATTGGTGTGGATAACATGCACTATCTGAATGATGGTCTTTGGAAGGTATTTTGTTGGTTATTTCCTTGTCTCATGATTTCTCCAGTTGCATTTCCTTTTTGTTCCCTTTTTTAGCAACTGAAAATGTGGAAACATACTTTGTCACGATTTTGATTGATTTTGTTATATCGAAGCATGCCTAAACAATTTCAAAATCTACTTCTGGATACCATGCTGCAATATTTTATTTTTTTTGTTATTTGCATTGAAATAGTCATATACTGTAATAGATCTCATGTTTGGTCCAAATTTTTTGTGATTGTAAATAGAACACTTTCATCTCCATTTGCAGACAGAACGTCTAGATTGAGCACGTGCAAAAGATAAACGGCAGACAGTTCTCGTGCAGCAGTTTTGAATTCCTTTGATGTGGGCGAACAAGATAAAGGAGTTCTTAGATCTCTCTTAAGGTGTTTTTGTACTCAACTTATGCAGTTGAAAATAATATTCGACTGTATGTATCGATATTTAACCCACTTATCATGCACCTTACCTTTCGAGTTTGTGCATTTCCGCATGTATTGTGACTCATCTTAAATACTAAAACCCAATGAACATGTTTTTGTTAAATGGAACTTGGATACATGTTGGTTAACTTAGGTCCATGATTTTGTGGAAGGAGAATGGTTTTTGAGGTCCTGTTCTCCATCCAACTTACCATCCTTATACCTAATATTTTTTAGTTGGTTTTCAACCCCCTTTCCTTCATGGTCCACTTTTGTCAAAGTCTCCTCTCTTGACTAGGGCTTCTAATTCGGTTGGTCATGTAAATTGCTTAGGTGCTGGGAATTTGTGAGTTGGAGCTGGTGGAAGAGTATCGATATCTATTATAGTAATTGAACTAAATTACCATACTAACATCTTATCGTTTGAACCAAAAAAATATATAATAGGGGGTAGAGCACTATGCCCCGCTGTTTATGTACAACTTCTCAACTTTGTGCACATAATTAGAGTCCCTAGATCAGTGCCCTATATTTGAAACCCTCCGACATACTTGGACGTCTCATAATTTTATAAGATCAACGTGCACTAAACGATTCAGAATACTTTTATGTTTGGGTTTATGTACAAAAGTTTCGTTTCTTTTCTTTTTTTATTTAAAAAAAGACAGACGCGTGGATATATATAACGGAATAAAAGCAAGCAAAAGGAAAAGCTAAGAGATGTTTGAATCTCTAGCTATGCCTTCATGTCCATGGGCTTTCACAATCAGGCCTCATGACATAAGCCAATGAAGCCAAGCTTTTGGGCCTCAAGAAAATGTTAAAAAATGGAAGCCCCAAATATTTAAGTCCCCTATAGATATAGATAGATGTTTTATTAAGGACTCCCTCACGGATCCTCCGTGAGGACCATCCCTTTTCTGATTTTCCGGACCAAATTTCGAAGATCCGAACCGCTCAATGTGTTTAAAACATGTTTTCCATGGCCAACGCGAGGAATCACAAAAAAAAATACCCGAAAGGGCTTCATTCGAGCAGTTTTTCATAATAACCGTACATATATAGTTTATCAAAAAAAGCTCGAATGAAGCCCTTCCGGATATTTTTTTTGGACAAATCCTTCTTGTGACCCTTAAAAACACGTTTTAAACACATTGAGCGGTTCGGATCGTCGAGATTCGACCCCGATCCATGAGGTCCGCAAATTGGGAGTTTGAGGGAGTCTTTAGTAGAACGGGATTGATATAAGGGAAGACCTTATTGTGAGGAGGACACTGTGACCTCGACCGGATGAACCATCAACCGGACCTTGTCCCGGTCCGGGTGATCCCAGGAACTGTTCATTAATCAAAACCGATCTCTTTTCAGAAAATCGGTGTAAAATAACGGTTAAACCTGCAAACTGTTAGACCTGGATACGGGTCAATCAGACCGGACCGGTGGAATTTCTTTTTTTTCTTTTTTGAAATCCACTCTTTACTGCTGCATTTAAAGCTAAAACTTGATTCCCTTGGACAGTTGTCCACGTGGGCCACCTCTCAGCCTTTCAAAAGCATTACTATGGACGAAATCACCTCTTCTTTACATTTTATATATGTTGTAGGTTGTCTCAAAGCTCCAATTTAGGCGATGTGAGACTAACCCCACATACAGATTTCCATCTCTCTCATTTCTCTTATGCCATCTTTCCTTTCCAATTTTTTTTTTTTTTTTCATATTTCTTTTTTTTGCATATTAAATATATATTAATGACATAATTATGACGTCACGGTTCGATAGCGGTTCAACCATGGTTCAACCGATGACCCATCCTCCCGGTCCCCTTTCCGGTTTGCCCTCCGATCCGGGTTTCAAAACATTGCTTGAAACAAAGCATCTGGAGTAGAAGACCTTATTGTTGGGTTGTCAATATTAGGAATCCATTGATCCTTGAAAGCTCGAATTGTACATCCATACGGCTCAGCTCTTTCAATAGCAGATATTTTTCCATAATAAACTTGGCCACCCTCACGAGTCACGAATCACGAACAGTTGGATTTGGAAGAGGACCCACGAATATCCCCATTGGGGAAATACTTTGCCTGCAAAATATATTGAGGAGTAATGCTACTATCATATACACCCGGTAACATAACTCTCACATACACATGCATGGGGTGGGCTCCACTCAGTGGGCCCCACTCACTCATGTGTGTGTATGTGAGAGTTATGTGATTGGGTGTATGTGATAGTAGCATTTTTGTATATTGAGTTGGAGGCTGATGATATTGCCCAGAAAAAGAATGAAGTCTTTCCTAATTTGTAGGATGGAAAATTTATTGAAATGGAGGACGGTGGCTCTCTTTCTTTGGAGTTTTAATCTTCTTTGTTCTCCTTGGTGAGGTTGTTTTAGTTTTGTTCCGCTTTTAGTGTTTTTTTGGATCTTTGGTACTTGGGTTGTTTGGTTTGTAGTTCGGTGTTAGCTTTGTGCTTGGTGGCTGGTTTTTGAATCCTCTTTTGTGGTGTGTTGGGTCCTCCTTTTTGGTTTGTGGTTCGGTGTTAGCTTTGTGCCGGTGGCTGGTTTTTTGGTGTTGTTCAGGTGTTAGGCTTGGGCAGTGTTTTTCTTTGTTGCTTTTAGGTTTGGTTGACTTCTTGTCTTCCTTTGTTTCTCTTAGGTCTCGGGTGTTTGGTTGGTCCTTTTAATCTTTATATATCTCTTTCAAGGATTAATATGCCTAGGGAAGAAAAAAAACCCTAACTCAGAAGCAAACAACTGCGTAGGTTTACTCATATTCATCCAACTTCTCCAAAAAATTCCCATTAATCTCCTCCCTTTTGCCATAGAAACTTGCCCACAATTGACCGAACTTGGTTAACAAAGTAAGACGGAGCACAAAAGTTTGTGTATAGACTTTCCATTATATTTTTCGATCGTCAGTATGTCTCTACCCCAAAGAGCCTAAACCTCCTAAAATTGAACCCCAAAATTGAAGAAAGAGAAATTAATTTTGTCTCGCCCATTAATCTTGTCCCATGCATGTGAGAGAGAAAGAGAGAGAGAGAGGGTTTGACAGCTATGGGTCCAACAACATTAAAGGTCAGTGGTCACCTGTCGGGACAATGACGGGTCAGTGTCACCTTCTCTCTTTAGTGCAAAACGGTGTTTGTAATTATTATTATTTTTTTTATCATTAAAGTATTTTTTGTCTAGTGTTGTCCTTGAGCCCTTAAAATTTTTCTATCAATGTATTGGAGGACTCCAAATTAATTGTCTGATGTCACTTGTTTCGTATTGCGGATCCGCTGTCCCGAAAATCCTGTCTCAATTCTGTGTCCCGTTCATCTGAGCCGTCCATCCGAGCAATCGACGACTCAGATTCGTAGATGAACATATTTGACTCAAATTTGTTTGGGGTGAGATGGAATCCAAGCCATTAATTGCACAAATGGACGACTCGGATGGACGGAGCAAGAAGTTGGAACAGGGAGTTCGGAAGAGCAGATCCGCTTCCCTTGTTTCGGCTTATCGTAGGGGACGCCAATATCCTTGCTATAAATACGTGTGAGCACTACTTTCCCTTGGCCATGCGCATCTCTATAATTACCCATCGGTCAATATAATCCTTCTTAAATTACCAATCGTACAACATATATATAAACACCTGCTTAAAACAGAACCATAACAAAATCAGAAACTACTCCAGAAAAAAATGAAATCCATTTCATGTCTCTTCTTCCTAGTCCTAATCCTCGCGATCTGGCCACGCCGAATCCTAGCTCACGACGTCGGAGATAACAAAAGCAACGTACCCGACGTAATAACCGAAGCTTGTGCAAAAACGCCCTACAAGGACCTATGCATATCCTCCATCAAGGACGACGACGAGAGCCCCGGATCCGCCGACCTCCACGACGTCGCCCGGATCGCGGTCAAAATCGCGTGGATAAACGCCTCGGATGCCCAATACGAGATGAAGAAGATGCTCAACTCTACGTCCGCGAGTTCCATACAGCATTGTCTCATGGACTGCGACGCCACATACGACGACGCGGTCGCCAACCTCGAGGAGTCGACGTCGGCGTTCGACTCGAAAGGGTACGGTGACATCGTCGCGTGGGTGGCGGCCTCGATGGTGGACCCACAGACTTGCGAGGATTACTTCAAGGACATCCCGGGTTATACCTCTCCTGTGACTAGCATGAACAATGTGGTCATGCAGCTTTGTAGCAATGCCCTGGCCCTTACCAAACTTGTGGCAGATGGGAAAAATTGAACTCTATACAACATAATTTTGACAATATATATGTTCATTTTAGGCGGACCGCAAAGACCCGGTTCGAAAGAACATAATATTGTCAATACTGCATTATGTTGCATATTTTTGTAGTTCATTTTGTGTTTGTACACATTTATTTTGTTTGTTGTAGTTTAGGGATTTTAGATTGAGAAGTGTTATTCGAATTAATTGGCAATAAGATGTTGAGTGCTGATTAATTAAGGTAGGATGGATGCACATGGCCTTAATTAAATTGGTGTACACCATGTAAGGTCAATTTAATTTTTGAGATACTCTCCTTTGTAATAGGTCAATTTTGTTTCTATGTGTATAAAATTTGATCTAATTTCATTAATTGTATGCATTTGGTGTTTGTCTACTTTGTTTACCCTTTGGTTTGTAATTCTTATTACCTTATGAAGAAGAAAGAAACGAGCAACAATTACCATGATGGTAGCCTAGTGGTTCATGGCTTACCCCCTAGTAATTTGGATATGTGGTCATAAGATTCAAGGTTTGAGTTGTGAGATTGGCTCCTCAATTTTTGGCTATTCCACTAGCCCTTGGTAGCTAGGGCGAATGACGCTTTGGTCCTTTCCGAGGCCTGAAAACAAGTTGAAATTCCTGGTCACGTCCAAGGAAAGGCTGTTATGCCTTGTGGAATGGAGACTACGAAAAATGTGATTGTTGAATTTTGATTTAAGAAATATAATTTGAAAATATATAGTGTGGTACTATAAAACTAGTAAAAAAATAATGGTTAATAGGCGGTAGGGTACAGGCGGCGTGCAGGGCCCACTTCCTGTCCCGCACAAATGATCCGAATCGTTCAAAAAATATAACTAACGAAAAATGGGTACATTGGATTAACTAATTGTACGTATCCGATTGAATTGATCTCTCGCTTGGTCACTCGAAAAAAAATATATTTAAAATTTTTGAACGATTCGAATTATTTGTGTAGGGCCCACTTCCGGGCCTCACAAGCCATCTGTATGCCATCGATGCCCTTATGACCTTGTGACATCGCAGTAAAAAGTCTAGAACCAAAGTCAATTTACACACTCAAATACATAAACACTTACACTTAGCATATACACCCAAACCTTACGAGAGAAATCATCGATAATACTCATAAAATATCGAAAACCACCTTTAGAAGTTACCTCTGCGGGACCCCAAAGATCCGAGTGAAAATAATCCACCGTGTCTTTGGTGCGATGAACAGCTGTACTGAATTTGACACTGCATTGCATGCCGGAAACACCATGCTTGCAAAAATCCAGCTTCTCAATTTTCTGGCCACATAGCAAACCCTGTTTGCTCAAAACTGTCATCCCCCTCTCGCTCATATGCCCAAGGCGCATATGCCACAAACGAGTCAAGTCTGAATTCTGAAACCTTTGATGAGGCAACTGTTGCTACAACACTTGTAATTGTACTACATTGAAATATATAGAGGTTCCCACGCTGCTGACCCTTCATCGGTACCAATGCACCTTTCAAGACCTTCAAAACTCCACCTTCACCGAGGAATTTACAACCAATAGAATCAAGAGCACCCAGGGAGATAAGATTCTTCTTCAAATCCGGAACATGTCAAACCCTAGATAAAGTCCTAACACACCATCATGCATCCTGAACTGAATCGTTCCAACACCAACAATCTTACAAGCCATATTGTTGCCCATAAAAACTGTACCAGCATTGACCGCCTCATAAGTAGTAAACCACCTTTTATGCGGACACATGTCGTATGAACATCCAGAATCCACTCGTTGTTCGAACGGAAATGACCCGCTGTAACTGATAACACTGTATCCGACTCATCTGAGCTTTCAGCAACTCCAGTAATATCTTTACCCCCTTTCTGGTTCTCCTTTTCCTTCTCTTTGAGTTTTAAACAGTCAACTTTCTAGTGTCTAGGTTTCTTGCAAAAATTGCACTCCCCCTTCTTCTTTTTAACTGACTTGGATCTACCCTTATTACTCGACTCCTCCCTTTCTGTTGTTCTTCCCCTAGCAATCAAACCCTCTACATGCGCATCACCCTCACCCGACACCTTTTTCCTCAATTCTTTTGAATAGAGGCTGGACTTAACGTCTTCCATAGAAATTGTGTCTTTGCCATACAACAGGGTGGTAACAAAATGCTCATATGAAGGTGGTAAAGAACATAACAAAATTAGGGCTTGGTCCTCATCCTCAATTTTACTATCAATGTTTTTCAGATCCATAATACGATTAAACTCATCTAAATGATCCTTAACAGGTGTACCTTCACGCATTCGAAACGTATAAAGACGTTGTTTAAGATACAACATGTTCGTGAGCGACTTCGTCATCTATATGCCTTCCAACTTCAACCAAATACCCACTGCTGAAGTTTCTTCTTCCACCTCGCGAAGAACATCGTCTGCTAGACTCAATTGAATAGAACTCAGAGCTTTGGCATCCATGTCTTCCCAATTCTCCGGACTAACCCCGGACTTCGCCAATCCTAACAAAGCCTTGTGCAATCCCTGTTGGGTTAACAGAGCCTTCATCTTTACTCTCCAAAGACTGAAACTGTTGTTCTGCCCATCAAACTTCGCGATCTCAAAATTAGCCACCATAACCACAATCGGAAATGAAACCATAATTTTTCAACCAAAAGCTCTGATACCAGTTTGTTGTAAAACACACGTTATGAATGCGACTAAGTTAGAAGAAAGCAAACAAAACAAAGCAATCACACGAGAAAAAAGATTTACGTGGTTCCCCCAACATTGAGGTACGTCCACAGGCGAGGAGAGAGAGAGAGAGAGAGAGAGAGAGAGAGAGAGAGAGAGAGAGAGAGTTCACTATCAATGGTGAAGAAGAGATACAAAGAGCCAACTATGATCCGTAACTCTGGAGAGACCACAATATGAGAGATAGCCAAAGGATACCCAAAGCCTCTATTTATAAGAAACACAATCAATAGGAAATCCTAAACACAATTGGAATTCTCAAAAAAAAAAATATTCAAGGCACAATTCCAACAGGATCCTTGGAGCCCAAGCAAGAGTTTCCGGAAATAGGCGAGATGGCGTCCTATTTTGGGGTGCTTGGAGCCCAAGTAAGGAGCTTCCGAAAAGGGGGTGAGTTGGCATTTTATTAGTGGGTAAATCACTAGGAAGACATTACCCCATTAATTTCTTTGGAATTGTGCTTGGAATATTCGGTCCTTATTAAGTAAGTGTAGACTTGGTTCATTAGAAGTAATGTTAGAGAATTCTAGATTCATTTTTGAATTTGCTTTAGTAACAAGTATAAATATGTCTTTTCTCCTTTTACAACACACTCACACCACATACAGAGCACACGGCTAATAGAAAGAAAAAAAAAAAGAGGGAATAAAGAAAAAAAATAGAAAGGAGAAGAAGAAAGAAAGAAAAAGAAAGGGGAGAGAAAATTCGGTCAGTGGATCAAGGGCCTCGATTTAAGGTACCGGGTAGTGTGCAATACATTCCTAGCTAAATCTCTTTGTAAAGAGTGTTTCCTTGATTCTCTTATATTTGTACTCTTTTGATATCTAAGCTTATTTGTTCCGTTACTGCCACATCTTGTCTGTGACACAGGAAATGTTTGGCTGAAAGCCATGGAACAGATTGGTACACGTTCAAGCCCACCGGGTGAGATGAGTAAGGAGATATGATTTATTTCCATGAGGGAAATCTAGGGTACTTTTATATGGCCCAAAGGGGGCACACGATTTTACCCCGGTGGTGCTTGGCGTATTACCGAGATGGGCCAAGGAAAGAGGCTACAAAACGATGTATCGTTTCACAATAGTTCACTTAATTTGTTATCGTCGATTATTGAGCATGTCCTTATTTCAAGCAATATTTATTGTCATCATATTGCACATACTACCCGTCCTTTTATATTTTTCAGGTGTAAAACAAGTTAGCGATGGAGTATTCGGAGAATTAGATTTGAGAGACTATCTGAAGAAGTTAGTGCTGTCATTTTCAAGATTTTAGGACCCATATAATTTGCAAGGATTTGACATTGTAACATTTTGAGTTTATTGAAAAGAGTATTTTTTTTTGGGAGACAATATATAAAAGAACTTAATTTGTACTTTTATTTTACGGATCTATATGTATAAAAGAAAGGTTTTTGAACGGCTATGTAGTTCATTTATTTTTTATGGCTCTAAAAATCAGGGTTGTCACAGTCACACGGTGGGTGGTTCTCAACAGCAGCAAGAGCGACAGCGGCGACAACACCAAGTAAGACCTCGGCGTTGGTGGAAGTTGGATGCAGATCTTTCTTCTCTAGAACCTGATCTAGTGTAGATTTGGGTTGATCGTTCTTGTTGCTGTGTTTTTTTTTGTGTGTGGTTTTTCTGTTCTGTTATTTGCTATTCCGATGTACCAAAAAACAGGTGTCAGTGGCTAGAGGTGGAGATTGCGGTGATGGTTGCGGCCTGAATAAACTTTTTTTTTTTGGGAGAGAGAGAGAGAGAAAGAGAGATTGTGTTAACATGAGAGGTTGCAAAGGCAGGAGGTGCAATATTTTTTTTGGGCAAGTGCAGGAGGTGCAAATTATTAGGTTTAGAGGTGCAAGTGAAACATATGAGCATATAACCCATGTGCATCCGATATACACTACTACTCTATTTGCACCCGTGCACAATTGCACATAAATACGTGCATTGTACCTATGGCGATGTGATACAAACTCATGGGTAGAACTCACCCTTGAAAACCGGCTTACAAGGAGAGGGTGTCCAAGAGCTTATATGCACAAGACCAATCCCATACTTAGTCAATGTGGGACATTAGGATCGTAACACGATGCAGTAAAATTGCAAACCGAACTTCATGAGTGAAAATTAGGGCGTTGAGGATCTCTTGAGGGCAGAGTTTTTTTTTTTATAAAGAGAGAAATATTATTGAAATAGCAACCTGAGGTACAGAAAGAGTCCATGCAAAGAGAAACAACCAGAAACTACCAAATATAGAAGTACACAACATCAAAATAAAATAAAAAATGACGGCACTAGGGATAGTCAACCATCATTGGTATCCGGGTGAGGTACAAAGACATCTAGTGCATGCCTGGCTAATTGATAAGCACATTGAACCTCCTGCCGATCAACTTTAGAGATTTTGCAAAAATTCAACTTTGCAATCTTCGTCCTCAGGTTGCGTAACAAAAAGGTGTCACGGTGATGACACTCACTCCTGCTCCCTATCTGCATAACAGCATTAAAACAATCAGTAAGGATATAGATATTAGAAAAATCCTTAGTCAGGCACCATTTAACCGCTTGATTTATTGCTTGAATTTCTATTTGGATGGGGCTGTTACTAAATGTGGATATTGAGTGTTGAGCAATAAGACTTTCGTTAGGGAGTCTAGCCATGAATCTGATACCACTCCAAGACTTACCCTCCTTCCAAGCTCCATCCACACGAAGAACGCACGTTCTTAGAACAAAAGAACCTGTTAGACAATCCTGAAGAACAATGGAAGGATATTAGTCAGTGTTCTGGACTTTAGGTTTAGAATTTCGGAGTCAGTTAACTGCTCTTTGGAACCAAGCAGCATTGTCTTTAGCCTTGGCTAGAACTGCTTCTCTATGAAAGGGTTCATTTGCAAAGACTAGAGAATTCCTAGATTTCCAGATGGCCCATAGAATTGCAATGAAGGAGAAAAGCTTCTGTCTATGCTTGTGTAGCCAGATAATCCAATCAAGAAGCCAATTGTTGAAAGGCAAACCAGTAGATGAAGCTTGAAAATGTTGGCTGAATACGGAAGCGTTCCAAACGGAGTGTGAGTGCTGGCATGAATAAAATAGATGACTAAGCGATTTTTCCTCACAATCATAGAGAGGGCATGTAGGAGAAAATCCAACTATTCGAGTAGCCAGGCTCTTTTTGGTAGGAAGAATATCCTTTAAACATTTTCAAATAAAGACCTTAATGCGCTCAGGAATCTCCAAATTCCAAACCATATTCCAGACATTGTGGTCCTTATAAACCCAAATTGAGGAGAGATTAGTGGCATTACTACCCCTTCGAGCATCATATAAGCACCTGTAGCCCGATTTCGAGCTATATTGACCTGAAAGAGTGAGGGGCCATATGTAACAGTCAGGTACAAATCCCTCCAGCAAAATGATTGCCAGAATCTTAGGGATAAGAAAGGAAGGGATCAGGTCATTGATTTTAGTCATGTCCCAGGTAGGGCCAACAGAGGATGCAGATAAGAGATAAGCAACCTTAAGAGAATCAAATCCGGCAAAAGGGATGAAGTGACTAAGAGGCTTCTCCAAATCTAGAATCCATCTATCATGAAAAAGATCGATAGATTCTCTATTATCAACCCTCCAAATTTATGTTGTGATTCTCGAGGGCAGAGTTGTTAGGCGGTTTTTTTAGAAATTATTGGGTGGCTATTGAAAGGAACAAAGTTGACCTCGAATAGGGAATTAAAGTAGTAGTAGGCTATGGAGATGGGTGGTAGTTAGGACATGGGGCAGGTCTAGAATTTTTGTTTAACGGTCACAAAAATATAAATAAATTTTTGTAGCTTCGTATATAAAATAAACATTTTTATTTTTAGTGAAAATGTATTTGGTCTAATTTATTTTATTTTGTTGAACAATATCATCTACTGACTTACAAATTTAAGTGAATTTTGTTTACTTTAGATACAAATGAATGATACAGAGCCAACAGAAAAATAAGACCAAGTAGACGCACAAAATTTTAGTGCATGTTTTTGAACCCTCTCATAATATAGTGGAGCTGCCCCTATTGTTTGGTGCCGGTGGAAAGAGAGTAGGGGGAGGGTTAAATTGTGATGTTTTTCCTCCCATATTTTTTTCTTTGATTATGAGACTAGGTTTCCATTTTCAAGAAAACTGAAGTTTGGAGACATGTTTTCGGAATTATTTTGAATTATTACAACTGTTCTAGAACTTTTCCAACTTAATTAGGGATAGGATGGCAATGGGTCGGTTCGGTTCGGGTATTGCCATATCCGAACCCATTACCCGAAACTAGATGCGTACCCAGAATCGAACCAAAACCCGAACGGGTAGTGGAAATTGAAACCATAACTGAACCAATTGGGGATCGATTCGGTTCGGGTACTCCCGTTAAATTAAAAACGAAATAATTGTGAATGAAATTCAAATATGAAAATCAGTTAAACTACCATCCCTAATTGTGGAAGATCATTCAATTGCTAATTTAAGCAACTAATTTCCTTGTTATAATTGAACAGCAAGTCTTTCGGGAAGAGGGCATCCTGTAGTGCACTGCCGCACTACAGGGTTGTAGTGCGGCACACAAGCCGTTGATCGCGCAATCAACGGCTCGGATTTCATCTTGGTGCTTGCATGATCCGAGCCGTTCATTGCCGAGATAAAATCCGAGCCGTTTATTACCGAGATCAACGGCTCATGTGCTGCACTACAGGGTTGTAGTGCAGCAGTGCACTACAGGATCCCCGGATCCAGTCTTTTGACGCACAATGGAAATAATCCATGATTTAAGAAATACTAGCATATTTAGTTTTTGTTACTTTTTGTCGTAAATTACTCTAGAAGATTTCGTTTTAGATGCCGTCAGTTTTGACGTGTTACTTTTATTCTCTAGCAATCATAATTGGGAATAACTCAAATCTTTTTTGAAGATTTTGGTAATTACTTCAATTTTGGCAAGTTACTTTTATTCTCTAGTAATCAAATTTGGGAATTACTCAAATCTTTTTATCTTAGTAATTATTTAGTCAATCATCAAATTACCAGGATTCATCTTTCTGATTTGCTGATTCTTTTTCGGTTCTAATTTTCTAGTATAAAAGGAGTTATAGAGTGGCATTCATACTCGGTGATAATTTGATATATGAAAAATTAAGTTTCTCTTAAGTTTTTTCAAGGATAGAGTACCTCTAGTTCAAATAAGTATTTGTGATTGTCCTCGTTTCGCATCAAAACATTTCTTTCGTACGCTTCGTTGCATAATCTTTTCTTGAGCAAACTAGTTTTTCATTTGAAGCAGTTGAATTTTCTACCTTCCCACAATATAAAAGAGATGGATTGCTTTTGCTTTTCAAACGGAAAGAAGAAGACCACAAGAAGCAAGGGTACTTCCGGAAGAGTTGATCAGACCAAAAATAGAAAAGACTGGGGGAAGAGGGAGGAGATGTTATCAGATATGAGCACGTTTTCGGTGGAAGAACAAGAGAGGAGGTTGAAGGCGGCGGTGGAGGAGGAGGAGAAGGCGGTGAAGGAGGCTGAGAGGGTGGTTAAATGGGTCAAGCAAGAATCACTTAGGATGGATGTTTCTACAGTCGAC
Source organism: Vaccinium vitis-idaea (assembly GCA_963854785.1). Classification (NCBI taxonomy): domain Eukaryota; kingdom Viridiplantae; phylum Streptophyta; class Magnoliopsida; order Ericales; family Ericaceae; genus Vaccinium; species Vaccinium vitis-idaea. The sequence goes on along the minus strand of OY978225.1, from coordinate 16,379,245 downwards.
ATAGTTCTAAGAGAAGATCAAGATTAGGAAGCTTAGTGCGGCGTCTGAACAATTCATCTCGGTAATCAATGGCTCGGCTTTCATCTCGGCAATGGAAGGCTCAAATCATTCAAGTGATTATTGGTTGCGAGATTAACGGCTCAGATGCCACACTACAAGATCCTCAATTCCTTGATGAAGGGAAGTTGAGTCCTCAAGTCTATGCGCACAAGTTAATTTTATGTATATAGTTTGGATACAAATGTCTCTGAAATTGTCCGAACGTGCTAATGAATTATGAGGGCCGCAAGGGCATCAAATGATTCTGTTTACAAAGAAAATATATTCACGTCGCTTTGTTGATCGGAAAGAAAATTGTTAGCTTGCAGGAAAATGTGATTTATGTATTTTTTTTGGATTTGGTGTTCTGCTGGTACAAGATTTGTTCGGTTTGGGTTTTGAGGGAGGTTTTGGGGGGTAACAAGTAGAGAGAGATAGAAAATTTTATCGGGAACCATGTAGGATAAGTTTTGAGGCCCTAAACAAACTAGGTGTACATGCTTCGAAAGTTGAATAAATGAGACAAGATCATTAACCACGGCATGAATCAGATCTCTACGTCTACCTTCTAGCTTAATTTGAGGGCATGATTTCACAGCATAAAGTCTCTAGAGTTTCTCAATTTTTCAAGGTACACCTTGAGAGCTGATATAGTTCAATGATTAACATTCTAAAATTGGGGCATCTACTGTCATTAAGGGACGGCAGGCCCCATAAACCTCCAATTCGAACCGTCCAAAAGTGTTCTAAATAGTTTAAATTTAAAATAAAATTCTTCCAACGATAAAATTCGCGAAGAAAAGACTTCGCTTGAAGAGTTTTATTTTAAATTTGGACCATTAATTATCGAGACGGACAGTTTAGATGGGCTTGCTGTCCCCTTAAGACAGCAAGCCCCCCGGGTTTAAGTGTAGCCACTTTATTGTAAATGGTTTAAGTGTTGCTCACCCCATCCCAATTCTAACTCCCACTAACACCGTTGGCTTCCCGTTCTAATTAATTCCACACCCCAAATGTCCTCACTTGTAAGTGTTTGGGCCGTTAAAAAACACCCCTATTGATATTGATTAAGCTGATTTTTCACATGTACGTTCAAACTATTAAAAAACCTAACTCGAATAAAAATCAGCTCAATTGGATATCAAAAACCGGTAGGAGTGTTTTCCAAGTTTGGTAGCCTGTAAATAAATTCACCATATATAATTTTTTTAATTTTTCAGCCAAAAATTAATTGGGCGTGTTGGGCCAATAAAAAACTACATAACGTGAATTTGATTGTACCCAGCACGCACAATTAATTTTTGGTGGAAAAATTGAAAAATTATATAATGTCTTATTTTTGGAAAAACGCAGGCTACCAAACTTAGAAAACACTCGTATTGGTTTTCGGCATCCGATTGAGCTGATTTTTATTTGAGTTTGTTTTTTTAATATTTTGAAAGTACATGTGAAAATCAGCTCAATCAGTATCAAGGGTGTTTTTTAACGGCCGAAGGATGCACAATTAATTTTTGGCAGGAAATTGAAAAATTATATAAGGTGAATTTATTTTTTCAAACATACAGGCTACTTGGAAAACACTCCTACCAGTTTTCGATATCCGATTAAGCTGATTTTTATTCGAACCACTTTTTTTTATATATTTTAAACGTATGTGTGAAAAATCGGCTCAATCAAAATCAACAGGTGTGTTTTTTAACGGCCCAAGCACGCACAAGTGAGGAGTTTTGGGGTGTGGAATTAATTAGAACGGGAAGCCAACGGTGTTAGCAGGAGTTAGAATTGGGAAGGGCTGAGCAACGTGTTAGCTTTCTCAGGATGGGACATCAACCCCGGACAGCGGATCCAGAGTGATTCAGGTACAACTTCATGGATACCACTATAATTTACATGTTCCGAAGAGTGCACAGCCGAGAACACACGCTGCGTCGTACTACGTTGAAATTTACATTCTCCTTAGATTCATCATAACCTTTCTGACGGTTTTATCTCGGCCATCACAGACCGCACCATACGACTGATGCTCATCACTGGTACAAAAGAGCAATGTATCTGGGATTACAATGTATGAACTTGAACCCTAAAGACGAGCCAGGAATGCCAACCTTCATTGAAACTTCTGAAGGACTACAATACCTGGAGTCACTTGTGGCCAATGGCCAGCATTACCGAAACCTGTCCAGCTGCCATGTCTTCTGCGAAAGGGAGGAGGGAGCGTAGAGCCTAGTACGTACAGCAAAGAATCCAGTTGATGCAACCAAGAAAAGCCAATTACCGGACAAGTTTTGAATAAATCCTCTGGATGTGCGGAGAAGCATACTCTGAAAATCATTGGATATGTTTTATCAACAACATTGAGTATAAACGCATGTGTAGCAACTTCCGTGAAGTTAGAATGATGCCCAACATTGAGATACTGCACAGTGCACACATCGGTTCTTGACAGTATTCAGAGATCTGGTTTCAGTCGCAATTCGAATGTCGAAACAAAAGTTTAAGCAGGCTTTATAATGATGATGAAGCAGCAGTGACAGACAGAAATCCAGAAGCAATTGATACAAAAAATAAAGAAACTGCAGTTTAACATCTATTCAATGCTGCACAAGTATGGAAGCACTTGAAGGAAAATCACAGAGTGACTTGTTTCTAAGCAATATACTACCAACACAACTCGAAAATCCGAGTGTCTATACACTGCACCATAAAACACGAGCAAAGCAAGATCATTGTTTTTTCAGATGGAATATCATACATTTACTTGAAGCCCAAGAATTATGCTTACCGATAAGAAAATACATCAGAGTTTCCGCACATCACCTCGCGCTCAGTGATGAAAATTCTTCTTTGATTTTCTCTATCCTGCGGTTGCACTAAACCCATCACCTTACCTTAATATAAAGGGAAACCAAATATTTGAGCTCATGCTCGTTTGCTCGTTGTGGCCAACTTAGGGACGAAACTGTTAGCTTGGAAACTAAATTTGCATATGATATATTAGAGATTTCTCTTGGGTTTTCTGATAGAGAAGATAAAGGCAGCCAAGACCAACAATCACCCACATATGTCTGATTCCTCAGAAAGTTCAATTAGGATGACGTAATTTAACATTGCAACTGAACCATTCCCAATGCATACTGTATGGAAATCCTTTCTTTTCTTTTTATTTTGTAATTGAAGTATTTATTTATTCCTCATGCAACCGTATAATTTAACCAATGCACCCCATACGTATACACCCCAAAAAGATTATTTTTTTTTAAATTAGATGAAAATTCCTTATACGACCATGTGTTCCAATTACTTGCTCGTTTTGGCTTCCTTTTTCTCTCCACTGGAAAATCTTGCTATGCCAAAGTTGAAACTTCGGAGTTCAACTCTCGCATAATGTTGCCGGGTGATAGGCCTCGTGCTTTGTACAAGTATCGTGCCTGTAGATTTGAATATGAACGAAGGTTTTGCCAACACTTCTCACTGTATTACAAATTGTTCCTTCAAAACTACAAACAAATCAACAGCAAGGAAAAGAATGAAGACATTGAATCAACGGACAAAACAGAGAACAAAGATGTGAGGTCTAGATACCCCAGCCCAGAATTTTGTATTTTATTCTGGGGCAACCTTCATTAGCACCATCTAAAAACTAAAGCATTGCCTTGGTATGGACATGAGATACCTTTGCACTGTGGGTTAATACAATCTGGTAGTATTTCAAGTAGCATGTACTTTGATTAATAAGTATCCCTGAAGAGGCTATGATCACAGGGGCCAAAATAGATGCTGAGAGGGCCCTGAGGGAGCCAAGTTCTATGCCATGGAAAAGTGTTCTACCCATAGCCAATGACATATTAACACAATGCCGCAATAGCTCCTAGACTCGGCAATTTCCTCCAAGAGCAGTTTGAAGGAGTTCCTCAGGTCCAAAAGCAACCATTCTTAATCAGGTGTTTGTCAGAACATTGCACCATTTGCCAAACAAACAAAAGAAAAATGACACCATTGCACCCAAAGTGATTGGTGCCTGGAGCAAATAGACCACGTATGCCCTGAGAAGGATGCATAGTTCTAATCTTGAATCCTCCCATATATGCAATACAAAATATAGGGTAAGCTGTCTATGGCTACAGTGGGGAAACTTACCAAGGGTGTTGAAATATGCTGTTCATGTTCGTGCAAACAACTATGGCCCGGAAGTCAGCAACATCAAAACGGATGATGATTCCCAGTCGTTGTCCAACAAAAAAACTCACAGGCTACTTCTTCACTGAAGAATCCTCATCAAGACTCTTCTGCATCAAGGATGAAAACTAAATCACTACTATTGAAGATGATGGTCGTGAAACACCTGAAGTTTCATTTGGACAAAAAAATTATGCCTAGTCTAATACCTGTTCTTTGGCATCTTCCCAAATTGATAGGACGTCCTCGTTGAGTGAAGTGAGTTTAGGTAGACCAAAACAGGGCCAAACACCTTTGTCCATGGCTCTAACACCTTTTGTAAGCTTCAAGAGAAATCTCTATATCAATTCCAAGTGGTATTGAGTTAGCTAGGAGGAGACATTCTAACATGATGCAGCATCATGTTAGAATGGATGCTTCATACACAACCTAACTAATTATGTGGTGACTTTGTCGGCCTATTCAATTGGAAAAGCAGAATGGCCAATTCATTGAATGTTCTAGTACCGTCCCACAAATGGCTAGTCCCTCTATGCATGTTTTATTGCGCAAATTTAAAGTGAAGTCTCAGAGAATGGAACTCAAAGAACAAAAGATGAGTTAGAACATGAGTAGGCCTAAATTTCAAGATGTAATACCTTTTCTGGTCATGTCTGGTACGTGTATGCCTTCATGTATGTTTGGTTGGTTAAAATCATGCTGGAAAGTGGTAAATAAAGTTCGGAAAATATTTGTGTTTATTGTGTTTTGGTTTCTAGAATATTCTTATTAGTCGTTTCTCATGATTTGGGTTTTGGCTTTCTAAAGTTTTGTGGAACTCTGAGCTTGTATTTTTACTTGAATTTTAGGTTATTTGACTTTGGTTCATCCATAATCTTTGAATCGTTGACTCCTACTTCAAAGGTGATTGCGAGCATGTGTGGCTGCCTAGATTTTCAGAGATGGCGGCGAACTGTTAGAGCGGCATGAAATGTCCTTCAAGTACTATGGGAACGGCATATCACTGTTAGGCCAATCAGCATTTGTGTTGCTTTGGCTTGAAGGGAAGCTGTCGGTGTAGGCTCGTCCTTTCATTGTCCTTGATTACTGTTGTAACGAGGCTTGCTCGTCATTCCATTGTCCTTCACTTTAGATTGCAATTGTATGGCCTGACTGTCCCCGGCGTAATGGGTGCTGAAAAACATTTGGATATAAGTAGCCCGATACAAAAAAAGATAGTATCCCATATACAATAGCTGAACGAACCAAATGTACGTAATGGATTATAGGCAGTGTCTTTGGAACCAAGGGAGAGAAAGGGGAATATATATTGTTTTCCATCCTTCATTTGTTTGGTTCCTAGAATGAAGCACCGATACATCTAGAGGTCACCGTGTCCACATATTGGACACGGGGACACGCGTGTCCCAAGCAGGGACGTGTATTGGACACGCCACGTAGCATGTCCCTTAAATTAAATTATTTTTTGGAGGGGGGCACGGCATGGACACGCGTGTCCCACATATACAATCTCTCTCGCTGTATATATGTATGTACTGGTATATATATTTCCGTTGTGAGTGTATCTTACATATATTTGTGTACTAGTATATAACAGTATAAATATCTTACATATCAAAATAAAAATGTATATATCTATGTAGGTTCCACTTCCTATCCGGACTTTTCATTTCCGGACTTTTTATCCAAAAAAAATTTTGACGATCCGATCCGTCCAATGTGTTCAGAAGGTGTTTTCAAGGGTCCTCGCGGAAAATCTTCAAAAAAAAACACCGGGAAGGGCTTGATCCAAGCAGTTTTCACAAAAATATATAAATACAGTTTTTGCGAAAAACTGCTTGATCAAGTCCTTCCCGGTATTTTGTTTTGAAGATTTTCCGCGTGGACCCTTGAAAACACCTTCTGAACACATTGGACGGATCGGATTTTCCAAAAAAAAATTGCAACACAAAAAAACCCCATTTTTTCCTTAAATCCGGGAGTGTGGATAAGAAGTTTGGCCTATCTATGTATATATATTTATTTATATATATAATTATTTATTTATTTATTTATTTTTGATGTGTCCCCCGCCGTGTCCGTATCCGTGTCCATTTTTTAGAATTCATGTGTCCCCCATGTCCATATCCGTGTCAGTGTCCGTATCCGTGTCGGTGTCCGTGCTACATACTTCCTACTGTGGGAGAGAATGTGGAAAACCTTAAAAATAAATAAATAAATAGATTACTTTCCCCCTTTTTTTAATCCTTATTCTTCCTATTTCCCTTCATGTCCTCATTTGCTACTTTATTTATCATTTTCTTTCCCATTTTTCCTTAAAATCAAACAAAAGAAAATTACTTATCACCTTACTTGCTTTTTCCTTTCCTTCATTAAACCCAACAAGAGAATACAATCATTCTCCAACACTTCTCTTCCTTTTTCTCCTCTTCCCAAGTTCCAAAACATACGATAATGGAAACCAAACATGAAAGACATAGTGTGTATGCGCCTAGTCTTGCAAGTTGCATGGTGTAATCACCCAGAATCCAACAGGCGGTCAGAGCAGATCCACGCATGAACCTGGTTGTTTTTGTCATCTTAGGCAGATTGGTACCTGTCATCCCCCCTACACAACAAAATACCAAGAAACTATCTCATTCAACCTAAAACATTAGTTCAAATTCTTGACAAATCAGCAACATAAATCTTGCTCAGTTCTTGGGAAAATTGTCCAGACAGAAGTTGAGACGATCTTACAAATGCTTTTAAATATGCATGGCCCTAAATGGAGCATAGATAGAGTAGCATGTGAATTGTCAAATTTACCTCCCTTCTGATCTTTGGATTGCTTGGATTTGTCAATAGAACAGCTTCAGTCGAGAACTGGGCCAGTTACGTGGTCCTCATCTGTTAAACATAATCCCTGCCTTTCATCTGATACAGCCACATGTCGAAACCTAATCATGTGTTGAAGGATTTAATCTTAATCTGTTCAGTTCAAACCTCGACAACAACTCAAAATAATGCCATTGCTTCTTGGCTTTTGGAAATCAAAACCCAAAAGCCAGTAGAAGAAATCAGCAATTTAATTATGTCCATCAGAAAAAAAATTAATTAGATTACCAACAACTTTAAAAAAAAAAAACAAAATTTCTGTAAATTATTGGGAAAAAACATGATACAGAGACCGCCATCTATACATATCCAAATGTATCAAACTGCACATACATGGTTCATTTCAACTTGCAGCTTCTTGGTAGCACATGGGGGATAATGCAAGGAAATGGGTATCCAAATGTGGGTCAGTGCGAAAAGAGCTTCATTATTAAGAAAATATTCCTAATTGCACAATCTTTAATGAACCTAACAAATCACAGCAATCATATATAGGGCTAAAGTTGCGGCTGAGAAGCTGTTTTTCCATTCAAGAGAATAGTTCCTCTATTTATCTTTACATGCAGAGTCCTTCAAATTCAATTCTATAAATGATAAATTAAAGGGTAAATTGGACCACCTACTTCACAAAATCACAAAAGAAGTCAAGCTTCGAGCTTTTTCGGAGAAGACCAAAAAAATTATACCCCGCCTCCACAAATAAGAACTGCAAGTGACGAAATTAGATCATGCCTAGCAAGAACATTTTACATTTTTCAATGAGAACGTAACAAAATGAACCAAGAACACTTTTGGAATGCCAAACCTTTTATTTTTCCTCCTTTTTTTTTGCTGCATTACTTTGATTATGAAAATAAACCATCATGACAATGCTGAATTCTAAATTTATGCAGCAAATGGAATTGATCTCCCCAAAATCCTATTGAAAAGACAACCAAAAAATCATATGCATATAATGTCTCAAATAATTCAATACTTAGAACCAATACAAAACAGTTTGGCCTAACCTTTTAGTGAAAGGACATCCGTGATAGCCTTATGAGAAGTAAGAACCTAAAACCAATATAAAACGGAACCTGACTACAAAAAAACGACAAACAAAAAGCATCAAACCGAAAATTCCGAGTACTTCAAAAAAACTAAAAACTAAAAAACAAAAGAATGCAAAAAAATATAAGCCAGTTCACAATGTGTTTCAGGAGTGGGTTTCAAACCTTCAAGTGAGACGGATCTGATGAATTTGAGAGAGTTCCCGAGAAAACTGGGTAGAGCAGAAATTATACAGGATCATGATGTACAGGTCTTGGGGATCATCAGCTCGTACTGTGACCTACATCATGAAGACAAAAGTGCAAAAGAGCGATTCTGTAGAAATTAATAACCAACTCTGAACCATAAATTTACATCTAATTAAGAGATAACATAAGCAACAAATAAAAATTGGGGCTCGCAATTAATTTACATGATCAGTTCGAATACATGAAGAATCACCAGGAGAAGCAATAGCTTCATCATTCGTTTCCATCTTTGGTATAAAATTTACATATGAACCATGATGCATAGTCTAACAATGGACAAGAACAGATATGGAATTCATATACATGACATACGGAAACATCAGTACCTTATGCCAGCTGTACAATGTCCTCTTCCTATCTTTTGCTCTACATATAGTGCATTCAATTCCATAGATGCTCCATCCGGCCATAATTCTACAAGCTGAATCAGAAATGGCAGAAATAGCAAGAAAATTAGAGATGTACACCAAACGCAATTGCACCAGGCAAAGGTTAGAGTCAGAATTGTAACGGCTTCTTACACAACCACCTAATGCATCCTTGAAAGGTTCAACATGAAACACCACCTAACTCTAAGCAGACACATAGCATACAAACGCTACCTAGTCTCAACTCTCAACATATATTTAAAAGAGAGCACAAGCCAACTACCTCTTCATAAAGCTTCCTCACTTGCGGAGCTGCATCATCATCCAGCTTCCAGCCCCTAGAACAAGGAATAAAATGAGTACGAAAAAGTAAGCAATTTTTCCAAATGAAGCAAATACTCTTAACAATACAATGTAGTACTTGCCACTTGGACATAGAGGTCATAGAGATCACAAAGGTAATAATGTTGGCAGTAGATAGATTATCATTTATGGAGGTGATTAATCACTACCAAGGCAATATAAGAGCTATGCGGAAATCCCATAAATTGGACAATCGAACCAACTTTCCACAACTTTATTCCTCTCGTACGAAAAAACAAAGAACTTCAACGCAAACAAAAGGCAAACAAAGAAAATTGAGTGTTTGGCCCCTGAAAAAGAAATAGGCTAGTAATGAATGTTCGGAAAATGGGGTCAAACCTTCACTTTTTTTTGCAAGCAACAGGACCTTTCCAGTCTAAGATGGATTAAAAGGAAGTGTTTCTACATAGAAGAAAAGACAAAACTACAAATTGGAACCATAGCCTTAAGGATTGAAAGGATACGCCCCCTCTAAAAACACCTTTAACGGCTTGAACCAAATAACAAATGCATAGGAAAATCATTATGCAACAATTACAAAGGAAAATCATTATGTTTCATTGAAGAAAAGTGAAACTCCAAGAAACAGATCACAAATTGGGCAGTAGAAATAAGAACATCTTAGAAAGAGAAATCATAAATTTTAAAGCAAATATAGCAAGTCTCAGAGACTCTCCATACCTGCACTGTTGAAGATATCTTTGTAAACGAAGCAAGCTTTTTAGCTTCCAAACTTGCTGCTACAGATTCACAAAGTTTTTCAGATATCTCCTCGGCCTAAGAGTGCCATAAGATGAAAATTCCCATGAGCGGGTGTAAGATTGAGAACACTAAATACATCAAAATTGACAGGAAGCAGTGAAAGAATAGTATGCAGAGGAAGCGGAGAACAGGAAGCATACCACACTCTTGGTCATCAGCCTTCTCTAAATTGCCTTTCCCAGCAATACTGAGCACAGCAAAGTGTGAAAAAGGTGATTTATATCCAAGAAGTTCAAGAACTCAGAAATGCACTACCATAGTAATCAGCCCTTTGGCCAATCGAAGCAAGAAAAAAGAGAACGAAGTAAAGAGACAACTAAAATTGGAATAAAATTAAGTGGATTAGATGGTTATGATTCTGAAACCTAATCAAAAACCCATTCAGGATTTTGCTCATTATTGCAAACCAAAAAAGAAAATTGAGGAATAGAGATGAAGAGAGAGTTGGACCTGATTTGCGCAGGTCGAGGTTTGACTGCCTTTCAACTTCAGTGTTCTTTTGCTTCTGCGGCATCCTCAACCATTAATTGTTTTAGCAATCTTCTCTCTGGATCCAATGTCGTCTCCCATAATTATAAAGGCATCATTTCTCCCAAACCTGTGTTCTATTAACACGTACGTATGAAGAGAAGAGGGAGAAGAAGGAAACATAAGTGAACTGCCACAATAATTCTTTACAAAATCCAAATTACAACCATAAATAACAGGAATTACACAACACTACTATCGAATCAAGACACTTTCAGCTTCAAAATGGAAAACGAACCCTAGAATTGCTGAGATTGCTTCGTCGTACCTAAAAGGAGAGACAAAATAGAGAGAAATGCTGAGAAATTCAAAGCTAGAACCGTACAGATAGTTGAGAATCGGAGAGATTGCTGATTTTGTTTTGAATTGGCTTCAGAAATGGCAGCAAAAGGAACTTTCAGCACCCCTTTTATACAGCGCCGTATTAACAGTAATTGAAGGACAGAAGATAGCCGTCGCAACAGTAACTGAAGGACAGTGGAAGTACCACACCGATGACTTAAAGCGCAAAGTCTGGAGTGAAGAAATCAAAACAAAAGGGTAGCGAAGGTTTACGCGCAAAATCTGGAAAGAAGAGGTAATCTCTGCCCGCTGTTTAGGTGAAGCTGTAAGGAAGAAGAACAACTCGCTGTTAGGCGAGGCAATCTCTGCCCGCTGCCCACTCTTGGTTAGGGAGAACAAAGTGGCGGACGAAACGCCTGCCCGCCCTTCCCTCTTATAATGTATAGGTATAGATATCGTAAGATTAGATGTCTGGTTCAAAATGGGAACTTCAGAAAACCCTGCAATGCTCAATACAAAGAGTTGCTGAAGAAGATTCAGCAAGCAATTGTTGAAACGTGCAACATAAGAGGATTTCTGAACTTCTGAAACTCAAACAGCATACCTTCTCCCCTGCATTCTTTTTTATTTACTCCCACGTATCATTTGCCTTCTTTTATCTCTTCTTTTTTACTATTTCAAATTTCTAAAGTTCACCAGCCAACATTTTGAAACACACCGCGCGCGCACACACGGAGTCTACCAGGTAATATCATCTTTATTAAATCCATAAAGGAGATTGTCATCCAATACCATGTGTAGGTATCTATAAAGCATAAAAAGACGAAGAAGGGCATCAAACATTGGAACGTACAAAACCATTTTTTCACTCATCTGATCTTCTACGTATTTAATATGAGATTTCTAAGGTAAGAGAAGAAAACAAGCGTAGTACTACCAAACCAACAAACGTACTTTCTTATTGCATTGCAAAGACTTAGGGATTACAAGACTAATCAAGGGGTTATATAGGCTAAGCCTAAAAATCCTAGCAAAACCCTAATAACATAAAAGGGCTAAGTTACCCCTAACATAAAAGATAAATAACAAATTAATTGAAACCCAACAATTGGAAACCCTAAATTATAATTCATAAAATTATACTTCACAAAACTTGAAGCCTGAAAAGGGTTGGGAACAAAAGGAATAGGCAAATCTGAGAACAAGCTTCACGACGGAGCCTCTAAAATTTCAACCCAGAATGAATGGCCACTACTCCACCAACAAGATTTTCATATTCAACCTTCTGAAATCCAGCATCTGCAATCATTGAAGCAAACATCTCCTGCAATCATCAAAGCAAACATCTCCTGCAATCATCGAACACAATGATTATAATGGGTAAGTTCATGATAAGAGACTCCACAACAGTTGAGGTAAATATATCAGAGGCTCAGAGCCTCTACCATTGTTTCTGCAAATGATCAGCTAAGTAGTGCAAGTGGCGAGGCATGATCAAAAGGCAAACGTATAGCGGGCAGGCAAGTGCGACTAAGAAGCACAGACACGACACAGACATATCATTTCTTCAAATTGGGACACGGACACATCAGGACACTTCAAATATAAAATGTACTTGTGTTATAGAGGTATATTATGAATTCATATAAATGTGAGATTATTTCTATAAAATTAGGAACACAACTATAAAGATAGAAATCAACGGTCCACAAAGAGTATACATGAACTATACATCTCTGAAAATTTTCTCCCTAGGCTGAGTTTTAAAAATTATAGTTAACCTTTTAATGTGCCCTTAGCAAGTTCTATAGTGTCGCCAACGTGTCTAGAGTATCTGCAATGTGTCTGAAAGAAAAATAATAAAAACATCGAAAAAGTATTTAGGCATGTCCGAGATGTGACCGGAGAGTGTCATGTTGTATCCGCGACCAACGCGTATGGGACATGGGTACATGAGGCTTGTAGACATGTTTGTGCTTCTAAGGTGGGCATATGATCAGATTCTACCCGCATGCACAATTCTATTTTCATTAGTTCATGAATTCATACACAGAAGACAAACGCATCACTCAATACAACCCTTTAATCGTATATCCTTACAGTTTTAGATATAAGTTGTCACATACCTTATCGGCCATTACGTAATAGGATTTTGGACCTCCGATACCGTTATTTACATATGTATCAGCCAATGTTCAGCCAATACCATCCGACATTGGCAGATATATGGCCATATGACCAATACTGTTACAGATCTCGATGCCAAGATTAAAAACCACGACTCTTTCCTACTTGATTTGCTTATAAGAAGGTGGTTATACCAGTCCACCGAATTTTTAAGCCATCGAATGTTATTAATATCAATATGCGAGGCAGTGCACTGCATCCCAAGTTCCAACCTGCAATAAAATTATTTTTCAATCTCAAAGTTTTTTGGGCAGTGAGTTGATGTGAATAGGGGCTTGTTGCGCAAGGCAAGACTACAAGACAAGGGCACTTGAAACCCATCAAGGTTGATATACCAACCAAAAAATGACATGGCCTATAAGCCAGGTTGTCAACTAGCAATAGTCAAGTCAAGTATAATAGTTTTGGGCTTCGAGTGAGCAACTGGATGCGCCTAAGCAGCTTTCACCCAGTGTTGTGTCTATCACAGTGCCGAGTGCTACCTGGAGAGGACAGAATATAGACTTTAACATTCCATAACCACAGATGTTTCATTGCTCTCAAGAGTACACCCAGGTTCTTGCACACAGCAAGCAGTGCTTAATCTAGTTATCCGAAAGCTGAGAAGGATTTTATCGTACACACTTATGGTTTGTATTCCCACTACAAATCACAGGTGATTCCCATTCTGTAGTGCGGCATACCAGCCGATACCTATGGTTTTAGCAAAAAGTAAAGTACAATGGCACTCAATGCCAAAGCATCTAATTTTTTAGCTAGCCTTGAAAACTGGGGGACCTGTGAAGCACCAACATGCATGCCGAACTAGTCACTAAATCTGTGTCATACACGATATGCAGAGGAGTTGGGAACAACTAATTTTCTCAGTTCTTTTCAGTTGGACATGCCTTCAACACTTCTCTGACACAGGTTTCCTAAACTAGACATGATGGGGGACACTAGCAGGTATGTTATAGTAGTTGGCTGATGCAGGAGTATTAAATCAATTGTTATCATTTCCTAGTCATTACATAGGTAGAAGATACTAGAAACCCACATTGCCCTGCATCTTCCATGGTCCTTTACAACTTCTTCAAACTAACCGCAAGCATGAATGTCAGTGGTATGCGTGTGAATTTTGTGAACAACTATATTTCTCAAAGAAACCTCATCTAAAATGTTAAGCTAATGGAAACTAGCATGTAAATTGAGATGTAAAACTTGGATGATATCTGGAGTAAAACCCATAAAAAGGATGTGAAAAATACAGATCAACTATGTAAAACGACGGGAGGGGTAAAACACATACCGTTGACAATCAGATGTCATGACTGGTGACAAACAACAGCCGTGCACGAAGATTCTCCATCTATGATCCACATACCTATTTCTTCTAGCCTGTTCCGAAGTAAATCCATTTCCATCTCGAAGGACCAATAAACCATCTTTTTTCCATCCCCCAAAGAGGTTTGATTGAGAGTGCTGGCATTGATGTCCACACCAAAACTCATCTCATCAATAACCTTAATTTTCACACCTTTCTGTTCTAGTAATTTGGTCACTACAAAAGCGAAGTTTCTGCCATCCATTGAAACCAAATCTTTACCCTTCAAAGAGTTGACCATCTTTTCAACTCTCTGGATAAAATCAGCAACCCAAATTTTCTTAGCAGATGATGAGCTCCTAACAAGGAGAACTTTAAAGGTATTCCCGGCATAGAAATCAAAGCTGGGATCAGTCATATCAAGAAACATATTACTACTAACTGGAAGCATGTTCCCATCGACCAGCCAGGTGTTATACCCAAGTTCTAACGTCTTCTCAACGACATAGGCATTCACTAATATCTCCTTGATCAATCCTAGAGTAGATCCTTGAAAATCTATCATTTTGTGAGATTGCATGTTTTCAAGAAATTGGTCCACATCAATCACAGGATGCCCTCTTCTTGCAAGATCAAGTAAGAAATTTGATTTAGGGCCTACTAATATGTAGTTTTGAATATTTAGCCCCTCAAAGTGGCAAAGCAAGTTTCTTGTGACTGTCTGTGATACCTTATGTACGTTCACAAGTATAATAGTCTTCGATTTCTGCAGAGAGTGAAGAACAAACCCAAGTTCATTCAAATCCCGTACAACTCTATCAGGAAGTACTTGTCTGAAACAGTAATCATACCACTTCAGTTCGCTCAACGGCTGCATTTCCAGAAGATTAAAATCAAGAGATTTCACATCCAGTAAATTTGAATCTGGCCCTGCTGTTTTCCCGTAGTTAACACCAGCATCCCTGTGGGAGATACTGAGTGCTCTCTCATGTGAAAAACTGGTATACAGATTGAAGTACCCATGAGAATGAATAAACTTGATGTACCAAGGAGTCCATATTCTCTCTCCCATCCTTTTGTACCATCCTGAGGTCACCTGCAAAAAGTTTCAGAGTTCATGTACGCGTGTTGACTATGACGAAATCAAGGAACAAACAAAAAGGTAATAAAACATTACCATCCCCTGAAGGAATGGCTTGATGCCCTTGGTCTTGTGGGTGTCGTACCACAAACGGAATTCTTTCCAAGGTCTTGGAAACAGAAGTTGGCCCCAAGTGCCAACCAGCTGGTACAGGAAAATGCGTGTATCACTGTCCAATTGCAATTTATTCCCATGTTTACCTGAAGACAGTAAACAACTTTAACAGTAAGACACTGGGAGGATACAAAATAACAGCGTAAACTGGCTTAGTAATTTTGATAAATGCTGGATACTGGAAAGACTACTGCATGTACAAAGGAAAAAACGAATGTATTTTGAACTTTTTACAGTCTGCCAATAGATATTTGACCGGTACATGTTAATTGAAATGCAAACAGAACGAATACAACGAATCAGGCTAGGAATGCTCTATAATGTTGATAGGAGCTTAAAGGTGAACGTTTAAGCTCCCCAACCTATTCTTTGTTAAGTCCATTTTGATGCTACATGGTTACTTATACACGTTATTTGTATTTCAGGTATTGAAGGCCAAATGTGATGGAATTGGAGCTCGTGGACGTGAGCTAGGAGGAGGAGGCAAGGCGTGGAGTCGAAACAAGACTCAAATGTGTCCGGTTGCATCTCAAATCTGTTCGGACGAGTCAGAAAAGCATTCTCGGATTCAAAATCCAAGCCAAGTGTCCGGTTGCACCAACTTCATATGTCCAGACGTATGTCCAGTCTAACCAGACGGATTGCACCATACAACCAGACGGATCCAGCCGACTTCAGTCATTTTCTTTGACTGATCTTGAAAAGCCAATTCCAGCTTGGAGCAATATTTAAGCCCTTGGGGCCATCTTAGGACAGAACAGTTTGCCTTGGAACTAGTTTAGGCTTGCTTCAAGGCTAAGCAAAGGAGGAAGCAAGGAAAAGAAGAATAAAAAGGAGAAAATTCAAGGAGGATGGCTATCAACCCTAAGAACTTGAACTCTCCTCCTACCATGTCTGGCTAGACTCCATCTCTAGGGTTAGATGAAGGTTTCTTCCAAGTAGTTTGAGTCTTGCTTGTGCTTTTAAGGTTTATTCATTCAAATCTTATGATGTATGACTAGGGATATTAGGAACCTGCATCTAGGGATTGTAACTGCATCCACGAGAATATTGAAGAAAATAAATTCATTTCATAAAACTAATTCTTTCAGTATCTGTGGAGTCCAGTTCTTCAAACCTTAACAATAAGAAAAATCAAATCAAATTTTTTTAAATATCAAATGAAGTAGTGCAATCTCTAGATTACTCTTGCACAAAAGAATTATCTTCTGATTCCACTCTTGAAAAGCTTTTGATATGAAGCTCTGATATCAAATTGATGAAGGACAATAAATGAAAAGGACATAATCTACAAAATCCGCACCTCAAGAGCCCTAGAAATCAACCTCTGGGGGTTGTGGCATTCGAAACACTAACGAAAAACAATTACATTTCATTAAACATATGTGGAGTCATTTAAATAGGCTCCTTCAAAACCATAACACTAAGATAAAGATAAAGATAAGCATAACAATATTTTCTAATAGATGAACCATGCAATAACAACTAATCTATTATATACTATCCTCAAATAACTACCAACTACAATAACATATTGCCAATGGGTGATCCTTTCCGTTACATACTTTATAGCCTCAACCAATATCTCATTTCCCCTCACCTATTGCCATGCCAACCTGCTTTTATATTAAGTTTCCTGTTTTGCTAAAAGCTTTGCACCCCCAAACTCCCATTTGCTAAAAGTAACAAGGTGATTTTAGCAAATGGAGTATATGAGAGAAAATTGGCTTTTAGCAACTTAGCTTTCAGCTAATGGGAAACAAATTGGCTTTTAGCACTTTTATGGGAATTGGCTTTTAGCAATTGGTGCTAAAAACGGGAAACTTGGCCAGTCTACCTCAAAGCCGCGTTACTTGGTTGAATATGCTTCTGACCATATATAACTTCCTACTTAATATTCATTTCTCAATACAGCTTTTGTTTAGGACCACTCCTTCATCTCACATTCCCATCTCAGTTTAACTCATTTGTTGAAACATGTTTTCGTTGCTACCAGTTATGAGTGGTACCATACAACACCAATTCCTATCTGCATTGCAAGCCCTAGGGTACAATTTGTTGCTGTAACTCCTACGGAAATTTGGATGTGTTGACAAGAAAACAGAAAGAAGAAAGAATATTCTAAGGAAGATAGTTAAAAACTTAAAATGACTAGGGTTGTTGAAGTTCTGATGCAAAAGCGTGATATTAATACAAATCTAAAACGGTGAAGCATTGACATCTTCTTTAATTCCGTTTTTCACTCATTGACCCTAACAAGAGGATTATTCAAATGATTCTGCGCATCTAAAGACTTGAAAACAAACAAAACTATTCAACACCAAAAAAGGTTTTGAATCCAGATGCTTCTAGAATTCTGCAAAAGCACTTTTCTTAAAGATGACAGGAAATCTAATACCATTGCAAAAAAAATACTATTTGAACAAAACAAGAACTGGAGGATCAAATTGAAATGGATTTAAAGCATGATGGCCTCAAAGGTTGCTGAAAAACCGCAAACAGAAAAATGTTAGGGGAATTTCTGAAACTAATATTGTCTGAGGTCTGGAATCCGAAACTTGAGAAAAGAAAGGGCAAAAAACTGCTAAAGCCTGAGTTTGTCGAATGACTGTCTCAGTTTTCTCAGGTGCAAAATAATGGTAGAGTTCAGCCATCAAAAGTTTCATTTTACATATTCAAGTCCAGAATAGGATCTCCAGCCCTTACTAAATCCGCACTCAAACATAATTCTGAGTAAATCTCCTTAAAACTCCCTCCACTGTTGACTCAAACATATATCAATTTGAAATTTTACACATACCAAGGAGACTCAGATCATTACCCCACATTATAAAAACTATGCCCACTAATATAGGTTCTATTACAACTTATGCTTAGATTTGGTTGCATTATGCCTTTTAATACCTGTCATTCCAACTCATGCTCAGATTTAAGTAGGTACATTAGCATGTTTCGTATGAAATGTAGTTTTTTTCTCCAAACTCGTACTCAAACTTGAGTAGAAGTTTGAGAGAATACTGGAGATGGTCTTAGAGCATCCCAGCCGTCACCTCTTCTTCTTTTTTTAATTCAACCCAAAATTTGAGCAAAACCCCTAAACTCCACTCCACTTCTTGACTCAAACCTATTCCAAATTGCGTTTTACCCAAATTTTCACTCAAATCAAGAAATTTCATAACGCTATTTTCTTCCTTGCAAATTTACAATCACGCCATTAACGAAGCTTTTATTCAAAGTTCTTAGTTAAGTAAGCAACCAAACAAAGAGCAAGAAATACAACAATAAAATCCAGCAAATGGTACCTGGGACAAACCTTGGTCTCTGCAGCGATGCCCCGTAAATCCAAGGGCTAAAATTAGAAGCATTGTAGTAATAGTAACCAATCAAACCCTTCAAAAATTTGTAATACAAAGGGGAAACCTCTAAATCATCTTCCACAACAAATGCAAACTCGTCATCCGAGCTCGGCCACCACGCCTCCAACCACTGCGCCTGCAAACCCACATTCCCAGTCCGATAATGCACCAACTTCTCACCAAATTCCCAATTAAACCCATCAACAAAATCCAGAATCTTACGCGATTCGTTCAGTTTCGAATCGAAATCCAAAGACCCAGTACTAGAAGTATCTGTAACTTTGAAGTGGTCAATGAAGATGTGGAGATTGACACGGTCGTTGTCGTAATGGGCAATGGAGAGAGAGCGGAGGCAGCGGGAGAGAGAGGAGAGGCGGTCGAAGGCGAGGAGTTTGACTGTGAAAGTGAAGGGTGGTGGGGGAGCGTGGAGGGGTGGTAAGGAGAAGTGAGAGGTGGAGGAGGTAGTGGAGGTGGAGGAGCGGTAGAGAGAGAAGAGAAAGAGAGCGGAGAGAGAGAGGATGAGGGAGAGGGAGAGAGGGAGGAAGCTTCGTTTTGGACTGGGTGCCATGGGAGATTTGCTTGGAGGGTTCAGGTAAGGGATCGAGTAGAGGAGGAGGAGGAAAGCGACATTGTTTGAGGCCGTGAAGTGAAGACTGATACAAGTCGACTGAAGGATTCAATGTGAACCTGACAGGATTCAAAAACTCAATTCAATTTTTGCAAATCCGATTAATTCGATACGAATTATCAATTAAAATCGAATAATCCGATTCGATATTCCAATTCGATGAGATTTAACGGTTAATATTCGTGAGAATTTAAAAATAAACTTCACAATTGTACATTATTGGTACTCTTAATATGGATACCCATACTCAAATCTCATTTATCATATTCTATAAACTTACAACTGAATTATAATTAATTTGTTATAAATTTACCATGATAATTTAATTTTTGTAATCAAGTAAAAAACACTATCAAGCCAATTAAGAAACAATATACTAGTATACAACATGTAGCGCCCGGGTTCACAGGGGTCAGCAGAGGCCCCTCCCCACAACTGCAAAGAGCCAAAAAGATTACTGTCTCAGAGTCTGCAAAACTGAATGCAGTTTGATTCGTCTCAATGGTGTTGAGCGTACGGTGCCCTCGGCGAGGAGCGCGGATGTACGGTTCTGGACGAATATGGATTTGAACGAGGCCTGCCGAGGGAGAAGTGCCGAGGACGTGGTGTTCTCCGCTTGGCTCTCGGGATACCCAAGGGACCTCCGCCAAGCGACGCGCCGAGCGTCCCGGGGCTGGGCCACTCGCGTGCCGAGTTGATCGACTTCGGTCACGCGGGAGCTCGGGCTAGACTTGGTTCGGTTGTGGCGTACCGGGCACGCTACACATTCCACGATGGAGCATTTAATGCGGCAGTCACCTACTCTGCCACCGCCGCCTGCAGAAGCACGTGGGCGATGGGGAATGTCTCGAGTTGATTTGACTACTCGTACCCACGTGTCGTGACGTCAGCCGAGACATGGCGTCCGGCGCAGGGGTAAAGGTCACATCACCTGTCATTCCGAGCACGAATGACAGGCGCGTGGGACGCACGCCCCTCAGCCTATAAATACCTCATTGCAACTACCACCAAAGGGATGACACTCTCTCCTCATTTACTACCCTCTTAACTCTATTTCTCTCTCTAGATCTCCGACACATTTCCTCCCTCCGGTGACTGACTTGCCCGTCGGAGTGCCTTCCCGGACCACCACCGTCCGGGCTTGGCGCTAACGCGGTTGTCTACGTGTGTAGGTTACCGCCACCGGCGAGCACCGAGGGCTCAGGCGCTCGTTACCCTTTCCACCGCTATCCTTTCCGTCTCAAGAGGTTCAGAGAGCTCAACCCGGCGAGGAGACTCCCACAATTGGCGACTCCGCTGGGGACCAAGTCCTCCCAGCCTCTCTGTACACATTGGTGGTGTTTCTTCCCATTCTCCAAAAGCTATTCCCCCTGAACCTCTTCAAATTCTGCTCAAATGGCCAACCTCACTCTGGGTCTTGATGTGTTTGGGCCCGCCAACGAGTACCGCAACATCGCCGACCGGTACCGGTACCACCAGGTCAGGAGTGACTTAGGGCTCACTCCCCCCCCAACTGTCAACGGGGATGGAACGGTCACCATGGCCACCAACGGAGCCGGCCCCAACAACGCCGGTCCCAGTAACATCCTCTTTAGCATGGATGGGAACGTTCTTTCTCTTGACAACCTCACAACTCCAGCACGCACAGAACCACTTCCTCCCCCTCCTCCTCTCACCATAGAGGCCGAACTGGCGCTGCTAAGGAAAAAAGTACTGGCCATGAAACAGACCAGGAATCAGCCTACAATGTCAAGGTCCAGCGGACGGACAAGGACTCGGAGGCCACCGCTGAGCACGAGGACTGACGATGAGGGGGGGCTCTAGTTTTTTCCCGTCTCGGACAGGTCGTGGAGGTGAACCGCCGAGGCGACGCACTAGTTGTCCCATCGGAGACGGTGCGTTCGCGGCAGCAACATACACGTGGCAAGCAGTCTCGACAAACTGACCACGTGGAGGTAGTGCAACGACGTCCAGCGCCCGGACGCCAGAGGTCCAAGGGGACGCGGAATACGCCCGGAGGGTAGGAGGGCGACATGACAAAGGAAAGGGCACGGCAGACCCCCCTTGGGACCGCAACGGCCAGGGTCGAGCGCACGAAGAACGAAGGGATGACCGTAACCGTAACCGATCGGGGAGGTGACCGGCGCCATTGCCGATCGGTGGATAGGCAAGGCGCTCGGAGCGGGGTACCCAACGATCGGAGCGATTGCTCGCGTGGTAACATGGTCACCAACCCGGTTGAGGTCTCGGCTGGGCGCGGCCACAATGAAAACAACGGCCTCAAGCCCGGAGACATATACACGCTGCGGAATGACGGTGGCAGCATCGTACTCGTCAACGCTCGGACGGGTGAAGCTAAGGTTTATCACGTCGAGCCCGGTGCCGGGGACCGTCGTCCCCGGGAAGAGTTGGCAAGGGCCCGAGATGGGCACAACAAAAGGCTATCCTCTAAGAGGAGCAACGGGCGCGCAGATGGGCCCGATACGGAGAACCGGGCCAGCAAAGCGCGCCCATGGGGAATACCGAGTGGTCGACCTCAGCCGCCCCCCACCCCGCCGACTCCAGGTTAGAGAAGGCTAGGCAGTCTCCGTTCTCCCGAACAATCGTCGAGGCGGCCCCGCCGCGCGGGTTCAAAATCCCAAAATTTGACAAGTATGAGCCAACGACAGACGCAATTACGCACGTCCAGCAGTATCGCCTGGTCTCCGAGCTCTACGGCCATAGCGATTCCCTCATGTGCCGGACGTTCTCCATGAGCCTGGGAACCACGGCCCTCCTATGGTATAGCCAGCTCGCTCCGGGGTCTATAAGTGACTTCGATGAGCTCGAGCGCGCGTTCACGTCTCGGTTTGTGATCAGCAACACACAGCCGAAGACGCTCGACGCGCTTGTCAACATGAAGAGGGGCTCAGACGAGACCCTGAAAGAGTACATCGCACGCTATTGGGAGGTGTACAGCCTCGTGGAAGGTTGTGATCAAAGGATCGCTTCCACTTCATTCAAAAATGGGCTCGATGATCGCTCCGACCTCTTCAAAGAGCTCATGGTGCGACCTCCGAAGAACATGGTAGAGTTGATGGAGACGGTGAACCGTTTTCGAGAGCTTGAAGAGTTGCTCTTTGACCGAGCGTTAAAGGGAAGTTCCAACAAGAGCATGCCGAAGGATGCAAAGAAACAGGTGAACAACCTGAGTAAGGGAAGAAACGATCAAGGTGGGGCATACGGGAACAGGGGTCCCCGAGATGCCAGCAGAAGCAACAACGGCGGAGGGGGTTGGGAGAAGCCCCCCTAAACGACAATGACTATGTCGCCGAGACCACTGTCTTTACCATGCCAATCTACAGGTTGCTGGCAGAGATCGGCAGGAAGCGGTGGTTCTACTGGGCGGAGGAGAAGATGGGATCGGATCCCACCCAGAAAGGGAAGTGCACATACCACAATGAGGTGGGACACTACACGACGGGATGCCGACCGTTTAAGGCGCACCTCGAGCGATTGGTCGCCGAAGGACGCATGGAGGAGTGGATAGACCACGGTCGGACTCCGACCGTGCTCAGAGGTGCTGCTCCTCAACCGAACCAGCAAGCCATCCTCCAACCACTTCCAAACCAACAAGCGCCCGTGGAAAGAGTGCGCCCGGGGGTGGTCGTCACTATCCACGGGCCCGTCGGCAAAGCCCAGGCCGACGCGATGCATACGGAGCTGCAGAAGATGGAGGCTGCCATTCAAGTAATGACGCTCGGTAGGGCGCCAAAATGAAAGTATGAGGAGCCCATGGACCCGTACACTATCTCCTTCTCCGAGCAGGATTTAGATGGGTTGCAGCTCCCACATGACGACGCCTTGGTGATCGAGACCAGTATCGACCACGTGGATGTCAGGCGAATCTTAGTGGACCAGGGGAGCTCCGCCGATGTCCTTTACTACTCGGCCTATAAGGCCATCGGACGGACGCGTGATGAGCTCGCCCCCTCTAACACCCCCCTCGTTGGATTCTCAGGGTTTCCAGTATATCCACTCGGCAGCATCACCCTCCCAGTCTGGTTGGGGTCGATGCGTTTGGAGATAGAATTCACCGTGGTGGATTCCCCAAGCCCCTACAACGCCATCCTGGGGCGAGGCTGGCTCCATGCGATGGGAGCCATCGCGTCAACCCTCCACCAGTGCATCCGGTTCATTGGCACGTCTGGGAAACATGAGACCATCCAGGGCAACCAGATGGCCTCCAAGAGGTGCTTTGTCAATGCCGTCCGCTAGAAAGACAGAAGGGAGGGCAGGCCGCCGAAGCAGGTGCAGTGGATTGAGGTGCCCGAATGCACCCCAGTCCTCGAAGACGTTGGCTCCAAGGCTGAGGACAAGTCAGTCGAAGAATTGGTCAAGGTGCCCATCAACGAAGAAGGCACCAGATACTTCATGCTCGGTTCGGATCTCTCTAATCCCGAGCGGAACGACTTGGTCTCCTTCCTCAAGGATAACATTGAGGTCTTTGCGTGGACTCCATATGAAATGCCGGGTGTCAGCCCTGATTTCATCACGCACGCCCTCAATGTTGATCCGGCTAGGAGGCCAGTAATGCAGAAACCAAGGCGGTCCTCGGCGATTCACTCCGACGCCGTCCTGGAGGAAGTTAACCGCCTGATCGAGGCAGAGGCAATCCGAGAGGTAATGTACCCCACGTGGTTGGCAAACACTGTGGTGGTCAAGAAGAAGAATGGGAAGTGGAGGGTGTGCGTGGACTACACGAACCTCAATGACGCATGCCCTAAGGACTGCTTCCCCCTCCCTCGGATAGATCAGTTGGTCGACGCCACGGCTGGCCACGCTAGGCTCAGCTTCATGGATGCCTACCGGGGATACCACCAAATCGCAATGGATGTCACAGACGTAGAGAAAACGGCGTTCATCACGCCGAGAGGTACCTATTGCCATCGGGTCATGCCCTTCAGCCTGAAGAACGCTAGGGCCACTTACCAAAGGATGGTCTCTAGGATGTTCGCCAAGGAGCTCGGCGACGTCATGGAAGCCTACATTGACGACATGGTAGTGAAAAGTAAGTTCGCAGAAGACCATCTTTCCCACCTCGGCAAGGTTTTCTCCATCCTTAGAAGGCACGATCTGAAGCTTAACGCAGAGAATTGCGCGTTTGGGGTCGGTTCTGGAAAATTTTTGGGGTACCTCGTCACCCGCCGAGGGATCGAGGCCGACCCCAACCAGCTGGATGCTATCCAGAATCTCCGAGCGCCATCGACAATCAAGGAGGTCCAGCGGCTAACGGGGATGGCCGCTGCCCTCAACCGCTTTATAAGCAAGTCATCCGACGTCTGCCGACCTTTCTTCCAATCCATCAAGACCAGTAAAAGGGCTTTTCTCTGGACCGTCGAGTGCGACGCAGCACTCGTCGAGCTTAAAAGCTATATGTCCCGAGCGCCCCTGTTAGTCATGCCGAGGGAGGACGAAGATCTATACCTCTACCTGGCAGTGTCCGAACTCGCCGTGAGCTCGGCACTGGTTCGGCAGGAGGGTTCGGAGCAGTTCTCGATTTACTACTCAAGCAAGACAATGCTCCTAGCCGAGACCAGGTACTTGCCAATCGAGAAGTTGGCACTTTCACTGGTCACGGCCAAGAGAAAGCTCCTACCCTATTTCCAGAGCCATACAGTCGTGGTAATCACGGCGTACCCCTTGAAGACCGTTATGCGTAAGGCAGATCTCTCGGATCGGGTCTGTAAGTGGTCCTTGGAGTTGGCCAACTTCGACATTCGGTATGAACCCCGGACGGCAATCAAGGGGCAGGCGTTGGCTGACTTCATTGCCGAGCTCACCCCGAAGCTGGAGACTGAGCTCCAGAAGGAGGTTACCGACGAAGGCGTCGGAGACGGGTCGGCCAAAGGCACCACCGCCCCTGAGCAGTCCGATTTCGTTCCAGGCGCTCCCCACCCCACACAGCTACCATCTATACGGGCGAGTTGTGGCGCATGCATGTGGATGGTGCATCGAATAGCCGAGGGGCGGGAGCTGGAATTGTGGTCATTTCACCCGAAGGGACTCTCCATGAGTGCGCCATGAGCATTGGTTTCCCAGCCACAAACAACGAGGCCGAGTACGAAGCCTTAATTGCTGGACTCCGCCTTGCTCTCGCCCTCGAGGTGGATGAACTACAGGTTTATAGCGACTCCATGCTCGTGGTGAACCAGTTGAACAGCGATTACAGGTCTGGCGACGCTCGGATGTTGAAGTACCTTAGCCATGTTCTAGAGTTGCAAAAAGGCTTCAAGGCCATCCACTTGTCTCATATCGGTCGAGCCAAGAACGCTCACGCCGACGCCCTTGCTACTCTCGGATCAGCGTGCAACGAGCCCGGGGGCACACGAACAATCACGCTCGGGGAGATCGCGGTCCCGAGCTTCGAGTCGAGTGCCGAAGACGTTATGACAATCGCCGCTTCTGGCTCGAGCTAGATGGATCCCCTGGTCTCCTACCTCCGAGACCAGACACTTCCCTCAGATAAAAAGGAGGCTCACCGGATTCGCTACCAGTCCGCGTCCTATTTCCTGTCTCCGACTGGCCAGCTTTATCGCCGTACCTACATCGATCCTGACCTCCGTGTGCTGCATGACGCCGAGGTACCCCACGTCCTTCGTGAGCTCCATGAGGGGAGTTGTGGCAACCACTCGGGAGGGCGCACACTCTCCGAGCGGGTAGTTACCCAGGGCTACTAGTGGCCAAAAATGAAGAAAAGCGATGAGGATTATGCCAGGAAGTGTGAGGCATGCCAGAGGCACTCCCCCATCCTTCACCAGCCTACTACGTCACTACGGCCGGTCACAAGCCCATGGCCTTGCGCCCAATGGGGGCTCGACATTGTTGGAGTACTTCCCACAGCCCCCGGCGGATTTCGGCACCTGATCATAGCCACTGACTACTTCACCAAGTGGGTAGAAGCCGAACCCCTGATCCACATTTCGGCCACCGAGGTCGAGCAGTTCATCTGGAAAAACATCATCTCTAGATTCGGCGTGCCTTATGCTATCGTCTCCGACAACGGTACACAATTCGTCGTCGAGGCCATCAAAGCGCTTTGCAGGAAGAAGAACATTTGCGTTTATAACTCGACCGTGGCCTACCCTCAAGGGAATGGCCAAGCCGATGTCTCGAATAAGTCAATCTCGTCCGGCCTCAAGCGTCGGCTGACCAACAAGCGAGGGAAGTGAGTGGAGGAACTCCCTAAGGTTCTCTGGGGTTACCGAATGACCCCTCGGCGAGGGACTGGCCGAATGCCGTTCTCCATGGCTTATGGGATGGAGGCTATCCTTCCACTTGCTGCCGTTGCTCCCACCGCCCGAACCGAAGTCTTCCATCCAGCCACGAATGATGAGCACCTGGCCTCCGAGCTTGATCAAATCGAGGATCTCCTAGATGTAGCTCACATCAAATACGCTGCATACCAGCAGGAGGTCGCTCGGGGGTATAACAAGCACGTTCGCATCCGCCCTTTCAACATCGATGACCTCGTTCTCCGAGAGGTTGTCCAAAAGAAAAACAAGAGGAAGTTCATGCCCAACTGGGACGGTCCTTACCGCATCATAGCCAAAGCAGGCTATGGGGCTTACAAGCTGGCCGAGATGGATGGCACGGCTGTGAGCAACCCATGGAACGCCTCAAAGTTGAGAAAATTCTATGGTTAGGATCTTATGTTTATCATTTTTGCGATTATCGTGTCCTCGGTAGCTTTTTGTAATACTTGGGGATCGAGATGTTAATGATAAGATCCTTTCTTTAGTTGTCGTCACTTTTCAATTTTCACAAGCTGGCCCTACCGTTCGGTCGAACGACCCGACCCTGTTCGATAGAACGGTCATTTATGTTCAGTTGAACAAGACTCTACTCGACAAAATGATTAGTAAGCATTCGGTTGAACGTACGATTGTATCTGATAGAGCGGCGCTATTATGTACAAGCGTTCGGGGAGATGCCCCTGGTCTCGGGACCAACTTATCGAACTAGCTGAGGGCTATTGTTACGATTTTTTGCTCGGTGCGTTCTTTCCTTCGGCTCAGCTTCGAAATCAGGGACTATTCTTCCTTAATTTCCAAGCAAAGCCAGGAAAAGTTTCCAACTCTTTTGCTTCGGCGGGGTGCTGTTGTGGCACTGGCTCGCCGCCAAAGAAGGGCTATCATTTACTACCTATTACTAAGCTTTGGTGGTCACGGTCCATTATGCTCGAGAGACAATACTTGTGCAAAATTCAGAAAGTAAATTCATACAAAACATTGAACAACATTGAATTAGAAATGGAAGGAAGAATTCATTCATTCATTCATCATAAAAAAAGAGGGGCTCGACCCCGGAGATTACATCACTTAAAATCTCCTAAAAAAAAAAAGACATTCTTCTAAGGAGGACTAAGCCTCCGTGTTGGGGACCTCGGGAGCTTGGCCCTGGTTGCCAGTAGGGGGATCGGGGGCCTGCTCGCGATTGCCAGTAGGAGGATCGACAGCATCCCCATTCTCGGGGTTATCTCCCTCGGGAGCCTCATCCTCGTCGTCATCGGAGGGCATCTCTGGGACCTCGGTCTCGGGCACTGGAGGGATGGAGGACCGGAGGGCAGAGTCCGCCGGAACGGAGATAATGTCATAGGCCTGGACGAAGGCCTGTGGCCAGCAGTCGGTACGACCGAGGAGGTAACCCTTTCTGAAGGCCTTCTCCTCGTTGTCGTTGGCCTCCTTGGCGAACTTTTGAAGGGTGTCCCTTGCCCCCCTCTGATAGCCGTTGGAATCAGCAGCAGCCATCATCTCATCATGCTCGGTTTGGGCGTGCTGGAGATCCCTCTCCGCTTGCGCGACCCTCTCTTTGGCGACCGTAATCTTGCTTTCGGCCGTCATGGCCCTCTCTTCGGCCTCCTTTTGAAGGCGGCACGCCTCCGCCAGCTGTCTTTCAAGCTCTTCTCCGTCGGCAGCAAGAGCCTCGGCTTTCTTCTTCAAATCCGTTCGGGTCGTTCGCTCGGCGTCGAGCTTCTTCTCGACGACGGTCTTCTCCTCCCCGAGGTTGTAGACCTTGTCGCCGAGAGCCAGGGCGGATTGACCGGCCTGCAAAGATAGAAAATTGATAAGTGCGCGGGCCAAAATCTGAGGAGGGGAACTTGGAGAAAATTACTGTTAAAACGTCAAGACAGAAGTTCTTACCTTCACGATCTGAGCGCAAAGGTCGGCATAGTTGTCGGCCACGTTCTTTGACACGGCCTGCATATCCCTCGGGAGGGCAAGGGCCTTGAGCAAGGTCATGGTCGTCTTCTTGCTATCCCGGACGCTCGCGAGCTTCTTAACCGGCTCGCCGCGTGAAGTCTGGATCACTGGGACCCACGGCTCGTCCTTGTCAATCTGGGAGACCCTGACCTCGAGCGGAGCTTGCTTGTCCCTCGGAGCAACTTCCTTTGGGGGGGCATTGGCAAGTGCACCGAGGGGAGGAGGTGGCGGGCCCGTTGGGGCCTTTTTAGGAGCCTCCTTGCCGACAGCAGTGGGCTCGGTCGTCCGAGGCTTCTTTTGGGGGGCATCGCCCTCGGGAGTGTGGCCCGGCTGTTTGGCGGCCGCCTTCTCGGCCTCGTTCCTCTTCCTTTCGGCCCTCTCCTTCTTCTGGGCCTCCCTCAGCGCAGAAGATCCGGCCATATCAGCCTCGGAGCCGCTGCCCGCAATGAAAGCCCGGGGCGGGTGGTAAGTGTTTCTCGGTACGCGCTCCCGACCAATGAAGTCGGCGCGTTGGATGTCGGTGTCGAAAAGGCATATCCGACGCTCACCTGTCCTCCGCACAAGGCTTTTTCCTCTCTTCAAGAAACCCCTGTACGATGGCACGTAGCCGAGGATGGCGGGGGCAATGCGGTTGTGGATGCCGAAGATCCTGTCGATGACGTCGTCGTCCGCGTCTTCGGCAATCTTCTTTGTCACCTTCCTGCACGCTAAAAAAAACAAAACAAAAATGAGACAAATGCAGATTAGAAAAGTACATGGAATGAGAAAAATGAAAATGCAAGTATGAGCTCTCGGCTTACTGGGCCTCCCACGACTCCAGGGTACGGACCACCTGGACTCCTCGCCGGGGGCTTTTTCGTAGTTCCCATTCACTATGACCAACTCGCAGGCATGCCTCTCTGAGTCCGAGAGTTGACCGATGAGGTGGGGGTACTCGGGGCGCCTGGAGAAGTAGTAGCAGCCGTAACTTTTACTCCGCGCCACAGTATAAACCGCCATAAGGTCAGACAGGCGGAAGGGGATGTTGTGCTGCTCGGACAACCTCACCACCGAGCATATGATGCGGTACACGTTGGTGACCAACTGGTGGGGGGCAAGCTCGTACACATCCAGAAATTGCCGAAGGAGGCGAGGCATGGGAAAGGACAGCCCGCCCTCGGTGATGGCCATCAAGGGCACGGTCACCTGCCCTTCCATGTAGTGGATTCTGTTGTCTATGGGCCTTGCAATTTCTACGTCTTCGGGGATGTTGTAATCCCTTCGGAATGCGGCGAGCTTGTCCGCGGAACCGTCGAAGTACATGTCGACGTACTTGCACCTCCCGTGCTTGGGATTCGGAGGCGGGATTGACTCCTAGTCGCTTCCATACTCGACGCCCCCGTCGGCATCGGCCCCATCAGCATCCTCGGGGGCTTGCTCATGTTCCTCATCCCCGGCATCGTGGTGCGAGGAGCCTTCGTCATCCCCTTCTGGAGCGCGGGGTCCCGATTGCGAGCCCTAACCCTTCGCCTGCGGGACCAAAAGCGCGTCCACTTCCAGAAACACGGCGGGCTTGGGCTCTTTGAACCCCGCCGTTTCCCTGTCAATCTCTACCACTTCGGGTTCGGAAGACCAGCCTTCGGAGAGATCCGGAAGAAGCTCGGTCGGGTCTATTGTGGGAGATGAGGGGATGTCGGTGGGCACGTCTGTCTCGGGGATCGGGTTCGGAGGCACGTTTTGTCCGGATGTGGTGGCCTGTGCACCGCTTTCGGCACGCCTGGCTTCTGCTTCCATTTCCATCCAGCGCTCGGGGGTTATGGCTTGAAGGTGGGCTACGTTCAGTGGTGCTACTCCGGCTTGTGGAGGGACGGAATGTACTCGGCTCCTGTAATTCCTCCCGAAACTCCTTAGTTGCTCGCGGAGGAGGATGTCTAGGACGAAATTGCCGAACTTGTAATCGGCGAGAACGTCGTCTTGGGATGAGTCCGAGGAGGTTGAGCTCATCCAAGCGAGAACCTACAGTGCACGGGTGAAACAACCATCAGTGATATGCACAGGTTTGAGTTCAAGAAAGTATGAAGGGTTGAGCTTCGGCCCCAGTCGAGCTCCCCATAGGCTTTGAATTACCCCGAGAGCCCAGCTAGTCTACAACCTCTCGGCTGGACCTAAGGGAAAAACGCGCTCGGATCACTCAAATATCTCTTGGCAGAAGACAGTGCGTGTAAAGGTACAGCGCTCGGAAGAACACGTTGAGTGTTCTTCAAGCCCAGAATCCGGCGGCCGTGCTCCGCCGCACAAACCGCCAGAAAACTCAAACATAACAGAAACCGAAAAGGTGAAGAAAAAGCAAAACGCTAAAAAAACCACCCAAAATGCAAGAAAAATGCACAAAAACTTCAGAAAAGATAGAGGAACTGATGGAAAGACGAAATACCTGAGTTTTTGATGAAGATCTCAACCGGAAAATGTGTTTTTGAGAAGTTTCTGGTGAAGCACGACGACTGTTGGCGGCGGCGTAGAGCTCTGGCACAGGAGAGAGAGAGTAACAGTGGTCCTCTCTCTCCTCCCCTCATCGTATTTATAGAGGGTGGGATAGGGGGCTAGGCCCTATTGAGTAGGCGCAGTGATGACGCCGGCTCGGGAGGCGAAGCGGCACCCAATCGCGGCGTGACATCTGTCCTCTGCGTTTAAACCGTTTGGGCGCGAATCCATGTAACGGCGCTCAGACCAACCGTGCGATGACACGTGGCAGCAGCGTCATCGCGCGTCATAGATTCCTGAACCAAGCGCCAGACGTCTCTTCACATCGCTGTTCGATGTGACGCTTCGAACGCCGACTACCCTCAACCGCTCGGGTCACGGGACGCGAAGCGTCGCCGTCCCGACCTCAGAGCATGATTCCCGACCGCTGTCACCGATTGAATTAACTCCCACGATCATCGTTCCTCGGCGCGGGAAGTTGATGGGGCTATTGTAGCGCCCGGGTTCACAGGGGTCAGCAGAGGCCCCTCCCCACAACTGCAAAGAGCCAAAAAGATTACTGTCTCAGAGTCTGCAAAACTGAATGCAGTTTGATTTGTCTCAATGGTGTTGAGCGTACGGTGCCCTCGGCGAGGAGCGTGGATGTACAGTCCTGGACGAATATGGATTTGAACGAGGCCTGCCGAGGGAGAAGTGCCGAGGACGTGGTGTTCTCCGCTTGGCTCTCGGATACCCTCGGGACCTCCGCCGAGTGACACGCCGAGCGTCCCGGGGCTGGGCCACTCGCGTGCCGAGTTGATCGACTTCGGTCACGCGGGAGCTCGGGCTAGACTTGGTTCGGTTGTGGCGTACCGGGCACGCTACACATTCCACGATGGAGCATTTAATGCGGCAGTCACCTACTCTGCCACCGCCGCCTGCAGAAGCACGTGGGCGATGGGGAATGTCTCGAGTTGATTTGACTACTCGTACCCACGTGTCGTGACGTCAGCCGAGACATGGCGTCCGGCGCAGGGGTAAAGGTCACATCACCTATCATTCCGAGCACGAATGACAGGCGCGTGAGGGGCACCGAGCGCGTGGGACGCACGCCCCTCAGCCTATAAATACCTCATTGCAACTACCACCAAAGGGATGACACTCTCTCCTCATTTACTACCCTCTTAACTCTATTTCTCTCTCTAGATCTCCGACACATTTCCTCCCTCCGGTGATTGACTTGCCCGTCGGAGTGCCTTCCCGGACCACCACCGTCCGGGCTTGGCGCTAACGCGGTTGTCTACGTGTGTAGGTTACCGCCACCGGCGAGCACCGAGGGCTCAGGCGCTCGTTACCCTTTCCACCGCTATCCTTTCCGTCTCAAGAGGTTCAGAGAGCTCAACCCGGCGAGGAGACTCCCACACAACATTAACTTGACCAATTCAACATACTGATATGAGCATCTAACAGTTCCGCAAAGTAACTCTTTTGTCTAAGAAAATTGAGAATGGACTTGCTAAAAATATATTCAATTCAGCACTAAATTAGTGTAAAACCAGAAAGTCATCTTATACTAGTTTCTTGCCCCCATTGCGAAAGGACAAACTCCTTCAGCATACCACAAATGGAGTACTACTATAGTCACTTCCACTACTGTTGTTCATAAGTTTCGAGAGTTCCTTCGAATAGCAGATCTGAGTCGGACCGAGTGAGTAGTGCTGGCAGTACTGATGATGGCGGCGGTCGTGGCGGTCGGAGGAGAGGCAAACGTAGAGAATGAAGGTGAGGGAAAGAACGGAGAGGATTTAGGAGAGGGAGGAAGTGGGTGGCAGTGGGAGTACAGACAGGAGGGGAAGATATGTGAGAGAGGAGAAAGACGACGTATGAGAGGAAGGGCCGAAGGCCGAAGGGGAGCGATTTAAGTTTGGCTGTTTTTTTTTTTTTTTTTTAAATTCTATTGGCATCCCACTAAATACAACCCATAAAAAACAAGACATTTCCCAAACTGCCCCTCCTAACAAAAACAGCCAAAACCTAGTATTTATCTTTAAAATACTCTTACACAATATTTACCTTACAAAAAGAAAAAATCAAAATCCAAAAATTTAACTTAAACCTTCAAATCTCTCCCCCCAGTGTTATTGATCTCGTCCCCTACCGGCCGGTACCGACCGAAACATCCCGTACCGAAAGGAAAACGGTATAGCTCACTCTATGTTCCGTTCTGCCCATAATACCGGGCTAATTCAGCTGTTCCGGACTGTTCCGGGCTATTCCGGTCATTTTTTGGATTTCAGCCGGTACAGAACACACACAGTATTGATAGCAATTTCTTGCAAATATGAATCAAAATTGAAAGAAAATGATAGAAAAGAGAGAGGAGAGGAAATGAGGGTATTAGGCACACAGTATTGATTTCTGCCGGTAGCCATGGAGTTTTCTCTCTCCTATTTTTATTTTTCTGATCTGGTTTCTTTCTTTCTTTCTTCGTGGTAACTAGTAAATGATGGGGAAGGTGGGGTAAATGATGGGGAACGAGGTTTTATCCACTACACATGCAAACAACATAATGGCTTTTCAAACCTGTGTGTATGACTGTAGGGACTAGGGAGTATATGTGATTTATAGAAATTAGGTACTTTGAATTACCATGGTATTTGTTTTTATTTTTTCTACTTCAAGTTTTTGTGAAGATAAAAAATTTATTAAAACATATAAAATATTAATCGCGGTAAATCCGAAACGGTACCGAGATATACTCCGGTACCGGTACGTACCGTTCCAGTAGAAAAGACGGTACATTGACCGGTACGAGATTAATAATATTGCTCCCCCCCCCAAAAAAAAAAAAAAAAATCTCTCTAGCTCCTCTCTCACGTCTCCCCCCAATTCCATCTGACACACAACGCTAAATCCACCATGACTAATGCCATCGCCACCACCTGCGTTTGAGAAAACCATCCACACCCACCATGACCGCCCCCAACTTGCCAATTGCCACCATTAGCTAAAGTCATCAATTTATATAAACTAATGGCTGGCATCATTATAATCTATTAGGTCAACTAACAACTGATTAGTGGAAAGGGTATATAGTTATGAGGTTATGAAGTCTAAGAGAGGGTGGAGTAATTTCTAGGACCTCATGGGAGGCTAATGTAATTTACCCCCGTATAACCCAAAACTTCAGGGGAGGTTCGTGTAATTTACCCTATTTGTAACCCAAAACTTGCAATTCATATGCTGGAGTTTTTTATTAAAGAGAAAAGAGGTTGGCTGCCAAACAAATGCCCTTTAGTTTCTGAACCGCCGCTTGAAATCGGGCGCCATGAGAAAAAGAACTAATATGGGTCGGACGGTTTCCTAGTTATTAACGCAGTGGCCTCCCTCTTATCCTAGGGTTGGAAGCACATCAATCTGTTCCGCCTGCAAGTCGAACGTTCCGATATACCTCGTCCCCAGGTTCTCTCTCTCTCTGTCTCTCTGTCTCTGTATATAAATTGCGTGCAAGACCTATGTATGCAATATGCACGTACATTGGCACATATTTTAGTCCCTGATAGCAAGCGTTGTAGGACAATTAGCTGTAATTATGTTTCTGAAAGGAAAATTACAATTGTGGATTGATGTGTTCGTGTTGGAACATGTATGACGGATTTGAGTCTCACATCTGATAAGTCTGATAAATATGAAAAAGGGAAAATGGGTCGGACCTTTATATAAAATTGGGTGGCTCAATCACTTAAAAGCTAAAGTTTTAAGTAGACTTGGGTAGTTCAATGTATATTGAGCTCGCCCAGTGATGTGGTGTGGACTATGTGGATACTCCCAACGGATTGGGTCATTCAATGTTTATTTAGCCGGCTCAAGTGGCATGGTTTGAACTATGTAGGATAGGTACTCCCGACGGTAGAGGTGGCAATTGACAACCCAACCCAAGAACCCAACCTATCCACTTATAACCCGACCTAATCCACCCATATTGTAATATGGGTTGATATGGGTTCAACCCATATTAACCTATATTTATATGAGTTGGATTGGGTTGAAAATGGATTGTAATTTCACAACCAAATTCACAATAACATGAACTGGATTTGAAAATGGCGGCTTCAAAGCAAGGGGAAGGCCTGAAGCAGTAGTACCTCCAATTTCAAACTACTCTGTTTTTGTTGATAAAAAAAAAAAAAAAGCTACACTGTTTTCTTTTCTTTGCTTTATTAGCGTAATGGATCCGAGTATGGATATCGACTCGGTATAATTTAACACATTCAATTTGTTCAAATTTCTTGTAAATATTTTGTACAAATTTAGGTTATTCTATTCGAATATCAATAACGTCTTAATCAATTTATTCAATTTTTTCGTTTTAAATCCTCTCTCTGAACACTAAAAAAAAAATTGTACTCCCTCCGTCCCTTTTTAAATGATCCGTATTCCATTTTGGGTTGTTCCTAAATAAGTGATCCATTTGAAAAGTTAATGAGTGAAACCTAGTACAATTCCCCTTTTACCCTTTCTTTTATTTGAATTAAATACTCTAGTCAAACAAAACTGCAACAGATTCCCAAATGCTACTGCTTCCATTTCATCAACAAAAGGGAGAATAAGATTACAACACAAAAATACCAAAATACAAATCGGACAAAAAGGTTCTACACCCATTTTCACATTTCCCCCTTTTTTATATCCATATCCACAAAAAACAGAGTAGTTCTTGACTTGAATATTTTTTTTGATCATCTCCTTGACTTGAATACTCCTATGAAACAGCAAACACTTCCCAATTGAATCACTTGCAAAATAGGCATGTCTTGTTATAACCTGAGAGAGAGAAACGGAGAGCAAAACCTATTCACAAGTAGGATTCTTTTCCAATTTAAGCATAAAAATAAAAAAACAAGAACAGATTGTGATAGCATTTGAAAAAATAAATTCACCTTCAAGTAACCAGTTCATTCTTGCAGATGAACCACTGCATTTTCCAAAATTTGACGCTCACACGGAAGGGCAAAAATAACAGAACCATCTCTCAACAGTTGGCTTTTTCCTATGTGTGGCAACTTGTAGTTATTTCCCCCATTAACTTTCATCACCTCAATCATACAAGCTTGCCATGATAGGAACACACGATTGAGACAGTCCGATGACAATTCTTCGAATGACTTTTCTACGGCATAAACGAGCTCATCAATACTTTTGGGTGCTTCTTGATGTTGAAGAGATTGTATTGCCCTAAAATATCCAAGATCTAACACATTCATATCCGGACTTTGAGGAGGTTGATACGATAAGCGGAGGTCAAACCCGTCCTTAGTTGCGGCTTCAACAAACGCAGGATCTGATGGATGAACGTGGGGTCTTGCATTATCTTGTTGGATGTAGATGGGGTCCGTTGCATTGCAACGTGGCCATTTGGATCGAATAGCTGGTAAAACTCTCTCAATCAAACATGAGCGACTGATATCTTTAGTAACGGAAACAATTGCCTTAGTCTCCAACGTACCAGTGCCTCGATTTTTACTACTTCGCTTTGCCGGTTCCTTCATTGTGAATGGGAAAATCCCTATTTTTCCAGAAAACACCTCATTTCCATACGCATCAAATCTTGGTCGAGCCACGGCCGCGAGAAACATGACTTTTGTGATGAATCGTTTGCTTTTACAAGTGCGTAACGATTCATCTTCTGTAGGGAGTAGATAGTACCTTTCTGATTCTTTCGACATGTAAAACCATTTCTCATCGATATGCACATAGTTGTACATATTTTTGAACATTGGCTGACTTTCAAGACTTCCTGGCTCAAGCATTGAAACACAAAATTTGAGCCTTGCTATCTTATTTGCTTCATTGAGATAGGGCTTCAATGCATTTGTATGTGGCTTGATAACACCTTCTTTTATCCTCCTATGCACTACTGATCTTGGGACAGACAAGGCACTCGACAAGGACCGAATGTTAGTTCGGCGGCTGCGATCAATTTTAACAAATTCGTTGACGTCGATTTCAACTCGCTTGCGGCCAACTGCTTTAGGCTTCCTGCTACATACATTGATAGGCAAGCCGTTGGCCATTGAAGCATTCCCTCGTTGCCAAACCCGGCGAATTGTTTGTCTGTCGACGGAGAACATTGCAGCGGTATATTTTATACACTCTCTTTTGAGTTTTCCTCCTTCACTTTTCATCAACAAGACTGCAAATATTGCCTGGCGTTGGTCCTCTGTTATATTTAGTTTTGATCTAGGATTGGAGGAGGTATTTTGGTTGGAAGAGTCCATGGTGGACTCAAAAAGGTAGGTAGAGAGAGAAACGAGGAAGGAAGAAAAAGAGAGAGACAGATGAGAATTGTGCTTTGGTAGGGAATTCTGTTTTGGTAAGGAGATTACACAAAATAAAGGCAAAAGATTAGTTTTCCTTATATAGGAGTCTAAATTTGTTTGAAAGGGCACTTGTTAAAAGTCAATCCCGCCTTCTTTCTAGGCAATATTTTGGGAATCCAAAATTTCAATTTGCTGAAACCAAGCAGCCAAGATTTTCGGTGGGAAAAAATTTCGGAACCTAATGTCAATTTTTTAAATAGAGTTGCCAAAGATTTAGGAGAATTTTCTGGCGGGGGAATAGATTTTCAGGTTCTAAAATTTCAACCCCACATGGGCAAAAGTAATGGCGGCAGATGGAAAAAAAATTTAGCCCCACCAAAAGTACAAGACACCTTTGCATTTACTTTCAAAGTCACCACCACTTGACTGGGGGGTATATATGGAAAGTAACATTTTGTAGGTGCAATTATGTTGACTCCTAAAACTGCGTGATTGTCAAACTGGATCACTTAAAAAGGGACGGAGGGAGTAATATTTTTCTTTTTCGGCTACAATGCTGTATAAGGTTTTTTTTTTTTTAATTTAAAAAAAATAGATCGGATTCAGATTTTTAGATTGGATATCCGTTTTTTTGGATTTGGATTATTGAAGTCAGGGGTGCTTTGGCAAAAAAAACCCAAAAAGTGTTTTTTTGGCTTTTTCGTTTTGTCCTTATTCAAAAAAAAAAATTGCATTTGTTAGTTTGCGTCAAGTTTTCGTGGTTTATGAATTCGTCTCAACGAGACGAATCCAAAGAGTATAAAATTATGGTCGAAACTAAATGTTTTTTTAATAAAGCCAAAATTAAACCAATAAACATTGTTCTAAAAGTCGCTAGTCGCTCCCAGGTCGGATGGCTGCCGACTAGCGACTAGGGGACTAGTCGGCTAGATTTTTTCTTTTTAATATATATTCTCCTTCATCCTTCATAAGTTTTGAGTAAGTAGAATAACATAAGTAGCACAGTATTGTGGTAGTGTGGTATGTATACTATAAACGAAGAGAGAGAGAGAGAGACGATCTGGGAGAAGACAGAAGAGAGAGAGAGAGAGAGCGAGAGCCAAGAGAAGAGAGAGCGAGAGAGAAGAGGAGCTAGGTTACCTGAGAGGCTGAGATGTGATCGGAGAAGAAGAAGAGATGAGCAGCAACAACAATCATTCAATCGTGTGTAGCAGCAGCAGCAGCAATCGTGTGTAGCAGCAACAGCTCAATCGTTCAATCGTGTTTGAAGAGATGAGAGGGGTTTTACCGATTTAGTCTTTATTCATCTCAACTCTCTCAAATTCTTTGTATTCTTCTCATATCCAAATGGACACCCCAAAAAACATGGTCTATCTTACCCCACGGAGGGCTCCGGGTTGTGAGTTTGTTTGGAGATTTTGTTTAGGGAACTTACTGTGTAGGTTTCCCTTTGGAGTTTGGGCTAGCCACTAGCTCGTAAGATGCTTCTTGTGTAAACCCTGCTGCCTTGGTTTTTAACTATGAAAAAAAAAGTTGCCTTATGACTGCTATCAACCGAAACTTAACCATGACACATAATTCTATTATACCAAACTCATGACATAAGGCATAGTAGAACGAAATGCAACCCAAGATGATTTTTTCCTTTCTTCTTCACTTGATTTCTCAGAATGAAATTCCTAGAAAATGTTGTTTATGAGGATATCTTCTCTGTCACCTATCAAACGTTCCTCACAGAACTTGACTATAGTCGAATCATTTAATAACTTAGGTATGTTTTATCAGAAACCGAATATGCTTCCATCATTATCCACTGAATGCGTAGAGAAAGAAAAAGGATAGATGAGCTAGAATTCATGAATCATTTTAAACAACAAAAAATACAACTCTAACAAGATCATCTAACATCATAACAACACAACATACTGTTAAGAGACTGTTCCACTAAGGTTCTCCCCATGTGTGCATAGGCCCAATCCATTGGAAGTATCTACATAATAATAGTTCAAACCACGCCACTTGAGCCAGCTAAATAGACATTGAATGACCCAATCCATCGGGTAGAGGTGGCAAATGGGTGGGTTGGGTTTGGTTTGAGTGGGTTGATATGAGTTATGGGTTGAATATGGGCAGGTTAAATATGGGTCAACATTAGGTGGATTGAATAGGGGTGGATCGAATATGGGTTAAGCCAACCCCAAACCAACCCAACCCGGTTTTTTCCCATGGTTTAGAATTGATCTTTACCTATAATAAAAAAAATAAGAAAAAAAAAAACCTGTTGGAATTCAAAACACTTGAAAGTTGATTACGTAAAATGATACAGATCCATGCCGATAGAAAAAAAAAAATGATACATATCCAACTCGAGGGACTGGTAACTTTCGAACAAGAATTAAGCATGACGAATTCATAAACCACGAAAATGTCGGCGACTAAGTCGGGGTCGTGGCCTCACCGAGTCGACTAGGGCCTAGTCGATTGAATTAGTCGCTGACCGACTTAGTCGGGATCAAGTCGGCGACTAATCAGACACGTTAGAAAGTCGGACAAGTCACCCAGTCGGATTAAATCGACAAATCAGAAAACGTCGGGACTAGTTGGGGCAAATCGAAAGAAATAGCAAAAATCGGGGGTGAAAAAAAACAGAATTTGCAAAAGTTTTGGGGCCGTGGTGTAATTTCTTTGGATGTTTTTAACTTTATAATCCCCAAAAGACCAAGACCCACGAAGGTAAGGAAGTTCCACGTGGGGAACGACAAACTCCACTAAGGAGATAATCTATAACTAACAAAGAAGAAGAGGCGGCGGCGAGAGAAGAGATGGTGGCGGAAGAAATTATGGCTGGTGGTTAGGAGATGATAGGTATGGAGGATGATGGATGAATGGGAAATAGATCCCAGATTTGGAATCTAGGAGTAAAATCGGTCAAGAAGAGGGCGTCCTCCCCTCCCGCCGCCGCCAAGGGTGTTGAAACCCTAGACGGGGAAGGGAAGGGGATAAGCAGCACTAGATCTCTCTCTCTCTCTCTCTCTCACACACACACACACACACACACACACACACACACACACCGTGTTAGTCATACGACAACTTAATTGCCTTTTTTTCGTTAAGTGGTTAAAGTTTTAGTAGGTTACGTGAAGTATACATAATCTTGGAAAAACAGATATGGCTTAGACAAAATTTAAAGCAGTTGAAGTTTTAGTAGGTTCCGTGGATTAAACCATTGTCTTGGAAAGGGCTGATATTTGGTTAGACCAAATTTAAGCATGAAATCAATTTTGTTTCTCTAGGCACTCTTAATGCAGTATTTCGATCTCCATGGGCTTCTGTTAGCATTACCAATGCATTGTTTATCTTGTTTGTAAAGTAATCAGAAGTTTGTGTTGTTGCACCTATGGATTGTCAGGTATGTATTGAAGGTTATACCAGATGAGGAATTCCATTGCTGAAGAGAAGGTAAAGTATGTGATATGGACAAATGAAATGGACCATTGCCTCTCTACGGTCCTTGTAGAGCATGCAAAAAAGTGGGGGAAATCCGATAACATCATAAAACCTGCAACATATGCAGAAGCCGTTGCTGTTTTAAGTGAAAAATTTGGACTTGACTTGACTAAAGGCCATATTAAAAACCGGCTGAAAACATGGAGGAAGCAGTATGGGCTTTTAAAGGAAATCCTTGCTCAAAAAGGTTTTAAGTGGGATAGAGTGCGAAAGATGGTTGTTGCTGATGATGCTGTGTGGAGTGACTATGTTAAGGTACATTACTGAACCTTGACAATGTTCTTTAGTTTCTAAATCATTGCACACTCGTTTCTCTTGGCGCTAAATATATTAAGCCAATTGAATGTGTCAACCAAAATGTTCTGGAAAAGTGGAAATTCATTTCTTGATTAATGTTCTAAAAAATTTGCAATTGATGAATCATGTTTGGAAAAACTCCAGATCCGACTTGGCTTATTTTGTCCAGATGCATCAATTTCCCTTCTACTGTTAATTCTATATTTTTCCCATCTATTTATTGAGATCTTTATGGCCACTTCATGACCATAGGTGGCCATGATATTTGCATTAAATCTTGATGTACTGTATTGGCAGTATTTCTATTATGATTGCAAATTTTCAAGCGCTTCTTGTAAAATATAACGGGTGACTAAATTTTTGGCTCATAAATTGTCACCAACAGATCAACCCTGATGCTAAGCCTTTTCGTGCAAAATTCATTGATAATTACGATGAGTTGTGTATCATTATTGGCAATGATCAAGCATTAGCAAGCTGTTCAGATAATTGTGACGAAGTCGGTGTAGACCTAACGTCTGAAAAAGAGGGAGTAGAGATTGCAAACGTGTCTGAAACTTGGAGTGATGACAAACAGGCAATAAACTTTAGCTGGTCTGACGAAATGGATTCTTTCCTGGCAAAGATCCTGGCGGAGCAAGTGCAGAAGGGGCATGAAGTGGATAACATTTTGCAACATGAAGCATATGAAACCATTCTAACAGATTTAAACAAAAAGTTTGGACCTGGTTTAAGTGATGACCATATTACAAATCGACTTAGAACTTGGAACAAAGAGTACATGGTTTTGAAGGAACTCTTTTCTCATGCTGGATTCGAGTGGGATGCAACACGGAAGATGATAATTGGTAGTGATTCCGCGTGGAATGACTATACGAAGGTATGCAACAGATTCGTCTTGTTTCCCTTTTAATCTGCATTTTGAGGGACATTGATATACATATGAATTCAATCCCTTGTAGGGTTTGGGACAGGTTGTTGTCTCATGCCACTTGGCCCAGTGATCTTGGTAGATTTGAATTGTTATTTCTTCAAGTATTTCGAACGAAAGAATTCCAATGGATAAAATCATTGTCCTAAACTTGTAAAATTTCTTTTATCAAGAAAAGAAAGACGAGTAAGAGGACCAGTATGACTCTCATCTGGTTGTAACGAATTGGTGTGAGATGTAGATTGTATGAAGGTGTGTAGGCATGAAGAGATATTTGTGTATACATTTCTACTTTTTGATTGTAACATGTATTTGTGTTAATGTTGTTTACACCTTCACCGTTAAAATGTTATGAAATAGGTCTCCCGCCCAGAAAATTTTCTATCACTATTTCTTTTTGTAGCTATATAGGACTGTTCTTCAAATGTCATCCCTAAAAGAGACTAAATCAGCAAGGTGCCAATGAAAGACTAAACAACTCTTTGCCAAGGACCTGAATCCAGTTTGGATATGTTCGATTTCTTGCGCTTTATGTAATATAATACTTGATTTTGCTGCATCTTAGCTAGATTAGACTAGTCTTGAATCTTTTTACTAAAGAATGACAGGTTTCTCTGCAGACCCACCATGATCCAAGGCCTTTTCGTGGCAGAATTGTTGAGAACTATGATCATTTATGCATTATCTTTGGCAGCAGCCATGCAACTGGAGGCTTTTTAAGAACTGGTGATGATTATGTGCATAGTTTG
Source organism: Vaccinium vitis-idaea (assembly GCA_963854785.1). Taxonomy (NCBI): domain Eukaryota; kingdom Viridiplantae; phylum Streptophyta; class Magnoliopsida; order Ericales; family Ericaceae; genus Vaccinium; species Vaccinium vitis-idaea. The sequence continues at coordinate 16,336,335 of OY978225.1, read as the reverse complement.
GCTGGTGATTCAGAGGGTATGGAAGCTATAGATGTCTTGCCAATTCGATGTAGTGGCATCATGAATGATCAAGACAAGAACATGACATGGACGAATGAAATGGACAGCTGTCTCAGTAGAATTCTTGTAGAGCAAGTGCTACTGGGTAATAAAAGTGAATCAAATAACAAATTTAAGCATACAGCATATGATGTAGCTGTGTTTGGATTAAATGAAAGGTTTCAACTCGATTTGACGAAAGACCATGTTAAGAACCGAATTAAAACGTGGAAGAAACTTTATGTCTGTGTAAAGGAGCTCCTTGATCACAGTGAGTTTAGATGGGATGAGAAACAAAAGATCATCGTCGCAGAGGACTCTGTTTGGAGGGGCTACATTAAGGTAAGCTTCATCTTTAAATGATAATTTTCTCTGATATATTATTGCCTCTCATTTCCTATGTATGCTGTTAAGTAGGTAAATCCTGATGTGAGGCTTCTTAAAGGACGAATAATAGAAAACTATGCCGAGTTGTGTGTCATTCTTGGTAATGATGATCCAACTGAGAGTTCTATAAATAATGCTGAAGCTGACGTGAATTGGACTGCTGACAATGAAGATGTAGAAGCTGAACTATATGATAATAGAAGCGACAGTGGAAATGGCAAAGGGAAGTATGTGGTATGGACTGTTGAGATGGACCGTTGCTTAACAGATAAACTAATTGAGCAGGTGAAGATGGGGAATAAACTTGAGAAAAGTTTAACGCCTGTAGCATATAGGGCTGCCGTCAAGGCTCTAAATGCAAAGTTCGGCCTTGATTTGACAAAAGCAAACATCAGGAACCGCTTGAAAACATGGAAGAAAATGTATGGACATGTGAAGGAGATCCTATCTCATAAAGGATTTAAGTGGGATAAGACACGGAAGATGGTTGTTGCAAATGATGCCGTTTGGAACGAATACATTAAGGTGCGTTTTGCGTTCTCTGGAGCTGGTGCTGTTCTGTTAAAAAACAACTCTTAGGATCTTGGTCTTCTGGATAACAATAGTTTTTTGATCGGCTTCTCGATAACAATAGTTAAGCTTGCAATTGTCTGCAAACTGTGGAGTTACAAATTCAATGTCCTTGAGTACCTAAGAAGCACAGATTCTGACATAGTACATGGACCTAATATGACACGAAACATGCGGACATGTCATTTTTTGGAAAATTAAAAATATATATATATATATATATATATATTCAAAGAATCATTGGGAACACCATGAATAGGAAGTACACATAAAATAGGTGGACCTAAAAATTCGTTTAACAATCAAGAAAACAATGTCTGTGAAATAGCGATGAAAACCAAAATAATATCAGCATTATGAAAATAGTAGTCAACAGTGCCCAATAAAGTATGTCCTTGAATTGAAAACTTTAACTGCTCGACTTTTAAAAATTGCACTATGACATCATCATGCCATTTGTCCCCAACATGTTAAGCATGTGCAGAGCACGTTAGTCCCTTTGGATTGTGAGAAATGGTGAAATTAGAAAGGGAGCCCTTTCTCACCGAATCTCACCATTTTCAGTGAGAAAGGGGAAGGAGCCGATCAAATTAAATCATTTTTTTACTTTTTCCTCCATTTTTCACCCAATTACTTGGTCCAAATGAGTGATTTGGTTGTATGTTCTACTTGTGATTGTAAGCCATCGACAAACTTTTTTCTTTTTTTGTTTGGAGTAAATATCTACAAACCTATTTTGGTGCTCTTTGTCAGTTTTGCGCTGCTGAATTAACTCGTGTATTCTGCAGAGACATCCTGATGCAAAGTTTTTACGGGCAAGATCCGTTGAGAACTATGATAAGTGGTGTCTTATCATTGGCAACAATGATGCAACTGGATGTTGGTCTACAACCGGTGGTGCTAAACGGGATGTAAATCCCAATACCAACAAAGCGCACTTAGAAACCCCATTAAGGAACATCATGGTTGATAAAGCGCCAAGCCAAGATGACTCTGGTGATGGTCCCCAAGGGTCATCTCAAAGGCCCTTTTCATCTTCCAAACAGCCGCCCTCCAAGAAGAGACGACAAAGTGATCTAATGGTGGAGATGATGAGTGCCATGGCTTCAAATATTGGTAGGATTGCTGATGCTTTAACTGGAAGCAACCAGCCAGTGTGTTTAGATCATTTGTTTGAGATGGTACAGAAAATTCCAGGTTTTGACGATGATCTCATTATTGAGGCATGTGAGTTTCTTTCTTTCGATGAGAAGAGGGCCAAAATGTTCTTGAAATTGGACGAGAGACTAAGAAAACTGTGGCTATTGAAACGCTTGCGCAGTCAAAATGGTTAAAAGGATAAGTTAGATTGTCCTTGGGTTTTCGAGCTTTTGTACATTTAATCTTCATGTATTGGTTTGTAATTATAAGGAAAAATTCTTTTATTGAAGGAAAATTCATTTATTTGCATTTGTTAAATTATCTTGGTATGATTTCCATTTTTATGTTAGGTTCTTGTGCCAGATACATGGTAACTGATGTGTGTACAGCATGCAACCAGAGACCAACCAGGGTGACTGACGGCGCTCCGATCTGTCCTCTTATGTTACCATGTCAACTGCTCTGGAGCTCTTCTCAACTCTATTTTTTTCCTTCACCCGAAAAGGGTGTATATATTTACATTGTACTTGTGGTTCTTACGGAATGTGTCCGTTTTGAATTATTTTTTTCTTCATTCAAAAGGATTTAGTTCTGCATATATTTTTTTCTATTTAAGTTCCTATCGTCAAGACTCCCTCTTCGAGACTGAGACGAACCAATATTCCACAAAAAGTTGACATAAAACTAACAAATGCAAAAAAAAAAAAAATTAAATAAAGGTTAAAAGATAATCCAAACAGTTTATTAAAGGCCAAACTAGGCTTAAAAAAACTTTAAAAGTGTTTAATTACCTAACTGAAGAAAGTAAATATAACCGTATAAAGTTTAGAAGTAGTATAATGTATAATTATATAGAATTGAAGGGCTGCTTTGTAATTAGAAAAATCAAATAGAAACAAATATAATTATACTCCTTTGAACTTGAAGGACTGCTTTGTATTTACTATTTAGTTCTCCTTAAGGAAAATGATACATACCCAATTGGTTTGACTATGAAGATGATATATATCCAGTTTGGCTATATTAGTCATCCTATTCAATTTTTCATCTTACTCGTATTGGGAAATTCTTTTTGAATCTTGTTTTGTAATGGTTTGGTTTCTGTTCTTGCTAGTTCACTACAAGAGATTGGTGACAATTTATCGAGTAAATGACAATACCATGCATCCATCTTACATACCTATCTACTCTTAAAATTCCAATTTTCTTCGGAGCTGTACCAAACACGGGAAATCAGAACAAAGAACAAAGCCGAGATGGACGAAAGGGCATAAAAGCACACAAAAGAAACCCTAAAGTGAAGAAAGGTCCCAAACCAGAGCAACTTCCTCTTTCAACTGCCGCGGAGGGCTTTTATAATAAACTCACAGCCGCAGCAACAGTAAACGATGATGCACCAACAGTGCTACAAAATGTACAGCATAATTTCAAAAGTCACCAACCAACAGCTGATTTTCAATGCACGTAAGGAGATTAGCCATTTGGTAAAAGCATTGAATTTCCCACGTAAGTTAATGAGAATTCTGTTTCACTTGGTAAAGCACGCAGCCAAAGACCCACCAGTGCTAGCAAAATATGACAGCAAACTAAGTCGAAAGGATGAAAATTTCGGATGGCAGGGGCTGAATCTATGAAACTGTGTCCATATACTATATTTCCATGTTCTTGGATTCTTGCAAACTACTGAGCTTCCATTTGATTTGTCTCATTGGAGTTTTGAAATTGTACACTATTTTCTGCTTTTTGGTCAATGCAGTCTGTCATGTGCAAGCCCTTTAATTATTCCGGCGTACAAGGGATAGAGCTTAGGCATTTTTCACACTTGCATGTGTTCATTCTCAATATCAATAATATTGTTGGATTTAATTGATTTTATCTAACTGAAATATGAAGTGAATAATAAATAACAAAATAAACTTTGTTTTGGAGGTAATCTTATATTTCTTCTAACCATGCATAAAAAAAAAAAAAAAAAATTTCAAACATTTTGACAAACATGTCGCATGCTACATAACCAGGCCCGGCCCTGTGTTTCGCGAGGCCCCAACCCTATTCTCAATTTGAGGCCCTTCATATATATATAATTTTTTTTATTATTTTTATATATAAATTTTTTTTTTCTACGAGAAGGGGCCCCAAAAACCGGGGGCCCCAGGCCCGGGCCTCCCCAGCCTGCCCACAGGGCCGGGCCTGTACATAACTACCTTCAAATTAGCATGGAATCTGTTGTTAATTTCAAAGGAGGAGTGTTCATACCTGCTAATGCAGTTTGAACTTCACCCATTTGACTTCTTCGATAAAAACCAAGTAAAACGGTGTAGAAACACGTCCAAAGAAACAGATTGATAATTGCTTTGGAGCAAAACAAACAGTTTACAAACACACTACCTTCAATACCATAAAAAAGACATTTCGAACCCTAGAAATGCAGAATCTGCAGCATACTTTGAGTTTTAGTAGAGTAATCGAACTGTAGATCAACCAGTTTAGACGTTCAGACTTGTAGAACACGAACATGAAGACTTCCCCCACAACCTCAAGCATCACCTTATCGTCTCCCTCGAAGACTACTTCTCTGACTACGCCCTACTCGACTCAACCTCTCCGCCACCATAAAATCAAGCATAAATTTTAGTGAGTTGTCACTATAACTTTTTTTTAAGTTTGATTTGTTTGAAGTTTTTGAACTTCTACCATGCATGTATGAAGTTGATTTTTTTGAATTTTCTCTACAAAAATTAAAACTTTTAAAAATTAGTGATATTTCACTAATTTTTTTTGGTCGCTGGAAGTGCTTGCCTAGAGGTGAGACGATGGTCGGCCAGATGTGGGGTGGTGATTTTTTGAATTTTATGTTCGAAATTAGAGTTTTGAAAAATTAGTGACATTTCACTAATTTTTTTAGTTGGCGGAAGTGATCGGCGAGAGGTGGGATGGTGGTTGGCCGGAGGTGGGATGGTGATATTTTTGAATTTTATGTTTGAAATTAGAATTTTTAAAAGTTAGTGACATTTCACTAATTTTTTTGGTCGCCGGAAGTGGTCGGCCAAAGGTGGGGTGGTGGTCTGCTGGAGGTGAGGTGGTGATTTTTTCGAATTTTATGTACGAAATTAGAATTTTTAAAAATTAGTGACATTTTTCTATTTTTTTTTGTCTCCGGAAGTGGTCGGCCAGAGGTGGGGTGGAGGTGAGGGGGTGGTCGGCTGGGGGTGGGGTGATGATTTTTTTGATTTCGTGTTCGAAATTAGAATTTTAAAAAATTAGTGACGTTTCACTAATTTTTTTGGTCGCTGGAAGTGGTTGGCCAGAGATGGGGTGGTGGTTGGCCGAAAGGGGGTGGTGGTCGGTCGGAGGTGGAGTGATGATTTTTTTTAATTTTATGTACAAAATTAAAATTTTTGACATTTTACTAATTTTTTGGGTCGCCGGAAGTGGTTGGGTAGATGTCGGTGGTGGTCGGCCGAAGGTGGGGTAATGTTTTTTTATTTATTTGATGTTCGAAATTAAATTTTTTAAAAATTAATGACATGTCCCTAATTTTTTTGGTTGCCGGAAGGTCGACTAGAGGTGGGGTGGTGATTTTTTTGATTTCATGTTCAAAATTAGAATTTCTAAAAATTAGTGACATTTTACTAATTTTTTTGGTCGCCAGAGGTGGAGTGATGGTCGGCCGGAGGTGGGGTGATGATTTTTTTGATTTCATGTTCGAAATTAGAACTTTTAAAAATTAGTGACATTTCACTCATTTTTTTGGTCGCTGAAAGTGGTCGGCCAGAGATAGGGTAGTGGTCTGCCAAAGGTGGGGTGGTGGTCTGCCGGAGGTGGGGTGGTGATGTTTTTGAATTTTATGTCGAAATTGAAAATTTTGAAATTTTACTAATTTTTTTGGTCGCCGGAAGTGGTCGGCTAGAGGTGGGGTGGTGATTTTTTTGATTTGATGTTTGAAATTAAAATTTTTAAAAATTAATGACATTTCACTAATTTTTTGGTTGCTGGAAGTGGTCGGGCAGATGTGGGGTGGTGGTCTGCCGGAGGTGGGGTGGTGATTTTTTTGAATTTTATGTTTGAAATTAGAATTTTTAAAATTAGTGACATTTCACTATTTTTTTGATTGCCGGAAGTGGTCGGCCAGAGGTGGGGTGGTAGTCGTCCGGAGGTGGGGTGATGATTTTTTTGAATTTTATGTTCAAAATTAGAATTTTTAAAAATTAGTGACATTTTACTAATTTTTTTGGTTGCCGGAAGTGGTCGACCAGAGGTGGGGTGGTGGTCGGCCGGAGGTGGGGTGACTATTTTTTTGAATCTTATATACGAAATTAGAATTTTTAAAAACTAGTGACATTTCACAAATTTTTTTGGTTGCCGGAAATGGTCGGCTAGAGGTGGGGTGGCCATTTTTTTGAATTTTATATACGAAATTAAAACTTTAAAAAATTAGTGATATTTCACTAATTTTATAATGTCATTTTTCGATTTCAAATCGAAAATGGATTCGATACAATTCAAATAAAAAAAACTGATTAAACAAAATAGAAAGAATTTTCTAATTTTGAAGTGATTCCAAAAACATGAATCATTCTCTCTCTAAAAATGAGAGCTCATCTCTCTTCCTGAGAACTCTGCCCCGCGTGGCCCCCTCATCCTCTATCCCATTCATCCCCTCCCAGTCCTCCTAAAACCTACTCCCCTTTCACCGATTCTCCAGTTCGTTACTCCCTCCACTCCATTCCAGAACCCACCTCACTCTCTGTTACTTACAAGCCCACATCTCCTCTCCCTCTTCTTCCACCTCTTTCCTCCTCGACTTTCTTCTTTTATACTTCTCCCATCATCTCCCTTGTGTTTCTATGGCAGATTCTGAGATTCTAGATCTAGAGGAAGGTGTAGGCGACTCCATAGCTATTTCTAGCCGATGTCTAATAGGTAAAGTCCTACACTCAAAACCTCTGAATGTTACGGCAGTCACTAACATCCTGACCGCAGCCTGGAAAACTAGGGCCCCGTTTTTCATTACTCCTTGGAATAGTAACAACACGTTTCTGTTTCGGTTTGAAGATGAACGGGAGACTCTATCCTCTCAGAGGGACCATGGTCCATTATGAATAATCTGCTAGTGTTGAAAAGATTGGCGGACAGTATGATAATATCTGAGTTGGATTTCTCTCTCTGCCCTTTCTGGGTACAGATCCATGGTTTACCTATCGAAAAGATGAGTGAAGCTAATGTAGAAATTGTTGGGAAAAGATTGGGGAAACTTCTGGCTATTGAAAAATCTCAAGGGGGTATCCTTCTAGGTCGAAGCTTTCTCCGTGTTAAAGTGGAAATCAACACAAACCAACCCCTTCCCAGGGGTTTTTGGCTACGAAGGAAAGGTGTTCAAGCCCAAGATCTTTGGATCTCATACAAATTTGAAAAATTAATGGATTATTGTTATGCTTGTGGTAGAATTGGGCATGATAACAAATCATGCCGATTTGTTTCACGTGAAGATGGGGAAAAGTCTGGTTATGGCCCGGAGTTGCGCACTGGAAGAGCCATGAAATTGAGTGTTCAAACAGAAGATGCTAGGAGCACAGCTAACGAGAATATGGTGCGGCGGCCGGAAAATTATTCTGATGATGGAGGGGCAAAGGATACGGAGAATAGGAATCAGCGCGTGGAGAATCCGGTGACAAATGCTTTGCAGACCACGTCTGAGGAGGTACAGGTACGCGAGACGCGGCCTGCAGACGCTGTCAATGTACTGGAGTCGACAGGTGTCATCCGCTCTATGGTGATAGGTACTCTTTCTCACTCTTGCATGACACCTTTCCTTCCTCCCCAAGGTGCTTTGGCTCTGGATAATTTTGGTAAAACCCCCCATGGAGACACTTCTACCCTTGGCGAAACTTATAGCCCAACGACGTCGTATACAAAAAACCTGGTTATAAACCTAACACCAACTTGTCAAACCAACTCAAATTTTGACCCACCACAATACTTTGTTACTGAACCTAATGACAGCCCAAAATCTACACATAACCATTACCTTGGCCCTTTCCAGAATTCTATTATCCCTTCCGAGCCCAATCCCTTCACCAATTCTAACAAAAGCCCAAACACACCTACCCACACCCACCCTAATAATAGCCCAAACACACCTACCCACACCCATTCCAATAGCCCATACACCAGCCCAACTGCATCCCTTAGCCCAATTAACCAAAATCTATCTGTTACGCTCCTTAACAATGAGAGCCCAACCCACAGCCCCACTCGTGATACCCAAGTCCAGCACTTAACCCATACCATCACCTCCAGTATGAACTCCCTCTCCATCAAAAGGAAAGCAGATGATGATTCCCTTCACACCAGATCCAAAATCCTATGCCTCTGTGCACCAAGCCAACCTACTGAAACAAATATTCCCAATCCCAAAACTAAACCCAACCGTGTTTCTCCAAGGAGTAGAAAGGGAAGTGCTAGCTGCAAGGGGAAGGGTACTTTGATTTTGCCTCAAAGCAGGAACACCTCAACAAATTTTCAGCTTCAAGACGTCAGTATTAATTTGGCATACAACTCTGAGGGAGGAGAGTGTGAGATGGTCCCTGTGGAAGTGGTTTCTCTGGAAAATAGTTTGCTTGAAGTCCCTCCGTTGATGACTGGTAATAAAAAAGGGTTGGTGGCTGGCCCAAATCAGCCACATTCCCGATGTTAATCCTAACCTGGAACTGTCAAGGAATTGGGCGTACCTTGACAAGCCAGGCTTTAGGTGATTTGGTTCGTAAAAATTGCCCCTCCATTGTGTTTCTAATGGAGACAAAAAACAATAAGGTCAAGCTAGAGACCATCCGCCGTAGATTGGGTTTCGATGCTAGCTGTTACGTTGAACCAGAAGGGATTGCAGGGGGTTTATCCTTATGGTGGAACAATAGAATTGAGATTGAAGTGGAGTCGACATCAAAAAACCTGATTCATGTTATTGTGACTGACAAGAGTAAGCCATCAATTTGGGCAACTACTTTTGTGTATGGCTGCCCTATGAAGGCTGGTAGAGATCAAGTGTGGAATGATTTAATGGAAATTGGCAGATTTGAACGTTTACCGTGGTTATGTATTGGAGACTTTAACGAGGTGCTAAGCTGCGGAGATAAACAAGGAGGTAAGCAATGTAACCAAAGGAGATTGGTTTCTTTTCATACTATGTTGAATAGTTGTGACTTGGTGGATCTGGAATACAAAGGGCCTAAATTTACTTGGAGGAATAACAGAGCGGGGGGTGACCTTATTATGGAACGAATAGACATGGCATTCGCAAATTCCAAATGGAGAGAACTCTATGACCAAGCATTGGTTTTTGTTGAAGCCGCCATAGGTTCGGACCATAATCCTCTTATTCTCAACACTGATTTCCCACTTCAGAAAGTGGGCAGGCCTTTTAAGTTTGAATCACTCTGGACTACGGAGGAAGAGTGCAGGAGTATAGTCGCTGAGGTCTGGTCTCAAGATCAATCTGGTCCCCAAATGGTTAGGGTTTGCAAGAAGCTCAGAAGCTGCAAAGTAAGACTGAAGGATTGGTATCGAAGGAACTTTGGAGAATTAAGCATTCAGATTGCTACCACAAAGGACCAGCTCCTTGAAGTTCAAAAACGAATGGAACAAGGAGTGGATGAGGAAAAATTAGATACAGAGGTCCTGCTACAAGGAAAACTTGCTGACTTATGGCAAAATGAGGCCATGTTTTGGCACCAAAGGTCTCGTATAAAATGGCTCCAATTGGGGGATAGAAACTCAAAGTTTTTCCATTTGACTACGATTCAGAGACGTCAAAGAAACCAAATTGTCAGGCTCAAGAATGATAATGGATATTGGATGATGGAGTTTAAGGAGATAGCTAGCATCATTAAAAACCACTTCCAAAACCTTTATGATGCTCCCCATAGCCGTGACTTTGAGGATATTCTCAGTTTGGTTGAACCTATCATCACACCTGCCATGAATGCCTCTCTAACCAGGAGTGTTTGTCGTGAAGAAGTTCGATTGGCTGTTTTCCAACAAGGTCCGCTCAAGGCTCCTGGTTCAGATGGGTTTCCGGGCATTTTTTATCAGAAATACTGGGACATCGTGGGGGATGAGGTGTTTGAAGCAGTCCAGAACTTCTTTCTCCAAGGAGTTCTCCTTAGAGAAATGAACCACACAAATGTCACGTTGATTCCCAAGGTTAACAACCCTGAATTGATCAACCACTTTCGGCCCATTAGCCTTTGTCGATTCATTTACAAGATCATCTCTAAGGTGTTAGTTAACCGTCTGCAACCTTTCATTGGAGGGATCATTTCGGATGAGCAATCAGCTTTCATCCCTGGAAGACAAATCCAGGACAACATTATTGTGGCTCACGAGGTATTTCATTTCCTAAAACATAAAAAGAAAGGGTCAAAAGCATTTGTAGCTATTAAGCTCGACTTAAGTAAGGCTTATGATCGAGTTTGTTGGGACTTCATGCTTAAAGTGCTAGAAAAATTGGGATTTGATCATAAATGGATAAGCTGGATACAACAGTGTGTGTGCACTGTTAAGTACTCTATCAATGTCAATGGAGGCCAGATTTGTGAAGTTTTTCCCAATAGAGGCCTCCGCCAGGGGGACCCCCTTTCACCTTATCTGTTTCTTCTAATTGCGGATGTGTTGTCTATGCTTATGAACAAGGCCGTGATGAATGAGTCTCTAGCTGGTATTAAGATGAAAAGAAATTGTCCCATGGTGTCGCATATATTATTTGCTGATGACTCTCTTGTCTTTCTAGATGCCAGCGCTCAATCATGCACAAATTTTCTCCATATTGCCAAGGCTTTTAGTGAAGCCTCTGGGTTAACTATTAATGCGCAAAAGTCTAGCTTGTTCTTCTCAGCGAATGCTAGTATGGAATTAAAAGAGGAGATCACAGGGATATTGGGCATGAAAGAAATGGATGCTAGTACCCAATACCTTGGTATCCCAGCACTTTGGGGTAGATCTAAGAAAGAGTATATGGGGTTCATAAAAGACAGAATCATGGGGAAGGTTAAAGGATGGGTGAACAAGCATCTTAACCAAGCAGGAAAGGAGGTCCTAGTCAAGTCTGTAATCCAAAGCATTCCAATGTTTCCTTTCACTTGTTTCAAGGCTCCCTCTTCTCTTTGCTCCCTCCTAAATTCAATCATCAGCAAGTTTTGGTGGGAAAACGGGGACAACGGCAGTAAGATACACTGGGGAGCATGGTCAAAACTGACAAAACCAAAGGGCATGGGTGGTATGGGCTTCAAGGACTTCGAAGCCTTCAACACGGCTCTTCTTTCTAAGCAATTTTGGCGCTTAATCACTAACCCGGACTCCCTATGGGCTAGGGTCCTGAAAGGTCTCTACTTTCCCAATTACTCTAGCTTGGATTGTGGCAGAGGCGCTACACCTTCCCGTATTTGGTGCAGCTTGCTTGAAGGAAGGAGCCTGCTGCAAAGTGGTCTTCAATGGTCGCTGGGTAATGGTGAACTGATTAATTTTTGGCAAGATGATTGGATCCCAGAGTTGGCAAAGGTAACATTGAATCCCCCAAGAAATGGCACTATGACAGATGCAAAAGCGAGTGACTTCATTGATCGATCTAATGCAGTTTGGAATGTGGAAAAGCTGAAAAATTGTGTCTCGGAGGAAGTACTTCAGGCTATCTTAAGGGTGCCCATCAGTATCTCCAACTGCAAGGACCAACTGATTTGGCATCATACTAAGTCGGGGAAATTTACTACGAAGTCTAGTTATCTCCAAGCAAAGACTATATCTCGAGCAAATACTTCCCAACCGTCATCGTCTCACACTCTCTCAAAAGCCATGTGGGATTGACTCTGGACAATTCCAACGGTGCCAAAGGTACGTCTTTTCATGTGGAAAGTAGTAAAAAACTGGGTCGCTTGTAGAGAAAATCTTTTTCGTAGAAAATGTGCCCAAAACCTCATGTGCCCGATTTGTGAAAATGAAGTTGAATCCATTGAACACATACTTTTCCGTTGCCCTTGGACGGAAACTGTTTGGTTTGGGAGTGGTAAATTGCTATTGACATTGAATCAATCAATTGTTGCTGCGGATAATTGGATGGAAAGGTTGCTCTGTGGAGATTTGGCAAGCTTGTTTACCAAGGAAGATGTTGGGGAAGTGTTTCAACTCTGCTGGGCTATTTGGAAAGCACGAAATGAGTGGGTCTTTAACGGTAATAAACCAAATCCCAGATTGGTCATCTCTGCTGCTTCCCGGGCAAATTTTGATTACATCTCTGCTCTGTTTGTTGGTGCTGAAAATGCCAACCCAACTCCTGTGAGAGGTACTAGGTGGGTTCCCCCCTCAATTTCTGTGATTAAGTTTAATATTGACGGAGCCTTTAAATCCTCTAGCAGCTTGGCTGCCTTTGGCGTCATCCCCAGGGACAATAGTGGATCCGCTCTCTTTTGGCGTGGTGGTAGAGTTCGTGTCTCATCAGCTATCCTCATTGAGGCTTGGGCTTTAAGAATTGCTTGCGATATTGCTCGACAACTAGATCTGCCTACTGTTATCTTTGAATCAGATTGCCTAGAGCTCATCACTTGCTTCAGAAACCCAGCCTCTCAATGCCCATGGGAGATAAGGCCACTGGTTGAGGATATTAAATCCTGGGCCTCAAACAGAGACTGGACTTTTGATTGGTGTAGTAGAAAATGTAATAGAGCGGCTCATTGGATTGCATCTAACTGTTTTAGCAATTCTCCTTTAAATCAAACGGGTTGTATTCCGCCCGGTCTTTCTTATGTTCTTTGTAAAGATCGTTAGTTTGTGAAATGAATATGCTCCTTTCAAAAAAAAAAAGTGATTCCAAAAGAATTTGTTTTGGATAAAGTTACATTCACGACACTTATTCTTATTTTCTAGGTTATTCAAATGTTGTTCGAATAGTTGATTGGAATTAAGGTATAGGTAGATATCTTAAATGCTGAATCCATTTTTTTTATATGCATGCCACTTTATCTTTTCTTTTTTAATACCATTTGTGCAGATAGAAAAATAAAAAATATTCAATTGCGCTTTTCTTTACTGGGTGCTACATGTTCTTCCCTTTAAAAATGTCAAATATTTTTTATTTTTATGTTCGATTGTAATAGTTTCTTATCATTCCCTCTAAAATGTTAAATGATTTGAATTTTTTAGCTAAGTGACCCCTTTAATTATTTCCCTCGTCGAAGTAAATGATTAATTAAAACAAAAACATAAGAAAACTCGGAAAAAAAAAAAAAAAAAACTCCCAAAGAATAGGGTAGTGGATTGCTCTTCTTTTTCTATGACAGGCCAAAAACCCTTTCATTTCTACCGACCTTCCACCGCTGGATTTGGTAGACCACCACCACGACCCAACCACCACCCGTCGATCTCGTCAGAATCCCCACCAAATTTCTTCAGATAAGGTCTCTTTCTCTCTCTCTCTCTCTCTCTCTCTCTCTCTCTCTCTCTCTCTCTCTCTCTCAACTGCATATCTCGTCTTCCCATCCAAGGTAAATTTCTGATCTCGGTTTCCTCTCTAATTTTCCTTCACCCTCTCGAGAAAATCTTGGAGAATGTCAGTTCACTTTATTTATTTATTTATTTATTTTTTCACTGCTCAACTGCTGTATTTATTCCTTCCAAGTGTGTTGTCCAACTGAATTTCGTTGAATGAACCTCTTCTGTACAATACGACCTTAATTTGGCATAAATGTACATAATTGATTTTTATTTTGCTTTGGATAAAATAAACCAAATGGTTTTTTTTTTCTTTATTAAAAAAATTTGCATTTGTTAATTTTGCGTTGATTTTGTAGTTTTGCATCGATTTTTTGTGGATTATTGGTTTGTTGAGGAATCTAAAAAGTAAAAATTTATTATAAAAATATTTAAAAATTTCATTGAAGACAAAAATAATCTAATTTTTTTGTGAATTATTGGATTATTTTTGTCTTTATTCACAATTTTTTTTATTTTAGTTAATAATTTTTTACTCTAGATTCCCTCATCGAGATGAATCAATAATCCACAAAAAATCAATGCAAAACTAACAAATGGAAAATATTTTTGGATGAAGACAAAATTTGGTTTATTTTATCCAAAGCACAGTGATTTTGTCGTGTCAATTCAACCATTGCTCTTTTTTTTCTTCTCGTTATGTCTTTACAATACTGCTGAATCTATTGCTTTTAGGAGTTTTGTCCAATTGAAATTTGTTAAATGAAGTCATTCTGATTCTCTGAACAATGTGACCTTAATTGTGAATGCATTTACAGAATTTTGTTTACTTTCTATGTAGATTGAAGTGATATGGCTTCGAATGTGGTGCATTTTCCTTGTACTATTGGAGCAATTGAGGCTTTGGATTGTGCAACCTATGTGCGTTTCAAACCATTAGTGAATCAGCATTTTGTGTGTGTGCGGTCTCTAAACAAATCATGGGGTCGTGGTCGTTTGTTTACTGTTAGAGCGAGTGAAAAGCATGATGGACCGATTAGAAAGATGGGATTGAGTGATGAAGAATGTGAAGCTGCTGTTGTAGCTGGAAATGCGCCTGAAGCACCTCCGCCGCCCCCTACACCGGCAGCACCGGCTGGAACCCCTGTTGTCTCTTCACTTGTAAGCAATACGGAACTGTTGCATTAACTTTTTACTTGAGAGTTGAGCACATCCTTTTTTATGTAGTTGATGTCATCAATGTAGTTTGAATCAGAGTTAAGATTTTGAGAAATGCAATATTTTGCTGAGTTTGTATTAGCGTGTTGTGTCACCACCTAGTTGGATGCTCATTATTGGTTTTATGTTTGAACAAGATAATGTGAACAAAAAACGTAGTGAATCATTTCAACCACGTAATTGGTGAAATATATTGGTGAAAATTTGAGGATATGTAGAATCCCTCGAAGGTCGTTTCCCCATTGTTAGTGCTAAACCTGCTTTTGCCACTGGCAGAACTTTTCGAATTAATTGCATACTCATGGTAAATAGAGGGTAGTGAGCCATTTTCTTGAAGGTTGGTTTGACTGGATTAAAAAGAATAATGGAAACTGATTATGGAAAGTGAAGTACAAAAAACGAAAATATTTTTCCAAATGCATTCAGTTAGAGTGAGAACTTAGAAGCAAGTTTCTTAAAGACAAGACTTAAATCTCTAGAAAACTTTTGTATTTGCTTACATTAGCCTTGTGCATTGTAATGAAAAAAAAAGAGAGGTTGGGGAACAGGTTCTTGTGGAAGAGAGAGAGATTTCAATTCTAAGTATTCATAACCCTTTTACACGAAATTTAAACTTTCTTATCTTCTTTTCAGGAAAGCTTTCATGCATGTTTGAGATGTACTATCCTATGTTATTTCCACATTTTCCATCATTCTCCTGCGAAACAAACTCTCGAAATGTCTGATTCTGTTTTTTTTTCCCATCACTTTCTACTATTTTCTTGCTTATTAGATAGACACTGGGACTGGGTGCTTTGATTTTGTTCAAAATTCCCTTTTTGTATGGTAGTTTAGGGTCTTATATAGTCTTAGTTTATCTGCATCAAACTATGTGCCCTTATGGATGCATGTGCTGCATTTTTGTGGTTGTCAGCCACTTAATAGGCGCCCTCGTCGTAATAGGAGATCAGCGGCGTTGAGATCAGCATTTCAAGAAACAAGCATATCACCTGCTAATTTTGTATATCCACTTTTCATTCATGAAGGTTGGTGTTACCCTGGACCGTCTTTTTCAGTTTATTGCCTTTTGTACTCCAAAACATGAACCTAGGAACCTCATGTATTCTCACCGTACTGGAATTTCAGGTGAAGAGGACACACCTATTGGGGCGATGCCCGGATGCTATAGGCTCGGTTGGAGACATGGACTTGTGGAAGAGGTCAGTAATCTCACTTGAGTATATTTGTTGTGGAAAATGCCACACAATAACTTAGTGATGCTTTGCCCATCATTGCATGGGCCCAAATTAAGAAGTTTTTGTTTGTTTCCTGGAAAACCATTTTTATCCTGATTTGAATGCTTTCTCATGCGTGTAATGATATCTTCCATTTTTCAATAATGTGTTCCAATTAGATGCTCCCCGTGTAATCTAATTCAGGTTTGTATATTCCTAACCTGAATTGCTTGATGGGGGTATGAATCCTTCTTTGGCAATCCATATTTGACTGTGACTTTTGTAACGTGTACTATTCTCTTTGTTCTCACAGCTTGAAATGACATTTTTGTAGTCTATGTTATGGCTTTTAGCACTTTTTGTTGTTGTTTGATGTTGTGTCCTTGTAGCACTTGCATCTCGTTAATCTTGTGGTTATGCAGCTGGCCTCAATATGGGGTTAGTCAAGTGCTTAAAGACTCTTCATTCAGATTCTTACTGCTTAGACTGATACAATTCAGTGACTTGGAATTCTCCGACCTACAAATTTTAATAGTATTCACACCTATAATTTATACCTTTATCGATGTGTGTGTGTGTGTTATAAGTTATGCATGTATCTTGTGTGTGTATGTTATGTATGTCTGTTGTTTGTTTGTGCATATTCCAAACAGCATAAAAGCACACAAACCAATGGGTTTAACGCTGCTGCAAAGCTACCCATAATAGAAAATGGAGAGATTTTTTAGTTTCTGAGCACTTGACCATCCATGGACCATGCATAGCCCATGTTTGATGGATCATCTTGATTATAATAAGCGAGGTTGCTATTTAGCAATGTGATTGTTCTTGGTATTGGTTTGTCTACCACAGCTAGAGAGTAGAATTGGTTTTCCATCAAATTGTGGGAATTTGTTGTCATTCAGCATATCAAGTAATTTGAAATCGCATTCTTATTGCTTCAATTGTGTGAGGACAATGCATTTTATGTTCTATGTTTCACAGAATAATTTCTCGGAGAGTTTTTCTGGTTCAGGTTTCAAAGGCCCGGGATGTTGGCGTCAATAGTATTGTGCTCTTCCCCAAAATTCCTGATGCTTTAAAGGTTTGTCTTTACTATCTAAAAATAACTTTAGTCCTATCAATTGCCTTGACATGTTTATTCTCCTCCAGACTCCCACCGGAGATGAAGCCTATAACGAAAACGGATTAGTGCCTCGAGCAATAAGGCTGCTCAAAGACAAGTACCCTGACCTTGTAAGCTCTTATTTGTCACCTTAATTTCCTAATCAGGAAGGTTTGGGCAATTCGGCAAGAATTTTGAAACTTTTAACGTGTTCTTGTTAGGTTATCTACACTGATGTTGCCTTAGATCCGTACTCCTCTGATGGGCATGATGGCATTGTCAGAGAAGATGGTGAGAAACACAAGTTTGATATGTTATCTTTGCTAATATTTTTCGTTCCCAACACATTCTGAGAATGCAGTCATGTGGGGATAGTATTTTGTAAATTAAATCTGAAGTGAGAATTGGAAAGACCCAAAAAGAATTTATCAAGGAAGGAAAACAAATTATCAGTTTGTTCTTCGGAAACACTAAATTGGGTGAACCTGTTAGTGTAGGATCCTTAGATACTGTAATTGAATTGCCAGACTCCATTGTGAGTTAATGATTGATTCATATTGTTTACTACATTTCCTTTTTGCAGCTAGCTTATTATTCATCCTACATGATTTTTTGTTTTGTTTTGTTTTGTTTTGTCTCTCTGACACTAAACCCACACAAACACTCACAGAGATAAAAACCAAAATTGATTGGTGTTTAATGAAACAGTTGACACTGAGAAGCGTTTAGTGGAAAGGTTTTCAGTTCAGAATCACAGGAAACATAAAAAAAGACCAGATTTGTTTATTCATTGCTGCATGGCATTATTATTTTCAAGTCAATAATACGAAAAACAATAATGCTATGGGTACACCACTTGTGTACCCCAAATGCTCACCACCCTGATGTGGCAAATGAGGAGAAGCCCAATGTGGGGCTCGCCCAAAAAATGGGCTTCTCCTCATTTGCCACATCAGGATGGTGTGCATTTGGAGTGCATAAATGGTGTACCCATATCATTTTCCATACGAAAAATGACCCAAAGCATTATGATTTTATAGTTATAATAGCTTTCAGAAAACGGTTTTTAGAGTTCTGTTTCTAGTAACTCTATCAATCAGACCTGATCTTTGTCATTTAGGAGAAGATATCTAAATGATTATAATTGAACCAACCAAGACTATGTTAACCACTTGCATTTGGTTTCATACTTGCACTATCCCTTTCTCTTCATTTTGTAATTTTGTTTTTCTTCATCCCTTCTGGTAGGCATTTGCCATTTGCCATGTTGAGCCCTATGTTACATGGATCCTTCATTTTGGCCGAAGTACCCTGTCGATGTGTCCGACGCCTGTCTCCATTTTGGACACTCGAATACTCTAATTGTTATGATATTTACCCGAAAATAATACTCCCCCTGTCCCATCTCCTATATCTTTCAATCTATGCTTTTTATGATTTTGAAAACTTCGTATCATAGAAGATATTGAAATCTATCAAATAAGATTCATATTGTATATTTTTTAAAGATCTAAAATGAAAGATACATGCAATAGACACAAAAGAAACAAAATGAATATTATGAAATTAGCTAGAAAAGCGATATTCTAGACTTTCACATGGATAGGAAATAGGAGAAACATACTTTTCTCAACCCCTTCTTGTTTAAATATTTAAATATAATTCACGATACATAATCTCAAAAAATATATGCAATATTTACTACAACCAAGTGTTCAGGATGTGTCCCCGTACCCATACCCAATTTGGGGACACATACCCAGTATCCTAAGATTTAAGTTTAGGAAGGTCCAACGCTTAGATTTGCACCCGCACTTGATACTCGCACCCGAGTCCATGTAACATAGGTTGAGCCCGTTTATTTTTGCAATGGGCATGTTTGGTATTCGTTCTGAGTGTTCAAAATCAGGGTTCTTAAGGATATTGAAGCCATTTGACGTGGTTGTGCTTTAAAGTTGTTGTCGTTTTCATCACTAGAAACAAACACAAAAATCATGAGGACATACATAGCATCAATTGCAGATTTTATTCTCTTCATGTCTCCAAGGATCAGGGGAATTTCTAATCCTTGTTGTACTTTAGTGACCGAATCGTCCCTCATAACTCGTGTGCCTTTAATTAGGAAGATCCTATCATTCATTATCCTCATTTCATAAGGCTCTAGCTTTCTTGAAGTTGCAGTTTTTTAGATAAATCCTTTCTCATTTCTCAGTTTCCATTGGTCCTCATGGAACTTTCTGATTTTTGGCAATGTCATGTATGAGCTCTGATCACTAACGCATGTGATCCAATATCTGATAAAACAAGGACTTCGTCGCTTTAACTTGTTATTTAATAAAAAACTAATGTTGTTGCCTCTCTTGCATGTGGCGTTTTGTCAGTATTGATGCTTTCTTGCACCAATACTTTCACTAAATCCTTTATGGATGACTATTGGCTACCATTGCTTCGTAGGCCAGTTCATGTCTCTTTCTAAATTTTAATGATCAGTTAGCTAGCTTGAACGCATCAAGTTACCTTGGACATTCCTTCTTCTTTTTTTTCTCTGTATGATACATTTTTATTGAGCATCCTATGACTAAAGAAGTACTTGCTTCACTTTCCATTTCATTTGGTGTAAGCTTGTCTAGTTTTAGTTAGCAGAATGTTGTGACTGATGGCATTTAATTCCCTGATGTCGTGAAGGAGTAATCATGAATGACGAGACTGTCCATCAGTTGTGTAAACAGGCTGTCGCACAGGTAATTGCGGATATTTGGGTGATGTAAACTTTTTATGCGTTTTTAGGGCATGTAAATTCTAACCCGCCTTGGAAAGCAATTTCTGATGGATTTCTTTTGTTTAGAAACTGCTCTGGAGTTTTGTACTAACCATCCAACAACTTTTAGCTCATATTTATATTTAATCCACCTAATAAGTACATATCCTTTTGATTTGACTCGAAGCTCCGACTTGATCAGTTTGAAAAAAACGTTGCTTTTCTTTTCTTGTATATATAGGCTCGGGCTGGAGCAGATGTTGTGAGCCCCAGTGACATGATGGATGGTCGTGTGGGGAAAATTCGATCGAGTCTTGATGCTGCAGGTTTTCAGAACGTGTCTATCATGTCATATACAGCAAAGTAACCTGCTTTTTTTTGCTCATTATCATTCTCGTGCTAATTCTTGTTTAACTTGCTATAAGTATCTGATTTTTTCTCATCCCAATATGTTACTACTTGAAGAAAATCCGATTATCTTCCATACTTGAGGAATGTCGATGTTTATCTAAATAAGCATTCCAATAAGTATCTGGTTACCTAATTCTTCTAGCTTCTCTTTATCATCTATTCTGAAGCACACCCAGCTTGGTAATTATTCATTTATTCTGATTAGTTTTGGTTATTATTATTTTATCTATTTTGACTTATCGCGTGCATTCCTGTCTTGCTGTATTTTGTGCTGACTTTGACTTATTCTGAATGCAGGTATGCAAGTGCATTTTACGGTCCATTTCGTGAAGCACTAGACTCAAATCCACGATTCGGAGACAAGAAAACGTATGCAACTCATCAAATTGACTCTGTTTTATGTATTTAATAGTAATATTTTTTTTCTAGTATTATTGGTGCTGACTTTTGTGTATGGTATATAAAAGTTATCAGATGAACCCAGCCAATTATAGAGAGGCTTTGGTTGAGGCCCGAGAAGATGAGTCTGAAGGAGCAGATATTCTACTGGTTGGTGACTTTTAATTTTTTGATTTTCAATAACGATGTAATTTTTGGAACGGCATGTTATGCTGAAGTTTTTATTTGGATTGTAGGTAAAACCAGGTCTGCCTTATTTAGACATCATCCATCTTCTACGAGAAAGCTCCCCTTTGCCAATTGCTGCATATCAGGTAGCCTCAACTTCATGTCTTCTTGGTTTATTGTGACACTTTTGGAACACAGGTTTCTAAACATGGTTTCTTTTATCCCAACCCAATCTACCATTTTCCCTCTAATTTCAAAAACAAATAACACAAAAGTGAAGGCTTCAAAAACAAACACCACATTTTCCCTCTATTGCATGGTTTTTGTGAGGAGATTTAAGCTTTTGTAGCCTCAAGAATGTCATCCTCCATAAAATATAGCCTTAAATAAAGTCATTCTATATTACAGCATTGTTATATTTGTTGCTTGATAGTGTGCCAAGAAGTACTCGGGGTGGAGGACCTTGTCTTTCGCTCTTGGAATACGGACCGACTTTTTCATCCTAACGTGGATGCATCTATATGACCTTTGGTATAAGTTTTGGATAGTGTTGTAAGATAGCTTGACATACATTTTTTTGGCCCATTTTCTAACGGCTTAAGCTTTTGGGATAGCTACTTGGTTACTTAACAAGTGCATCAACAATTTATTTGCTGAGTCTGTTTGATACTTTCTGTTCTCAATTTTCTTTTATCCGATTTAAAATGCATTGACACAATGGTTATCTCCATGTTTGACACAATGGTTATCTCCATGTTATTTTCATTACTTTTGGTAGTATGGAAAGATTGGCTTGGTTAGTTTGTGTTCACATAAAATGAATCATGTATTGACAGACAAGATTAGATGCCAAGGAAAACTGGAGCTTTCTGCAGCTGCTCAAGGAAGGCTTGTAATTTCCTTGGGACCTGATAGTCATCGTTATCTTATTAATTTTTCACAATAGCGCATCAAACGTAATATACATGAGTTACAGCATCACACACACGCACACACAACCAAGGGCAAGCTAAAAACGGCAGAGAGAAAATGCTTTATAGGATTGCCTAAGATTTCGGGCGGAGAGCTTTGAAGAGAAAGCTTTGAGCATTGGACCTATACCTTAACTTCAATCAACAGATTCAATCATCTTTTGAGTAACCTAGAAATATTTACACATATAGGTGTATGAATTAAAACAGGCTGCTCTTCAGAAAGGACAGACATTTATTTTGGCGATATGTTATTCACATTGTTTTGCTTAGTACATCATTCCTCATGGGCATTGGAGTTGTTCTTCCCTCCCCAAATGTCTTTCTCTTTCCATTTTTTCTGTTTTTCCTTGATTGCCCTTTGAGTTTCTGTTTTCATTATGTATTTGCATGTAATCTAGGTTTCGGGTGAATACTCGATGATTAAGGCTGGTGGGGTATTGAAAATGATTGATGAGGAAAAGGTGATGATGGAGTCGCTGATGTGCCTCCGACGGGCTGGTGCTGACGTCATCCTCACATACTTTGCTCTACAAGCTGCTAGATGTTTATGTGGTGAGAAGAGGTGAGGAACAAGTATAGATTATAGAATTGGATTTTTCGTAGTTTGTGCTCCAGCAATTATTTGTTTTTTGATCTGAGAATCAGAGTAAATTTTGGATTAAATTACTTGACATGTGGGTTTCATGTCATGTGGTCTTCTATATCCGCGTCTTGGCCATTTTGTCTTTGACAACCTTCTAATATGAGGAATTTGACATTCGAACAGAATATATTCCTTCATGTTCTGCATTCAGTTGCTATTCAGATTGTTAGTAATTCATGGGTGGTAGATGAAGGTATCAGAGGATTGTTATTTCAAAAAACATGGATACTGTGGGCCGATTTATTTGACCAAGGGAATATCCTGAGAGTCGAACAAACAAAACCAGCCTTGGAAAAGCCAAGGCACCAAAAGCAAAAATGACGTGATAGAACCAGCCTTACATCATGGCAGAACTGGGAAAATCCGTTATAACCTTTCAAGACATCAAAACCTCAAGACACATTTCCACACTTCGGAGGAGGTAGATTTGTTTGTTAATACTAGCTGATATCGCCGGGAGGAGATGCAGGTTTTTACATCATGTCATGACTTTCTGCATCTGCGGCTTTATGTTGAAAAATTCGTCCATTTCTCTCGCAATAGATATGACAATACTCTTAAAGGGATAGCTGGAAAATAGGGATGGCAATTTCACCCAAAATTGATGGATACCTGAACCAAACCGAACCTATTGGGGAGGTTTTTTTTTTTTCCTACCCATGGGACGGGTTTGGTTTTCGAAACATGATATCCGACGGGTTTGGATTTGGGTTTGGTCTTGGCAAGTATTCGGCCAAACCCAAACCCAAACCAAATCCAAACCGATCCATATAATATTACTTATAGGATATGTTAGCTATCCTCATGTCTTCTATTGCTTCTGAGTCGGCATTTAGCACTAGTGATAGATTGGTGACTCCGCATCGTAGTCGACTTCATCCCACAACAATGGAGGCATTGATGTTACTTTTTTGTTTTAATATATAATATTTTTCTTCATATGTTCATTAATGTGATTTTGATGCGGTTCAGATAAAATTCAAATTCATATGGTTTAGTTATGGTGCACTAAAAATTACACCCGTCGGATATCGGTTTGGATTTGGGTATAGATAAATACTTTGGGTTTGGGTATGGTAATCACAATATCCGGACCAAACCGATCCATTGTCATCCCTACTGGAAAATAGCGTTTGTAGTAGAACCTTTGCTATGCGCATTTCACATTTGCCCAAGGAACCATGTCTTCCGAGTCCATAGGGGCTCTGCCAAAGCCATTTCTCAGCAACAAACAATTCTGCAACTCCAAAAGTACGGCACTCCGAAAATGGTTGTTTATTGCACTCCGCGGTCCATAGCACAGCACACAACAATCTGCCATCTTTGTTATCCCCAAGAGATAGGCATGTCTGTTGCGCTAAGTGTACACTGCAACCGTCCTCTGGCCTTGTAGTGAGTGAGCTCACTACATGCATGTAGTGAGCTCTCTCGGCCGTCCGATCCGATATCAACGGTTCAGATCGTCTTACACTTTAAAAAGTACTTTTACATTAACTTTAACTCCAATTTATCCGAACCGTTGATCTCGAATCTGACAGCCGAGAGAGCTCACTACACGCATGTAGTGAGCTCATTCACTACAGGCCCCCCAATTCCCTCTTTTTTGAGGGAGTATCAGTTCGGCGAATGGTTTTTATACCAGATGAGGGAGAACCAAGGTGCCGTAGGTAGGTCCACGTTTTTTATAGCCTCCCACGCAGACTTTGCCGGGTTCCAAAATGATGCAGAGTCCACAGCAAACCGTCCATGCTCATTTGGGACACTGTTAGCCAGGGGTATTGGCAATGATTTCCAAAAGTAACTTGATTCCTTCTTATATTGAAGAGGAGTCGCATAATGTGTTCATAGTACTAAAATTGAGCTTATGTTGAATGAGCTCAATCGAGAGCAAAAGTGTAAAGGCGTCTTTTCAACACAGTTCATTGTACTAAAATTTGTGATGGCGTCTTTCCGAAGCAGTTCATGGTACTAAATTTCTGGGAGCAATACCAAGAAGGGTATAGAAGAGCAGTAATTGAGAGCAAGAGCAGAGAATCTTATGGAGGATTATGTGACCTATGTTCTAAGTGAATGGATACACAAAAAGATCCATAACATACCAAACTCTTCAAAAATCTCAAAAACAAAACCAATGGCATGACAAATGTTTCAAAGTAGTGAAGCCAAAATCTTGTTCTGGCCAAAGGATGCACATAAATAACACCAAAAATTGTGATTTCAAAAACAATGATCAACTCGACATAAACTTTACGTCACTTCCATAAAATACAAAGCTGAAGACACTTTCTCAAGAAAGACTTGGGGCTGCAGACGACCAATGTTCATACTTCAACCGAGTAGCAAACAAATGGTATATCGGACTCCACGAGGCATAACAATCCAACGACCATTACCAGCAGAGAATGGATCTTGCCCATGAGATGTGCAGCACTTCAACCCCTAAACTCAATGGATCAATCATAACTAGCATTCAAGAATTTCAGCAATTCAGTTCGTTTACTTTCGGCGGCTTTGTCCTCCTTCGATTTATCAAGCTTCAACAGAATCTGCAAATAAATACAGGCGACAAAATATAAGTAACAAATCCATGAACCAAAGACGCAAAACATATCTCGTTTATGGACCATTCGAGAGACCATTTTATCAAGTTCGCAAACAGCCTTACCTTCTTGCCAGAGACGGCACTGCGGCGGACACCATCATCCTCTTTGTCTCGCCTAAGAAACTGGAAGTGGTAAAACAACAAAGTTACCACCATAGAAGTGGAATAAAGAGAATCTGAAATCTTTATCAAAGTGCAGCAGAAAACCTTTGAAAGCTGTACAGGACTGCTACTTCTCTTATCCTGCTGCTTCTATATATGGCTCCATTGACACAACAATCCCGAGCCAGAAACATCATCCAGGCAAGTTAATGAAACGCCCGGTGTTAACATGTTACAGACCCCAGCTCCAATTTCGAAGAGCCATCCCATAGAAAGGCAGAAAGTATTATAAGCACCTTATATAAGGTAACATGTGCAGGAAACTATGTATTCTGTTAAGTTTATTAAACATATACACGAAGAAGCCAAGCTAAAGGATGATGGAAAGTCACAGAAAATAACAAACCAAAATAAAAATGTCTGTTCGCAAGATGATAAAAACTACTCTATAGCATCATATAAGTTCCATTGGAAATTAAGGTCCACAAACAACTCAAAATCTCAGTTCAAAAAAAAAAAAAAAATCCTCAAAATCATGATTCACTAAATTGCACTCAACATCAAGTTGGCAAAGAGCCAATTGATGCAACCAAAACAAACACCCACCACTATGTTTTTCATACACTTATTATGTCCAAGAAGATTCCCTACTTATCAGAAAAGAGAAATCTCTCTGCATGCATATGTTAGTGTTATTGCTGCTGCTGTTGAAAAAAAAGTACTACTTGTATAAATGCACCAAGTTGAAAAACTGACAGTTATAAACTTGTAGTTGATTACACCACAGAAGTGTAGTCACCTCAGCCTTGCAATACTGTTTATATTTACCAACAATTATATGACAACACATTCCAACACAAAACAGAATTGAATGTTCTTTACTTGTATCTGTGTCTACTTAATCGAAGTGGAAGACAAAATACAGATACCAGATCCCTTCAGCAAACTACACGTGTTATACGAGATTGACAAGAATGCACTAGGCAGTGTCTTCAAACCGTGATTCTGAATAAAAGTGATCATAGTTTTCCCGTTTTTGATATCAGAGTACTTCTATAAGTTATTAACCGGAAAAAAGGATGTAATAACTACTGTTAGAAGTGTCCTTTTTGTTTAATTATTATAAAACTACCAGCAACACTGCCAACCACACGTCAAAATGTGGTGATGCAATAGATTTGAATCTCCCCTTTCTTTTCTTTTCTTGATAAGTAAGAAATTAGGCATACATACACTCAAGAAAATGGGACACCCCAAGGACAAAAGTGGGGAGAAATCAAAGCTACAAAGATTAGTGGTCTACCTCTTTATTATGCTTATTACGTTTGTGCCGATGACTCTTCCCTTTGCCATTTTCCTTGCTCTGAAAGGCAAAGTTTAATGTAACTTGACGGCAAACAGAATATAAAAAACAGAAAAGAAGTTTGGAAGAACCACCTTTTTAGGTCTATCATTCTGTTTGTGCGTCTTCGTACGATTAGATGCTTCATGCTCACTGTCCGAAGAGCTGTCACTTCTACATCAATTTATGGAAAGAAAGAAAAAATCAGCATCACTAGACCAAAAGGTTTTCCTGTTTCTTAAGAGAAAATAGGGTTCAGTGAGGAAAGTCCACAAAATCCAATATTGGTGAACAGAAGAAAGTCAATCTTGGAAACTCAAATGTCCAATAGGCTAAAAAAATCCTTCTCTCAATCATATATAGTCATCAATCCCTTAGAATGATTAATGATTCCCATGAGCCCCAGTACTACACCTTACACAAAGGGGACTTCCCACATCTTCTCCTTTCCTACTTTATCCAACGACAGCGATCCCCTACATGCAAACCATGTTTGAACCCATCACACTAGCCATAAAATGGGCCTTTAAACGCCACCTTCCCTACCCCAAATTTTCTTGCCACATACAACATATCAAAGAACTCCAAACTATTTCACCTCCCAATCTAGCAACCTCTCCAATTCTGTGCAACTTTAGTTTCCCAAATTCAACAAAACTCATACAATAATATAGACTCCAAAATGACATAAGAAATGACCACGGAAACAAAGCACCCGTTCTTCATGTAGCCCTCACAATTTTCATCATCCACCTCGTTGATCAATGCTCTACTTAAACATTGCTAATGATGTAAATCCACGAGCATAGGGATATGAATTAATTTGCATGATTGATAATCAAGGAAAACAGAAAATAGAGAGAATATTAAGACAAAAGGCTGGTTCTTTCCACTTGACTTTTAGCCAGGGCTAGATGACTAATCAAATTCAAATTCAACTTCCTGAACCAGTAGCGGGCATCTATTCTCTTACCCTTAGTACAAACGCTACAACCATTTGTGGATTGTCACCCCAATCACGTGAAAACATTGCTAAACAATTAAGATCCATATCTTTCATTGAGCTGCTAATTTCTCTCCATACCAGTAAAATTCAACGAATATGTCTCAATTCATTTCTTTGTTTTTCAGAATCATTTTTCAGCATCTTAACTCCCTTTATAGTACATATAGATTCAGATCATCCAACCAAAATGGAGCAAGAACTCATCTTCCGATGACAGTCTATTTCACAACTAATTTCAAAGAACTCAAACTCCTGCGGGAAAGGGAAAAAAATAGAGTAAAATTTTCAGTACAAAATGTCCAGAGATTCCATTGCCCATTCTGACCCACAATCGAAGCTTGTCCGCGATGCCAAGCTTTCTCTTTTCAGACTTTTTGCATATGTTAGTTGGATCAGACCACACAATAGACCACCTTCTTATATTAGATCTAGATCCTAAAGTTAAGCAGATAAATTTGGTAATGAAACCCTAGAATGACAACATAGATATTTGTTGCATAAAACATAAACAGATTTAGAGAGATTACATAAAGTTATGATATATATCTACAGAGAGAGAGATAGAGAGAGATATATGGAGAGAGAGAGACCTGTACTCGTCGGATGAAGAAGAGTCGGAAGAGTGACGCCTACGACGGCGTTTGGCTTGGGAGCGGCTCGTCTTCCGAACCTTCAAGGAGTCTTTGTCTTTGTCTCGACGGCGGCGGCGTCGACGGCGATCTCTGTCAGACGAAGACGACGAATCATCGGAGGACGAAGAAGATGACGAAGCGGCCATGAGAGAGAGCGCGCGCGAGAGAGAGAGAGGACCAAACACGGGCTCCGTGGGGCATAGGGGCGGCGAGACCCGATATTTAGTGCTGGGCCTGCTGACATTTTTTGTTGGGCGGGACCCATCTGGCAACACCATGAAATGACGTCGTTTAACTCTGTGATTTTATTTGAAAAAAATACTCCTCCTTCTCCTCCTCACTTTTTCCTCCCGTATTTCATTTTTCAAAAATGCTACTTGTACAACTATTTCGGCTCCAACCATTTACAACTCCCTCACATACACGTGGGGCCTACACTCATAATTGTGTGTGGGTCCACATGTATGCGAGAGGGTTATAAATAGTTGGAGGCGAAATGGTTGTACATGTAACATGATTGTTCATTTTTTTTGTTATTCTTTAATAGATGTCATACTTTGACAAGTTAGCCGGTAAAGTTGGCACATTTTTCATTTTGCCCTTCTTCTGAGCAGGTTATACGGAGTATTTAAAAAGTTGATGATAAAAATTATAATAATGATTTCTTTTGGAAGGGCAATTATAGAAAGTTACAATTTTCTAAGTAGTCATTATTATGATGATGAGACTATAAAAAGTTAAATTTACGAATTACGGGTGTTTTGGCAAAAATTGGTAATAGAGATTTTTTACTCTTTAGATCCGTCAATAATCCACAAAAGGGGATAGTTTTGTTTTTATATCTCCAAGTTCTCTGTATAAGAAATAGGATCGATGCATTTGGTTTTAAAAAAAATCTAGTATTATTATCAATTTTTTAAGGTTTTTTTTTTCAAAATTTGCATAAACTTTTTTTCAAATTAATCGTTGGAGTCTAAAAGAGAGAAAGTTATTACTAGAAGTTGAAAACAATTAATTGAAGACGAAAAAAGTTCAATGAATAATTTAATACAATTTTTCATTGGGAGAGTTAATTAGCCATCCTGTACAAAAAAGATCATTATGATTCCATCCTATGAGATTTGAATACTTATGATTCCATCCTGAAATTTAAATAAACCCCAAACTACCCTTTCTCTCTCCTAATTTTCCTACTATTTCTCTCCCTTAATCTTTTTCCTAATTTTTCTCAATCACTATCTCCTATCTTTTTTAAATCTTTCTCTATCCTAATCTTCTCTCTCCTACTCTCACCTAAAATCTCAAAACAAAATAAAAAATAAAAAAGCTTTCTCGTGACAAGAAAAAATTGTTATGGCAATGAACACAGAAAACATGATAAATTATTGAACAATCATAGACTATGTAAAAAATATGATAAATTAATTAACCATCTTAGATTATGTAAAAAAACATGAAAAATTGAAAATAATTTTCACCATATGAATAACCTATACTTGATCTAATGAACCATCTTTTAAAATATGTAAAAAAAAAATGGTAAATTAAAGAACTATCTTAGACTATGTAAAAAATATGATAAATTAAAAACAATTTTCACCGTTCGAATCACCTATACATGATAAATTAATGAATCATCTTAGACTATGTAAAAAAATGATAAATTAAAGAACCATGTTAGACCATGTAAAAAAATGATAAATTAAAAATAATAAATACATAAAACATGATAAATTAATGAACCATGCCTACTATACGAATCACCTACCACCGTACAAAATACATTACGAACCATGAAATATAGTGAATCGGCTGACATGGTAAAAAGATTAACCATGAAACTTGGAAGTTGCAAAAATTATGAAGATCATGAACAATTGAATCGGAAAAACAATACCGTTATTAGCAAGATTTGGAACCCACTACCACTACCACTGTACAATATATATCATAGTCAAGTGAATCAAACCAATGAGTCACCAACCACCGCCGTGGTTGCTTTTTTTGTCACCGTCGAGATTGATTTTGCCGTTGTCGGATTTGTTCTTTTGAAGGGTTACTCGTTGGGTTTTTCCGTCGCCGTCGAATAAAGTTTAGCCAATAATCTCAAAGAATCCTACTCTCGATTCCCACTTGTCACCTTCCCAAAATTCCAGAAACCTTCATGGATTATCTTTGAAGATCAACTTAGTGGGCAAGTCGGCATAACAATATTGAAAGTCGGCATGACAGATCGTGACAATGGAATCCAATAGAGATTGTTTGATTCCGGGAGAAAACGGCATCGCAGAGGCTCCGTTCGCAGGGGAAAGGAATGGCGGCAATTTTGAGACATCACCTTCCAATTGTTCCCACTGCATTTTCTGGATTTCCAAAACAGCTTGCTTCGAAAGTTTTTTTTTTTTTTTTTTTTTTTGAGATAAGTTTCAAAAGTTGGCTTAGCAGAAACAAATCCCATTAAAATAGGAGTGATTGGTGTTGCACGAACATGGTTTAGGAGAAACAAATCCCATTGAAATAGGAGTGATTGTTGTTGCACCAACAAATCCCATTGGAATAGGAAATGATTGATTAGATAATTAAGGAAAATAATCCCATTGAAATAGGAAGAGATATAACAGCCAATGTGTATAATTAAGGAAAATATAATTATTGTAGATACAATATTAATAATAAATCATTTGATAAGGGCACTTTGGACCATTCATCCATTTACAGGATGAAATCATAAAGATTCAAATCCCATAGGTTGGCATCCTAAGGATAATATTGTAACGGGATGTCTAATTAAAATTCTCTTTAAGGTTTTTAAAGTCTTATTTTCTGGACTTTTTTCAATTTCGATCCATAGTCAGTTCCAAATATTTAGATAAAATGCTAAACAAAGAAATCACAAAATATTAATAATACCAAAAATTAAGATAGGCCAAACTCCGCCTGAAATGGAGTATTTGAAGTTTTTCCTCCGTTCTTCTCAATACCATGTCAACATTGTGGAGTTTTTTTTTTTCTTCTGTCAATCCTAATCTATTTGTACATGGGGAGGGGAAATGTGACTTGATCTTGAGCAGCAGTGTGGGGCATCCAAGAGCTCTACCACATGAGCTAACCACCACTTGCAGCATTGTGGAGTGTTCCACTAAGTGACGTTTTGGCTTTTTGACTTATTACCCTTTACGAGACAAGTCATTATGTTCACATGTATCAACTAAAAAAAGCCACTTAGTGGAACACACCACATCATGTCATAATCGTTTATGAGTTTAGGATTTGGCATTAATCATTCGTTGCGTTCCATAATTTTTTTTTTTTAATCAACGGCAAATCTCATTCCAAGCAAGCCTAACGGCACTTACAGAGAATAAACATGAAAATCGGAAAGAGCTAAAACTACTATACCTAGGACACGAGCTAAACCACCAAAGGGCGTACAAGCTCAAAGACACATTACTGCAATAAAGCAAACTGACGCAATGCGGCATAGAGTCCATCCAAGGGAACAGCAGAAGAGCATCCCAGAGCTCATTCCATTACAATGGTCTAATAAAGGCTAATGTTGGCATTCACGACGTAAAGAATCGGGTCCCTCACAACCGCAAAGGGATGCTCCAGTGCAAAGTTTTGCTGAGACTTCGAACCTCTGGGCGCGGTAGATGACCAGACAAACCCACAACGAGCCAGACCTCCATTGAAGCACCACGGACGGAAAACTGGTGAAACCAGTCCGGAAAAAACCCAACCAACAGAAAAACTAAATACAGTCACTAAACAAAAAGAAAAAGAAACAAACTAGAAAACCAGTACATAACCCATAGCAATGACTGAGTCACCCGAGTCAAACCAATACTGAGTCGCCCCGAGTTAATCCGTAACACTATGAACTCATGCCCAGTCGCTGCTCTGGGATGGACCCAAAAGATGAGAAATAGGAGGTGAGGAAAATTGTGGAATCCATCGACCCCACTGGAGTATTTGTATGGACACTCATAGGCACGAAACACAACAATTCTTAAAAAAATGAAGGCACAGACATGGCGTGGAACAAAGCAAAACTAATATATAATTATATTTGTAATTAGGATAAATAAATGTATTTGTTATTTACATGAAAATTGTATCCGAAACAACCATATTACTATCCTTTCAATTCTTATGGGTTTCTTCTAAAAAAAATGACAAGTTAAACGAGGGTTTTATTTTTTCACAACTCATTTATTTGTACTTTTCTTCATATTTTTGCAAATATTACAATCTCAAAATAAGCTTTCAATGTTATAAATTGATCTCTAATCGATGTCGAAGCTGAAATACCGGTATTCTAAATTTGTCCAAGGCTTCAAAATAATTTATTTATTGAACTCGCCCAATAGCGTGTCTCCGGAGACCGAAGTGTACGATACCGGTACGCAAATAGTTAGCATTGTGGGAGCTTCATAATAGGAGCATGGATAGAATGGTATTTACAAAATCGATAATACCCTTATATTGACAAGAAAATGATTTTATTCAAAAAGGAAAAAAGAAACAAACAATGAACAGAATTTGCTAGCCTAATATGTAGAGCTTTTTGGTTGACACCCTGAGCTTGTTGGTCCAAGGCCTCATTTCTTCATCTTCATAGCTTTCTTTACACTTGACGAGGTTGTTTTTGCAATGACAGAACCGCCCATAAAATCCAGAAATAGATAGACAAAATCATTTCCAAAAACAAAGATTGGTCTAAGAAAACACAGCAAATATGCTTTTCGATTTGCTCGGTACGATCTGGCTAGGAGCCTGGGCAGTTGTCTGCGATACCGGTGGTAAGACTGCGGTAGGAGTAGGAGGAGGAGCCACATTTGTGTTTGACACCGGCGTCTCTATTGTCAACGAGGGTGGTAAGGCCTCTGCACCGGGATCCGGAGCTCGATCTTTAGTTTTGGGTACATAATCTGTTTTATTATGAACCGTTTGTTTGTCTAACTCGGCGGCTACTTCTTTCTGTGACTCTATGGCCTTCGGACTATCTGATGGTGGTGGGAAAATAAGGCCAGGAGCATATGGCACCCCTGTCGCCGGAACCCATGTACTACCCATTATGAATTGGTCGCCTGTGAATCGTTCAATCGTGGCTTTGGTGAGTTCCTTCACACCTTTCCATGCAACACGGTTCGACGTAGAAGCACCCGGGCCTCTGTTATTGTACTCGGCATAGAAGCAAGTGTCGATGGCAAAAGTTCCATTCCATGGCAACCATCCATCGGGTTGGATCAAATCATCGATGTAGGTCTCCATGATGATTGTTCTCGACTGTTCTTTCCATGGTCTTCCGAGGTAAGATTTTAAGGTGTTCCGAACAGGATAGTACTCTGGATCTGCAGTGATGGTACAGTTTTGGAGGACTATCGCTGTTGGTTCGCGTCTGTCTTGCCTGCCTTGTGCCGTGACAATGTTTGCCTGGTTGGAAAGTGGTTTCCGGACGAGGAAGGTACAACCTTGGAACATGGAAGCGCTGTCACCAAACACGAAATCGATGGTCCCTGAAATAACACAATCACGGTAGAATTGGCGGTAGGTGTGCGCGTAAAGTGTGTCTTGGTAGGCATCCATACGGCAGTTGTAGAAGATTGAAAAGTCGGCTCCAACACGCAGTGCAACGGCTTGGTGCTTTTCCGGGCCAGCAGAGTTCTCGAACCCAATGTCCTTGGCAATGAAATAGTCTCCCAGAACAACTGCATCGATACAGAAACAATATATTTTGTGAAGAAAACACCACAAATCATTTTGGTACACCCACATATGATTTTTCTAAATTTGTAATCACAACAAGTGATCATATGGTGGGAATTTCAGACCCGACACGAACCCAACACAATGTTACCGGGTTAATTATGGTCGGTTATTTTTTACACAGAACATGAATATGACATGCAGTGGCGGAGCCAGGATTTTATTCCGGGTTCCGGGGGGACAAAGTAATTGATAACGTATTGTCTACACGTAAACGGATTATACCGTAGAGTTTTTGTTTTCTCGTGTCGTGTAATACATATGCACAATGAAATTATTGCAATCTAATGCAATAAAAGTATATGAATCATTTTGTTTTATTACTTTAGGCTACGATAACACTCACATGCTCATTTGCTTGGTTATGAAAGATATAAAGAAATTAGAATGTGAAATAACTTTTTTTTTGGGGCTAAATTAAACCTAATTTATTAAGATTGCTACTAAAAAACTAGATATCTTATATATATATAAGATATATTTTAAAATTGCGAGGGGGGCGGAGCACTGCCCAGCCCCAAGGTACCTCCGCCCCTGATGACATGACATGATAACACAAAAAACTAAACAGGTCAGGTTAGGGTTTAGAGAATTCTGACATGAGCATGAGATAACATGACACGACGCGGCGTGGGAATTTATGAAAGGACACGATAAAACGATACGAACCCGACACAAAGATAGCGGGTTAGGGTCGGCTATTTCTGCCGCGGATTAGGGCCGGCTATTTCTGACACGGAACACAAATATGACACAACACGAAAAGTTAAAAGGTCGGGTTAGGGTTCAGAGAATTCTGAAGCAAACACGACACGACGCCCACCCCTAAGTGATCATAGCTTGGCTTGAAAGGCACGTCGAGGAAAGGGTGTCTATCCGGAGGAGGTAGCTAGCAAGAGGGATGATGAAAACTGTAGTTCACATAAAATTCTGAAACCGAAAAAACCAGCAAGCGAATCCAATGAAATTTAACAACATACCGACAGTTGCAGTATGGAAGGTGGATGTTCCGTCGATGAAGTTCAATTTCCCGGTGATCTTCGTCTTGGTTGGACCATCTCCTACAACCATCAAATGTGTCAATGTTCTATTAAACGTCACTTTCTCTTCATAAACACCTTCCTTGATATAGAGCACAAAGGTCTTGTTGCCATTCGAGGGGATGTCATTCACGGCTTCACTAATGGTCTTGTACTTCCCACTCCCATCCTTGGCAACTATCAGGTCAGGTGTGATCTTCTGTTCAAGGAGTCTTCGCGTTCCTGCATTGACCCAACGAGGGAATCCGCTGTGCCTCAAAACGTGCAAGTCATTGGACAGGAGACGGCGGTTGACTCCTTGGACGTTCAATGATGAAAGTTCGTCGGAGATCTCTGTTACCATGGCAAGGGCATTGCTGGTCAATTGCAGGGCTGTTTGCAAGTACCCCTTCATTTTCTCTCCAGCATCACCTGTTGTGAGGGGGGAAAAAAGATTTTTACAAATTGTTCTTCATGTAGCCCTTGATGGAGCAAAATGGCGAAGAAAAAGATTCAATGCAGAATTGAAATGGTTGGTTTTGGAATTAAAATTGGATTCATCACCTGTTGTGTTGTCAAATCCATCCAAGCAAGTTTCTTGGTATGTCATGGCTCCACTTAGCCAAATCTTCAAATCAGCGAGCAAAGCATCAAAAGTGCTAGCATCAATCTTTTTGATGTCATCAAAAGATCTCCCGAGGTCAATTGCTGCAGATTTAGCCAAATCCTGGCAATTTTGAAGCGCTTCCTTCGTCCTAGGATCCTCGTGAAGTTTTTCCAACAAACTTGAGTTCTTCGCGGCATCCAGAATCTTCTGCTTTGCCGCTTGGAATGCAGCCATGATGAGTTGTGTTGGATCTGTCGTGTTTCCAGCCGAAGACTTTAGGCTGTCAACGCAAACTTGTTTGTAATCGGTAGGCTCGCAAATGTTCGTGATGGCTTTGGCAGAGGTGGTCACCGCTTTGTTTGTGGTGCTTTGGCCACTGGTGTTTTGGCTAACTCCAATGGTCACAGCAACCACCATCGCCACCAATATTAAAGAAGAGACACTTATTATGGTTAGTCTCCTTCTCCCATCTCCCATATTTGATCAAAAAGGCCGTTTCTATTGCCAAAAATAATCACTTTTTCGCCACGAATTGATGCTTAATGCAGATGAAGAGGGTCCGGGAGATGAAAAACCGTCCCCTCTAATCTTTGGAAGCCCCACGTCTGGAGATTTTCAGAGGAAAAGAATACAAAGAGGCATAGAAATGGAGGAGGGGATATGTTGAAAAGTCGGTTATTTCTGTTGGAAACCTGTGGCTTGGAGGGAAAAGAGTATCAATAGAACAAGATGGAGGGTAGTTCTCGTCTTTTCTAAATATAGAGCAGCCAACCCAAAATTTAGCTGTAGCATGCAATAACAATCTCAAGTTGGTCTTTCTCAAAATAGACCTTTGGACAAAAATTGACCATAAGTTATGGCAATTTGGTCTTTGAAAAATACACACCCCCTGGTTGCACCAGTGGTTATGGTGAGTGATAAGCCCCCAATAGTTAAATAAAGGGGCTTTATCTACTTCGTTTTTGTCACACACACGCGCATAACATGTTTTATTTGATTGATATTGCGTGGAGGTTGTGTTTTTGTCGTTCACAGTTTTTTTGGGAGAATAAAGCATTTCTTTGGTGCCACGGCTCGAACACGAGTCAATCCGTGACCCAAGGCCCGAGGCCACGTGGCACGCCGCCACGGTGCCGAGGAATTCATGAGGAAAGTCAAGGAAGAAGGCCAAGTACACCCGAGAAAAGGCCCAAGCCAAGACGAGGACGAACGGGCGAAGTACATGTTTTGAACAAGTCCTATGGATAGGAGAATTAGTCCTATGGATAGGACCATGATCAGATTGACCATCATTTGCAAGCAACCAAGTCCTATGGATAGGAGAATTGGCCCTATGGATAGGACAAGGATCAGTCTGGCCATTTCTTGTGAAGCAATGAAGTCCTATGGATAGAAGAAATCAGTCCTATGGATAGGACAGTGACCAGATTGGCTAGTCGCGCGAGCAAGGGTTCTCCTATGGATAGAAGAAATCAATCCTATCCATAGGACCTGGGTTTTTCAGCAACTTTTGCATTCGACCAAGGAAGAACTTGGGGGCTTTTTGGACCTTTTACTTGTAATTTTGGGGACTATATAAGGTCCCAAACATCAGAATATTGGGGCATCTTGCAATTTCACCTTCTCTCTCTACCTCCCTTCTTCTTCCTCACCCATTTTCTCTACCTTCTCTCTAGAAATTAGGTGTTAATCTTCAAGAACCAAGGCTACGGCCTTCATTAAAGTTGTAAGCACTCTTCTTATCTATTCAAATCTCTGATTTATTTCCATTTTCGTTATGCTTCACGTTTTTATGCCATTTTCACTTAGTATTTCCATTTGCCCTTTGAGTATGTGTGAGTAGTGTAGCAAGGCTAGGTCATGGGGTGATTAGCACCCCATGGCTTGGGTTATTTTGTTCTTCTCTCAAAATGAGCATTAAAAGTTGTTTGTTTAAGAGTTGGAGTTCAAGTTTATGTCTCAAAACTTAGTCTTGTTACCCTTTTTGATCTTGTGTAGGCAAGGGCTTGACTTCTTGCCACACATGATGCTTAGAGCTATGGCATTCAAAGTGTTTGTAAAAATGCCTCAATGAACTCTACTCTTGAACAAACCCATTTTCTAGAATCCAAATGTGCAAAAGTGTTGAATCTTCCGGTTAAGCATGTTTGACAACGTGACTTAACCGAGTAATCTTGAGAGGAACAATTTAATTCAAGTCATGGGTGTTTTGAACCCCTTGACTTTGCCTTTAGTTTAAATTAGCAAAACCTTCATCTTTTAGTCATTTAGAGGTAGAGAGAGAACCACCAAACAAACCACCTTATAAGTTGGCCGTCTTAATGCCAAAAATCTCATCGCAAGTCAATCTCATGCCGAGTGCATTTGGTCCCTGTGGAAATCGACCCCGGTCTTGCCGGGTTACTATGCTTTCAACGACCTAGCCCTACGCTTGGGGCGACGCTAACTACAACAACGCTAGGTCGCAAGCATTTTTGGCGCCGTTGCCGGGGACCCAATGGTCCACCAAGCGTGAGTTTCACTTGCCCGCTGTAAGTATTTCCATCTTTTGGTATAATTTAGTTTAGTTTAGTTTACTTGTTTTTAATTTACTTGTTGGATTTAACGAGGTGGCGGCATAGCCCCTCGGAACTGTTTGTGGTGAGGTGGTTGAATAACCCCTCCTGTCTGCTAGTTGGTAGTGTATGCACGGGCAGCGCGGTTACTTTCGAGTCCCTCATAATCGCCGCTTAGTTAGCATTGACACTCCGCCAGTCGAAGCAATGGCTGACGACGATGGAGTTCCACAAAACAATCCACCACCACCACCACGTCAGAGGACTATGCGGGATTACTTGAATCCCGATCGCACACCGCATACTTCGTGCATAGTCCTCCCCAACACTACGCCCGCAAACACTTTCACCGTAAAACCTCACCACATAAACTTGGTTCCTCATTTTTATGGGCATGAGCATGAGAGTCCCTACTCTCACATGAGGGACTTTGATGAAATTGTGAATACAATTGTAAGTCAACCCGGTCAAAAAGAGTCCGCACGGCTTAAACTTTTCCCATTTTCTCTAAAAGGCAAGTCCAAGGATTGGTTCAATGCTTTAAAACCTTGGTCTGTGCGGGCTTGGCTTGATTTACAAAGGGAGTTTTTCAAGAAATTCTTCCCAGAGCATAGAACTCGTCATATGATGCAACAAATCTAAGGTTTTCAACAACAAAATGACGAGACCTTCTATGCATGCTGGGAGCGTTTTAAAGATCTTTTGATATCGGTGCCACATCATGGTTTAGAAGAACAAGATCAAGTGATCTCTTTTTATCGCGGACTTTCTCAAGAGAGCCGAAAATTGATTGACACGATGTGCAATGGAGAATTTCTTGATAAATATCCCGATGGGGCTTGGGAGTATTTGGACCAACTGGCCGAGAACAATCGGGCGTGGGACTACTCAAAACCTTCTGAGAGGTCCCATCCGGCCCAAAGTTCGAATACTCCTGGCCCGAGTGCTTCTGGAAAATTCACGTTGAATGAGCAAACCGACCTACACCGTAGGGTCGACTTGCTTGCTAAAAAACTGGACAATTTGGAACTGAACAAAGTTTCGGAGTTGGCCGCGGTGGCCCAAATGGAGGAGGTTTGTCACTATTGTGAGTTGGGTGGGCACATTTCGAAGGAGTTCCCCGCCTTCGCCGCTTTTAAAGAGGCCCTACACGGGACCGATCAGGCGGAGGTGAACGCAGTCAATCAGAGGTACGATCCTTTCTCGAACGTGTACAAT
Source organism: Vaccinium vitis-idaea (assembly GCA_963854785.1). Classification (NCBI taxonomy): domain Eukaryota; kingdom Viridiplantae; phylum Streptophyta; class Magnoliopsida; order Ericales; family Ericaceae; genus Vaccinium; species Vaccinium vitis-idaea. The sequence goes on along the minus strand of OY978225.1, from coordinate 16,296,982 downwards.
CCGGGCACAAGAGATAACCCTTTGCTTAAATGGAGGGAACCAAATCAAGGGCAGCCCCAAAGGCCACCCCCGGCTCAAAATCAAGGTTATCGACCTCCCCAAGGTCAAAATCAAAACCAAGGGCAAGCCCGGTACCCTCCCAATCAATACCCTCAAAATTACCAACACCAAGGGCAAAGCTCCAATGTGTATCAACCCCCTCAAAAACGCTCATTGGAGGACACCCTCCAAATGTTCATTCAAACTCAATCGGTTGTCAACGAGCAAAATTCTCATTCTTTGAAGGAGATTCAAAGCCAAGTCTCCAAGTTAACCACATCCGTGGGGGTGCTTCAACAAGAAAAGGGAAGGTTTCCCTCTCAACCACAAGCAAACCCCCAAGGTCTACACTTTGCGAGCGCCTCGTCGGGCCAAGACCCGAACACTCATGAGCAAGCCAAATTCATCACCACATTGAGGAGTGGCAAGGAGATTGATAAAACTATTCATCCCAAGCCGGTCACTCCTCCAATTTCCTCTCCCGTTTTCAAGGCTCTCGAGTCCACCCCTTCGGACTCCGAGCCTACTCAAGTGGTGGAGCCAAGTGTTCCTATCTCTCCCATCCCGGTCCCTTATCCCCATAGGTTGAGGGTGCCGAATAAGCTGTCTTCAGAAACCGAGGTGTATGAACTTTTCAAACAAGTGAAGATTAACATCCCTCTTTTGGATGCAATCAAACAAATACCCTCGTATGCTAAATTTCTCAAGGACCTATGCACGGTCAAGCGTAAGCTCAACGTGCAAAATAAGGTCTTCCTCACCGAGCAAGTGAGCTCGATCATCCAAACCGCCATCGCTCCAAAATACAAAGACCCCGGTTGTCCGACTATTTCCATTGTCATAGGGGGTAAAAAGGTTGAGAGAGCGTTACTTGATTTGGGAGCGAGTGTCAATTTGCTTCCTTATTCGGTGTACGAGCAATTAGGTTTGGGAGAGATGAAACCCACGAGAGTCACGCTTCAATTGGCGGACTGGAGTGTCCGTGTTCCTAAGGGTTTGGTGGAAGATGTCTTAGTCCAAGTAGACAACTTTGTCTACCCTGTGGACTTTGTGGTTTTAGACACTTGCCCCGTCACGAATCCTTCACAAGCACAAACACCCATTATTCTCGGACGCCCTTTCTTGGCGACATCCGTCGCGGTTATTCACTGTAGAAACGGGTTGTTAAACATGACATTTGGAAACATGAAGATGGAGATGAATGTTTTTAACATTGACACTCAAATGGGGGATGATGACGATGTCCACGAGGTGAGCCTTATAGACACACTTGTGCAAGACCACGTGGACACTATCCTTTTCACGGACCCTCTTGAGGTTTGTCTTACCGCCGAGGAGGCGACGTTTCTAGATTCTCCAGAAGTAGAGTATTTATACTCTCTTTTTGAAGTTGAGGACGTGTGTGGGACGGAAGCGTGGTCCCCAAAGTTTGAGGAGTTGCCTCCCATTGAGAGCAAAACTCTCCCATCTAGTGTCCAACCACCTAAGCTTGAATTGAAAACCCTCCCGGACACCTTGAAGTATGCCTTCCTTGGCACCGGTGAGACATTCCCCGTGGTGATCTCCTCTTCCCTTGAGAAGCACCAAGAGTCCAACCTTTTAAATGTTTTGAGGCGGCACACTAAGGCCATTGGTTGGTCTATTGCCGATATTCACGGGATTGATCCCTCGGTTTGCACACACCACATATATCTAGAGGAGGATGTGAAGCCGTCCCGCCAACCACAACGTCGCTTGAATCCTATCATGAAGGATGTGGTGCGGGCGGAAGTTTTAAAGTTGTTGGATGTCGGGATCATCTACCCCATTGCCGATAGTAAGTGGGTGAGTCCCATCCAAGTTGTTCCAAAGAAGTCCGGCATTACGGTGGTAAAAAACGCCAATGATGAGTTGATACCTCAAAGGGTGACCACTGGATGGAGAGTGTGCATAGATTATCGGAAATTGAACGCTAGCACGCGCAAGGACCACTTCCCTCTCCCCTTCATTGATCAAATCTTGGAGAGGGTAGCTGGTCATGCTTTCTATTGTTTTCTCGATGGGTACTCCAGATATAACCAAATTGAGGTCGCTCTTGAGGATCAAGAGAAGACCACCTTCACATGTCCTTTCGGTACTTTCGCGTACAAGCGCATGCCCTTTGGCTTGTGCAACGCGCCCGGAACCTTTTCAAGGTGCATGATGGGCATTTTTAGTGACATGGTGGAGAAAATCGTTGAAGTCTTCATGGATGACTTCTCGGTATTCGGGGACTCGTTTGAGTCATGTTTAGCGAATCTAGAACGTGTGTTGGAGAGATGTGAGGAGAAGCATCTTGTTTTAAATTGGGAGAAGTGTCACTTCATGGTGACACATGGGATTGTCTTAGGCCACATCGTGTCATCCAAGGGGATAGAGGTAGATAAAGCCAAAATTGATTTAATTGCGAACCTCCCTACCCCTAAGTGTGTGAAAGACATCCGGTCATTTCTTGGGCACGCGGGCTTCTACCGTCGGTTCATTAAGGATTTTAGTGCCATTTCGCGACCCTTGTGTCACCTCCTCTCGAAAGACGCACCATTCATTTGGACACCCGCGTGCGAGGAGGCCTTCTCCAAATTAAAAGCTAGTCTCACCTCCCCACCGATTGTGCGTGCTCCCGATTGGGACCTCCCGTTTGAATTGATGTGTGATGTGAGCGATTATGCAATAGGGGCCGTTCTTGGCCAAAGGAGAGGGAAAGAGCCGTGCGTGATTTCGTACGCGAGTAAGACTCTCAATGACGCTCAAATGAACTACTCCACCACGGAGAAGGAGTTGCTCGCGGTTGTCTTTGCTCTTGACAAGTTTAGGTCTTATTTGATAGGGTCCCCTATTGTGGTCTTCACGGACCACGCCGCCTTGAAATATCTCATGACTAAACAAGATGCAAAAGCGCGGTTGATTAGGTGGGTCCTTCTCCTTCAAGAATTCAATCTAATAATCAAGGATAAAAAGGGGATTGAGAATGTTGTCGCAGACCATTTGTCTCGTCTTGAGTTTGAGGATCGCTCCTCGAATCTCCCTATCATTGACACATTTCCTGACGAGCAACTATTTGGTGTCTCTTCTAGCCCGTGGTTCGCGGATATTGTGAACTATTTAGCCACGGGCCAACTCCCTACCAATTGGACTCCCCAAGAGAGGCGGCGTTTCTTAAGTGAGGTGAAAAGATTCTTCTTTGATGATCCTTATCTTTTCAAGTATTGTCCGGATCAAATTATCCGGCGGTGTGTGCCCAATGTCGATCAACAAGGCATCCTTGCCTTTTGCCACACCGAGGCTTGCGGAGGCCACTTCTCCGCCAAGAAAACCGCCACCAAAATCCTTCAATGTGGCTTTTATTGGCCAACACTTTTTAAAGATGCGTTCGAATTTTGCAAAACATGTGAACGGTGTCAACAACTAGGTGGTGTTACCCGGAGGAATATGATGCCCCTCACTAATATTCTTGTAGTTGAGGTTTTCGATTGTTGGGGCATTGACTTCATGGGTCCATTTCCGATGTCCTTTGGCTACCTTTACATTCTTTTAGCGGTGGACTACGTGTCCAAGTGGGTTGAGGCGATCCCCACTCGAACAAACGACCACAAGGTGGTCATTGAATTCTTAAGAGAGCACATCTTGTCTAGGTTTGGAGCACCACGCGCGATAATCAGTGACCAAGGGACCCATTTTTGCAATAGGCCCTTTGAAACTTTAATGCGTAAATATGGTGTCACTCACAAGGTCTCCACGGCCTATCACCCTCAAACCAATGGTCAAGCCGAACTTGCGAACCGGGAAATAAAGCATATCCTTGAAAAGACGGTGAATCCAAATCGAAAGGATTGGTCAACTCGTTTGACCGATGCCTTGTGGGCCTATCGAACCGCGTACAAAACTGTTTTGGGGATGTCCCCTTATCGTTTGGTTTATGGGAAGGCGTGTCATTTACCGGTGGAACTAGAGCACAAGGCCTATTGGGCCATTAAACAATTGAATTATCGCATGCCGGAGGCCGGCAAGCATAGAAAGCTCCAACTCAATGAGCTTGAGGAAATCCGAAGAGATGCTTATGAGAGCACGTCAATTTATAAATCGAAAGTCAAAGAGTTTCATGACAAGAACATTCAAAGAAATTTTTTTCATGTGGGTCAAAAGGTGTTGCTTGATAGGCGCGCAATATATCTAGATATAAGCGCCTAAGTAGGGCGAATTAACGCGTTAGAGGCGCTGTTTTATTCCGTTTTCCACTTGATGCGGTGTGTCCTTGGGTTTTCTTGTTTTTGGTTGTTTTGTAGGGAACAGGCTGGGAAGAGCGCATGGAGTGGACACATGGCGGTCATGCACGTAGGGAACCAGTGGGGCCCAAGTGGGGACGGCCAAGCAAGCTGAGGAGCAAGTTAAAGGTCTCGGTATCGATACAGGGATTGTCCTGTATCGATACCCGAGTGATCATACGCGAACAGAACGTATGGGTATCGATACAGGACTTCTCCTGTATCGATACCGAGGGCGTTATAGTTAATTTTGACTTTGTTACGGATTTTGACTTCGGGAGGGGATATAAATACCCCGTTTTTGGGGCTAATTAGGGTTCCACGAATTATTATTAGTTTTCTTACTTTCCGAAGTTCGGCTACAACTTTTCTTCAACTTCTACATTCAAGTCTTGTTATCCAGAATCCCAGTTTCAGTATTTGTTTGCGGATTGAATTTCAAGATTAATTTTCCCTTTACGGTAACGCTCTTTATTGTTTCTATATCGTATTCTTTGAAAGCATGTCTAGATCTAAGATAGTTTTGATTTCTGCACTTTATTTTAATATGTGTGAGTAGTCGTATTGAGTGCGGCCGCGGGACAAGGTGTCCCGTGGCTAGGCTGATTCATATTCCACCTCGGTGCCGAATCACTTTAATTGATGCGCAGTTTCTGAATACGGAACTTTTCTAGCAAACAAAACCCGGGCATCGCCCGTTCTAAATTGCGCAGGAATTGGTGACAAGTGGTGTGCACTTGTTAGGAACTTTTTCCATATTTTTGAACCTATTAATTAAATAATTGTGGCCCGAGTGAATGTGGATTAGACTAGTTGCGGGCACCGTAGTGCCCACGGCTGTACTCTCCTGTTTTAATTAAGAGTCAAATAATTTAATCAGTTTAATTTCGTTAATTAAATCAGTCATCTGAACAAGGGGTGGCTACCTGAGAGCCATTTGCAAACGTATAGCTAGCATTGTTTGGGTCAACACCGTAGACCGTCTCTGTGGTTCGACTCCGGTACTTCCAGATTTATTGTGCTGCACCGGTCGATAGTCCTACGCTTGGGACGAAATCCTAGTTAATTTTTAATCACCCGAACGGTCAAGCATTTTTGGCGCCGTTGCCGGGGACGGTGACGTGTGTTCAAACGGTGTTAGTTTAGGTTTGTTAAATTTTAGTTGAGGCATCATAGGTAGAGGTAAGCAAGTCGTACGTAAGCCTGATCCTCTCTATTACCGTGATCGTACTAATCGTTTGGTTAAGATAGAGAGCAGGTCGAGTCAGTCAGAAACTTCAAATTCTTCGTCAAAGTCAGTAGAGAGTCGGTCGGAGTCCATTCCCATTAGTGGACTCTACATAGATTTACCTTTCGAGTCAGTCAATTTCGATAATCCGCTTTATCAGTCAGAGTCAGAGTCAGAGTCAGTTTCCGAACCAGAATCTTTTGAGATGGGAGACCAGGAGGTAATTCAACAACCATCGTTGAGGCAGCACTTGAATCCCGAGAGGACCACTCCTCCCGGGCCGATTGTGTTCCCTCGAGAGACACAGGAGGCACGCAATGCCTTCACTGTAAAACCCGGTGTCCTGAATAGCCTCCCTAACTTCTATGGGAGAGAGTCTGATGATCCGTACGAACATGTGTGGACGTTTGAGGGGTTAGTGCGCAACCTGGCGTCTACTACCCAATATGACAATGCCTGCCTCAAGCTGTTTGAGGCAACTTTAAAAGATGGCGCACTTAGATGGTTTAGAATGCAAAAGCCTCAGTCCTTCACCACATGGGCGCATGTGCGTGACGCGTTTTACAGGAAATATTTTTCTGAGGCTAAAACTAATAGTTTAAGGCGTCAAATTCAAGGTTTTAGGCAAGAGAGGGGAGAGTCTTTTGTGAAGGCATGGGAGCGTTTCAAAGATTTGCTCTTAAGAATGCCACACCCTGGTTTTGAGAAGATACAGTTGGTCGAATTCTTTCACCTGGGTCTCAACGCTGAGACAATCCAGCATATAGAGTATTCGTGTAAAGGGGACGACTTCTTGTCCAAAACTGCGGATGAGGGTTGGGATTTTCTGGATGATCTAGCAGATAGGCAGAGGGCGTTAGAACCCTCTGATTTTGATCGGTCCGGACCTTTTGGGTCCACTGTTATCCCTGTTACCATTCGTGACCAGCGACTTCAGGCCCAGGTTGAAAAAATGGCGCAAAAGCTAGAGGAATTAGAAGTTAGGCAGACTCGTCCAGTGCAAGAGGTCAGTATAGAGGAAGTCTGTGTGTGGTGTGAGTGTAAGGGGCACATTGCAACTGCATGCCCCGGATTTTTAGCAGCCAAAGGGGCAAGTCAGTTCAATCAGGAGGAGGTAAATGCTGTGAGGAATTGGGACACTTACTCTAATTCGTATAACCCGGGATGGAGAGATCATTCCAAAGACTGGTGGTCAGACCCTAGACCCGCAGGTGGAGGTCAAGCGCAACCCCTTGCGCCGCCTCCGCCGCAACAGTTTCATCAGTCCCAAGCACCCAGGCCCCCGCAGGGCCAAGTCATTCCTTACAACTACCAGCCACAGCAAGGCAGGGGGGGAGGTCCATCCACTCGTGGGCCGCCCCCAGGTTATGCACCACCCCGTTTTGAGGATTCCATGAATTCCCTAATGCAGTCTCAGCTGACATTTCAGACTGATACCAGGCAGCAAATTGGGGCCCTTACGGCCCAAATGACGCAACTCACTGCGGTGATCAGTCAAATGTAACAAGAGAAGGGTAGGTTTCCAGCCCAAGGTAGTCAAGCAGGTGCCCATTATGTGGGAAATCCTTCAGGTCCCAATGTTCAAGGGAAAAATCAGGAAGAGGCTAAGGCAGTAACCATTCTGAGGAGTGGGAAAACCATTGATAAGACCATTCAGCCAACACTAAGACAGGCTCCACCCCAGGAGCCAGTTATTGAGCCTGAGGTCATTTTTGATACTGCTGAGGTGCCTCGAGAGGAAGTAGAAGAGAGAGAGGAGTCACCTGAAGTGGTGGTGCCTGCAACTGCGGCCCTCACGACTCCACCACCGCCAGCTGTGCCAGTAGCTCCATTTCCCCAAAGACTGGCGGTGAGACCCAAGCAAACCATGAACACTAAGATGATGGAGTTGTTTAAGAGAGTTCAATTCCCCATCACCCTGATGGAGGCAATTGAATCCTTTCCCCAGTGTGCGAAGGTTCTGAAGGACCTCTGCACACCAAAGCGCAAGAGTCAGAACAATGTGGTTCTGACCGAGGTAGTGAGCTCCATTATTGAGACTGAGATTCCTGCAAAGTGCAAGGATCCAGGGTGTCCTACCATTCCCATAGCCATAGCAGGTCAGCGTTTTGACAAGGCATTATTAGACTTGGGAGCGAGTGTTAATTTGCTCCCTTATTCTGCATACTTGAGGCTAGGCCTAGGCGATCTGAGAGCTACTCCTGTCACATTGCAGTTGGCAGACCGGAGTGTTAGGGTGCCCAAGGGTGTGGTAGAAGATGTAATAATTCAGGTAGGTGAGTTCCAATTCCCTGCAGATTTTATTGTCCTAGACACCTGCTTAAATCCTGAGATTTTAGAGAAGACTCCTATCATCCTAGGTCGTCCTTTCTTAGCCACCTCCAATGCTGTCATGAATTGCAAAACTGGCAAGGTCCAGTTGTCTATTGGCGAGGATAAAATGGAGGTGGATGTCTATAGTGTCGGTACCTTGGGTGAGGTTGAGGAGGAGTTCGATGAGTTATGTTTGGTTGACACGCTCGTTCAGGAGCACAGTGATACAGTTTTATATAAGGATCCTCTGGAGATAGCTCTTACAGCCGAGGAGGCGACATGTTTAGATTCTCCAGAGGTGGTCAAACTTTTAGATATGTTGGACGTTGAGGATTCAGTAGAGGAAGTTTGTGGGGTCTTTTATGACCCAATGTTCGAGCCTCTGGGCAATCCTTCGCCCAAGGTTTTTCCGTCTCTGGACACCGCTGAACCAGAGTTGAAGCCTCTCCCGGACACGCTTAAATACGCCTTGTTGAAGGGCAATGATACTTATCCGGTTGTGATCTCCTCATCCCTTGAGGAGGATCAAGAGAGGAAGTTGTTGACGGGTAGCTTACGCGTACCATGCTTTTCATTAAGTGTGGACCCGGCCTCTAGTATTAGGGGTACCCATCATTGACTTGGGTTTCTCATAGCTTCGCACGCCGCTATTAAAATAAGGATCGTGTGCCCAGCCCCGGTTAGTAAGGGCATGTTATGCATTTTAGTTTTTTTTTAAACAAAAAAAAAAAAAAAAAAAAAAACACAAAAAAAAAAAAAAACAGTTTTTACTGGTCCGGTATAGCCACCTAATTTCTAGCCTTAAATTTGTGTATCTGGGTTTCTAACAATCTTATTGCCGTGTCTCGGATAGTCATAAAAGACGATTGGCTCTGATTTCTTTGAGGAAAAACCTTGAGTAATTTAACCTGTTGAGTCATGACTTACCCGGGATTGTTCTGATGACCTTCTCTACACAAATTTAAGTGAGAAATTAGGGAGAAAAGTAGTACCCGTGTCTTTCACGTGACGGAAGTGGTGGTGTATTTTCTTATTCTATATTTGTTTCTTTTTGGTTTTTCTGTGTACGCCCGGATACCACGTGCCGGGCTGGACTGACGTGTTTTGCAGGGTGCGCGGCGATAGTACCCGAAATTCCTCGTACATCGGCCGAGGTCATGGTGGTTGGCTGCCACCGAGAGGTCCAGTTCTTCCCCTTGTTATTTTATTTTGTGTATCTCCATGCTCTGGGGACAGAGCACATTTCAAGTTGGGGGGAGGGTGTACTTCGTACATGTTTTTCATTTTGTTTTGTTTTTTTCAAAAAAAAAAAGGAATTTGGATGTTTGGGGTGTAACTATTCTTGGTTGATGACTGCTAATTAGCGCTATAGTGGCTGTGTGCGAGTCGGAGTCTCGATACGATTTCATGAATAGACTTAAGCTCGTGAACATGATGTTTAGGAAGCACCCAATTAGCCGTATCATCTATAGTTGGATAGTGTTTGATCACTTGAGTTCATGCTTTTCACACGCACTGTCCCACTCTGAGCATTCACTAGCCTTGAATTTGGTTTACATATTATTGATATTTCGGTGTTAGTTGATTGCGCCCACGGGCTAATTGGAACCCCTTTCCTACATTGTGCGCTAAATTGGTATTGCTTATCCGGGCGTTCATTGAGTATTCGGGCAATCGGGGTTTGCTCCCACCGTATTGTTCGCATTACAAGATGGATAGACCTTGTGACGGCATTGACTAAATGTGGTTAGTCTGGGTCTCTCCCTAAAGCCTTTTTGACTCGAGCAATTAAGTCTGAGGGGTCTCTTTAAACCTGGTACCCTAAGGCCATTTGGCTTGGGGATGACCGACCTAAAGCTCGCTACATGGGTCAACTAGAAAGCCCGACAGATCCAGGCATTGCACGACCACAGGAAAAAGTGGTAAGAGAAACAAAAAGAGAAAAAAAAGATTAATCATTAGGGGAAGGGGTGAGTTTTAGAGACGCACCGGGGTATTGATATAGTGTGAACTGTTTTCGGGATTAGTGAATTTCTATGTGTGATTCTCACTTACACGCATGTTATGTGATAAATCCCTATCCGATCGTAGGTGAGAGAATTAATTTTGGTGCTAAGTTTGCTGCGAAGTTCACTTGTTTAACTTTGTCCATGGATGAAATATCTTGCTTTTGACTTGCCTGACAGTCACTGTAGTATTTCAAGAAGCTATTGATTGGGTTGAGTTGCATTCAAATGTCTGAGTCCTTTGTGTTTTGTGGGTTATCACTGCTGAAAACCCTCACGAGACTTCACTCGTCCTACCGGGGCCGCCCGGGGGTTTAAAAGATCTATCCTTTTATTTATGAGTTTTATTCTTTTCGTTGCTCGGGACTAGCAACGCTCAAGTTGGGGGGTGTGATAGGCGCGCAATATATCTAGATATAAGCGCCTAAGTAGGGCGAATTAACGCGTTAGAGGCGCGGTTTTATTCCGTTTTCCACTTGATGCGGTGTGTCCTTGGGTTTTCTTGTTTTTGGTTGTTTTGTAGGGAACAGGCTGGGAAGAGCGCATGGAGTGGACACATGGCGGTCATGCACGTAGGGAACCAGTGGGGCCCAAGTGGGGACGGCCAAGCAAGCTGAGGAGCAAGTTAAAGGTCTCGGTATCGATACAGGGATTGTCCTGTATCGATACCCGAGTGATCATACGCGAACAGAACGTATGGGTATCGATACAGGACTTCTCCTGTATCGATACCGAGGGCGTTATAGTTAATTTTGACTTTGTTACGGATTTTGACTTCGGGAGGGGATATAAATACCCCGTTTTTGGGGCTAATTAGGGTTCCACGAATTATTATTAGTTTTCTTACTTTCCGAAGTTCGGCTACAACTTTTCTTCAACTTCTACATTCAAGTCTTGTTATCCAGAATCCCAGTTTCAGTATTTGTTTGCGGATTGAATTTCAAGATTAATTTTCCCTTTACGGTAATGCTCTTTATTGTTTCTATATCGTATTCTTTGAAAGCATGTCTAGATCTAAGATAGTTTTGATTTCTGCACTTTATTTTAATATGTGTGAGTAGTCGTATTGAGTGCGGCCGCGGGACAAGGTGTCCCGTGGCTAGGCTGATTCATATTCCACCTCGGTGCCGAATCACTTTAATTGATGCGCAGTTTCTGAATACGGAACTTTTCTAGCAAACAAAACCCGGGCATCGCCCGTTCTAAATTGCGCAGGAATTGGTGACAAGTGGTGTGCACTTGTTAGGAACTTTTTCCATATTTTTGAACCTATTAATTAAATAATTGTGGCCCGAGTGAATGTGGATTAGACTAGTTGCGGGCACCGTAGTGCCCACGGCTGTACTCTCCTGTTTTAATTAAGAGTCAAATAATTTAATCAGTTTAATTTCGTTAATTAAATCAGTCATCTGAACAAGGGGTGGCTACCTGAGAGCCATTTGCAAACGTATAGCTAGCATTGTTTGGGTCAACACCGTAGACCGTCTCTGTGGTTCGACTCCGGTACTTCCGGATTTATTGTGCTGCACCGGTCGATAGTCCTACGCTTGGGACGAAATCCTAGTTAATTTTTAATCACCCGAACAGTCAAGCATTTTTGACTTCATCTCTTTCCGGGAAAATTGCGGTCACGATGGGAGGGTCCGTATGTTGTGAATAAGGTGTATCCTCACAGTGCTATCGATGTTTTTAATCCAAGTAATGGTGACATTTCTAAAGTGAATGGTCAAAGGCTTAAGCCATTTTTGGAAAATTTTGATGTTGAGGAAGTGGACGAGGAGTTGGTCGATCCCGTGTATATGGATGACCCCTCCGCTTGATTCTATTGTGCTTGAAATGAGTCTAGGAGACTATAAATCCTTGGAGGTTGAGATACCTCTAGCGTTTGCCGTGCTCGAACGGCTATTGGTGGTCTGGTATAGCCACCCGGAATTTGAGCTACGTATGGAGTACCTAGGATGTCGGAAGTCGAGGCAAGCAGTGAGATCGGGGACAATACCGTCCAGCAATGTTTGATTTTAGTGTCGAGCTTCATCGAGATTGTTTCAAAATGGAGTGATGTTGCTTGGAGTCTAGAGTTCTGGGGAGCACTCTTCATAAAAATAAGAGAAGTGTTTCACTTGACTCGAAAGGGAGTGATAGCCTATTAGATGATGGCGCCTCTCCTCGGGTTACACCCGTACCTTGTCTATATTGCCGGTCCGACTAATAGGGAAACACAGTCTTGAGTTTCGGGGAGAAAAGTAGTACCCGTTAATCGCGTGAAGATTTGTTTGTTGGGGACTCGGCTATCACGGAGCGAGTCGGTACTAATCATTTTCTCTTAGTAGGTAGTTGGCAATTCAGTCTTTTGCAGGGTGACCATGCTACCGCACCAGCCTTGGTAGTTTGGGTCTCACTTGGTGACGATTGCGGCATTCAGGAGCCCTAAGCATGGGTGCGACGAAAAGTCGCGGTTGTAAGGCCTACAAAGTCCTTGAGGATGGCCCTGTGCGACTAGCTGTGGTCCCACATGGGACCGAAGGAGGGAGCCTTGGAAGCATTGCCAATGACGAACGGAGCAGATGATGCAAAATCCTCAAACTTGGTCGAGGTATCGGGTGGTTGACATTCCACCCCGTCGGTACATTTTTGTTCCTCCCTCTCCTTATTTTTTGTCTCTTGCATTGAGGACACTGCACATTTCAAGTTGGGGGGTGGATTAGTCCATTTATGTTTTCGGTTTTTGCATACAATTTTTTGTGTAATCTTCCCACTTAGTTAGTCATTTTTTAGGTGGATACTTTAAATATGCTCAATTTTGTTCATAAAGGCGAGAGTTGGTACCCCGGTGAATTCGGTTGTGTGTTTACATCCGTGCTCATGCATATACATGAACTCTAGTGAACAAGTTGGGTCGTTGTTGGTCAAGTGTCGGGCATTATTTAGAGTGGAAATTCATTTTGAAGCATCCCATGCTTTTTGGTTCTCATTTCTCGCATTCGCGTAAATAATACTCTTGTTGTCGTGCTTGAGTAGTGTAAATATCTCTTATGCATCATTATGGAGTTGTTGGCGTGCGTAGGACATGATACAAGGCATTTTTGCATGATTATACCACATATGTGTCCCCTCGTCCTTAATTTTTGTAAACCATGGTCTGAGTCTCTATTTTTGCTTAACCTAGGAAACCGGATGTTCGGAGGTTTGGGGGAGGTAATTTTTAATGCTTGGCCGGTTGTTGGGTTGTTCTTGAAGTCAAGGTGTTTTATGGGCAAGATTTGGGGGTGCCATACAGTGTGTGATATGTGAATGGGTGAAAAGGGCCTTAATTCAGAATTTTTCCAGGTCCTATTGATAGGGGGGAGAGTGTTATGGATAGCAGACATGGGAGATTGGCCATTTTTTGAGAAACACCAGCTCCTATGGATAGGGAGAGAAGTCTTATGGATAGGAAATTTATTTCACAAAAAAAAAAAAAGAAAAAAAAGAAAAAAAAAAGGGAAATAAAGTCTCACTTCAGTAAAAAGCCAACCCATTTTTCTTTCTTCCCCACCGATCGACCAAAGCCCTAACCCCATTACTCCTCTCTCTCCTCAGCTTATGCAACCAAAACCCACAAAAACCACCATAAACCGACCCCTCTCTTCTCTCTCTCCACAGTAACTCTCTCTCTCTCTCTCTCGGTCCATCACTCTCCCAAAATCCACCACACCACCGTGGGCCAATCAAAACCCATACCCATTTCCTTCCTCTCCACCGTAAATCACCACCAAAACCCACCATAACTGAACCCCTCTTCTCTCTCACGGTTCAGACCACCACCACCATTACTCATCAAAACCGAGCCCTAAAACCACATCTTCTTCAAAAATCGACCAAGAGGAGTTCGAAATCGGTGGGTTTTGCTGAGAATCAGTCGAGGGTTGGTCAAATCTTCAAGGGTTGTACTCGAATCAAAGGGGTTTCAGTTAGAATCTCAAGGGTTCAGCTCCAATTTCGGGATTTTTCAACAGTTCAATGGGTTTGCTGGTATCTTCACAAGCCCTGCTCTAAAAACCCAGGTAACCCCGAAACCCCCGGACTCTCTCTTTTACGGCTCACTACTTATCACCACACCCATCAGTGGCACATGAAAATGGCTTGGTTTTGGTCACTTTTTGGTACTGTACATTCTGAGATCTGATCACTGTCGATAAAAAAACTGAGTTTGGGTTGTTGATGCTTGGGTTATATTACTGTGCTCTCTGAGAAATTTTTGCTGGTTTGGGGGTCAATTGTTGGTGCTATATACTGCTGGGTTTAATTTCGTTGTTTGCAACTGTGTGGTTCCTAATCACTGAACAACTCTGTATTCGGAAATATTTGGGATTTCAATGCTGATATGGTTTTAGGTGCTGTCTACCTGTGCTGCTCTTGTAACCATTACGTTGGGGATAAACTCTTATGATTTGCAGTTGTAGTGTAACCTGGGGCAGTGTTGTTATGATCGGTGTGAGTACTCAAGTTTCTTGCAACTGAATTGGGTTTGAAATCTGGGTTTTAAACCTGTGGTATACTTTGTCTTGGCTGAATCTGTTGTTGCGACCACTAGCTAAATTTGTGAAAATCTGGGTTGTGTTGGGAGTGTTTGTGCCGATTGTTTGCTGTTGTTGAACTCGACCAAACCCAAGCCATGTCGGCGGCAATGAGGGACATGAGTACACGGAGGAGGAAGATAGGCTTAGTGCGGAGGAGGTTGATGAACGGAACAAGAAATTAAGGGAGGACAAGGAGAGTAAAAAGCAAAGCGATCGGGTGGCTGATTTGAAGAAGCGAGGGTGTAGGTGTGAAAGGCAGCTTGACGAAAAGAGTTTGAAAAGTTTAAAGAGTGCAATCTACCTCGATAAAGTCAGGGCCAAAGGTATGGAGTTTTGGTTTGGGGAGGTCAAGGGATATGTTCTCCCGTGGGTTAAAGCTTTTTATTCGTTTATGGAGGTTGATGAGGAAAATGAGAGAATTACTTCCACTGTTAGCAATAGGAACATTACGGTGTCCCCTGATATCATTGCTCAATACTTGAATTATACGAGGCCTGAACGTGCTAAGATCACTTACCCACGTGACGATATTAAGGAGGAGGACGTAGATCAGGCTGCCTATACTGATGTTAGGGTCCAAGAAGGGGTGAGTAGTCTGCAACCGGCATGGAGGGCCATGAACAGAGTTTTACATGCTAACCTAAACCCTCGTGGAAGTGAGACAGCACCTGGACTTAGTGAGCTGGAGCTTGTGTATGTGTTTATGAAAGATGATGAGGTGATAGATTGTGCGCAATGGATTTTCAACCAAATGGTCGAATTTAAGAAGTATCCTAAAGCCAAGCTCAGCTTCCCCTTCCCCGTGATGGTTACCAAGCTTTGTGAAGCACAAGGGGGGTTGAAGATCACCCCATCCATTTGGAGCAATGCCAGGCCCGGACCAATCAATGCCGCCTCTGAGGCAAAGAGTGAGAGCCACTCTAAGAAACCTCCAAAGAAAAAGGATCCCCCACAAAACCCTCAACATACTGTGTCGGACTTAGCGGGGCCATCAACAGCGGCTCCACCCCCTCGTGTTCCAAAGGAAAAGGGGGTCACAATCATGAAATTGCTCAAATCAATCCTGTGCTGACAAGTTGAGATTCAAGAAGACTTGGGGAGGATTAATCACAAGCTGGACCATCGTGAAGCCCAAATGAGTGAGGTAGGTGGGGGTACATATGAGCCCTTGGTGGGACCGTGGGGTGATCGTGCGATTGGTGAGCATAGGAGCCTTCCTCCACCGAGTGTCGAGAATGAAGAGAATGAGGGAGCGGTTCCAAGGCCGGGCGAGGACGATGACGAGTATTTTTCTCGCTTGTTTGGGGAAGAGTGAAAGTTGGTGGTGACATATGGCATGAGTCGGTGGCGGTCAGTATTGTTAGTTTAGTAATCATTTTTTTATGTTATTCATTTCCTGTTCAGTAGGCTTTATGGTATTGTGTTGTGGCCGACATGTGGCCTTGAACTTCTTTTTGTGGAGTCGGTGGTGGCCAAGGGTAGTTGACCAAGCAAGTATATGGCCACCACTCTTTTGTGTCCCCTTCTTTTGTCACCATGGTCATTACAAGCTTATTAAAGTCCTTAGTTGATCCGTCGTACGCTACTTAACTCCACTTAATGCATTTGAGATATTTATGTTTGTTTAAGCACGCTTTCCGTTCTGGCTGCATAGTTGTGAATAATTGGTTGTTTTCTTGATTGTAGCGTTCATTTGATAGCTTGCATAGCTTTTCGTCTCTGGCTATTGCATTTATTCGCTAGCGCTTGTCATGGGATGTTGAT
The DNA here is from genome assembly GCA_963854785.1 of Vaccinium vitis-idaea. NCBI lineage: Eukaryota > Viridiplantae > Streptophyta > Magnoliopsida > Ericales > Ericaceae > Vaccinium > Vaccinium vitis-idaea. Next base: position 16,280,793 of record OY978225.1, on the reverse strand, counting down.
GTACTTCATTGTATATAAAAAAAAAAAATCGAATTTGAGCGTATCCTTGTGAATGTTTGGGATTGAAGCTTGAGATGATGCATGCACTTGACTATTTCAGCGTAATTTGTTCACTCTAGTTCATGGCATGCATTCGCATGGGTTGCACGTGATTGGATCTACCGGGGTGCGTTTGATTCTTGCCTGCTTTTTGTAAATTGAGCATAGGTCTTGTATCTTTTAATTCGGGAAGTTTGCATAGCATAGTATCTTTTAATTGATTAATCATATCTAGTTTACTCGGGACGAGCAAAGTCCAAGTTGGGGGGTGTGATAAGCCCCCAATAGTGTAAATAAAGGGGCTTTATCTACTTCGTTTTTGTCACACACACGCGCATAACATGTTTTATTTGATTGATATTGCGCGGAGGTTGTATTTTTGTCGTTCACAGTTTTTTTGGGAGAATAAAGCATTTCTTTGGTGCCACGGCTCGAACACGAGTCAATCCGTGACCCAAGGCTCGAGGCCACGTGGCACGCTGCCACGGTGCCGAGGAATTCATGAGGAAAGTCAAGGAAGAAGGCCAAGTACACCCGAGAAAAGGCCCAAGCCAAGACGAGGACGAACGGGCGAAGTACATGTTTTGAACAAGTCCTATGGATAGGAGAATTAGTCCTATGGATAGGACCATGATCAGATTGACCATCATTTGCAAGCAACCAAGTCCTATGGATAGGAGAATTGGCCCTATGGATAGGACAAGGATCAGTCTGGCCATTTCTTGTGAAGCAATGAAGTCCTATGGATAGAAGAAATCAGTCCTATGGATAGGACAGTGACCAGATTGGCCAGTCGCGCGAGCAAGGGTTCTCCTATGGATAGAAGAAATCAATCCTATCCATAGGACCTGGGTTTTTCAGCAACTTTTGCATTCGACCAAGGAAGAACTTGGGGGCTTTTTGGACCTTTTACTTGTAATTTTGGGGACTATATAAGGTCCCAAACATCAGAATATTGGGGCATCTTGCAATTTCACCTTCTCTCTCTACCTCCCTTCTTCTTCCTCACCCATTTTCTCTACCTTCTCTCTAGAAATTAGGTGTTAATCTTCAAGAACCAAGGCTATGGCCTTCATTAAAGTTGTAAGCACTCTTCTTATCTATTCAAATCTCTGATTTATTTCCATTTTCGTTATGCTTCACGTTTTTATGCCATTTTCACTTAGTATTTCCATTTGCCCTTTGAGTATGTGTGAGTAGTGTAGCAAGGCTAGGTCATGGGGTGATTAGCACCCCATGGCTTGGGTTATTTTGTTCTTCTCTCAAAATGAGCATTAAAAGTTGTTTGTTTAAGAGTTGGAGTTCAAGTTTATGTCTCAAAACTTAGTCTTGTTACCCTTTTTGATCTTGTGTAGGCAAGGGCTTGACTTCTTGCCACACATGATGCTTAGAGCTATGGCATTCAAAGTGTTTGTAAAAATGCCTCAATGAACTCTACTCTTGAACAAACCCATTTTCTAGAATCCAAATGTGCAAAAGTGTTGAATCTTCCGGTTAAGCATGTTTGACAACGTGACTTAACCGAGTAATCTTGAGAGGAACAATTTAATTCAAGTCATGGGTGTTTTGAACCCCTTGACTTTGCCTTTAGTTTAAATTAGCAAAACCTTCATCTTTTAGTCATTTAGAGGTAGAGAGAGAACCACCAAACAAACCACCTTATAAGTTGGCCGTCTTAACGCCAAAAATCTCATCGCAAGTCAATCTCATGCCGAGTGCATTTGGTCCCTGTGGAAATTGACCCCGGTCTTGCCGGGTTACTATGCTTTCAACGACCTAGCCCTACGCTTGGGGCGACGCTAACTACAACAACGCTAGGTCGCAAGCAGTGAGTGTCAGGTTTTAGGGGTAGTCCTCAAATTGATTATCTACCGTGTGAGTATCTGCAAGTGGGGAGTCGTGACTGTTGTGGCCGCGCTGGCTCCCCCGGAGGTTTGGGTCACGCAGTTGAGTCCATTAGTGAAGACGGATGTGGGGCTGCTCCTTCGTCACAAAAAAAAGAAAAAAGAAGGTCTTTGAATCAGTTCAGTAGGCTGTCATTTTTCAATTTATCTAAGTTGTTCGTGTGTAGCCCCGATTTTTCACAGCTATCACACTTTGGTTTATTAGCAAAAGAGCGTAGGAGAGGACCGGTGAAGCTATCTCCCCAGGGCACGACCATGCATATGGATTTTAGACTTGTGGCGGATCCTGAAACAAATCCATAACTTGTACATTAACATATTGTCGATCCACCAAGACGCGAGCACAAAAAAAGCTCTCTTACGGCATCGGTTCACATGACCACTAAGCAAAGTAGGTTAAATTTTCATACCATCACAACCAGATCAATTTTCCAAAAATGCTACTAGGACAAGTGACCTAGCGGTTGTGTAGGTACACTTGGCAACAGTGAGGTTATGGTTTCAAATCCTTCAGAGAAAATATTGTTATGTTTGGGGTATAATTGGTAGTTAGAGGTAGGCTTGTGTGGAGATTTCTTTTAACATATGAAAGAGAAAAAAATCAAATATACTCACATCAGAGTCTTCGCGAATCAAAATCCTCACGCGATGATCGCTGGTGTAATTTTCCGGCAACGTAAATAGGTCGCACCATGGCTTCATTTGACAATTCAAACCATATAAGTTTCAATGTGTGTTTAATGATTACGTGAAAAATCAAGTTCATTCATTACCAGATCTATCAGAACTAATTGATTTTGTTCATTATAAAAGAATAGACAACCAAACTTTAGACAATTATAGGCATTCAGACACATATGATTCCACTAAATCTTTATCGATATCCGTTGAATTTGATTTTTCAAATATATATTAAACACATGAGACTTACAAAATGAACCGTTCAAACTTCAAATCATCAAATAAAGTTAAGGTGGCTCTCATTTGATGATACATGACGGGATCTTGACTCGGTCTTTGCAAGCCCACGAACTCTTACTTAATCAAAAAATTATTTACTGATCTTGGGCACCACCATACACTTTTGTGGGTCCTAATAATAAGTATATGGACCTCACAAAAATATACTATTGTGGAAAGGAATAGGGTGATTCTATCCACAGCCCTACTGTAGACACCCCGATTTTGACCCGAGAAACTTATCAAGCATCCCCAAGGATGAAAATGCCCGATAAGAGCACGCAAGGCTTGATTGTGAACTTGGAAACCCCTCCAAAACCTATTCAAAATTAACCCGAGCCTACACCACCTTCTAGTACATTCAAAACCCTCTTTATTGATATATAATATGTCTCAATCCGTTTTGAAATGAGGGAGATATGCACGTTTTACCAAAACAACTTATTTTCCCGACCTTCTGAGGGTAAAATGGTCACATATTTTTATGTACAAATCATATTGGGTTCAAACCACTTCGGTTAGAAAGTAGACTTGACAAGCTTTTCAACGCTTCAAACCATGCACAAAACGGAGTTCGGTAGCACCCGAAATGGCCCCGCGAAGTTTGGAATTTTGTGTAGTCTCTTAGTCCAGGCGCCTGGATTCCCCTATTCCAGGCGCCCAGAATCACTTCCAGTGGGCATTTTGCAGCTGGTTTTTGATGAAACTATGGGCTCTCCCCTACATTGTCCCACGTTTTCTTCATTCCAAAATCCCTCCAACAGATGATCCCTCCACAAATTTGAGTTCAAATTGCCATTTCCCTCTCTTTTTTTTACCCAAAACTCCCTCACTCTCTCTGTCTCTATATACCCCCCTCCCACTCCATTTCAAGAAGATCAACTCCCCTCTCTCCCATACTGTTACTCTGCTAAATTTGTTCATGAAATACCATCCCAAACTAGTCCCACTTTGTTTCACTCACCTCTAACCTCAAAACCCATTTTCTTTACACTTTAGCACAACCTACCCTCATCCTCCACAACCAAACTTCAACCAAAACACCTACAATCAGTCCTATATAGTTCTAGAAGCTAAAATCCAGTTCACACAATCACCAAAATTCATCTAAACAACCTTCCGAAGTTCAATCAATCAAGTTCTAAGAGGTAGTTTACCTACCAACTGTGTTCAAGGGCCATGAGGGGACACCATTTGAGTTCTTACTAGTTCTTCATACTAGTTAAGGGCTTGGAAAAGTTTGAAACATTACAGAAAGAAAGTTCATTTTATGCACCTGCATTAGGTCCAGGCGCCTGGACTTGCTTAATGCAGGCGCCTGGACTCCTCTCCCATCTCTATGTTTTATGTTTTCCTTATTCATATAGGCTTGTTTGCAACACTCATCTTCATCATGGATAGTTAGCATCATTTCATAGTCATATCTTCACTCTATTGATAACTCGGTGACATTTTTTTTTTAGAGCAAAAGTCATAAGAAAATGAAAAGAAATACGAGAAAAATGCTTGCATAAAATCATATGTCATTCATAAGTCAAGTTAGTCAGATCATTAAAGTTTAAATGAGTTTAGAAGAGTTTTCCATGTCATCTATGCATTTCTATAATTGTTAGGGCTCATTGTAGATACTCTCATTGGATCATTAGTAAGCATTCCTCTCATCTCTTCATTCTACAAACATAAGCTGACCCAAAAGAGCATAAAATATACATGAACATGATGTACCAGATCAGAGGTATGTTTGATGCATCTCATTTCATCATTAAATCATCCAAGATCATGTTTTTCAAAGCTCTAATCATGCCATGAAGTTGATCTTAAGGTTCATTTCGTCCATCGAGTCATTTAATATCATTTAGAATGTGTGTGAATGAGTAAAGAGCATTACACTTGGTACTTATTGTGGAAAATGAAGTTTTGAAGTTGTTGTCGGTATGCCTTCCAGGCGCCTAGATTCACCCATTCCAGGCGCCTGCATTCAATCTAGGCGCCTAGATCTGCCTAATCCAGGTGCCCAGATTGCCATCCAGGTGTGGCAGGTGTAATGTTTGTGATCAGTTTCTGGAGCATTTCAGGACAGTTTGAAGACAATTTAGTCAAGTTTCAGTGCCTTATGCATATAGAACATCCTCACATGACACAAGCACAAGCATCCACTTTCATTTCATTAATTTTCTTCATGCACTTATGTGTTCTTGCATGAATTTGTGATTAGAGTTCATTCAAATAACATTTTCAAAATCCCATAAACATTGAGTAGAGACCGGTGGTTGTGTCGGGCGGGAGGGGTGCTTTAAATTCCTTCCTCTCTCGTAACCTAGCTCCCGGACCCGAGAAATCTCATTTTAAAGACCAGTGAAAACATTTTTTTTATACCAAGGGCAAAAGAGTCATTTTTCAAATGGTCTCTCGGGTATAGTTCCCAAACCCGGGTGGCAACTCCATTCAACCAATCGAAACCGTTTTCCAAACAATCAATTTCGTGGACAACTCCGCGGGGTGTTCACAAGCTGGGGACTCCGTTGGGGACTCTGGTTAATATATATTTTAATCTTATTACACTTACGTGTAATTTTATTAAATAAATAAAAGTCAACTTTGTAGTCCCGAACTATGCACGACCTGATTCCTTGCAAAGGGATACATAAGCAACCCTTAATGGTTCGGTCGCAACCATCAAAAATCAATGTCACGCTGTTGTGTCGAAATTGTCGTCATAAACTTGGATTTTTGTAATAATCCCTCGACTTGGAATTGTTTTCCACCATCATTTGAGAAACGTGATAATCACTTCGAAACACGAGATGGATTTTGATCGAACCCTCGCCCCACACAAGGAGAATTCCCAAGGGACCATTCCCCAGCGCCATCAAGAAGCAATGACTTGACAAGGAAAAGCCTGCTAGGTCGAAAACCCGCAAGGGCCGCCTAGGCAAAAGTTAAGGCAAAAAGCTCGCTAGATCAAACTTCAAAATGAGATCCAGGCAAAAGTTAGAGCAAACATGAGTTCTCCCTATCAAGTTGTACAATTCAAGATGAAGAAAGACATTCTTTGTTTGATTTCCCACATAAATATCCATTGCAAGCCCCTTTGAGCCTAAATCAATTTCTTTGGAAAAGAACCCAGCTAGGCAGTTATCCCCCACACTAGGGCCAAAAAGGAAAGAATGAAAATTGTTAAAATTCAAAGCATCTCAAGAATGAAAATTGTTAAAATTCAAAGCATCTCAAGAATGAAAGTGCCAAGCTGATAAACGTGTGAAAACACCAAACAAGTGGGCGTAACAAAGTGAGAAGCGTCGAGGAAATGAAACAGAAACAATCAAATGAAAGAAATTGTCAATCAAAAGCAACAAGCAGGCATAAAGGGAAGAAAACGCCCATCAAAAGTAAAAAGGGCACAAATAAAGTCTGAGATAGCTGCTAGCTATGATAACCCAACGAAAAAGAAAATTTTGAGCCTTCTCCTCTTTCTTTGTTGAGCCCAAGCCTTGGCCCCATTATAACCTGAATGAAGTCCTTTCAGATTGGAGAGTGGAACTTGATAGCGAGAATTCAAGTCTCAAGGGAACAGTCTAATCTCCCTTGAAAATAAAAAGTCATAGCATTGTGCAAACGCTGGCGTCATGCAAAGCAAAAATTCAAATTGGGGCATATCAACGGGTCTTCATCAGCAGCCCTCTAAACTGGGCATTTTGAAGAAAAATCAATGAGGCATCGTCATCAATCTGGGGCATGGGTTCATGATAAGAAATCTTGTGTTTTGATAAAATAATAGATTTGAATGAACATCACTTGATGGAGTAAAACAATCACAAAATCCAAATCCAATTTTATTATGACAATTTCAACATCAATGGTGAGGCATGTCTGCCATCTTTCAGAACTTTGAGTCAGCATGAACCATCGAGTCAACATGGTCTCCCATATTCTTCGACCTTTTTAGTCTTAGCGAAGTCCACTCCTTTGTCTAAAAGATCGATCAAATTCCTCGGTCTTATCTAAGTCCACTTTTTTTGTCAAAAAGGTCAATCAAATTCCTCGGTCTTGCTAGTCTTAAGATTTGCCTCAGTATCAAAAGAGTCAAAACGTTTTGGTCTTGTCTATCCTCGATTCGTGGAAGCAATTTCGATGCATGGAAGAACTCGTGTTCAGGTACATGATCAATTGATCGCCAAAACCATCAACAGAGACGAGAAAGAAAAATAGAATTGAGATCGTCATCCGTGGAGGCACATCAACCCCAAAATTGGGGCACGACAGCCCAATACTATCTATCGAGGGAGACATACACCCAAATCCAAGACTAGGACATAAGAGCCTAAAAACCCCAAAACAATCCAAAAACCCAAGCCCTGCCAAGCTCAAACTCAAAGAAAGACAGTAAAGCAAAAGAGCTACCCCATTGAGCCTCCTACTGTTTAAAGAAGGAATATTGTCGTTGTAGTTATCAAGTGTCGATGTATGAGCCACACATAATGTTACCCAAAAAGGCAACCTAGAGGGGGGGGGGGGGGGGGGGGTGAATAGCGTTGCTAACAATAATGCCTAATTAAAAATTACTAGACAAAGCAAATAAATAAATAATTTGCACAAACAAAATATAAAGGAGTTAAGGGAGAGAGATATCACACAGAGATATATAGTGGTTCGGTCTGAGCTTTGTCCACTGCTCAGCCTAGTCCACTGGCCTAAGGAGTCGCTGTTTTACTAATCCAACAACCAGCTTTTGGTGCCGATTAAACCTTACAACCGCAACGCTAACTTTCCCGAGGAGTTAGCCAAACCGCTAGAGTTTTATCTCCCAAACTCTAAAATCACCCACAGAACAAAACCCCGTTCTGTGGTAGCTCACTGAGAATTTTTCTAACTCTCAATACAACACTGATAAGAATTTTTGTAGTGTGGAAGAATAAATCTCTCTCAAAGAGTAGATATACAAATTTGCTCACAAAGCTCTCAAAGTAGTAATATGAAAATGAAGTGCACAAGTGAATATTGCTCTGATTGAAATTGCTCTGAGATTGCTTCGTACTTCGTTATGTTTTTTCATCTTCACGAGTTCCTTTTATAAGAAAAAAAATATGAACGTTGCAATTTTCCCGTTGAGCTGTAAATAATGCTTGAGCAGAAAGTGCTTCTCCTGAACTAAAAAGGAGATCTTCCTTCAATGCTAGATCAGTCTGTTGAGCCGTAAATCTTCTGGCAATATTTGATCTGAATGTTTGTCTGTCATAAATACTGAACTTCAGAGTCAACAATGGCGAAAGAGAGCTTCAGTGGTTGTCTGTTACTCAAGCGTTCATGAGCTTTAAATGCGTAGCCCAGAAGTCAAGAATTCAGATTCGGACAAACAGTAGAGAACTAGTAAGAAAAAATGAGCCAACTAGTGGTGACTTTGGACCGAAATCAGTATGAGCCAAAGGACTTCCTTTATAGGAAAATATCAACGTGGGCATTAAATCATTATTTGCTTTGAAAACAAAAACTGATTGATAAGTTGTACAAAATGATTTAAAAAATACATAAGCATTAATAGAGCTTCTCCAAAGTCAATAATGGCTGAGAGCTTTCGTGCCATTTTCTATTGGAATAGAAAATAATCTAGTGTGGTCAAAACATAATTCTTTGGACCAAAGGCACTTATTAGAATTTTCTTCATCGACCACGTTTTAAAAAAAAATGTAGTAGAGCACTACTGTACACATGCATATGTTGGAGCCAAATGAAACTTTTTAGAAACTCAATTTCCTTGGAGCTAATCATGTGAAAATGATTGGATAAACATTGTTTTTAGGAAATCAATTTTGTCATAAAAAAATATAATCAAAATCAATTATTTCTAACACATAATCATCCCGCGGGACAGCTTTTCAATCAAACCGTCCTATGGGACAATATTTCAATTAGTTTTGAGTTAGATCCCTCACCCCGTTGTCTAGAGGGTAGATTAGTTACTGTTGATTTAAGTTCCCTCGCCATGTTGGCCAAGGGATAGATTTCTTGCTGTTGCTTGGAGATAGATTTCTCACCTGTTGTAGCCGCCTAGTTGGCGCACCCTAATCATAGCCGCCTAGCTGGCGCACCCCAATCATTTTAGCCACCTAGCTAGTGCATCAATCATATCAAGTTGTTAGTTGTCTAAATCACTAAGTTAGTGATTTTAATCAGTTGATTTGAGTATTTGTTGTTGATGAACCGTCGTGTCGCTAAGTCCATCACATAAATGTGTTTGGTTCAGTAGCGTATTGATTGCCTTTTTGCTCAGTAAGTAATCACATTTCCTCGATTGTCTCGTTGCTCAGTAGACAATCATCTTATCATTGGCCATCTTGTTACTCAAGGGATAGCCACAGTTAGATTTAGCCTCCCCATTGCTCAGAGGGTAGCTCCATTTAATCATGTCACAGTATGAGTTGTTTTAGCCACCTAGCTGGTGCATACATTCACTACAAGAAAAAACACATTCGGTGACTAAGATTTTGGTCTCTAAAAGGCCCTATTTAGTCACAAAATGTATACTGTGACCATAAAAGATTTGGTCGCCTAACCCTACTCGCAGAAAGGTTTTTGTGACCAAATTTCTTGTGGTCACTGAAGCATAACATTTAGTGATCAAAACATGGTCACTGAATGCCCTTTTCGGTGACCAAATTGATTGGTCGCTTATACTTGCTGGTCACTGAATGATTTTATCGGTGACCAAAAAAGTGGTCATTATTTCTTGTAGTCACTGAAGCATAACATTTAGTGATCAAAACATGGTCACTGAATGTTCTTTTTGGTGACCAAATTGGTTGGTCACTTATACCTGCTAGTCACGGAATGATTTTTTCGGTGACCAAAAAAGTGGTCATTATTTGTGCACTTTGTAATGACCAACCAGCATGATCACTAAATGAATAAATTTTTCGGTGACCAAAAAAGTGGTCATTATTTGTGCACTTTTAATGACCAACCAGCATGATCGCTAAATGAATAAATTTTTCGGTGACCAAAAAAGTGGTCATTATTTGTACACCTTCAATGACCAAATGTTTTGGTGACCAAGTACTTTTCTAAAATTATTTAGTCACCATTAGTTTAAATAATATAATTTTAAAATTGTTTTGGGCATTAATTATTCATATTTTTATGAATCCCATCCAAAATGACTTTTCTTTTGCCATTTTAGTTTTACACAATCAAATACGTGCTTTAGAATCAATAGTAAATCCAAATCATAATTTAATTTTTAACAATCATTCAACATCCTTATATTATAGTCACCATAATCATACTTACAAATACTAAACCATGCATTATCCTAATGTCATAACCGTCTACCAACCTACACAAAATATATGGACCACAAAAAGTATTGTTCTGAATAGACATCATTGAAGCAAAATGCATCCATATCCAAAATATGCCCAAGCTCCAAAGAAGTCCACTTTAATCTGTAATGGCACAAATAAATGCAATTAATACCCATTAAGAGACAAACGTATAATCTGTGTTCACCACAATGGTATGGAAGAATATGCACCCCGAGAACTACAATATGCATACATAAACTTTATCTATAGAAAGAAAAAGAAAAAAAGAAGGATCCCATGCGTTACATCATAACAGGACTTCCATTCTCATCATGAAACAAAGGCATTATGAAATCAAAATTAAATTGTAGAGACTTTTCTTGGACTCTTTTTTGCAACGTGTACGACAGTTTCTTGCATCTATGACTAAGAAATAAATGTGTGATTGGCACTTATTGGACACTTACTAACATATGGGTATCAAGGATTTCAAAATTCGACACATCTCTGTGATATACAAAGTGGAAGACAGTGACTCTTACAAATAATCATATTGCAATTCACTTGCAATGTTAGAAAGATTTCTTGAGGATTCCTACCTGTTTCCAGGCCTATTTATCATGGAAATTAGGGTTTCGTATGTTGTAGCCTGTAGGAGCTTCAGATGGGGTTTCCAAATTGAAAAATATAAAAGCAATTGGATTTACTTTAGGATTATAGGGATTTTACGCGAAAGGTTTGGTTTGTTCAAACTCAATCAAGTCATAGGCAGCTGGGGAAGATGGGAAATTGGGCTACAGTTTTCGGTTTTGATCATTCAGGCCCAGTGAACTTGATCCATCATTCTCTTGTACTCTCTCCATGCATTTTGCTCTGGGAGGCTTTCCATTATCCTATATGATTGTTCACTTCCAGAGGAAGTCGTACATTCATGATCCTTGACGACAAGGGTTTTGAGTATTCATAGTAAAAGTGTGCACCCAAACCTCATGGGTGCCTGGGTGGTCAGTTATTAATTTAATTTACCCCAGATAATTGCTTATAACGACAGCTAATCAAGAAAAAGATATACTGATACATCAAATAATTTACACACATCTACGAACAGACTATGCTTAGAAAATATAGGCAAATACTAACATGAACAACCAATAATAGAAAGGGGGGGATCCCTGCATCACACTTGCACCCTTAGCAAGCACCACAATAACACAATCACGCACATTTCAAGGGGGGATGCAGGGGTATCCCACTTGCACCCTTAGCAAGTATAACAAAAAGGAATGTGAAATATTACCGCAGGGAGCGAGCAAATCAGCAATCTCCAAAAAGCCAAAAGATCAGTGTCCAAAAAGCAAAAAGATCAGCAATTTCCTTGTTGATCATTCAAGCAAAATGCATCCATGTCAAAAACATACGCTCAGGCTCCGAAGAAGTTCTCGTTAATCTGTAAAGGCACAAATAAGTACAATTATTATCCAGAAAAGAAAACACATATATGTGCAAACAATTCAAATCATAATTAACTTTCTCAGTACAATTATTATTCCATGGAGTGTCACTAATCAATAAAAGTTCCAAAAATAAGGTACGAGAGACAACATGCATGTGCAATTTGTTTAAGTGTACAAAATCAAACATATTCCCAACCATGGCAATAACTTCTTGTTTCCTGCCCCCTCCTTTTTTAACATTACTCTTTCTGTAAGAGGCTAGTAGTTCTAATCATGCACCCTTGCACAAGAGCTAAGTATACTTACCAACGATTAGAGTGACCACTGGTCAAAGAGTTGAGACCACCATGATGGATAGATGAACCATGTGTTTGTTTTTTTCTCTCCATTTCGCGCTCTCTCTTCTCCTCCTCACGCTCCCTCTTTGCCTCCTTGCGCTCCCTCTTCGCCTCCTCGCGCTCCATCCGGATCTGCTCCATCTCAGCTTCACGTGCTCTTTTTTCCTCCTCGCGCTCCGTCCGGATCTGCTCCATTTCTGCTTCACGTGCTCTTTTCTCCTCGTCGTGCTCTATCCGGGTCTTCTCCATCTCCGCTTCTCGTGCTCTCTTCTCCTCCTCGCGCTCCATCCACATTTTCTCCATATCAACTTTAAGGTTGACCAACTCCTCATCATGTGCACGTGACACAACATTAGGTGTAGGAGAACATGAAGAAGGTTTGGGCCCAACCCCAAACCCCAATATGTACTTCTTCCTCTTCCCAAGCACCTGTGTAGACATCTCCTCCGTTGTCATTTGCACACCGGACTGAGTGCATTCTGCTCGCACTTGTAGCATCTCTGTCTGTAAGTGTATAAATAAGAGATTAGAAGCACCAGCAACAACAATCTAGAAGCAAAACTTAAGCAGCATTGCAGACAGGATAAGTGTAAAATACTAGGATACGTACATGTTTTGCAGTGCAAATAGGAGAGATCCACTTTTTATCCTTGTTCGTATGAGTTTCTCATACACTTCAGGAAAATCCTTGTCCTTGGAGCCACCATTCTCTACCTATGAAGTGAAATTTACATTAGCATAAAGTCACAACAAAAATACAAGGAAAAAGTATGAAGTAATGACAGTGTTAATGCCACAAACAGTTTTTTAAGTTTCACGAAAATGAACAAACGTAATTTGAAAAACTAAAGTGAGATTACAGAAATAGAAATTTCTCATGAAAAAAGGTAGAAATTAAAAAATTGAATGCACTCTTGATCAACCATGCAACACCGATTCAGTGGTGCAGAAACTAGGGCAACAATCAAAGAGAAAGTATACAATTACAACTGATCACATTTAGTGTCTTTATTACTTTATAAGCCAGATCTCAGCCAATAGGCTTCAAGACATCTTACCTCTAATTATCAGCCAAAATCAGTCTGTATATGCCCTTGCTCTGTTTTCCCTTTTGGTGGTTAATACATCTTAAAAGATAGATATTCTTTCCACAAATTGCTAGCATATCAGAACTATATAATGTGCATAGGTGTGTAATGATGCAGGTTGATGTCACTAAATAGACTACCTGAATTATTGGACTGCGCCAAAGAAGCTGCATCACCCAAATCATCTAAATTCTGTGGTAAAAGCTCTTGGGGCTGAGATGATTCAAGAGTCTCAGTTGGGCTCAATTGTGACGGTGAAGGCATAGACAGCCTCCCGGTCGAAGCCTTCTTCCTAGGAGGCATGAATAGAACTGTAGAATATGGTTCGAAGCACAAGTTATTAGTTGTATATAATGCTGAAAATTATCAAAAACAGAAGTGCAACTGAGTATTTAAGAAAACTAAATTGAACCTCGAATAGAAACTTAACACAAAAGACTTCATACCTTCATTATTAGATTGCGCCAAAGAAGCTTTATCCAAAGCAATAGAATCCTGTGGTGGAAGCTTTTGGGGCTGAGATGATGCAAGAGTCTCAGTTGGGCTCAATTGTGATGGTGAAGGCAGAGGCCTCCCAGCCGAGGTCTTCTTCCAAGGAGGCATGAATGAAACTGTAAAATAGGGTTCGAAGCAGAAGTTATTAGTTGTACTTGTATATAATGCTAAAAATTATCAAAAACAGAAGTGCAGCTGAGTATTTAAGAAAACTAAATTCAACCTCGAATAGAAACTTATCACAAAAGACTTCATACAAAATTAAGCCGGCAATAATCATACATTTGACACATGGACACCAAATATCATCCCCAAGGCCTACGTTTGCCTTTGCAAACTCAATAAAAGAGTTCACCCCTTCTCTATACTCTTTACATTTTATTCTATTTTTTATGGTCATCCAACTCTTATCCATTTTTTTATCACCTACAAAAAGCAAGTTTGTTCAAATTAAGAAACATGCATTTCTATTAACAGAGACACAATCCAGTGTCGAAGTAATAGAGACAAATAAACTAGTGAAATAAGAAGGTATAGTTTTAATCTAGCTAATGAGCCCATAATGTTTAAAATGGGATGTTTGAACTTAATCGATCAAGAACACACAGAAAACATAAAGTGATTCTATTTGAACCGAGGAAAGAATTATTCTAGTTTTACTTGACACAAGTTTACCCATTTATGAAAGGACAATTAAGGACAATAGATCATAATTCTTTATCCGCCTAGTGAATTGATCAAAACTCACAAACATTACCAAAAAAACTCAAGCTCAACTAGTAAGTATTGGTGTAAGGGACAATAAAAACCTGAGAGCGATTGTCGTGTCCCACAACAATGATCCCGAATATGCGGCTTGCAGTGACAACAAGGTTTCCAACAGCGCTTGTCCTTCAACATCCAACAACATCAATGTATTAGTTTACACATAACTGGATACTAGAGACAAGCAATTCTAAAAAATTGTACTAGCATGAGTTGAAAAACGAATATACTGTCCCAACTTCTCCTTCTCCTTCAGGATTTCAAGATATAAACGAAGTACTACATACCAAAAAATTAAGAAACACAAAAACATGAAAATGTAACATACTTCACTAATTAGAAATGCAATAAACATATATTAAAACCCCACCTCATACTTTATTAGCCCATAACTACAGTATTATAATAAAAGAAAGCTTACAATAAAACTTAAAGAGCTACATCCACTAAAGTCAGTACAAATCAAAACCCACAACAAATGAAGCGCAATGAAAAAGAACCTCGCGAGTTGCTAAGTATATCCGTGTTTGTTAAAATCTGCCACTGTTCTCTTAAAAAACTCTTGCTTATTAGAAAATCCTTCATAGATCTTAGATTTAACACACACACACTCATGCATGAAGAGAAAAATCGCACACACTCAGAGAGAGAGAGAGAGAGAGTATGATTTCAGGGGTTTCACACCAAATTAGTTTTGAGTAAAGGGGTAAATGATGAATATGGTCTAGCAGAACAATTTGAGGGCTAAGTACTAATAAATTTTCATAAAAACAAAAGCAAATAACCAATGTGGTATACCATAAGCCCTTATTAATATAATCATCAATGTGAGAGACAAAAGGATTAAAGCTTGATCTATCTGTAAAATCTAATCATCAATGTGAAATGACTAAGGTATAAGGTAGACACCTATGAGGTAAACCTAGATACCGGCAACCACCCACAAGCCAGAGGTATTACGGGTTATGTAGTTGGGTGGACAAATGAACCTATCATCAAAATTAAGAATGCTGTTCAAAAAAAAAAAAAAAAACCCTTATTAATCACCACACTTGAAAAAACACTTCAGAATTTTGTAAAATACAAAACATTTGCTAGTTTAAGGGAGAGTAAAAACCTGTATGCTAGTCTTTCATGTCTAACAGAAAGAGGCGACGAGTTCGGAGATTTCGCGAGTTCCGAGAATGCCTTCGGTGTTCGCGAGTTCCAGCAAAAGTTGTGGGGAAACAAATCTTCGGACAGATGTGTCGGCGACGATGGATGACGATGGTGGAGACAGTGGATGACGATGGCAGAGACGGTGGATTTCGATGGTGGATGTCGATGGTTTCACTGCCCTAGAGATATAGAGAGAGTGAAAGAATAAGTGAGCCACTGAGCCCTTTACTTTCCCTTCTGAAACATTTAAGCTTTGACCATATAAAATTGTGTCGTTTCTCTCTTTCGTTTCACTCATTTTTACTTCAGTGACTAAGTGGTCACCAAAAATATTAGAATGGCGCCTAATTTTCCCACCAAATTGGTTTGGCGCACTTCACGAAATGGTTTGGCGCCCTTAATTTCAATTTCGGGAGAAAATTTTGGGTACTGAGAGGGTATCACGTGGTACCCTCTCGGCACATCTGGGCCGTCCAAACAATGCAACCAACGATCCAGATTAAAATCTCATTCGGATTTAAAAAAAAAATAGAAAAGAAAAGAAAAAATATGTTTTCATCCGAGTCGTCCGATGCATTTTTGGACGGCTCGGATGTGCCGAAGGGGCACCACGTCACCCATACCCTGTTTGCACCCAAAATTTTCTCCAATTTTGTAGGCTTTTTAATGTATCTTTGGTGACCAAAATTTAATTGCTCCCTGAAAGTTTGCTTCGATGACTATTAGTAATCACAAAAAATGAATTTCATCAATCTGCAAATTATAATAGAATGATATTTTTCGTCCAATCAATTGTCTAATGATACGCGATTAACTTCATTCTAGTACAAAATAATCTAATCCATATTTTGTAAAAGATAGACAGTTCTGATAGTAAGAAAAAAAAAAAGATCTCAGGTGGAGCTCAGGTAGTGCTTTATAAGGCTTTAATGCCTCCGGAAGCATTAACGTCTTCTGACCATGTAGTTATCAATATTCGATGATTTTGCAATTTGGTGAAAATAATGGAATAAGTCAAATGTGAAATCCTAACGGTTCAGATCAATCACTATAAAAATATACTCGACAATAACCTTTACAATTTATACGTTCAACTTACTTAGTAGTGAACTAAGTATTGTGCAGTAATAGAATGTACAGTAGCAATACGACTGCGACACAATCACGATGATCGATATGGTTGATTTTATTGTACTTATTGATTAAATCACTCATGTAAAATTTTGGCTCGATCGGGTCTAAAAAGTCCATTCATCAGGATGCAATTGATAGTAACTAAGTCACGTGTAGTAGTTATATATACAATGGCCACACAATAGCAATACAATCATAAGGATCGAAATCGTTGATTTCGTTGTTAAGGTTGATTAAATCACTCATGCAAAATTTTGGCTCAATCCGGTTTAGAAATCCCCTTTATCGGGACGCGACTGATAGTAAACTAAGTCTTGTGCCATAGTTGGATGTATAGTAGACACATGATCACAGCTCAATCATGACGATCGAGATCATTGATTTCGTGGTGCTTGTTGATTAAATGATTCATGCAAACTTTTGGCTTGATCGGGTTTAAAAAACCCTTTCATCGGGATGGAGAATATTTCCCCTAAAAGTGGCGCTAAACAAAATTTATTCAGTGACCACAATATTTTGTTCACTAAACACAATTTATTCAGTGACCGTAGGATTTTGGTCGCCAAATTGATTATTCAATGACCAAATAAATTGGTGGTCACAAAATGTCCTACCTATGGTGAGTAGATTTTGGTTAGTCATTAAAAGTCCTATGATTAGTGACCAGATTTTAGTTAGTCACAGAAGGATCTGAACAATTGGTGACCAAATGCAGAATTGGTCACCAATTTTTCACACCTTTCTATGACTAACCATAATCTGGTCACTAATTATAGTACTTTCAGTGACTAACCAAAATTTAATCACCATTGGTAGAACATTCTATGACCACCAATTTATTTGGTCACGGAATGACCAAGATTTTGTGACCACCGTATTTTTGGTCACCATTTGGTTGTTTTCCGTGACCAAAACGCAATTGGTCACCAAAACTGGTCACTAAAAGCGTTATTTCTTGTAGTGATTTGAATGAGTAGTTGGTTGTATTTAATTGATTCATTTGTTTAGCGTTTCACGACCTGGGAAGGCTCGTTGATCTGCATAATTATGATTCGTTTGTTTGGCGTTTCACGACCTGGAAAGGCTCATTGATTCACATAATTTCGTTGGTGTTGTTTGGCGTTTCACGACCCGGGAAGGCTCGTGGATTCACAAAATTTCGTTGGTGTTGTTTGGCGTTTCACGACCCGGGGAGGCTTGTTGATTCGCATGATTTGATTGTTTGGCATTTCACGACCCGGAAAGGTTCGTTGATTTGCATGATTTGTTTGTTTGGCGTTTCACAACCCGGGAAAGCTCGTTGATTCGCATGATTTGATTGTTTGGCATTTCACGACCCGGGAAGGCTCGTTGATTTGCATGATTCGTTTGTTTGGCATTTCACGACCCGGGAAGGCTCGTTGATTTGCATAATTTTGTTTGTGTTGTTTGGCGTTTCACGACCCGGGAAGGCTCGTTGATTCGCATGATTTGATTGTTTGACGTTTCACGACCCGGGAAGACTTGTCGATTCGCATGATTTTGTTTGTTTCATGGGCGAGGAAAACCCGTTGAACTTATTTGCACATGTCCCCAAGAACTACGCCGATCTGATCCTACAATGGGGTACGGGGTACGTAGGCAGCCTGAGTGGCGCGACCGTGATTTTTAATGTTTTCCTTTGCAGCTTGAGAAAGGCTCAGGGAACGAATCGGGATGTCTCTGTCTTAGATGTAACTCGTATCAAGCAATGATGCGGAGTTCCATCCAAGAGGGGCAACTGTAGACACCCCGATTTTGACCCGAGAAACTTATCAAACATCCCCATAGATGAAAATGCCCGATAAGAGCACACAAGGCTTGATTGTGAACTTGGAAACCCCTCCAAAACCTATTCAAAATTAACCCGAGCCTACACCACCTTCTAGTACATTCAAAACCCTATTTATTGATATATAATATGTCCCAATCCGTTTTGAAATGAGGGAGATATGCACGTTTTACCAAAATAACTTATTTTCCCGACCTTCTGAGGGTAAAATGGTTACATATTTTGATGTACAAATCATATTGGGTTCAAATCACTTGGGTTAGAAATTAGACTTGACAAAATTTCCAACGCTTCAAACCATGCACAAAACGGAGTTCGGTAGCACCCGGAATGGCCCCGCGAAGTTTGGAATTTTGTGTAGTCTCTTAGTCCAGGCGCCTGGATTCCCCAATTCCAAGCGCCTAGACTCAATCCAGGCGCCTGGATTCCCCAATTCCAGGCGCCCATAATCACTTCCAGTGGGCAATTTGCAACTGGTTTTTGATGAAACTATGGGCTCCTCCCTACATTGTCCCACGTTTTCTTCATTCCAAAATCCCTCCAACAGATGATCCTTCCACAAATTTGAGTTCAAATTGCCATTTCCCTCTCTTTTTTTTACCCAAAACTCCCTCACTCTCTCTCTATATAAACCCCCCTCCCACTCCATTTCAAGAAGATCAACTCCCCTCTCTCCCATACTGTTACTCTGCTGAATTTGTTCATGAAATACCATCCCAAACTAGTCCCACTTTGTTTCACTCACCTCTAACCTCAAAACCCATTTTCTTTACACTTTAGCACAACCTACCCTCATCCTCCACAACCAAACTTCAACCAAAACACCTACAATCAGTCCTATATAGTTCCAGAAGCTAAAATCCAGTTCACACAATCACCAAAAATCATCTAAACAACCTTCCGAAATTCAATCAATCAAGTTCTAAGAGGTAGTTTACCTACCAACTGTGTTCAAGGGCCATGAGGGGACACCATTTGAGTTCTTCATACTAGTTAAGGGCTTGGAAAAGTCTGAAACATTACAGAAAGAAAGTTCATTTTATGCACCTGCATTAGGTCCAGGCGCCTGGACTTGCTTAATGCAGGCGCCTGGACTCCTCTCCCATCTCTATGTTTTATGTTTTCCTTATTCATATAGGCTTGTTTGCAACACTCATCTTCATCATGGATAGTTAGCATCATTTCATAGTCATATCTTCACTCTATTGATAACTCGG
Source organism: Vaccinium vitis-idaea (assembly GCA_963854785.1). Lineage (NCBI taxonomy): Eukaryota > Viridiplantae > Streptophyta > Magnoliopsida > Ericales > Ericaceae > Vaccinium > Vaccinium vitis-idaea. Next base: position 16,261,133 of record OY978225.1, on the reverse strand, counting down.
TGACATTTTTTTTTAGAGCAAAAGTCATAAGAAAATGAAAAGAAATACGAGAAAAGTGCTTGCATAAAATCATATGTCATTCATAAGTCAAGTTAGTCAGATCATTAAAGTTTAAATGAGTTTAGAAGAGTTTTCCATGTCATCTATGCATTTCTATAATTGTTAGGGCTCATTGTAGATACTCTTATTGGATCATTAGTAAGCATTCCTCTCATCTCTTCATTCTACAAACATAAGCTGACCCAAAAGAGCATAAAATATACATGAACATGATGTACCAGATCAGGGGTATGTTTGATGCATCTCATTTCATCATTAAATCATCCAAGATCATGTTTTTCAAAGCTCTAATCATGCCATGAAGTTGATCTTAAGGTTCATTTCATCCATAGAGTCATTTAATATCATTTAGAATGTGTGTGAATGAGTAAAGAGCATTACACTTGGTACTTACTGTGGAAAATGAAGTTTTGAAGTTGTTGTCTGGTATGCCTTCCAAGCGCCTGGATTCACCCATTCCAGGCGCCTGGATTCACCCATTCCAGGCGCCTGCATTCAATCCAGGCGCCTGGATCTGCCTAATCCAGGTGCCCAGATTGCCATCCAGGTGTGGCAGGTGTAATGTTTGTGATCAGTTTCTGGAGCATCTCAGGACAGTTTGAAGACAATTTAGTCAAGTTTCAATGCCTTATGCATATAGAACATCCTCACATGACACAAGCACAAACATCTACTTTCATTTCATTAATTTTCTTCATGCACTTATGTGTTCTTGCATGAATTTGTGATAAGAGTTCATTCAAATAACATTTTCAAAATCCCATAAACATTGAGTAGAGACCGGTGGTTGTGCCGGGCGGGAAGGGTGCTTTAAATTCCTTCCTCTCTCGTAACCTAGCTCCCGGACCCGAGAAATATCATTTTAAAGACCAGTGAAAACATTTTTTTTATACCAAGGGTAAAAGAGTCATTTTTCAAATGATTTCTCGGGTACGGTCCTCAAACCCGGGTGGCGACTCCATTCAACCAATCGAAACCGTTTTCCAAACAATCAATTTCGTGGACAACGCCGCGGGGTGTTCACACCTACATTTACTCCATGTAACCCACACCCAAAAAACCCCCAAACCAATTTACTCCATACAACTCACAAAATGAACCTAAACTACCGAAAATACCCTTAACCATAAAAAAACCCTAAATCTATCTAACTTCCCCCCCCCCCCCCCCCCTCTCACACCGATCGTCTCTCTCTGTGTCTCTTCGCCTTCTGCCTAGCCACCGCCGACCTCCACCGGTCCTCTCTCCATTCTCTCGTCTCTCTCTCTCTCCACCTTCTGCCACCGCCATAGCCACCGTGACCGCCATAGCCACCACCACCGCCACCGTCGATCCTCCACCGTTGAAACAGTCCGGTAAGTGTCTCCTCTCGTCTCTCTCTCCCTCGTTCGCTACTCTCTCTCTCTCTCTCGTATTCGTATATATGTGTATATATAGGTGTTTTTTGCACTTTGAATCTGAGGAGTTTGAATGGATATATATTTTTTGTATATATGTGTCTATTGCGAACTAATATGAGGATTTGATGATCGAATTGAACAATGTGAGTTGTTGGATTGGGGTTTGGAATATACATTGTCTGTTAAATTGAGTTCGGGTTTTGACCCACTTGTTCATGTTTTCGTACTTTGAATGTTGAAATACACTCCAAATTTCGACAACCACATGTCGATTTACACTCCAAGGTCGAATTGGCTATTTTCGGCATCCCCATGTCGAAATTTATACCTCTATGCATCTTATTAATGTCGAACCAAGTTGTGAAATTTGTGGCAAAATTGGGGATTGTCTATGTTAAACATCATCATGTTGCAATTTAACTATGTTTTCGACAAATTCATGTCGAATTTATGCCTCTATTCATCTTCATGTCGAACGAAGTTTGCATGCGACCTTAGATTGTATCGTAGATGGTGTTGCCCCAAGCGTAGGGCTAGGTCGACGGTAGCATAATAACCGGTAAGACCGGGTGGAATCCACAGGGACCGAACGCACCCGGCGTGAGAGTTGTCTTGCAAGTGTAGGATTTCGGTCTTGAAGCGGCAAACTTAGTTTGTGATTTGTTTCACTTTTGGAGTTTGGTGGAATTCTCTCGACTCGAGAACGACTCGGAAGATTAAAAAGACTAATTAAACTAAGGCAAAGTCTAGAGGATTTTAACAACCATGACCAAAGCTAATCCGTTCCTCTCTTGATTACCGGCTCGGGGCATCGTTAAATGCCCCCGAACGGAAGATTTAGATTTTAAAACCATTTACAAGAAAATGTGTTTACCAAAGATTAGGATTTTTCGGTTCATTTGGCAAACGATTAAGTTGGCATCGCCCTAAACATCACACGTGCCAAGTAGCCAAACTCTTGGCTACGTGTAATTTTAAAATAATTTCTTAAATGATCTTGTAAAAAATCAACTCAATTGGATAATTACAAATACTTGATCCAATCTTTTATTTTTTTCATTCAGAGATTATGATCAAAAGTACTAAATGAATTTTGAACAAAAGTTTAATAAGTGTCTGTACGGTATCCTCTTAATATAAACAGTAGATATTATACCTCTTGTTAAGAAGATCATTTATTGAAAAAATTATCTTGATAAGACATCAATAGGTATCAAAACGCAAAAATTAATTTAAAAATATGAATTGTGCACACATATTTTACAGTCGATACCTGAATGTCATCATGCATTCAGTGTCCCTCCCCAAAAATGATAGAACCATTCCCATTCATATACCCATTTACATGTAATCTGTTCACATAATTTATGGTCCCATATTAATTTATGATCTCATACATTGATATGCCACTAACACCATGTGATGGTGACCCAATAAGGGCCCCAAATGTGGGTAGTAGTGGACCCAGAAATTTTCTATAATTGGGGCACATAATCATTCATCATCTTAGAAAAAGACTCGCCTTTAAATGCTCAATTCTGTCTAGTTCTTCTAGAGGCATTTTTTTTCTTACTTCCTAACTTAATAAAAGGGCTCGGATTCTCCTCAAACATCGCACGTTCATATGGCATGACTTCTTGAATAGAATGTCCACACAATAATCTATGTTCATCGGAAACTCTCAACCACTTCATCAGAATACTTATATTAAAAAAATAGACGGTCTAACCATTTTTTTTTGTAAAAATAATTTATCCTTATCAAGTTGTTAGAGGTTTCCGATCAAATTGAATTTTGGTGTGAACAAATTATTTGATGATCTCTACAGTATGAGCGTTTTGAATCATCGGTTAAACATCCAAATGTATACGAATTACACTATCAGTTCTAAATTGAACCAGAGAGAGAGAGAAGTGGAATGAAAAAATCATACTAAGTCCGCCCCTGAATGTGGGACACGCATGGCACATGACCCTTGAATTAAGAAATCTTAAGGTTCAATGACTCATCCAGTTCTACATATAAAGAAATCAATAATAGTCATCATCTTGTATTATAGCCTATCGGAGTCCCGAGGGTACTGACTAGATGAGGAAACTTCAAGCCTAACCAAACCCCTAATTACAATATACTCCCTCCGTCCCTTTTTGAGTGATTACTATCGGAATACAATGCAATTTCAAATCCCTAAAAAACATATTTCTTTATATAATTTTTTTTTAAAATTTGGTGCCAAAAAATTTAAAACGTTCTATGGAAGTACATTTTTTAACGTTCACAAAAATACACGTTTCCCAAATGTATTACTACTTAAAAAGGGACAGAGGGAGTAAGTCAAGTCTTAGACCAGATCAATGACCTACCACTCCAGATACACAGTAAAACCCTAGCTGGGTTTCTCGTTTGCAAACTCATGTATTGCCTAAAAATACTCTCCAACCTTGGCTTTGATTCTCAATCCACCAAAATTCTAAACTAGTAAGCCATTCTTCATTCAAGAAGGAAAAAAAACTGACCAAATGCACCTTGTAGAATAAAAGTTTCACTCATCAATACTCTTTGTTTCAACATGAACAGAACTCTCCTGTATAAATTTTGAGGAAAAAAAAGTCCAACACTGATTAGCTTCCCGGATCCGGTTAGGGCCATAATTTTCGCCCCCTTCTCAACCCGTATCTTGTTTGTTCTGGCAGAACTTTGTGCGCATTCAGAATAGGAACAAGAAGTAATGTGAACTGCCTCGCATACAAGGGAAAAAAAAAAAAAAAAAAACTTCATCATGTGGCACATAAAAGAACTGAAGGGGAGGTGCTCATGTAATTCTTTTAATCTTGACAACTTAGCCAAAATGTTTATTACATCTTAGCTTATGATCCAAACATGACTTAAGTTCTAGTTTTATACTATTTTTATAGTTCGGGGAGAGTGCTTTTACCTTCCGCTTATGGACTCTTACTTTTGTTTCCCAACAGCATAGCACTACTTAGTCCCATCTTACTCTGCAACCCCTTGCCCTCAGGGCGTTAAGTATCTCTGGAGAAAGTAAGAATCCAAGAGAAGCAAGCAACTTGACCTTTTTGAGTCGGACACAACAAGCCCTAAGTGCGAGCTCATACCCTTGTACCGACACGTTTGTGAGGTTCACCAGCTTTGCATCCTGCAGCCGGGTCAAGTTTCCCATCAGCATGCACAGCCCAACATCTGAGATTCTGCAATGGCTTAGGTTTATCTGCCACAAGCACATTTAGCTCAGTACTGCTATGAAAACCTTAATATTTCAAGATGCAAAAACAATTGGCTATAAAACATGTCAAAACGTCAACACTAAAAAGATGAACTCATGAGTCTCAAATCGACATTCAAAATACTTACGAACACACCATGTAACAAGGACCTTTAAGATTGATAAGTAGTAACTAGTAAGTAAACCCTAAAATAATTTCCATTGGAACACAATTTGCTGATCAACCCAAGGGCGGAAGTATTAATGGGCTATGAGCTATAGCCCAGGTGAGATGAATTAGGCAAATAAATAAATAAAATTATATGCAAAATTTTAGCCCAATAAATTTTAGCCCACTTCATTTTTTTTTTTAGCCCAACTCATTCTATTCTTTGGTCCAAACATGTGGGTCCAAAACATGTGTGCTTAAATTGGTTTGGAATGTGGGTTCTTACAATCTTACAATGGAACAACAAAAAGAAGGAAGAAAAACTCTCTTGTAGTTGTTCAAACCAAGAGTGGATATATCAGACAGAAAGTGATACTCCTAAGTCCAATATTAATAATTCAATTACCGATGAACTCCTAAAATTCAAAGAGTCGAATATGATGATACTTCAATAGTGTACGATTATTGTACTTTTCTTTTGTGTGTTTTTCAACATTTACGTATTTATGTACAAACATGAGTTAGCCCATAGTAGATTAGATTATTGGTTCCGCCCTTGGATTGACCCAGATAACTCTCTTTTGTTATAGAGTACTATTCTAAACTTGGGAATTACCCATTTTAGACAGTCACACTTGACTAGTTGAGTAGGGAAAAAGATGCTTAACATCCACACACAACCTACTCAATATATAGGTGAAGTGGGTTTTTCGGTCTCCGTCCATATCGTTGCTCAACTTAAGTAAGAATATGGGATATGCGTCCGAGATTTTAGTTTGTCATGCATTATATGGGATACACGTCAGAGATTTTAGTTTGTCTTGCATTAGCCAAAAATGTACAAGGAAAAAAGTTCAACTTCTACGAATCGAAAGAACTGATTTTAAAAACTCAAATGTAGGCACGGTCTATCGTCCTATGACATCAAAATCAGATAAATCCAACTTTTGGAGCAACACACACCCCACAATCTGACCCCAGTACCCCAGGACATGGAACATAGGATCTCTCTTCAAATTTGCTTTTCAAATAAATGGAAAATCTAGTCACTATTATAGTCACCACTGCAACATGATGAGAAGCATGCAATGGGAACCCTGCCTATATGCTGCAGCTAAACTGTTTGTATATCTTTGAATTTGTGTACCCATAGGACTGAACATACATTCCATAGAATATCATGAATGAAGAACAAAACCAACTGAAAAAGATAGAAAGCAAACCTGTTGTAAATTCCATGAGTAGTAGGCAAGAGACCAGAATCCTGAATCATTGATGTTCTCACAATGTTTGAGATCCAATTCCAAAAGTCTCTTGCACCCGGCTGCAAGTGCTGTCAAACCTACGCCCGTGATGTTCACAAGACCACGCAACTCCAAATCAGAGAGTTCCTCCACCTGGCTTAAGTACTGCAGCCCTCTATCAGTAACCTCGTTACAATAAGATAAATTTAGCTTCTTCAACTTCTTGCAACCACTTGATAAAGCAGCTACTTCATCGTCCCCAATTCCAGTACAGCTGAAACAAAAATATAACTGGCCTAAAGAACAATTAAAAACAAAAAAGAGACATCAATAACTGCTTCAAAATAAATGATAATAGATTACTGGTATATTATTACCGGTATAGGTCGAGTTCACGAATCTTGGTGCAGTTTGAAGCAATATGAGACAATCCCTTGACTGATATGTTTGTACAAAGTCCTAATTTCAAGCATAAGAGCTCTGAACATTTGGACAAATATTGGAGTCCTGCAAAAGAAAGGAAAAAGAGAGAACACATTCAAGTAATTTGTCCAAAACCAAAACATTGGTCAATGATAATGATATCTTCTGATCTCCTTTGATGGCTTTGATCATATAAGCAGGAATGGAATATTTCTTGGACTTAGGAATGTACTCAAAATGCCAAAAGGAGCACCGACGCAGATAAGATAATTGCACAATAAGAAGGGAAAAAAAAGGTATGTAGCAAAAATGTCTATATAGGAATTATTAGTACAGGGTCTACAGCCGAGAACTATTAGGTTTCACCTATTTTACTTTAACCCTTTGAATTGTCAAAGATCACAAGGAAACAAAAAAAAAAAGGGCACATTCGAGCTCACCTGCATCATTTACACCAGAGCAATCTGTGAGATCAAGGTCCTCGAGTAGCAAAGAAGATGACCCAAGGAAATGAAGACTCTTCTCCGTGACCAAATTACAAGACTCTACTTTAAGGGATAAAAGACTTCTGCAAGACTCGGCTACTGCTGATACTGCTGCATCAGTTATGGAATCACAGCATGTCAGATTGAGGATTTTCATATTAGGACAAGCAGATACTAGTTCAATAACGCCCTTGTCCGTAATTCCTTTGCATTTGCTCAAACCAATTTCAACCAAAAACTTGCAATTGGTGCCGATAATTTGGAAGATAGATTCTGAAACTCCAGCCCCATCAACTCTAATCCTTTTGAGATTCGTCAATTCCTTCAACCGGTGCAGAAGGGTTGTGGAAAGTTCCTGGTGTATGGGAATTTCCAACTTCAAGCTTAGTATTTGAACCAAAGGGAAAAAAACACAAGTTGAGGAACGAAGTATGAGTACATGTCCAAATTCTCACGAATGGAAATTCACTCACAAAAAAGCAGTAACCCGCATATAGCTGCCTCAGACCACTATGTCCCCTGATGACATAGACTAATCCAAATGAACTGACTTTGTCACACCTTGATACATCCAGAACCTGCAATTTCGACAATAGTACACTAATGAACATGTAAATGTTTTACCACACTAATGGTGGTGTGATCTATATATTTTCCAGCTATTTCGCATTTTCCACCCTTTAATGTAACTGAAAAGCATTTTCAAGAAATGTAACATCTACGAAGATGTCATTGTGCTCACAGAAGTATATCCGACGGCTTGAAACTGAATTTTGATGGTCAAAAAGAAATACTACTTGATAAGTATTCTAGAGATGTGTAAGTGAGGTTCTTGGTAAAGTTAATATTCAAGGAGAAGAATATGTGAGCTAGAGAGGTAAGAATAGTTAAATAATAAGAAATATGAGGGGAATGAAGTGATCTAGAAGAAGGGTGAAGAAAAGTGCAGGTGCGTACAAAAATGACTAATGCAGAAGATTGCCCTCAGACTAATCTATGGCATACCCAAGTGACCTAGAGAATGGGATGACCTCACTAGGAAGAATGTTCTCCTTCCTAACCAGTGAGTACCCACTTTCTCTCTCTAGGATGACACACTTTGTTAAGAATCACCTCTGGGAATTGTGAAGGGAATGTCTCATATTTATAGGCATCTTGGACCAATGATAAGGTGCAAGGCTCTCGTCCCATAATATGAAGACACGTGTCCTTTCCGTACAACCTGACCGCGCAGGTGACGTCACCCACCGCGAGGGCCGCGCACGGCTTTACTCGGACGAGCTACTCCACCCCTGCGTGGAGAACCTCTTATTCTTTTATGGCCATCAAACTGCTGGATCTCTCTTTATTCCCGTTTGGGCAAGGTCGTGACCTGTTCAATCGCGCCGTACCGCAGCTGAGCCTCAAAGGGCCCCTTGGGTCCTGACTTTAGACCAAAGCAAGTATAATTACTTGGGCTCGAATAGACTAGTTCTTCGTGTTTTCGCCCATTTATATGGGCTGCACTAGCCACGTGACTCATGGGTTTTTCTCCATTTATGGATAGCCCATGGTCAGATAAATGTTTCTTCCATTGGGCCTTAGCGGCACACAAATGGAGATACCTTTGAAGGGTAATGCCGCGCCAGTGGACCCTTGTGCGGTATGTGACGCGCGACCTGACCACGTGTCACGCGACCATGCGTGACACCTGTCATCATCTTATTGGATGGTCAACCTTGACTTTGGTCAACTCTGGTAAAAATGCTGACCTTTCCTACAAGCAGTGTTCTAAAAGAAGGTCTAGAAGGCCGAGTACTCGCCGCCTAGGCGCTAGAAGGACCCTCGCCGACTAGCCCGACTAGACTGACTATCCCGACTATCCCGACTAATTGTCTGGCTAGGCGCTAGGCCCTGGAAGCTAGAAGGTGCCCGGCCGCCCTGGGAGCGCCTAGCGAGTTTTAGAACCTTGCCTACAAGATGCATTCAACACATGAACTTATCTTAACAATACTATTTCATTTACCTTTATTCTATGGTTTTGGAAAGTACTTACTTTATCCTTACTTACACCAAGTATCATGTTTCGTTATTGCTGAACTTGGATCTTACTTAACATGATTCCCAAACAATAATAGACTAATGTTATCGACCATGAATAGGAAAACATAGAAAAATGGAAATAGACTAGATCAATTCTTCAATAAGTTGATATATTTCTCTGATTCTATCACATTTCAAAATGAATCACCATCGTAAGTTTGGATACGAAAGTAACAACAAGACAATTCTTATAGAACAAACCATGGGCCACTGATGCGAAAAGTGAGTAAGACATTCCCTTTTGGCACAGTTTTGAAATGGTCACAAATTTTGCAAACATAACCTTAAATTGCAACACAACTATTTTTGTAAAAGGTTTGCATGGAAAAGGTTTCCGATCTTCCAAAAAGAAAAAGAAAGAAAGAAAAGAAAAACCTGCAATTACATTGTTCATCTTCTACATGTTAGAAAAAGGCCCAATCGATTCAACATAGGTTTATGATTTGAATCTCAAATGCATTTTCTCCCTTTTCATAAGGTCCACATGAGTTGGTTCTACATTTGAAAACCTCAAGCCTGTTATTTTATGAAGGCCCCCTTATTGGGGGCAAAAAGTGTCCAGAAAGTTGAAAAACATTCATCATCATATTCAGTACCAAATTTTTTTCATTGTTTTTCCTTTCACAGTGCTCTTAGAAGACTTCAAATAATCCTCCAAAGGTTATAGTCGCAAAAACTGGAGAGAGAATTAATTTGTAAACAGGTAATGACAAAATAACTCCCACTGAGATTTTGCTTTAGGGATGCTCTAGTATCAGAGTAAATAACCCATCCAAGAGATGTGCAATCCTAGTTTTAGTCATAATAGCAGTTGTTTTGGCTTGAACAAAAGGACCACGAAAGTCTAATATGCAATTGATATATAAAAGCTCTTTGGTCATTGCATTACTCGTTTAAACAACATATATCAGCAGTAAGAAAACACCAGCATTCAAAGTAACAAACTTCAGATTCAAAAGAAACTTTGGCGAGGCTAAAATTGGTAAGGAGTAACGACGCAAAGTTCAGATTTCAGACTGCATATATAAGTGCATAAACATATCACTACATCCCCATATCATAACATGTGCATGAAGGTGGAGCTCAGATGTAAAGTTAACTTATTAATTGAACCACAAAGCAGTTTGGCTTCTTTCAATTTTCTTCCAGTCACAACCACCTCATTGTTAGCAATTTACCGAATAACAAAACAAACCAGAAACTGAAACTTAAAACGGATTGGACAGTTTTTAGAAAAAACATATCGATTGGTTTCACATGCGATTTTACATACCTCAACACTAATTTTCTTCATAAGTATAAATCAAACCTGAAGTGAAGGACACCCATTTCCAAGAAAGCCCAGTCCATCATCATCCAACAATCCACACCCCGCCATAACCAACACCTCCAAATTCTGCAATGTTCCAATCGCTTGAAGTGAGTCACTCGCCACCTTCAGTAACAAAAAAGAAAGACATCAAACTCAATACCATATGTGGATATATGTGCATAGAATGAGTGGCTATCATTATCGTCTTTGGATACTATCTAACGCGGATTCTTGTGGACTTACTTCATATCGAGTCTCCATCTCCAACATTTTGGTCGCATTTTTTACCGTTGTGGCTTAGATAATCATTGGCCGTTCAAATCTTAGCCTGCTGAAAATGTCATCTTGTGAAAAAATTAACTGAATGATCGATATGTGAACCAAACGTATCTAGCTTTGTTGAATCTTAAACCTTCACAAATGTGATTGGTCCACATAGCTAATATGATCGAGTTAATTTTTTGCGCGATGACATTGTCATTGGATGACTCCGATCATCGTTATGGTCCCATGACCGTGAAGGCCCACAACGACCCAAATCTGGATGAAACGGGATATAAAGACTCCATCGAAATAGAGACCACATTTTATACTTATTTGGCCGTTCAAAAAACGCAGAAAAAAAGTGACAACCAATCACTTGTCTTATTTCAAACACGGTCAGTGCCAAATATTAGATCCAAATAAACTGCACAAAAAAATGTTATCACTTTTGATCATAGATTTAAGTAGCGGCCACTAAATAGCGGCCACTAAATGGCGGTCTTGTTGCCCTTACACCAAATACCGTGCTACCAAGAATTCACACTCCTACCGGCCGACTCCCAATATGTATCACTAAGTATCCGATTTTTTGCCCGCTGCACAGCTGTTACGGCCAATACTTAGACCGCTCCAGGATACAGCCACTCCAAGTGATCTGGAGCTGAAAATGATTCGAAAAATTCACAACTACTGCACCCATTTACGCAATACTCCGTTACTGCTACACCGGTATGCAATCTGCAACAGCTATTTAAAACCATGATATTGATATAGATATTGATATGTTGCATAAAGAGATACCTTTAGAAAAGAAATGTCAAGGTGTCTAAGCTGAGGACACTTCTTACACAAAAGCCCAATCCCCAAATCAGTAATCTCCAAGCACCACTTCAAACTCAACCTCTCCATCTTCCCACACCCCACCGCAATCTTAGCCAACCCAACATCACTCAACTCCAAGCACTTATCCATCCTCACCTCCCTCAACCCCACCGCACCCGATAACACCGCCGCCTCCCTATCCCCAAACCCACAGCAGTACGACACGTCCACCGCCTCCAACCCTGGACACGACCGGACCAAACACTCAAGCCCGACCCATCTCAGCCCCACCGCCCGACTCAGCACAAGCGTCTTAATCCCCCGAGTCCACTCGTTCGACCCGACGCCGCGACCCAGTAGGATGGTGACCGTGTTGTCGTCGATGCGGGGGCACACGGAGAGATCGAGAGTTTCGAGTTTGGTGTGCTTTCGGAGGAGGGACGGGAGGAATTCGGGGCGGAGGATTTTGAGGTTGGTGCGGTGGAGCGAGTCGACTCGGAGGAAGGATCGGCAGGCGGAGCGGAAGGATTTGCGGTCGGAGGAGGAGGAGGGGAGGAAAGAGAGGACGTGGAGGAGGAGGTCGTCGGTGAGGAGAGAGAGGATCGGAGGGAGGGACTCCATTGGAATTTGTCGGAAACGGAAGGGCCTGTTTTGGAATTATTTTGATTGCTGCTGGTGAGATTTTTGATTGTCTACTAGGTAGGGATGAACAAGAAGTAGAGCAAGCGGAGGTCGAGGGACGAGTTGGACACGGGCGGGTGGTAACGCTGAGTTTGCAACGAGTTCATTGTTTGGCTGGTTGGTTGGGCCGCAGAGGGTTGTCCGATGTTGAAAAAGGCTGGTGGAGAGCTCGTTTTTTAAGGTGGTAGTGGTGGAAGACAGTGTTTGCAGACTGCGGCTATATAGAGAGAGAAAGTGGAGAGATCTAGTGAGAGAGAGAGAGAGAGAGAGACGGTGGGGGTGACGAATTACAGTGGGCGGGGTATTATTTGCCGGAATTGGTTCACGTGACTTTGGATAAAGTAGTACTCCAATTTACCCGAATTAACTTTTTTATTGCAATTTTATTCTCTTAGGGCTTGTTCTCCTATAGATTTTACGTGCATTTTATAAAAATCTCATAAAATGAACATTTTATGAAATGGTGATAAAATGGAATTATTTTTCTAAATGATAAAATGTAGTGGTTTTCCTATAGATTTTAGGAGGATTTTGTGAAAATCTTATAAAATTAATTTTACATTTTATGTGTTGAGATTGGAGTGTGATAAAATATGAAATTTTATTGGAAAAAAATGTGTAGGAGAACAAGCCCTAATCATTTTGGCGTGCATCGGTATTTTTAAGCTACAAGTCTTCGAATCAATTTTTGTGATTTAAGAATACTGAAAATATTATATCATAACAAATTACATAATTACATCTAGGACGTTTTAGGTGTTGATTGAACAGAAGTTTCGGTATTCATTAAAAAAAATTCTATATTTAGGACAAGTCATTTCTTCTAATTAAGTGGATTAAATGACTACTTGTCAAAAAAAAACAAATGGACTAAAGGAAATTTTTAGTGAAAAATAGGTGCCTTTTGTCATTACGACAAACAAAAAAAAAAAAGAAGCATGAACGATCCTTTAAGGCACTTTGACTCCAATCAAAATCAAAATCAAAATCTAGTAGTAATAAATAACTTTTTTTTGTCATTATTTCTAAGTAACTGTCTCTATATTCTAACATGTATTCATATTCTGATATTCACTTTATATGAACTGTTTTTTTTTAAAAAAAAAAATAGTAAGATTTTAGCTTTTACTTTTCAAAGTGAACGTATATTTTACATATCTCCAAAAAAAAAAAAAATACAGACTACTCTATAGTATTTTTTTATTTGGCAAAAAGTTACAGTATTGTTCCTTTTATATGAAATATATACGGAAAGGATAATAAAATTTATTTCACATGCATAAGATAACAGAATGTTCAGACAAATGTGCATTTTTTGTGTTTTCTTTTTGTGGTTTTGTTATATTCGTTCCAAATCATACTGAATTAATCATGTTGTTTTGTTTTATATAATTATTTTCAACCTCGCTCAGTATTTAACACTATTTTTTTAATTTCATTTACTGTAAAAAATTACTGTAATTCTTTTCAAATATGTACTCTCTCAGTGTTTGTTGATCTGTTTTAGGAATTTCAAGTGTTTTTAGGGACATCATAATTACACTACACCTTGAAAAACTTCAACTTCATATTTTACCCTTCTATTATGGTGTTATGTGGATCGACCACATAAGTTGATAATTTTAATTTTAGAAAATAAGTTAAAAGGTAGTAATTAATATATTCTAGTCTTATGACTTTTTGAGTTGGACAATCTTCATAGAACAGTAAAAAAATATTTTTGTGGAGGGCCTCCTCCCCCACCAAGAATACACTCATAGAGAATAACTTCTTTGCGGACCGTCCACAAACAAGAAGTTTGCACATAGTGCATATCTGCGTCGTCTATTCTGATATCCAACGGCCAGGATAAATGTACAAATTTATTTATTTAATTATATTTTTATTTTTATTCAGTTAGGAGAAAGAGTGCATTAAATCTCGGGATGGACAATGTAGACGTGCTCGAATGCTCGCTCGGTGTGCAAACTCCTTATTTGTGGCCGGTTATTCTCATTCCCATAACATTGTAGTAAAAATTACACCGGGTCAGCACCCATGTTTTTGTTCTAAGTTGACCACGACGCGGGTGATGAGTAAGCAGGAATAAAGGGTAAGGAATCTGGAACCGTTGGATGAAATTCGTTTGATGGGAATCCAAGGGTGAGCTGTGATAGAGGTGGACACGTGGCGAGGGGGTGTTATATTATTGCCGTGGTACTTGATCGTATACTAGTGGGGATTCGAAGACCGACGGGGACCTTCTAGGAAAATTAGGTACGGTTTTGGAGGGCCCCACGAACGTGCAACGACCGTACCTATCTCCGTCCCTCCCTTGTTCATTCTAAAAGTTCAGAGAGAGAGACAGCGATAATGGGAGAGTTGGGTGCGTGGGGACCACCGAACATTGAGAACAAAAATGATAAATACACTCCCTTCCCAACCACTCCCTACCACTCCCCCTCTCACATGTGGTGGGTTCCACCGTGGATCCCACATGTGGTGGGTCTCACTACATGTGAGAGGGGGAGTGGTAGGGAGTGGTTGGGAGGGAGTGTATGTATCATTGTTCCATTGAGAATCGCCTGCACAATCACGCGACTTTGGGTTATGGACCCCACTGCGCTGTGGGTAATGCTCCATGCGCTATTGCCTCCCATCAATTGACTATCAGGTAAAATGATACTACTACGTATTCGTGTTTGCTGGTCGTTTTTAAGAGCTCATGCTTAATTAATTTTTTTTTATATATATTTCACTATGGATCTTAAACAATATACAATGTAGATATTGTTCGATAAATCTCTCTAAGTTTTATAATTCAAAATTTTCAAAATCCTGAAAAATATTAGTATTAAGTTGAAAGGTAGTATAAACAATTAAAAAGTGTCGCGAGCTCCCAAAAGAGACCAACGAACACGGAGGGAGGGAGTACAAACACAAGAAACTAACACAACAGAACATCAACAAACGTGCTAACGTGGCACCGCCATGTGTACGAGTAGGACAACAAACGAGCTGAATTGAGCCAAGTTTTTGGATGTTCAGGTTTGTTCGTTTGGTTTTTAAACGAACTCAAACCGAGCTCGAGGTTAACGAAAATTTGACAAGCCAAGTTTGCCTAGGTTTGAGTCAAGCTCAAACTTATTCCCGAGCCTCAACGAGTCAAAAAATATTACTCCCTCGTACATATTTTTGCTATCATATCGGTCTAGAACTTCAAAAAAATTATTTTGTAGAACTAGTAAAATTGAAGTTTATAGTACTCTCAAGGGTCGTTTGGGTGGGGAAAGAAGGGCCGATAAATATGATGTGCTGTCACTCCCTCGATTTTCAATCTATTTTAACAATCATTTCCCAAAGGAAAATACGAGAATTCTATACACTTCCTTCGAAAAAAGGGTATTACCATATCATTTCTTGAAAAGAAGAGTTCACCCAAAAGTAAAGTCATTTGCATCTCCCCAGTCCCAAGAAAAACATGAATAAAAATGATTAAGTTTGTTACATTCATCCGATTAAAAAAATAGAAAATTGGTCTAAAGGTCAAGTTTAGGGCTTTAAATGGTATTTAGTCCAGTTTAACTTATTTTAATGCTTCCAATACATTGATGGAAATGTTTTTAGGGTTCAAGGACAACATTAGACAAAAGTACCCTTAATGAACCACACCACTCACACTCACCATGCGGAGGGATTTCCTGTGGACAAAAGCAAAGGAATTTCCCCTGGACAAAAGCAAACCCCTGTAATGCGGAGGAAAGCGTGATGTGACCCATCACATAGTAACCATTGATTCCCTGATGACGATTGTGATGTCACCGACACATGCCCAATTGCCCCACGCCGCCTCCTTCTCCCTCTCTCTCTCATGTGGGACAAAATTGATGGGACAAAATTAATTTTTCTCCTTTAATGTTTGGGGTGGGTACAATTTTAGGGGTTTAGGTTCTTTGAGGTAGGGTATAGTGGGTTTAGGCATTTTGGGTTTAGGCACTTAGGGTGCACTTTCCAATTATAGGGTTTTAGTGGTTTAGGCAATTTCTTAGGGTACCCTAGTGTTTTAGGCACTTTCATAAGGTACCCTAGGGTTTAGTCATTTAGGGTGCACTTTCCGATTATAGGGTTTTAGTTGTTTAGGCACTTTCATAGGGTACCCTAGTGTTGTAGGCACTTTCATAGGGTACCCTAGGGTTTAGGTTTAGGGTGCACTTTTCAATTATAGGGTTTTAGTGGTTTAGACATTTTCTTAGGCTACCCTAGGGTTTTAGGCACTTTCATAGGATACCCTAGGGTTTAGGTTTAGGCACTTTCATTAGATTTGGGGGTTTAGGCAATTTCATTAGCTAGTGGGGGTATTTTTGGAATGTGTAGGTGATTTGTCCTCTTGGCATTAAGGAAAAAGTTGATGTCCTTATTGCAATAAAGACCCATTTACTATGTCCTCCCAAAAAACGGACCCTTAAAAAAAAGAGGGCAATGAATAGAGTTACAACTTCAGCTACCCAAAAATACATTTGATGAGATGAACAAATAACTCTTCTTTGTATGCTTCCAAAAGATGATGTACTTCAAGCACTCCAACTCATGCTCCTTGATTTGTATCTTAAAATGGAAGTACCTCTGTGATCTATTGAGGGATCCGTCACGAAAAATTTGGTGCAGACCACCCCAATTTTCAACTTTCTGGATCAAATTTCGACAATCAGAACCGCTCAATATGTTTAAAATGTGTTTTTAAGGACCTACGCGGGGAATCGCCAAAAGGGGGGGGGGCTTGATCCGAATAGTTTTCGATAAAAGCTGTATAGCTTGATCCGACCAGTTTTCGATAAAAACTGTAGGCCTTTAAAAACACGTTTTGAACATATTGAGCGGTTCTAATTGATGAAATTTGATCCATAAAGTTGAAAATGGGGGGTTTTCTGCGCAAATTTTCCATATATATATATCCAATAAGGGCTCCCTTAAACTCTACGATGCGGGTTTTTTTGTTCGGGATCGAATTTCGATGATCAGAACCGTTAGATGTGTTTAAAACATATTTTTAAGGTCAAAGCCGTTTTTTGATAAAATGTGTATATGTACAATTTTTTTTATCGAAAATTGCTTGGATTAAGCGCTTCCGGATTTTTTTTTTTTTGTGACAAATCCTCGCGTTGAACCTTAGAAACATGTTTTCTAATGGTTCGGATCGTCGAAATTTGATCCCAAGCAAAAAATCTCACACCGTAGCCTATATAAGGGAGCCCTCATAGAATATCCTCTGATATAGAATCATGATCTAATGAGGACTCCCTCGCGGAAATTCCATGAGGACCTCACGGATCTAGGTCGAATCTTGACGATCCAAACCGCTCAATGTGTTTTAAAACGTGTTTTTAAGGGTCACCGCGAGGAATCGCCACAAAAAAAAAACCTGAAAGGGCTTCATCCGAGCAGTTTTAGATAAACTGTATATCTATGGTTATTATGAAAAACTGCTTGGATGAAGCCCTTCCGGGTTTTTTTTTGGCGATTCTAGGTGTTGGCCCTGGAAAACATGTTTTAAACACATTGAGCGGTTTGGATTGTCGAAATTTAGTCCGGAAAGTCGAAAACAGGGGTGGTCCGCACAGAGAGATCGGTGAGGGAGTCCTTAGGAGATCAGGATTGTATATATATACACACTCACATAGGCTTAAGACAACAAAGAAAATTTTACTTGTGCATGTATATATGTTTTATATCTATATACTCTACAGGAAAATAGTCTCTCTTCTAAAATAATAGTGAAATTTTATAAGCTTTTCAAAAGATAGTGCATTAAGATATCAAATTGGAATAAGAATTTAACATATTTTATTCCTCAAAAAGTAAACTAGCCTTATCAAGCCGAGCTGAGCCTTGCCATGTTCAAGCTTGTTTGTTAAGGTTTTTAACGAACTCGAGCTCGAGCCAGGCCTCAATAAAAACTTAACAAACTGAGTTCGAATGAGCTCTTTTCGAGCAGAACCAAGCCGATTGTAGCCTTACTTATTGGAGCATTACCCAACGCCACTGTGCGTCAGATGGCCAAACCATTTTTCAATTTTTTTTTTAACGGCAAAGAAATTTTATTAATCAAAGAAACGAGGGTTACAATGATTAAATGAAACCAAGGCAACGGCATCACAACGCAAGAGAGCATCCCAACTAGGTTGACACCCGCTCAAGCGACAATCATATGCCACTTGGACCCAAAAGATTGATAAGACATCAACCAAAAAACACCAAAACCATTTTTCAAAATTGTGTAAACATGTTTGATTTTCTTTTTATAAATTACTCCAAGAAACGTTAAATATGTTCACACAATTGCATTAAAAGAAAAGGGTGATGCTAATGTCAAAACCGTTTTTGTTTGTGCCAAAATTACAGTGCTTAAAAACCTTGTACCATGTGCAAGGTACAAACCTTTTATGCACTATAGTTTTGGCACAAATAAAAATGGTTTTGGCATTATCATTTCCCAAGGAAAAAAAGAAAGAAAGAAACAGTGTAACCCAAAAAACATATCAAATAAGTTTCACATTGAGAAACTACAGTAGTCTTTTCTGTCTGTTTATAATTTTCAGAATCCGTAGAAAGAGAACTCTGAGTGGAAAAACAAGGAACACCGTAATGAGCATAAAATATTGACACTTAGAAATCCCTATGCCGCATATTGTTAGTCCTTTATCGTATTTAATTAGATAATTCTATTATCTTTTTGTTCAATTATGTCTAATTATTTATTTTGCAGGAGAAGATTATAATTTATCATGTTTCAGCCGTTGGATCCGTAAATATTTGACCACAAGTGTAAGGCAAGCAAAGAATACAACCTATGAAGCACGGGTACTCCGAATATGTCGCTGTACGAGTACCGGGTACGGGTACGGCATGGGTACTCCGATTGGGTACTTCTGGGTACGTTTGAACCATTTTGTAAAATTTTCAAAACTTTAAGGGGCCGAATGAAAATTATAGAAACATAAGGGGCTTATGTGCACTTTTGACCCCCAATTTAAGACAACAGTCAACATTTTGGGTTTCATCAGTTTTAGGGTTCACAAACAGAAGCAGCAGCCACAACTTCTCCTCTATTGTTCGAGCAACAGCCATGGAATCTCTGGTTAGTCTCCCTCTCTCTCTCGCTGCTCCCTCTCTCTCTCTCTCGCTGCTCCCTCTCTCTCTCTCTCGCTGCTCCCCCTCTCTCTCTGTCGTGCTGCAGAGTTGCAGCAGCTGCTCCCTCTCTCTTTTTCTGTCTGCAGCAGCTGCTCCCTCTCTCTCTCTCTCTCTCTCTCTCTCTCGGTTATAGGTTACTAAATCAACTCATCTCTACAGATCTAAAGTCACGAAGTGAAGAAGGTGTTGAGCAACATTGCAACAATCATCTCCTGACCCCTGGGTATTCTACAGCAGGTAAATATAATTTGATTTTAATTTTTTACGTATTGTATTCTACAGTAGACTCAGCACATGCTACGTACAGTAATAGAGGTATTCTATAGTAGACTACGTACTGTAAATGTAAATGTGGTATCCTGGGTATTCTATGTACTGTAAATGTGGTATTTCTACAGTAGACTCAGTACATACTACGTACTGTAAATGTGGTATATATAATTTTTTTTAATTTGATTTTAGGAAAATGAGTTCCAATCACTCTTCATCAAGCAGTTTTGGTTCATTTTCTAGTTCAAGTGTGCCTTCTACTAATACTGCTGTGAATGTTGAAGATGATTTTAATGCTCCTCTTTGGAAATATGTCACAAAATTAGTTCGAAGGGCAGGAGGAGGGGGTGGAAACACAAAATGGAAATGCAACCTTTGCAATGTGGAGTTTCAAGGGTCATACTTTAGGGTAAAAGCCCATTTGTTGCTAATCAAAAACCAGGGTATAAGATGTTGCTCTTTTGTAAGTGGAAAGCCTGATATTCTTGATGAGATAAGAAAATTAGATAAAGAAGCTGAAAATCGACAAAAGATGTCACAGCCTAAACACGTTCCTTTACCACCTTCCACTTCCCAATTTAATGCTACGACAAGGATGGGGAATTTAGGGGCTGAAAATGTTTCAGGATTTCGCTTAGAAGGGTATGAACCATCAAAGAAAATAAAGCCAGGCAACACTCCCTTAGAGAAAGCAATGAATGTAGGTGCTCGAGAAACTTTAAATGCTATGATTGCTCGTATGTTTTATTCGGCTGGCTTGCCTTTTCATTTGGCTAGGAACCCATATTTTGTGGAAGCTTTTCAATTTGCTGCTGAGAATTATATTCCTGGTTATGTGCCTCCTGGTTATAACTTGTTGTAGACTACACTACTTCAAAAAGAAAGGGCAAACATTGAAAGGTTGTTGGAGCCTACTAAAAAAACATGGAATGAGAAGGGCTTGAGTATTTGTGCTGATGGATGGAGTGATGCACAAAGGAGGCCTCTCATTAATTTTATGGGAGCATCAGATTGTGGAGCTGTTTTCATGAGGGCTGTTAATTGTGAGGGTGAGACTAAGGACAAGGTCTTCATTGCCAAATTACTTGGTGAAGCAATTCATGATGTTGGACCTTCAAATGTGGTTCAAGTAATCACTGACAATGCTCCCGTGTGTAGTGCCGCTGGAGCAATCGTTGAAGGTATTTATCCGAAAATCTTTTGGACACCATGTGTTGTGCACACACTTAACCTTGCTCTTAAGAACATTTGTGCTCCCAAAGTAACGGGAGTTGCTGGCTATGCATATGATGAATGTATTTGGATTAAACATGTGATGTTTGTGAAATTTTTTATCATGAACCATTCTATGAGATTAGCTATGTTCAATGAGTTTGTGCCATTGAAGTTGCTTTCTGTCGCCGACACACGGTTTGCCTCTTTGGTTATCATGCTGAAAAGGTTTAAACTTATTTCTCGAGGCCTCCAAGCCATGGTGATAAGTGAGAAGTGGTCTTCCTATAGAGAAGATGATGTTGGGAAAGCGGCATCGGTGAAGGAAAAAGTGTTAAGTGACATTTGGTGGGACAAGATTGATTACATACTCTCTTTTACATTGCCAATTTATGAGATGCTTAGATATTGTGACACCGACAAGCCATGTCTACACTTGGTATATGAAATGTGGGATTCAATGATTGAGAAGGTGAAGGCAACCATTTATAGGCATGAAGGCAAACTAGAAAATGAGGAGTCCGATTTCTACAAAGTTGTTCACCAAATTCTAGTTGAGAGGTGGACAAAAAGCACCACACCTCTTCATTGCCTCGCACATTCATTGAACCCAAGGTATATCTAGCTTTATAGTTATCTAGACTAACAATTCATTGACATGTCTCACAAGTCACAAGAATAACAAATTTACTCTCTTTTTTCATCTAGGTATTATAGTGCAATGTGGCTTGTAGAAAATCGTATTGCTCCTCACATGGATGAAGAAATTTCGGCAATGAGAATGAAATGCTTTCAAAGATACTTTCCAGACCAAGATGAGAGGAGAGCTGCTAACATTGAGTATGCTAAGTTTTCTGGTTGTCTTGAAAGTTTTGGGAGTTCGGACTCGATGGTTGATAGAGGGGCGATGGAGCCAATAGTTTGGTGGTTGGTACATGGGGCTTCCGCACCTATGCTCCAATCTTTAGCATTCAAATTGCTTAGCCAGCCATGTTCTTCTTCATGTTGCGAAAGGAATTGGAGCACTTACTCTTTCATTCACTCCATGAGAAGGAACAAGATGACACCCCAAAGATGTGAAGATTTAGTCTTTGTGCACTACAATATCCGTCTTCTTTCAAGGAGGACACCAAATTATACCCAGGGAAAGACTAAGATGTGGGACATTGCCGGAGATGCATTTGATTCAATGGGGGGTGCCGGTATTCTTGAAATCGCCGATCTTTCTCTTGATGAGCCAGAGTTGGAAGCTATGGTGTTTGGAGATGAAGCTGATGATGTTCAAGTTGTTTAGTTCTTACTTCTTTGGACTATTTTCTTTCTTTCTATGTTCAAGTTGCTATGTAATATAACCAACTGTTGGCTTTTATCTTTTTATGCTTTGCTTGCTATGGAACTTGATGGTTGAACTACTAAATGGTTGATGTAATCGACTGATGGTTTTTAATTCTTATGCTTTACTTTACTTTGCTTGCTATGTATCTATTTTGCAGAACAACAATGGCGGAACATAATCAAGTTCTTTGGAGTTATGTCACTAAACTTGAAGGTGCACAAAGAGGGAGCCTTACCAACTTTAGGTGCCACTTTTGTGAACTTGAATTATGGGGTACATATGCTAGAGTGAAGGCACATTTGCTTAAAATTCCTGGAAAAGGAATAAGATTGTGCCCAAGAGTGACTTCACAAGACATTGTTGAAATGGAAAGGAAGATTGAAGGCTCAATTGTGGAGGTGACGCCAGAAGAAGTTGAGGAGATGCCAGAAGTGTGAAAAGTCGGTAACTATTAAGTATTAAGTATTAAGTATTAAATCTAAAACGACATTGCACTTGTTTGACATTGCACTTGTTTCATCTATGCACTTATGAACTCTTAAACTCTTATTTATGCTTCTTTTTGTTGGTAAAATGAGTGTTTTATTTAGTTTGTGCAATAGAACATAGTAAAATAGGGAAGAAAAAAAATTAAATTTACACTTACGTACCCAACCGTACCCGTACCCTACTTTTTTAGGTTTTTGCCGTATCGCGTACCCGTACCCGTACCGTACCCGTATCGCGTACCGGTACCCGTGCTTCCTAGAATACAACATATATGCTAATATTTCCATTTCAAAGAAATTTCTACAGCTCATTACAAAGATTTTGACGTGGATATTGCTTTGCCTGAGAAAGAAGTCTTGAAAGTTGATTGGTGGGTATTAGTGGGATTTAATTGCTACTTTTTGGGGCAATGCTAGAGTTATAAAGGAAAATTAATAAATAAGGGAAGCTTCATTATAATAGAAGTCTCCTTTGTTGAGACAATTCTCGACAGAAGATTTAAAAGGAGTGTTTGGTTTGGCATGAAGATCAAGAGGGAAGATTTAGTTGGCGTTATTAATGTGTCAAAATTAGAGTAGAGTTAGGGAAATAATTCCCTTCCTTTTGAAGAGGAAATCCGGTCAGCATCTATAAAGAAAAGGCACGAGAGTTTTGATGGAGATCTCACGCAATAAGAAAACGGCTTGGAAGGCACGCAACTGCAGCCGTGGACGGAATAAAAGGAAGATCATTGTGGTTCACGGTTAGAGAACAAGATGAGCAAAGGAGATTTTTGTGAGACTTTTAGGCTAAACTTTTGAACTATGGTTGAGGTTGAAACTCCATAATTTTTATTGAATGATTTTATGTATATGATTTTTCCTACGCGCGTTATGAAGCAATTTCTGTCTCTCCTCGATCAATGACCTGCAAAACAAAATAGGATCTAGGCCACTGGTGTGGTGCCGGCCGAATAGCCTCCGATGCCTAAGTCAGTCGCTTGTTGGTTGAATAGTTATCTGGAGAATATTGAGTGGGTTGCGTTACATACCTTCTTTAGGATTAATCAGTCGTTTTTATAGGCATCCGGAGTAGTAGAGTCCTCTTAGAACATGGAACCCTAATTCTCGTTCGATAGGGTTTATCTCTTGGAGTCATAGGGGCTGTAAGACTCTTATATGTTAAGGGATTCTATCCTTGTACATCTGGATAAGTCCTTTAAACCCCTTGGGGTTATCCTGTTTAATCACGAGGTCTCTTCGTATTAGGTTTGAGGAGACTCACGTCTTTTTGCTGAACAGCTCGGATTCTTCGTGACCGAGCTCCGTTATTATGATGAGCTGACCTAACGGGTCTGAGCTGAGGAATAGATCAGCTCAGACCCAACAGCTACTCCCCAGTTTTCGAGAACCTAATCGGATAAGGTCGGAAGGGGACATTTCAAACGTTTGGCGGTTATTCCCTTTTTCGTGCTTCGCGTGCATTAAATGCGGACGCCAGTAGTCACATAATGGGACAGGTGTCCCTATTGTGTGCGTTAGTCGTGCCTTTTACTCAACGGTTGAGATTTTAGAGGAAAAAGAAAGACAAAATCGTTGGTTCTTCATTTCCCTTTCACAAAAACTTCCGAGTCATTCTTCTTCCTTCTGCCAAGGCGAATTCAGAGCGAAACTCTAACATCAACTTCTAAGAGCCCTGCCCTAGGTACGTTCCTCTTCCTTTATCTCTTTTATGTATTTGATGATCACGGTGTCCCAGTAGATCCTGTGAACCCGGTTGACCCGCAATGGCCTATTCCTAGTTACTTTCCTCACACCAGAATCTTGCATTACTTAGTTAGACATTACCACTCTCCCAACATCCTCGACTTCGTTCCTTCTCATTTTCTACAGTACAACATTATCAATCAGTACATCTATGCCTACTCCGAAGATTATGGTTTCCTCTGTGCCCATGCCATGGAACATGACGAGGTAAACGAACAACCCATTCTTGAGACAAATAGCGAGCCCAACTTATTTGTGAACCTTAGTGACGAAAAGCCTGACGAAGATTGCCCCCCTCTCTTGGGTCACGAAAGTAGAGCCCGTTTCCCCAGATTGAGTAGCCCTTTAGTTCCTTCATTTATCGACGATCTTGTTATTGCCCAAATGGAGCAATATTCAGCCAACCTTTTCAGGTCTACCGTAACACAAAAAGACATCGATGTCCTCCAAGATAGGTATCAGATCCCTTCATCGATCACTCTCTGACCTCCCTCTGAAACGGAATGCGTTTGTTGTCGTCTTCAGAACGAGGTCTGTGTTTATATTGGAGCCTTTGAGGGAGGTCTCCGCTTACCTTTCCCTAAAATCGTTAGGGAGATTTTAGAATTCTATGGACTCGCCCCAGCTCAGATTCCCCCCAACTTTTGGAGGCTTATGATCGGTTGTGTAGTCCTTTGGTCTGCCATGTTAGATGGGGCCACTCCACTTTCTGTTGAGGCTTTTGTTAGTTTGTATAATTTGAAAAAGGTCCCGAGCTTCAACAGGTGGTGGTACTTTACTGAAAAGGATGCTAAGGACCCAATTATTTCTGGTCTTCCAACAGCCAATAAAGATTGGAAAGACAAATTTCTGTTCGTGGGGGGCTTTGGCTGGGAGTTCCCTGAATGGGAAGATGAGAAATTTCCCCCCATCCATAGGACTTGGGGCATTCCCCCTGAAGAGAGTAAGTTACATTTAATTCGCTTGATCTCTTTTTCCGTTGTTCAAATTTCCTTGACATTTTTGTTTCCCCAGGTCGGTCGAAATTTACAGCAACTGAGGAGAAGGCGACAGAGATTACAAAAGCTCGAAGTTACGAGTTCAAATCTATCCAACTGCTGATTACAGCTGAGAAGGAGACATGGCCGGAAGGAGGATCAACAAGTCTTATCTCCAAGAGCTTCAAGCTCAAAAGACGGCCGCCCCTACTGACCCTTCAAGGAGGAGGAGGATCACTCCTCAGATAAACATTGAGACTTTTATAGATTCTGGGGTCACTGGTTCAGTTGGCAAAGAGAAGGAGAAAGAGAAGGAGAAGGAGAAAGAGAAGGAGAAGGAGAAGGAGAAGAAGGAGGCTGAGGAGAGAGAGAGAGAGAGAGAGAGAGAGAGAGAGAGAGAGAGAGAGAGAGAGAGAGAAGAAAGAAGAAAGAAGAAGAAGATCGAGCTACTAAAAGGCAAAAAAACATCGAGAGCTCTGGTCCATCAGATGCCACACTACAACAACAAAATGATGGACTTTCAATCCTGTTAGATAGGAGGTTCTGTTTAGAGAGTGTAAAATTTCTCGCTTGTCCTGCTGATGATTAGGTCCTGGGGATACAGATGGTCAAATTTTGGGCACCGAACTCGCTATCGACCTTGGACAGGTACTTCATTTTGTTGAACTTTTGGATTTGATGCTTGATTGCTAGTTTTCACACTGACTTAATCTCTTTTCTCTTCTTTTCTTTTTATAGGCCGCGATTCGAGCTCTCCACTTGACTAAGCGCTATGCCAATGTCGCTACCCAGAGAGAGCAACTTTTGATAGCCCAGGAGAAGCACATTGCTGAGAACAGGAGACTGTCTAGGGAGCTCGGTTTTGCTAAAACTGCTATGCTCAAGGCCGAGAGTGATCGTAATGAGGCGTTAAGGAAGGTGGGGAGTTTGGAGAAGGCCATGGAAGCCGAGAAGGGTCAGGTCGGTAAAAGCCCAAAAAGAAAAGGAGGAGCATGAGCGGAAGAATGCAGAGCTTGCCAAAAAGTTGAAGGACGCACGCCGTCAGACAATCGAGGATTTTATGGCCTCTGATGAATTTAGCAAAATGTCGACAACTTGGTTTTTCGACGGCTTTGAAGAATGCAAACGTCTCTGTAGCAAAAAGTTTCCTTCTGCTGACTTCTCTGCGATAGAGCCTGAGGACGACACAATTTCATTGGCTGATGGTGGTGACAATGGTGGTCAGGAGGACGATACTGCATCTACTCCAGCAGTTAAAAATCCGCAGAGCCGAGACCTTGGAGGGAAACCTCAGACTGGTTCTGCGGAAGGTCAGACTTCAAATCCTTCTCCTGATGTTACCGTTATCAGCTCTTCAGAGGCAGCCCATCGTGAGGATGTTTAAAAAAAAGCCTAATATGATGCTTCGTTCTTCTTTAAACGTGTTAAAAACTTCTGTCAGTTTGAACTTGTTTCCCTTTCCTTTTGAAATGTTTGGGAATTTTGTATAAATTTGGTAGATGTTGGGGATAGATTTTCTGTTAAATTTTTATTTTCACAGAATTTTGCTTGGCGTTTTTCCCTTATTACTTCCCACTCCCCTAAGTGGAAAGTTGTTTATAACAACATTGCACTTGTAACAGGGAAGTTTAAAGTTTTGGCCACACATGCTTAATGATCGTCATGCTTAATGATCTCACAGTAGTTGTTTTTATAGTATACGCCTTTGATGAGCTGAGCTCATGCTTTATGTCTTACGGCACGATGTGCTTCTTTCGGTTCTCTTCGTGTGGTATGAGTTCTGATACTGAGCATATGGAGCTCAGGCACTTGTCTATATTGCTTGTGTGAGTTCATTCTGCACTGGTCGTCCGTCCGAGCATATTTTTGTTTGCCTGGGGGAGGCGTATTCCTCCACTCCCCTAAGTTTTCGTTTTGCTTACTTAACTCTATATGCGCAGCTGGTGCATCTTTGTTTTACAATTTTCACAATTATATTACACAATTTGTGTTTATGTGCTGTATGCCTTAGCGTGAGCACCTTTTTTTTACTCCCCCAATGTTAGGTTGTTCTTAACAATATCATACTTATTTTTTATGGAGCTAAGGTCCGGTATGCATTTTTGTATGCATGTGGTAAGCCCTTTGCTGAGCTGTCCAGGGTGTGCACCTTGTAGGCGCTTTTACCCTTTAGTATTTTTGCAAAAACTCTTCCAAGGTTTCCTTTGGAGAGTGCCGAGCTTATTTTATTTATAAGGTCGGTTTTTTGTGTTTTAGTCCCGAGCTCGTATTGGACTCCAGATCTGTAGAACTGGGCCGAGTTGGGCTTCTGGCCACTATCTCGGACTTACAGCCTTTGGCTTTTCAGACCTTTTAATTGAAGGGTTGAACCAGTTGGGATGGTCAATCCACTTACTGGAATTATTTTTATCGAGCTGATTTCTTTTGGCTAGTGCTCTGTTTCATGTTTGTCACATTTTTGTATAAGCTGAGCTCATTTTAAATGACACACAAGATATAAACAAAAGGTGTAGTTCTTATTGCATACAAAAAACAACTGAAAAGGTTTAAAAAATGACTTGCAGCTGCTAAGAGTTATTAAAAACCCAAAATAAAAGAGAGTTCATCAAACTAACGTGTAGCTTTATCAAAATTAAACATCATACTTCTTGAGGTGCTCGACATTCCAGGAGTTTGGCACCTCCTTTCCCTTCATTGTAGAGAGCCTGTAGGCTCCATCCTTTGTGTGCCTCAATATCTTGCAAGGCCCTTCCCAATTTGGTCCTAGCTTTCCGACCTTCTTCCCTGTGGGATCAACTTTGCATAGAACTAGGTCGTCCGGTTGGAAGCTCCTTGGCCCTTCCCAATCCTTTGCTGATACACTGCCACTCTGGCGGCAGCTGCCTTGCGCTTCTCTTCGACCAGGTCTAGCTCAGTTCTCAGGTCCTCTTCATTCTCTTGGTGATCAAATGAGGTCGTGCGATAGTTGAGCAATTCTACTTCTATGGGGACCACAACCTCTACTCCGAAAGCCAAAGAATACGGTATTTCTCCTGTTGCTCTTCTTGGCGTTGTTCGGTACGCCCATAGGACTGAATGCAGTTCTTTTGGCCAGGCACCCTTGGCTACCTTCAACCTCTTTTTGATCCCTTTCTTGATCTCTCTGTTCGTCACCTCAGCTTGCCCGTTTGCCCTTCGGTGAGCTTTAGAGGTGTAGTGTACGTGTATTCCCTTGGGAGTACAGTAATCTCTAAACTCCGCACTGTCGAATTGTTTCCCCAGGTCAGCTATGAACACCCTGGGCAAACCAAATCTGCAAATAATATTCTTCCAAATGAAGTCAGTAATGGCCTCTGTTGTGATTTTAGCTATTGCTTTTGCTTCCACCCATTTTGTGAAGTAGTCCACAGCCACAATAGCATGTTGAATTTGGCTCTTTCCCTTGGGAAGTGAGCCTATCAGATCCAATCCCCATTGAGCGAAAGGCCATGAACCTCTCATTGGGGCTAGGAAAGTTGGCTGCTTATGTGATACGTTGGCAAATTTCTGGCATTTGTCACACTTCTTCACCATCTCCATGCAGTCGTGCTGCATGGTGGGCCAATAATAGCCTAATCTGACCAACTTATAAGCCAATGTTCTTCCACCGTGATGACCTCCATAGATTCCTTCATGAACCTCAGTCATAGCATGCTCGGCCTCGGCTGAAATCAAACATCTCAAATATGGGAGGGTAAAGCTCCTTCTGTAGAGCACATCTCCCATTAGGGCATACCTTGCAGCCTTGATTTTTAGCTTTATAGCTTGGATTTTGTCACCTGGGAGCTCACCATTTATGATGTACCGGACTATGGGATCAGCCCAAGTCCCACCATATTCCACAATTTGCACTTCGTCGACAGGCCTTGCGATACTTGGAGCGTCCAAGTATTGCATTAGCACACCACTGGGTATTAGATCTTCCTTGGTCGTAGCCAGCATCGCGAGCTGATCTACTTCCACGTTCTCTACCCTTGGGACTTGCGAGATGTTGAATGGTTGGAAACACTTGACCAGCTCTTTCACGTATTTCAAATATTTTTCCATATTCTCCTTTTTGGCTTCATACTCCTCATTAACCTGACCAATAACCAGTTGAGAATCGCTTATGACAGCTAAGGACCTTGCCCTGACTGCTCTGGCGAGCTGCAATCCCGTTATCAGGGCTTCATACTTCGCTTGGTTGTTGGTTGCTTGGAATCTGAATCTGAGCGCATTTTAAACTTTTTTCCTTCCGGGCTCTGTAGTACCAGCCCTGCTCCACTTGCTATCTTTGTCCTCGACCCATCGACAAGTAAAAGCCATGGTTTGAGCTCTTCTTGACTGGGCTAACCTGGTTCTGGGTAGGTATATTCCGCCACAAAGTCTGCCAAGACTTGTCGCTTAATAGCTGTTCTTAGTTGGTAGGTGATGTCGAATTCCCCCAACTCCACTGACCATTGTATCAACCGACCTGACGTTTCTGGATTGTGCAGGGCTCTTGTGACATCTCGACTTTTTCTGTTAAAAAAAAATATATATAATATTTCTGATACAGATAATATACTCTTCAATTTTATGTTCTAAAACTTTTCTTAGATGAAAAAAAAATATTATTAATTGTATACTACATTTATTTTGGAAATTTTTCTAAACTAGAATAACTTACTTTTTTATTTTTATCCATATAATGTTTAGCTATTTTGAATGTGTAGATGTTCATGTGGGAATATGCTGTACTTATTGGGCCGGTTAGTTTTAATATGGAACGGGCTAATTTATTAAATTTCACAACGGGCCGATTAGTAAGAATAGTATTTAATTAGAGAGTCCTTAATTAGAGCTAGGGTTCTTTTAACTTTAACCAGAGAGAGAGAGAGAGTTCTGCGGCAAGAGAGAGAGAGAGAGAGAAGACAGCCGAGGTGTTCAAGGTCGGTCAAGTTTTGACGTATACTGGTAATCGATCTTCTTCTTTTCCCTTAGCGCTATTTTCTAAAACTAGTTTTGTTTTTATAGTGGTCCACGGTGCCCTTAGTGGTTGATGTTCTTAATTGGGAATTTGCTTGTGTTAACATGTGTGAGTCTATATATATTACTAATATAATCGAAATCCATGCGTTCATACAATATTCCGTTGCATATATTTAGTGATTGTAGTGTGCATGTGTAGAGGAAATAGGTTATTATATTATTATAATTATTTTCCTGATGTATCAACATAAGGCTGTCCGTGGGGTTTAGTTTAGGAGAGATCACACCAGTGTTATTAATACTGTTATTAGTCCTAGTGCTAAGTAAGTTTGTAGTCTGACATTACATTGATTTAGTATATGAATTCTTTTATTCAGACTAGCACAGAGTATTCGAGCATCGCATTTTGGGGTCTATCATTTCGATCGAGGTGAGTGGTTAAGCATGTGATCCCTTCTTTTGGAATCCTCTTGAGCCTATCAATTCTTGACAATCCTTTATTTTGTTCTGATTCTATGAATATTAATCTTGCTCGTTGAACTCAACTTATTTGACGATTGACGTACCCTTGGGCATACAAGGTTTATTGGTTATATTTCTGATAGATTGATTTCTCTTATTTCGCTTATTGTCTAATCATTGAATTCATTATATAATTGAGATTCTGCAATGGCACAAGTAATATCTCTGATGGTCACTCCCGTTTGCCGTTGTTCTTATGTGATTGGGACCATGTATTATATTTGTGAAAGTCCTAGGAAAAGACCCGGGCGCCATCCTGTGGTGACTTTGACCACTAGGGAAAAGACTTGTGAAATACCCTGTGACTCTAGTGCTCAACGGATAGGGAAAAGACTTGTGAAATACCCTGTGACCCTATTCCGGATCGGCTTACGGAAAAGACTCAGGCGCCATCCTGAGGTGACTCTAAGTACGGTGTTGGATCCAACGGGCAAAGCCCTGAGAAAATATTTGGCTTTTGGCAATTGTTATTGTTATTATGGTTCCCACATAATTTTGGTTGAAACTCCTATTATTGTTGTCTGTTGTTCTGGTATTCTTGGACAGGCTGATTGGTGTAAATGCATATATTTTTCTTTAATCGATTATGGTTCTTGTTATTCGTTAAATCAGAAATTCATCTCATTGACACTACTTGTTGAGCCACCGACCTTTATTATTTGAAACCACTTCTTTGGATCTCTCGCTTATCGTTTGTTTAACGTATGCCACTTAGTACTCTTTACCCTTAGCATGCTTAACTACTCATTGAGCTGTGAGCTGACGGATTTATTCCACATTTTTTTCAGGTTAGTTCATGGAGCGTCATAGTGGACTCTGAGACAGCGTTGGGACCCACTGTTTGGACCTCTAGGGCATTTGCATTTTTATTTTCTTTTAGTCATGTCAATCAGCTTCCGCACTTTTTTTTCTTTAGAATTTTTGTTAATAAATTTGGAGTATGGAGAATTTGGGATATTGTTCGCTAGCTACAAAAATGTTGGTTTGGTTCACATTTTGATTTTATTATTCAGGATTCAATCTAAATATTTCAAGTTGTATAAATTATTTTTGTTTAGGCTTCGTGTTCCAAGAATTTTCTCCTGGTTCACGGCCGGTCATGTTTCCCAATTTGGGGCGTGACAGCTCTTCTCAATGGTTGGTCAGTCAATACTTTGATCGAATGAGCTTGGAAGTAGGGCCTTAACCTCCTTGTCGCTGTCAAACTTGCAAATTCCATTTTTTCAATCCTTGGGTACCTTGTTTCGGGCCCTCTGAGAGCTCGGTTTGTGTAATACACTGGATGTTGGACTCCGTTTTCTTCCCTGATCAGGACCGAGCTAACTGCGTGAGGTGACATCGCAGCGTAGAGGAACAGATCTTCTCCCTGTTTGGTTCTGCTGAGCAGAGGTGGTGACTGCAGATACTCTTTAAGTTCCTTAAAAGCTCTTTCTCCCTCTGGTGTCCATTGGAAAGCCTTCTTCAAGATCTTGAAAAATGGTTGACATTTATCAGTCAACCTCGATACAAAGCGGCTCAGGGCGGCCACACATCCTATGAGCTTTTGAACTTCTTTTGCTGATTTCGTGAGCGCATCTCCAGTATAGGTCTGATCTTCTCTGGGTTGGCCTCTATTCCTCTATGTGAGACCATAAAGCCCAAGAACTTCTCTGAAGCCACCCCAAATGCACATTTCGAAGGGTTAAGCTTCATTTTAAACCTTCTGAGCACCTCGAACGTCTCCTGTAAGTCATTTCTGTGCTTGTTTCGAGTTGTGCTCTTGACTAACATGTCGTCTACATATACTTCCACGTTCCTTCCAATCTGAGACTTGAACATCTGGTTGACTAGTCTTTGGTAGGTTGCTCCTGTGTTCTTAAGTCCGAATGGCATGACCTTGTAACAATAGAGTCCTCGGTCAGTGATGCGGTCTTTTCCTCATCGTCTTGATCCATCTAGATCTGGTTATAGCCTGAAAAGGCATCCACGAAACTTAAAAGCTCATGACTAGCCGTGGAGTCCACCAACTGATCAATTCTGGGAAGAGGAAAACAGTCATTTGGACATGCTTTATTGAGGTCTGTGAAATCGACGCACATTCTCAACTTGCCATTGGCCTTCTTTACCATCACCACATTTGTAGGGACTCGTATTTTTATGCATTATCCCGGAAATAATATTGGAGAAATGTGAGAAATTGAAAATGAGTTAATGTGGGGCCAATGTGAGTGTGACAATTGCACTTGGGTTCATTTATAACACATTAGAAACTTAGGGGGTGTAAGTGCATAAAGGGGGGTGTATATATAAGTGTATATGGCTGATTTTTGCTCAAAATATACACTCCTTTCCTCTCTAAAAAATCAGCCCTCTCTCCCTCTCTTCTCCCCCTCTCAAAGTTCTTCCAAAATCTTCACCAAAATCCACCCCTCTCACTCCCCAAACTCAAGATTCAGCCTCATATCCGTCATCTACGCATGTTTTGGAGTCCGGAACTTCGTGGTTTTGCTTGGAGCTAGCACATCTAGGTTGGGTTTGCAAGAACAACTTAGGGCTTTCATTTCCTTCTCATTTGGAGCTCAATCCTTGAGGTAGGAGAATAAATTCTACTCCCTCTAGTTGTATCAATGTGATATGTTGCATATATCTCACTCTTGCTCTTCCAATTTGTCAAAATCATGATTTTTCTTCCTAAGTGGGTTTTGTTCAATTTGATTTTGTGAGCTATGGATTGAGTTGTTGTTTGATGCAATTGTTGGTTGTTTTACCCTCCCTCTATGTCCATTAGTTGCTTGACATTTCCAATTTTTGGCCTAAAACATCATATATGCACTTGGGTTGAAGTTTCATGCTTTGGAAAAAATTCGCAGGAAATCTGGGTTTCCCAAACCAGTCGTGCAAACACCTCCAACTGGTTGGGCGCTTCTGAAAATTTCGCTCGAATCTGTCTTTCCCCAACTAGTTGGGCAAAAACATCCAACCGGTTGCGATTTTCTGAAAAATTATTCTTGTCTCTGTCTTGGCCCAACCAATTGGGCAAAAACCTCCGACTTGTTGGAAAACACTAAAATATTATATTTTCATTCTTTATCCTCCCCTTGAATATTTGACACATCGTACATATCTCCAACTTTATTTTGGCTACATTTGGGTAATGTAAGGAGTTGGTTTGACATTTCGATGCAAATGATAACGATGGGACAAAATGTGAAGCTTTGAAATGGGTTTTGAATCAAAAGTGTTTTATGGATAAATGTGAATACTAGGGCCACCATTCGGTGTGTTCCTAGCCATGGGTGAACGGAGCCCACGAAATCCGGCAGAGGGATTAATTCCCTATTAAAAATAAATGGATATTTTGAGAAGTGTTTGGAAATGGAATGTTTCATGAAAGATATGGCATTTTGGTATAATTGGATACTTGGATACGTTTTTTGAATATTTGGTTATTAAATTTGACACTTGGATACGTTCTTGGACACATTTTTGGACTAACCTTGGTGTTCTTAGCGAAAATTGGCTTTTGGTACACGCTATTGAGAATTTGGTGAGTACTTGGGCTTTTGATGGACATTTAGGCTATTTTTTAACATGCCGGCATTTCCTTGGACACATGGATCCTTGTTGGAGGAAGTGGAGGATTGCACAATAGTTTGTGAAAATGAGAGAAGGCGGGATGGTAAAGAATAGATGAGACGTTACAAATTTAGGATGAGTGTGTGTGGTTGATGAACGGATAGGTTTTAAGATAGAAAGAGTCACGTTATAATAACGTTGGTCTATTATTACCAGCGTAGCTAGGTATGGTGAACGTGGCCTGTGAAACACGGAATATATTGTTATTACCAGCGTAGCTGGGCATGGTGAACGTTACGCTGGGCATGGTGAACGTGGCCTGTGAAACACGAAATATATTATTATTACCAGCGTAGGTGGGCATGGTGAACGTGGCCTGTGAAACACAAAATATACTATTCTTACAGGCTGGATAAGAGTATTTGGGACGTATACACCGTAGTACGGGTTACCGGACCTGAAACTTCCCGATATATGTATAGATAGAGTTCATAGAGGAGTTGAAGTGAAAAAGGGAGTTTAAGTACTTAGCACGTATGAAACACTTAAGATTTAATAAAAGAAGTTTTCCTGAACAAAGATGACAAGTTTATAAATGTTAACACATGGACTTTTAACTTGATTCATATATCATTCATGAGTCATCACTTTTCAACATGAAACATCGTATTTATCAAACCACTGATTTTGTCTCACGCTCATTTCACGTGCACTTATCATCTTTATACACCTAGCGTTAGTAGAATGGTTTTCCTACTAGGCTAGTGTAGCTCAACCTATCAATTTTCAAGTACCCATCAAAGAGCATGACATGGAGTGCTTGGAGTGCATACATACATTGGTTTTGAAAGCTAAATGGAGGAGTTACTTAGTCATCTTAGAACTTATATTTTGTTAAGGTGATTTTGTAACTTAATCAAGTTTTCTCTTTTGACATTGGATTGTAAACACAATTGAAACTTATGTATTTGCATATTGGGGTTTGCGGGTACCCTTAGGCCTCATTTGATTCGGGTATTAGGAGGGTGGGATGGGACTATTTTTGCCTAATCCCGCATATCCCTTGTTTGGTTCCCAAAAAATGACATGGGATTAACAATCCCGGGACAATTTTTGTCCAATACGTATGGGATTACACAATACCTGGGGTGGGACTAAATAAGGCCGGACTATTGCAACGGTGCTTTGTCGGCTAATATTTACAAACTTGCCATCGTCTTCTTCCTTTCTTTCACTCATACCCAGAACGCTGGTACTCCTCTCTCTCTCTCTCTCCCCTCTTTCTCTCTCTCTCTCTCCCCTCTTTCTCTCTCTCTCTCTCTCTCTCTCTCTCTCTCCCCACCAGACGATGGAGAATCACTGGGTTTACTCGTTGCTCTGAGATCGATTTACTGGATTTTAACCATAAACTGGGTTTTGTTGCAAATCGAACCCTGTACCTTCTGAAATCGATTTACCCTGTAACTATATCTATGGGTTTTCTGGTTTTCGATTTTATAGTTTTCGATTTTATGGTTTTCTAGAACCATTAGACATGAAGATTTTCTAGATCATGATTTCTTGAAGATTTTCTTGATACATGGTTGCTACTGTTGCTAGAACCATTAAACTGGGTTTTCTAGTTTTCTTGATTTCTCGATACATGGTTGCTACGATTTTCTGGTTTTCTAGAACCATTAAACTAGGTTTTCTTGATTTCTCGATCTTGAGTCCTAAATTATTACCAAAATTTAGTTTGGGAAACCAAACATGGGATTGACCAAAACACGGATATCCCGATGTTAATCCTACACGAATCAAACAAAGGATTGAGTGAGATTCAGTACTAAATTAGTCCCAGGACAAATAATCCCGGACTATTAATCCCAGGACTACCAATCCCACTTATTTTAGTCTGCGAATCAAACGAGGCCTTAGATTACTGTAACTTGTTGATTATTATAATTCTATGTCTTACGTGGAATTTGACGTGGCTCGTGGACTTGTTGACCATCCACGTAGAATTTTCTTTATGAATTATCCTTTAAATTTTCGAGGGCGTGACAACATTGGCCAACCAGTCCGGGTAGTGGACTTCTCGGATTGACTTTGCCTTTATCAGTTTTTCAACTTCTTCCGCTGCTGCCTTGTTTCTTTCTGGTGCAAAGGTTCTCTTATTTTGCTTCACAAGTCGGTAATCTGGGTCTACCGCAAGCCTGTTGTAGACACCCCGATTTTGACCCGGGATACTTGACCAAGCACTCCCGATGATGAGAAAACCACCCGTGAATACCTTAGGGTTGAGAGAAAGGCTTGAACTTGTCCTAAACCACCCATAACCATTCCTAAACAACCTAGACCAACCCAAATGACCAAAATACCCTTCAAAATACCAAAGCCAACCATTGTGCTCAAAGGGGTTGGAGCGCTTAAACCCCCTGTTTGAGCGCTCAAGCTCTGACCAGTCTGTCGGTGGCAGAGCATCTAATGATGAGATTCCAACTGATTGACAGCCACCCAGCCGTTTTTCTGTTGCTCGCATGCAACTGATAGACCTCAGGGTAGGCCTATATTACTCCATTAGGCCCTCCACTTCAAATCAACACACTTCACCCCCCATTTCACCCTATAAAAGAACTCCTTCTACACCATTTGGAGGGGTTAGACATCCTTTCATACCCTGAGTTCTCACTCACTCTCTCTCAAACTACATTTCCAGAAACTTTCAATCCTTTCCATCCATCACTTGAAGCTTAATCCCCCCCCATCCATCAATCCCACTTTGATCCTCAAGACCTCTCACTAGAATACACCATCATCCATCCAAAATCAGCCCAAGCCAACCTACACCCAACATAATCTGTCCTAAACTACCCACATTGTGTCAACACCCTCCTTCAACACTCATCCATCAAGCAAAACCACAAGTCCAAGCTCAAAATCAAAACCAAAAGGTAGAAATCCATGTGAAAGTTACGGGTTGGCACTCCTGAGGGAGACCAGTGGGTTCATGGAGGTCCTCTATACCTCTAATGGACTCACAAGGTCTTAAATATGCAAAGAAAAACAATCTTTGAAAACCCCAACTATAAACAGCTTGAGCGCTCAATGCTAAGGTCATGAGCGCTCAAGCCGTTTGAACATTCTTCGTGTTCTTGTGGTTTCTGATCATATTTTATCTTGATGATATCATCCTTGTGGTTGTTTGTTGGTTCAATAACCCTCAAATCTGTTATCTTGTTTTTGATCATCGATCATTGAACCCAAAAGCCACAAGAGTGATGTTTTAGTATCATCAACCATGGATGATCTCATTCTATGAAATAAACAGTGTATCTTACTCTTTTCAACAATTACCAGTTTGTTTAAGCTCATAAAAGCATCAAAGAATGACCAGACACCACAGAAGTTCACAACCCTTGAATGGGGCTTGAGCGCTCAAGGCTAGCCCTATGAGCGCTCAAACCTTGCTCAGTTTTGGAGTTTGAATCTTGTCTACTTTAGTTCTGTGTTCTGTTTTCAATTTATGAAGTGTGTGTGTGTGTGTGTTGATGTTTGGCTAAGCCAACCTAACATCGGTGTCTGTGTGTGTTGAGGTGTGTGTTGATGTTTGGCTAAGCCAACTTAATATCGGTGTGTGTGCGTGTTGATGTTTGGCTAGGCCAACCTGATCTCCCCTCCCTCTCACTCTAATCATGCTTATGTGTGGTCCGATGCTTACTCTTCACTTTTGTGAACACCTCAAGTTTATTTTATCCATGCTTATGAAGATTTTAACCTTCTATGCATCATCATGTACCATTTTGAACTGGTTTATGGTCCAAATAAAGGCAGAATGGAGTAGGATCACTCAAGTCCAGAAGATGGCTTGAGCGCTCAATGTATGTCTTTGAGCGCTCAAACTGTCCTCTGGTTCAATCAAAACTTCTTCTCATTTCAACTTATTTTTGGCATCTTGAGTATTCTGCAAAGTTTTAAAGCTTTGAGTCTTCATTCCTGTCATGCTAATTGCCTCATCTTGGTCCATGAACGAGTGTTAAACCCATGATTATGTGATTGTGATATTTTGTTCAATGATCCAAATGCTGTTTCTAAACAGATAATGAGGACCAAATCTTGTTTTCATCAAATCAAAATCATCAGAAGCATCTTAAGCATGTATGGGTGGCCAGCAGTTTGAGCGCTCGAACCCACAGGTTGAGCGCTCAAACCCTTGGCAGTGGGTCAGATTGGTTTAGCCTTGCAGTGGTTTGTGGTGTCATTTTTGGTTATTTTGTTACCATTCTGTATAGTCTAATGTTGTTATTTGCTGTTTGATGTTCTTGTTTGTTCATACTTGCATACCATCGCCATTCATGTAGATTCACGGAGCACAAGCATACACCGTAGCTCATTGTTATGTTTGTCATCGTTATTTGGCTTCCCATCCCTCATTTCCTGTAATTGTTCAAAGTTGAGTTGCATACATTTCTCGCGCAATCCCACCAAAGTCAAGTAGAGACCGGTCTTTGAACCGGGCGAGGGGGGTGCCGTAAAACCCTTCCCCTCTCGTAACTGAGCTCCCGAACCTAAGATAGTATGGTGATGACGGGCCAGTAATCCTTATCCATTGAATGAGGCACGAGTCAATCGAGTTCGGTTCCTCGGGGACAATCCGCTAAAACCCGGGTGGCGACTCCGAATCGATATTCGAGATATCCCTCCGGAGGTGCATCCACACCTGTGTGATATGACCCTTGGGTCAATGCCTGGAATGTCGTCATGCGACCACGCAAAAACATCTTTGTTTTCTCCCAAAAATTTCAACAGATTTGACCTCGTTTGGGGTTTCAAGGCAGCACCGAGCTTAACTACTCACTCAGGTCGGCTTGGCTCCAGCTCTGCTTCTAAAAGATCTTTAACTAGTTCTCCTTGGACTAGTTTATCCTCATCACACATATCAATACCTTTTGCCGAGTAAATTTTAATAGGGTTCTCCTGCGAGCTCTTTAGGGTGCAATTGTAGCATTCCCGAGCTCTTTTTTTGGCTCCCCCTTACTTCGGCAATGCTTTCTCCCACTGGAAATTTCATCTTTAGATGATAGGTCGATACTACTGCTCCTATCTAGTTTAAGAGTGACCTCCCCACTATCAAATTGTAGGCCGCTGGGTTGTCCACCACTAAGAAATCAACCTTGCAGGTTATTGAATTTCCTTCTGGCCCAATTGTAACTGGGAGTGCAATCCTGCCCTTGGGCATGATAGCTTTGCCAGAAAACCCTATAAGAGATGACTTGGCCTGTCTTAACCGCTCCTTTTCAATGTCGAGCTGTAGGAATAAGGAGTAATATAGAATATCCGTTGAGGCCCCAGTGTCTACCAGTATCCTTTTTATTCTGTAATTAGCTACAACCATGCTAATTACAAGGGGGTCATCGTGTGGGTAACTTATTCCTTCTTCGTCTTTTTCAGAAAAGATGATAGGTGGTCGCCTCAACTTGGTTATCTTGCTCAATCTCTCAACCATGTCGACCTCCGCGGGCTCTTCTTGACGAAGTTTTCGCAAGTGAGCTTTCCTTGATCTGTTTGAATCTCCCCTGACACCCGATCCTCCATGAATGACAACTATTTCTCCGAGGGGAGTATTCTGGATCTGCTCCTTGTTTTGATTATTCTTGGGGTGTTCTTCCCTTCTTGGTGGCTTCTGATTTTTCACAAAGCGTCTCAAACGACCTCTTTGAATCAACCCTTCAATCTGTTGCTTCAAGTCGATGTAATCATCAATCGTGTGTCCGTGGTCACAATGGAACTTGCAGCATTTGTCTCTTGACCTTTTGCTTGGGTTCGATCGCAATTTCCCTGGCCATTTAAGGCCAGGATCGTCGTGTAGGTCGTCCAAGATTTGCTCGGCCGTAGCAACGAGTGGCGTGTATTGCTGATATTTCTCTAAAGGCCCTCCTTTCTTTATCGAGCTCCTTTGATAAGGCCTCCTTATCCTTACGTCCTTGCTCGAACCTGTTTGTTCCCTCTTTCGTTTCTCATTTCGACCTGGAGTGAAATCATTGTTATCATCCCTTGAGTGCCTTGCGCTCAAGGCATCCTCTACATTCATATGTTTTTGAACTTTCATCATGAGCTCGGCAACGGTAACGAGAGGATCTTTGGCCAGGCTGAACAAAAGTTGACCTGAGTTCAAACCTGCTATGTAAGGTACGAGTGAAATCTCATCATCCATGGCTTCCACTTGCATTGACTCCTTAGTGAATCTGGCAGTGTAATCCCTCAACGATTCGCGCCGACCTTGCGTGATGGAGAATAGGCAAGTCGACGGTTTGCTGTACTTCTGCCCTGTTATGAAATAGCTCACAAAATTTTTGCTGAGCTGTTTGAAGTTGCTAATGCTTTGAGGTTTAAGTTTGTTAAACCACATTCGAGCACTTCCCTTCAGGGTGACAGGGAAAGCTCTACACATGATTTCGTCCGGGACCGCTTGCAACATCATTAGGTTCTTGTAAGTCTCAAGATGGTTCAGTGGGTCTGTGGTCCCATCGAACGTGTCGAGGTGTGGCATCTTGAATTTTCGCGGGAGGGGTTCCCTCATAACTTCTGGGGTGAACGGAGAGTCTGTATTCTGAACCAGTTCCTCCACCGTAGTAGGGGCCTTTCCCCTCACTTGCTTTGCAAGACTCTCTATCTGGGCCTTCATGAGGGCCAGCGGATCATCCTCGTTTTCAGGGCATTGTTGGGTCCTTCTTTCTTGCCTTTCATTGTCTTGGTTTTGACTCCCTGATCACCTTCCGCTCTTTGGGAGCGACTGTCATGCATATTGTTTGATGGTGGAGGGTTAGTACCCTGCGGCCCCTCTAATCGCTGAAGTTGATTCCGCAGTTCTTGATTTTGTTGTTGCGTTTCTTGCAGCGTCTTGGTAATATCTCCATCTAACATTGGAGTATGACGTACATCTCCGATGTCACTACTGGTGGATCATCTTCTGTTCTTTGATTTCTTTGAGAAGCCATCGATCGAGTAGTTACCATGCACATAAAAAGTTCACCGTTTGGAAAAGACGTTTCCCACAGACGACGCCAACTGATGAAGCAATTTCTGTCTCTCCTCGATCAATGACCTGCAAAACAAAATAGGATCTAGGCCACTGGTGTGGTGTCGGCCGAATAGCCTCCGATGCCTAAGTCAGTCACTTGTTGGTTGAATAGTTATCTGGAGAATATTGAGTGGGTTGCGTTACCTTCTTTAGGATTAATTAGTCGCTTTTATAGGCATCCAGAGTAGTAGAGTCCTCTTAGAACATGGAACCGTAATTCTCATTCGGTAGGGTTTATCTCTTGGAGTCATAGGGGCTGTAGGACTCTTATATGTAAAGGGATTTTATCCTTGTACATCTGGATAAGTCCTTTAAACCCTTGGGGTTATCCCGTTTAATCACGAGGTCTCTTCGTATTAGGTTTGAGGAGACTCACGTCTTTGTGCTGAACAGCTCGGATTCTTCGTCACCGAGCTCCGTTATTCTGATGAGCTGACCTAACAGGTCTGAGATGAGGAATAGATCAGCTCAGACCCAACAACGCGTTTATCGTTTATTGTTCTCGACTCATTAATTAATATGCATGAACTTTGGATATGGATTCAATCATTATGAATGGGGTTTTTCCATGATTTGAAGTCATCTTATTAATCGAATTGCTTGGTTTATTAAAAGCTAATATTTAAGTACGGGGTATCCATTGTGATTTGTTATTACGAATACAGTGGATGATTTTGGCTTAAACTTTGAAGCAGAGAGAGAATATATTTTGTTATAAATAAAAGGGGTTAACGACATATTATCCACGGTGATTAAGATTAGCCTTTAAATCATTGTGCAGAATCACAACAAAAATCATTGCATAAGATTATTCGATATATATTTATGGGTGTGGATTCTGAAACCTTAGTTATTTTCTCAACCGTTAGTCTCTGCTACTTTTACGTGCTAGTTTAATTATTTGTTTTGTCACTATTTTATTTTCAAATCAAACATAACTTTTGGGTAGGGTTTAATCAACTTTGGATTATTTAGTTTTCCTATAAAAATTATACAAGTCCCTGTGGGTTCGACCTCGCACTTGCATAACTATACTATCAAATCGATTCATGCACTTGCGAGTACATTAAAAAATCACAACACACCGCGCTGTGTTAAAAATTAAACTATGTTTGCAAGGTTATGCTCTTTGAGATGCTTTACCCAGCAAACAATATTTTTGTGTCTTTTTATTAATAAACGATCCAACCTGATGGGTGTTTATTTAATTTTCATAGGTTGATTGTTATTATTATTTAATTTGTGTTTAAATATAAATATTGTCATCAAATAAATAAGGGGCAGTTTCGCTAACAATTGACACACATTTTGACACATCACATTTCTGAGTCTCGCTGTGATGTTCCGAACCATTGATCTTGTTTAAATGAATAAAATAGGGGGCTCTAGCTCAATCGGACATCTGTAAGAGCTTGATCAAAATAGTTTTGTAAACACCATCTCCTGTCACAGTTTCTGCAAAATTGTTTTGATCAAGCTTTTACTGATATCCAATTGAGCTAATTTTTTGCAGGCCCCCATATTTTACTCATTTAAATAAGATCAACGGTTCAGAACATCACAGTGGGACCTAGATAAAAATTGTGTCAAAATAAGTGTTAGCAGAACCGCTCCTAATAAATAAATAAATAAATAAATTATGGTAATCAAGACAAGAAGTAATGAGCTTGCTCCTTAAGAAATCGCAATATTAAATCTCACGAAAGCTAAACGTTCCGAACATTGAGGCCGTTGGAGCCTTGCCTCGTCATTGACTTGAGGACTCCATGATTAGTTGAGCCTGTTAAAAAAAAAAAAAGAAGAAGATTAGTTGAGCCGGTTATAAAAAAGTTAAAAAACACTCACAATTGCCTGAATCATTTTCTCATTAGTTTCAGATCCTGGATGGGCCAAGTTATATCACATTACCTATCGGGCTCCATCTGAACTGTACTCAACCTTACCGAATCAGCCCAACGCAATTAACGCTAGAACATACTAAAAGAAAGCCCACAGCTATTTGTTCAGAAAAAAAAGGAAAAATGGACAGAGAAGAAAATAATGTCGGTTACAGCGGCATAATTTTGCTTCATTGAAGAGACAAGATAGGACTAGGGGTTCCGTAGTAACTTCACTCAAGT
The DNA here is from genome assembly GCA_963854785.1 of Vaccinium vitis-idaea. NCBI lineage: Eukaryota > Viridiplantae > Streptophyta > Magnoliopsida > Ericales > Ericaceae > Vaccinium > Vaccinium vitis-idaea. Next base: position 16,217,547 of record OY978225.1, on the reverse strand, counting down.
CACTGCATCCTCGTAAGTGACTTTAATTGTGAGCTCTTTGAAATCTTTATTTGAAATTGGAAGTGTTCATTTTTTTAAAAATATTGAGCAACATATGGGTTCAACAAATTATGATCATCGAAGATTGGTAAACGCACAATTGAGACGAATTTGTCTTACAGTGTATTCTCTAAATGATATTGGTCATCCATATAAATGATATCCGACCATATGGCTACCAATATTCAATTAATTTGATTTTTTATACGAATGATCAACTCAACATTCCTGACAAATTGTACGCGCGGTTCCGATCCCGAATATAGATTATGGAGGGGCCACAATTGAGGTTACTACATGTACCCCTTATCCTGGTAGAACACGGAGAATGTAAGAAATTACATAATATGGCATACATATCACTTTCTATTAATTTATTGAAGCTATGAGTGATAAATATATTGCCCAATTATTAGTTGTCTAATTGTGAAAAGGTGTATTGTATGTGAAATGGTACACTTATTGGAAAAAGATACTACATCAATAGTTGTTGGAATTGTGCCTTGAATTTTTTCTTTTTTGGAGAATTCCTATTGTGTTTAGGATTTCCTATTGTGTTTCTTATAAATAGGAGCCTTGTGGCCTATCTGAGCTTTGAACATCTGGTTGACCAGTCCTTGGTAGGTTACTCCTGCGTTTTTAAGTCCAAATGACATGACTTTGTAGCAGTTGAGTCCTCGGTCAGTGATGAATGCGGTCTTTTCTTCGTCATCTTCATACATCTGAATTTGGTTATACCCTGAAAAGGCATCCATGAAGCTTAAAAGCTCATGACCAGCCGTGGAATCCACCAATTGATCTATTCTGGGGAGAGGAAAGCTATCCTTTGAACATGCTTTATTGAGATCTGTAAAGTCAACACACATTCTCCACTTGCCATTGACTTTCTTCACCATTACCACATTGGCCAACCAGTTTGGGTAGTAGACTTCTCGAATTGACTTTGCTTTAATCAATTTCTCCACTTCCTCCGCTGCTGCTTTGTTCCTCTCTGGCGCAAAAGTTCTCTTCTTTTGTTTCACAGGTCGGTAATCTGGGTCTACCGCAAGCCTGTGTGATATGATCCTTGGATCAATACCCGGGATGTCGTCGACATGCAAAGACATCCTTGTTTTCTTGCAAAAACTCCAACAGTTCTGACCTCATTTGGGGTTCTAAGGCCACACCGAGCTTAATCGTTTGCTTAGGTCGGCCTGGCTCCAATTCTGCTTCTATAAGGTCGTCAACAGGTTCTCCCTAGATAAGCTTATCCTCATCACGCACATCAACACTTTCTCCTGAATAAATTTCAATGGGGTTCTCTTGAGAGTTCTTTAGAGTGCAATTGTAGCATTCCCGAGCTGTTTTTTGGCTTCCTCTTACTTCCGCAATGCTTTCTCCAACGGGAAATTTCATCTTTAGGTGATAAGTCGATACTACCGCTCCTATCTGGTTTAGGAGTGACCTCCCAACTATTAAATTATAGGCCGACGGGCTGTCCACCACCAAGAAATCAACCATACAAGTCATCGAATTCCCTTCTAGCCCCATTGTAACTGGGAGTGTGATTCTGCCATTGGGTATGATGGCCTTCCTCGAAAATCCTATAAGAGATTATTTTACCTGCCTTAGTCGTCCCCTTTCTATTCCGAGTTGTAGGAACGAGGAGTAATATAATATATCTGTTGAGGCCCCAGTATCTACCAGTATTCTTTTTATTTTGTAATTAGCCACGATCATACTAATTACGAGCGGGTCATCATGCGGATAGCTTATCCCTTCCTCGTCCTCTTCCGAAAAAATGATGGGTGGTCGCCCCAGCTTGGTTATCTTGCTCGGCCTTTCAACCATATTGACCTCGTCGGGCTCTTCTTGACGAAGTTTCTGTAGGAGAGCTTTTCTTGATCTGTTTGACTCTCCACCAATGCCCGCCCCCCCCATGGATAACCACTATTTCCCCAAGGGGGGTGTTCTGAATTTGCTCCTTATTTTGATTATTTTTGGGGCGTTCCTCCTTCCTTGGCGGCTTCTGATTTTTCACAAATCGTCTCAAACGACCTCTTTGAATTAGCCCTTCAATCTGCTGTTTGAAGTCGATACAGTCATCAGTCATGTGACCGTGGTCACGATGATACCTGCACCATTTGTCTTTTGACCTCTTACTTGGGTCAGATTGTAGTTTTCCTGGCCATTTAAGGTCAGGATCGTCGTGTAGGTCATCCAAAATCTGTTTTGCTGTGGCGACCAGCGGTGTAAACTGCTGATACTTCTCCAAAGGGCCTCCTTTCTTTGATGAGTTATTTTGCTCAGGCTTTCTTGTCCTCACATCTTTGCTCGACCCCTTTTGTTCCCTTTTGCGCTTCTCGTTGCGTCCTGTCTGGTAGAGGTTGAAATCATTATTATCATCCCTGGAACGCCTCGCATTCAGAGAATCTTCTGCATTCATATGCTTCTGAGCTCTCAGCATGAGCTCGACAACGATGACTGGAGGGTCTTTGGTCAAACTGAATAAGAGCTGACCGGAATTTAGTCCTGCTATGTAGGCCGCAATGGAGATTTGATCTTCCACAGCCTCCACTTGCATTGATTCTTTGGTGAACCTACTGGTATAATCCCGCAGAGATTCACGCCTGCCCTGTCTGATTGAGAACAAGTAAGTCGAGGGCTTGCTGTACTTCTGCCCTGCTATGAAATAGCCCACAAAACTTTTGCTGAGCTCTTTGAAGTTGCTAATACTCTGAGGTTTAAGTTTATTAAACCACATTAGAGCATTTCCCTTCAGGGTGACAGGGAAAGCTCGACACATAATTTAGTCTGGAACAACCTGCAGCATCATCAAGTTCTTGTAGGTCTCAAGATGATCCAGTGGGTCTGTGGAACCACTGAACGTAGCAAGGTGCGGCATCTTGAACTTTCGCGGGAGGGGTTCCCTCATAACCTCTGAGGTGAACGGAGAATTCGTGTTCTGGATCAGTTCTTCAACCGTAGTAGGGGCTTTTCCCTTTACTTGCTTTGCAAGGTTCTCTATCTGGGTCTTCATGAGGGCCAGTGGATCATCTTCGTTCTCAGGGTGTTCTTGTGTCCTCCTTTCTTGCCTTCCATTATCTTGATTCTGACTCCCCTGGTCACCCTCCGCCCTCTGGGAGCGACTGTCACGCGCATTGTTTGAGGGTTGTGGGTTGGTACCCTGTGGCCCTTCTGATCGTTGAAGTTGATTCCACAATTCTTGATTTTGTTGCTGCGTTTCTTGCAGCGTCTTGGTTAATATTTCCATCTGAATAATATTTCCATCTGAAGTTGAAGCGTAGCGTACATCTCTGGCGTCATTGCCGGGGGATCTTCTGTTCTTCGTTGAGAAGCCATCGATCGAGTAGTTACCATGCACATAAAAAGTTCACCGTTTGGAAAAGACGTTTCCCACAGACGGCGCCAACTGATGAAGCAATTTCTGTTACTCCTTGACCGACGACCTGCAAAACAAACAAATCTTAGGACTCCGGTGTGGTGCCGGCCGAATAGCCTCCGATGCCTAAGTCAGTTGATTGGTGGTCGAATGATTGTGTGGAAATATTGGATAGGTTGAGTCACTTACCTTTACCATGCTTCGTTTGTAGCTTTTATAGGCATTCGGAGTAGTAGAATCCCAGTAGGACATGGAGTCATGTCTCTCGTTGGATAGCGCTTATCTCTTAGAGTCCTAAAGCCTCAGAACTCTTAATCGAAGATGAGTTTTATCCCTTTATTTGCGGGTAAGGCTTTTAAACCCCTTGGGGTTATCTATTTAGTGATAAGGTTTTCCAAGATTGAGTCTGAGGAGACTCATTACGCCTCGCTGATCAGCTCGGCTCTTTAGAGTCCGAGCTCTGTCTTTGTCCGAGCAGACCTTTTGACCCGAGCCGGGTGGGGGTCAGCTCGGACCCAACAGGAATAAAAAGAAGGGCCATTTGGTCAAGGTCCATATTCTCCGCCTCATTAGTAAATGCAGGACTTTTATCCTGATAAGCAAAGCCTAACGCAGCCGCAATATCACGGGTATGAAACGTACACTTGCGGCTGTCGATGATGGTGTCGAGAAGATCATGGCCCAAACGACTTCCGAAAAGATTGGCGTTGGTTTAAACACATTGTTCCCAGATGGACAATCATACTTTAGGTTGGCTTTGAGAAATGAAAACCATTCCAAATACCAAGTTAGACATTCCTATACAAACTTTTTTGCTTGGCAGCCGCTATTTACAACTCGGGTGGTAGAGAAATCCTAGAATTTTAAAGAGACAAGGCTGGATATTACAAGAATTAGCACCAATATTTTGGCAAATGTAAGGAGTTGTTTGTGTTCCCTAACAAACGTGGCAGCTTGAAAACATAACAAGGGGATTCGGAAATCATGGGGCATGAAGACGAAGACATTTGAGAAGGAATTGTATAGGGAGTTGTTCTTTTTCCTTTTGGATTAGAAGATGTCTCCTCACATTAAGGACCACACAGATGTGCTTTCTGTATTGGTCTTGTTCCGAGACACAAAACATGATCTAAATCGTTAACTTTGTAAAACTAGACTTGCACAATAGTTTGACAAAAAAATCAGCCCCATTCGCTAAGGAACTTTTGACTTTTTTAGTTTATTACGCTTTTCGAGGTAAATCATTCTTTCACAGCACATTAACTAAAAAAAGCCCAAAAAAGCCAAAAAGCTAGAAAACCCCTTAGCTCGAGTCAATCGCACATCATTTGCTAAGAACCCACCAAATTTTATGTTGGGGATTATCGAAGTCCTATTTACTGCTCATTTTTTGAGAAAAATCTGATTCGATTTCAAAGCTTCCAATGTCCGATTAAATAGTTTCTTTCATAGACGAGAGAGAGAGAGAGAGAGAGAAGTGGGGCTAACTAGTTGTATGTATAACTTAATGAGCATGTTAACAACACAATTAGAACATCCACTCACAAACCTTTTTTCTTTTCTTTTTTTTGCTTAACCACAACCATCAGGGTCCCATTTTCGTAATTTTGTATCATATAACAACACAAAATTAATTACACAAACTGGAGATGGTCTTAGAGCTCATCCTAGAATCATCACCTTAATTTGTGTTTAGGCCCCGTTTGGACGAGGTTAAAACCACCCTTCAAAAGTTATCAGGGGTTAAAAGAGTGGGTCCCATAGCTTTGGCTTGGTTTGGCAAGCCTAAATTTCTCCCCTCTTAGTTTTCAACCCCAGCTTCCTTCACTCGTCTGGGGGGCTCTCCCTGATAATTTTTTGGCACCCCTTGGGCTGCCCAAAAACTATCCGGGAGTAGAGGGTTTGTTTCGAGAGCTGACAGCCCCTCCTCCCCGGCCCCACCCCCTTCCCCCTTTACCCTCCCTTTTTTGGCCATTCTTCCTCTTTTTTTTCTCTCTTTTTTCTTTTTCTCTTTTAAGTTTATTTATTTAATTTAGTTTACTCAAATTACATTTGCAAGTAAATTATTTTTTAACATTGACATATAAATTTGACTTTAATTTAGAAACTTTATATTATTTTAATTAGTTAATTAATTTGTCTTAACAATGATAATAAATTAATTTTTTTTTCTAAAAGTGAATAATATTACAATCACGCTTAAAAGTAAATAAATATTACAATCACGTTTTAAAGTGAATAAATATTACAATCACGTTGACAATGTTCAGCCCTAATCAATATTGCCTCCAAATTGTGATCCCGGCACAACGCCTAGTGCTTGGAACCACAAATTAAGATCATAACTTAAAGCCCATCCTTTAGCTTCATCCGACGCATGCTCCCACCACCATATTGGGATGGGTGGTACAGGGTGATGACGGTGGAAAAAAAGTTGCCCGAAGTGATTGTTAATACGGGCAATAGCTATTTCTTTGCGGTGTTCGACTGGAACTGAAGGGGATCTCAGGGGCAAGTGAGTATAACAACATCCAACATTCGTGTCAAATGTGTGTAAAACAATGTTGTACCGTGATGCGATAACCACCCCCAAACTCATACAGTCCATCCAATTTGGCCTTGGAGTCGTACGTCGGAAATAGCTCAGTGACTCTAGTAGCTCATCTGCCAAATTCCGTTGTGGATAAAGCCCATCGTACAGATCTTTATTCTGAAAAATCTCTTGAATAATGTCACGCCCTCATTTTTTTTTTTTTTAAAACATAAATAAAAGAATCTCAAACAATAACCAAGTTAAAAGATAAAGATTTCCATAAATAGAGTACATCCTTAGCCCAACGGCTATCAAATGTTTGGGCACCCTTGCCCCAAAGGTGTAATCAAATAATAAAGTTTGGGCACCCTTGCCCCAAAGGTGAAATTAAATAACATCCTGTGATTCAAATATTTGGGCACCCTTGCCCCCAAGGTGAAGTCGAAATAATATCTCATAAGTTTTTACAAATCCAAAGTCAAAAGATGGTAAAGGAAATTAGAGTTACATTAACATCTCCCCAAAAGAAAGTTTAAATGCGTAGAAGATGGAGTAAATAACTCCATGCCATGTATGCTCATCATCCAAATCATGCATTCCAAACCATGCACGATCAAAGCTGGGTACCTGAAAATGATAGGGTGAGCACACTTGCTCGTAGGAGAACTATTCTACTAACGCTAGGTATATGAATATGATGCATGCACATGAGGGTAAGATATGTCAAACGGTTATTCATATGCGAGTCCAAGTATCCAAGTCATGGAGGAAGAAAGGAAGAATTTAGAAAGTTTCAACGTATCCAAGTGATTTCCAAGTATCCACCCACAACTCATGTTTTCAAAAGTCCTTTCTAAGTGTCCAAAATATAACCCAAATATCCATTTCATTTCACCCAACCACCCAAGTTCATCACACAAGTCAAAATCAAGTTTACAAAACGAGTTTCGACAAAACTTTAAGGATAGTCCAAAACTTCAATTCTCATTTCTTTCATTGAAGAAAAATCATCATGTTCATTTAGTACTAGGGATTTAATCCCTCTGCCGGGTTCCATAGGCCCCGCGTGCCTCTGCCGGGTTCCGTAGGCCCCGCGTGCCTCTGCCGGGTTCCATAGGCCCCGCGTGCCTTTATCAAAAAAAAATTTACCAAATGATGGTATCGGTTTAAGAATATCCCATTATCCCAAACATTTCATCAAAACTTTCATAACAAGTCCGTTTTCCAATTTTCATTTCATTATTTCACATCTTTCGATAAAAAGGGTGACGCACACACACACCCACACTTTCTAAAAACCATCAAACTTTCATGTGATGCAAAATGACATATTTGTTTATAAAATCAAAGTCCTCGAGTCAAAACATGGTTGCAAGTGATGCCAAAGGTCAATTTTATGAAGGAATAAGCGATCGGGGACCAAATGGACATCAAAGGGTGACCGAAAATCACCCCAAAAACAGGGGCAGTGGCTGGAAATTATAGGGGCAGCAGCTATGAACAGTAATCTGAGCAGATTTTCACCCTTAGGGTGTGGAATTTCAACCCAATCACAATAGAGATAGTTTAGGCTCAAATTGGAAATGCTAGGCAACAATTAAACATGGAGGGAGGTCAATTTCACTCCCAATTTCACCAATCAACAAGCAAATTCATAGATCAAGAAATCAAAGTGGAAAAACCCACACAAATTGGGGAAAACATGAAATTCAAGGAGATTGAGGCCAAAAATCAAGTATGTGCAACAAATCATAAGCATATAACTAGAGAGAGTAGACATTGTTCCCCTACCTCAAGGATTTGCTTGAAAAATGGAGATGAATGAAACCCTAGCCCCAAATCTCGAATTATGTGCTCCCGGTGTGAATCCAAGGTGACCCAAGCTCCCCACGGTGCGTAGAACGTGAATATGGCCTTGGTTCTTGAAGAGATTGAGTGGGGAGGGAGAGTTTTGAGCTTGAAGTGAGTAAAAATGGAGGAGAAGAGAGAGGGAGGGTGAGCCGATCGGTGGAGGAGAGAGGGAGAGTGAGATATTTTGTTTTTTTGCAAATTTGTCCCACACTACTTATTATAACCTCCTAATTACCCCTCACACCCAAATGTCACTTGTGTATATAATATGTGACCACAATACTTATTTTCATAAACCAAACTTTTTCTTTACTTTAATTTATTTATGAAAATAAGAAAGTACCCCCCATTTGGAAACAATGGCATTTCTAAAATTTTAAAATTCTAATCACATCAAAATCTCATCCCCCCACTTTTAGTACAAAACTGAAAAACGGCAGATTTTTCTCCGAATAAAATAGGCGAAAGATGACTTTGCCTTACTTAAAAATAACTTCCGATTATACCGTTGTGATTAGAAAAATCCAAGGAACAATTACTGGCATTTTTTATCGGCCAAATCGAAACTTCTCCAAAAAGTGATTTTTCATACGGGTTCTTACAAATAAGGTCTTGTCGTACTTGCGCCCAGTCCTCCTCAGTGTCATAGATTTGGGCTGCTATCGCCCTGAATCCACAATGTACATCAGCTTTGACATCTACAGTGTGGGACATATACTGCTGAAATTGCCAAGGTAAATGTTGAATGTACTGATCCTCCTCCCTCTCCCTCTCTGCCCTCTCCCTCCCTGCACTTTTCCCTTTCCCTCTCAAAGTAGATGCTTCTGTACAAGAAGGTATGCGCCGTCCACTCTGCTCAGCTTTTCCCGCAGGTCGACCTCCATGTTCAGTGTTGTACGATGGGCCTCGAACACTGCTGTGAGATGGATCCGCCATATCAACAAACCTGCCTATCATATGCTTTCGCATACATGGATCCATCCCCTCTAATATGTCAACCACATGGGATGTCCCGTCGGCTTGTTCTCCCTCGTCATTATACCCATCTGCGTGCATAGAGAGCCTACTCCAATGAACGTCGATACTGGATAGTGGAATTGGAATGCGCAGGGAACGATAACATGCAAGATCGTGCAGACATGGCAATCCGTGCGTTGTTTTGATCGAACAGCTGCAACAGCCGACTGGGAGGGTGTAGGCGTCTGCGGCGGATTGTAGCTGAAATTCGATTAACTCCAGCGCATATAATGAAATGCGACACCTTATTTCATCAAAAAAGTCGTCACATAATTGTGAGTGGCGTGGGATGTTGAGAGATTTCTCGAACAACTTCTTAATCTCCCCAAACTGATTTGTCAACATTTTTTCTATGCGGTCAAAAGAAGTTTGGAGTGCTGACATGGTGGTATTCCCCAAATACTTTTTTAGCCTCGCATGTGCAGACTCGACCCTGTAATAGAATAATGCACGTTGTTTAGATAGGACAGTTTAAATAGTGTAGTAGAATAGAATGCAGAAAATTTAATTCGTAAAGTTATAAAGTGACTATACATTTGACTTGAATTGCTTCCAAGGTGCATACATGTATCTGTCCATGTTGAAATAAACCGATTTCTGTACGGCCTTAACCATGTATTTGCAAGATAAGTTATGACACGCGGATATTGGCTCTACTCCTCGCACATGGCAGCCCACTTTTGCTAGTAAGATGAAGTTGTCGATGAATGAACAAGGGATTGCCATGAATTGTAAAAGTCTTTAAACTTAGTACCAAGCACAGCACTGCAGTTCTTAATTACACACTAATTTATGTGCCAAATGCAAAGGATGTGATGTGTCGTGGGGAAACATTCTTCAATGGCTTTAATAAGTGCCAAATCCCAATCTGTAACAAATATCAATGGCAACAATGCCCCTTTTCCAACCATCCACTTCTTTAAAGTATTCAAGGCCCATGTCAGTCGCTCTGCCCTCTCATTATTAAAATATGCGAACATAAGTGAGTAACTTAGATTTGTGGATGTTAGACCCACAACCTCCAATGGTGGTTTCTGATACTCATTCGTTTTGTACGTAGCATCAATTACCAACACCGATGAAAAGTTGACAGATAGCTCTAGACTTGTAGGATGAACCCAAACAAGATCTGTGATTTCGTTGGCTTGATTTGTAATAAAATCATGGATGTATCCTTTCTTAATTAATTGCTCTAAGACATACTGAGTTTCAGTTAGACCGCCCCGTATGGCTTCCTTGTTTATGCGAATAGCGTTGTAAATGCTTCTAATTCCCGTAGTGTTTGACGGGTCTTTTTGCTTCAAAATACTAAGAATTTCACGAGGTGCGGTGCTGTTGGCCATCTCAACCACAAATTGTTTCTCCATTGGTTTTAGCCTTGATGGGTACTCATGACCCTCAATATTTTCTGCTGCTTCATGGTTATGAACTCCACAAGAAACCTTGAAACCCCACTTGCACCGTCTGGAGGTATTGGTATACCTCGCAACTCAAATGGACAATCACATTTTTTAGTTCCAGTATTCCTATGCAAGATTTGCCTTTCAACCCCACGGTGCAGTTTGTACTTTCCTCCTCACTCACAAATAAGAATGCACTTCGGCAACTTGCCGCGTTTTAAATTAGCAGAATTATTAATAACCACCACAATACCATTTTGGAGACCAACTCTCCGAACCCAAGCTAACATATCTTCTCTACTTTCAAAAATCTATACAAAAAAACGAATATGTATAAGTACAAAAAAAATTCAACTTTGAATTCTAACAGCAATATGTTATGAGTTTTTGTCTTGACGTCATAATTTTTGTTAGCAAGTGTACTGAATTTATATGCATAATATTAATGAATTTCAAAGCTGCTCAATATTGACTTCTTTTTTCACCATTCATCATTTGGAAAATTAAAAATAGCCACAATTCGGGATAATTATTGTTGCTACAACATGACCAATACCGTTATTATGGGTGGTTTTGATACTGCAACGAACAAATCATTAATTTTCAGAAAATAAAGAAAAACAATCAAGTCGATCTCCTGGCTTCCTAATAGATGGATAAATAATAACCCCCCCCCCCACCCCCCCCCCCCCGAAAATTGATTTATTAAAAACAAACAAAACTCTCACAAACTTAAAAGACGAACACTCCCAGAGTCACAAATAACAATTGTTTGGTGTATATAAATGACATTTACCGGGGGGAAAAAAACCTTAAAACAAAAGCCCATTACGAAGCTGCTGAAATAAGGTTCTAAACAAGCCATACATTTCATCTTGAAGATCAATTTTCTTTTAAAAGTAATCCAAAATAACATCATTTACATTGCATGCTGGGATCATTGATGTCCATAAACAAAGCCATAATTTAATGTTTTCCAGCTCATAATTATTGTAGTTCATAATATTTTTCATTTTTTGATAACCGGATGTCTGGGTCAGTTTGCGTGCACTTCGACTACTCAATTATTCTCAGCCTGGGTATATTTTATCTACTTTCAAAATAAATGACGAATATGCATAAGAACAACGGAAATAACTAACCTGATCAGTGCTAAATTCGGGTGTATAATCACGACTGTTGTAGGAGATGCTCTCCTCATTGGGAACATCATTCTCAAATGACCAACCATCTGAATAGTAGTAGTCATCCATAATGTTGTTCGATGAATTACGAAAAAAGAAAGAAAAATAGTGGGAGATGTTCTGTGAATGTATGAAGTAGTGGGAGAATGAAGGTGTGAAGTACAAACCGAAAATTCACTTTGAAATTGATTTTTCCAAAATTTGCGTAGTTCTGATGAATGAAAGAAGTTCTGATGAATGAAAAAAGTAGTGGCAAGATATAGCTTCTGATGAATGAATGAAAAGACAAATAACAATGGCACACATAACTATGGCACACATATCAATGGCACAAATATATTGCCAGCACACGGTCGATGTTGTCCGATCGGATCCCAGGATATGTCATTTTTCATGTAGTGGCGCGTATTTTACAATACGAGGTTGCCGATGTGTTTTCACGCGTCTCGCTTCGTCGGACTTAAAAATAGTAGGCCTTTTTTATTAATCCGGAGCAACGGGACAAAATGGGGTATCAATAATAATTAAATAAATAAAAAAAATTTAAAAAACTGAATTAAATAATTAAATGAATTAATTTAAATAAATAAATTAAATAATTAAATGAATTTATATAAAGAAATTAATTAATATAAATAACATAAATAATATAATAAAGTAATTAAAGGAGGGGAGAAGGGGTAAATGAGTCATTTTGTATGTGTCAAGGCGTATTTTACAATTCCGTTTGTTTCTTTACCATTCCACCCCTCCTTATCCCCCACCCCCAACTGATTTTCAACAAAAAATGGCTGGATTATTTATTTGATACTTGTCGGCAAAGTGATCGGAAATTGCTCAGTAGTCGGAATCTTAATCTGAGATGGGTTTGGTTGCTTGATGCAGAGAGCGAGGAGAGAGAGAGAGAGAGAGAGAGAGAGAGAGAGAGAGGGCGCTTACGGCTTGGGTTAATCGGCCGGCAGAAAGGAAGAGGACGATTAGGGAGTAGAATAGGGAAGCACGAAAATTGGGACGGGTTTTTCTGATGGGGTTGTGAAGATGAGGAGTAGGAATTCATGGAATGGGGTTGTAGGGATGAGAGTGAGTGGCGGTGAGAGGAGGGGTTGCTCCCCAAGTGATGAAATGCATCATCGGAAATTTCGAGATGGTTGTTTCTAGATCTGGAGGTTTTCACATCTCATCCTTTGAACATATCAATAATTGGGTTTTTATCCAATACATCTTTGACAATGCTGGGATGAGGGATCGTATACATTCATACCCATTTGACGTGTTCTTTCTTTTCTTTTTTCTTTTTTCCCTCTTAGAAATGAACATTTTGTGATATTATTATATTTGGTAATGAAAGGGCCACTCAAGTAATAATTTCATAAAAAAGAATATGAACAAAAGAGGTAAAATTCTAAAAATAAAAATGTAACGACCCGCCCCCGCCTTGCACAATATTGTCCACTTTGGTCGCCCAAGCTCCTTGAACTTCCCAGAAGGTCACCCATCCCTGGATTGCTCCAAGGTGAGCACGCTTATCTGTAAAGTACCAACGAGCTTTGACGCCCGCACGACTTTAAAAGGCCTTGTGCAAGTTAATGCATGATCTATTGTCTTATATCATAGACCTCTGTTGCATCCATGTGGGTCATGGGCTGTCACATTCTCCCCACCTTAGGATGCAATGTCCTCGTTGCATATTGGCCCAGCGACCTTCCCCCGGGAGGTATAGCACTTAGTTCTGCATTGCACTTTGTTCCCACTCTGGGATTCAAGAGGTGGCTTCGGCAGATTCTAGAGATGGCTCCTACCTCGTAGTCTGGGGTTGTGCTTTGATACCAACCCCCGCCTTGCACAATATTGTCCGCTTTGGTCGCCCAAGCTCCTCGAACTTCCCAGTAGATCACCCATCCCAGAATTGCTCCAGGGTGAGCACGCTTAACTGTGAAGTACCAACGGGCTTTGACGCCCGCACGGCTTTAAAAGGCCTTGTGTAAGTTAGGGCATGATTGATAGGCGCGCGATGTCGTAGATATAAGCGCCTAAGTAGGGCGAATTAGCGCGTTAGAGGCGCGGTTTTATTCCATTTTCCACTTGATGCGGTGTGTCTTTGGGTTTTTCTTGTTTTTGGTTGTTTTGTAGGGAACAGGTTGGAAAGAGCGCATGAAGTGGACACATGGCGGTCAGGCACGTAGGGAACCAGTGGGGCCCAAGTGGGGACGACCAAGCAAGCTGAGGAAGCAATTTAGAGGAGCCGGTATCGATACAGGGATTGTCCTGTATCGATACCCGATGCATCATACGCGAACAGAACGTATGGGTATCGATACAGGACTTATCATGTATGATACCGAGTGCCTTATAATCAGCTTTTTGACTTTGTTACGGATTTTGACTTCGGTAAGGGGTATAAATACCCCGTTTTGGGGCCTAAGTAGGGTTCCACGAATTTTCGATAGGACTTTACTTTTCAAGCTTTCGGCTACAGTTCCCGTTCAATGTTTTTGCTTTCAATTCTCCAGTATTCAGATTGACTTTGCGGATCGTTAATCAATTTCAAGTTTCCCTTTGCAACTACGGTATCGATCTTTATTATATTTTCATACTTTATTCATTAAAGCATGTTTAGTTCTAGTTTCAATTTGGTTTCTGCAATCTTCACAAGCATGAGTGAGTAGTCGCATCGAGTGCGGCTGCGGGGCGAAGGCGCCCACGTTGAGTCTAAACAATATTTCACCTCGGGGTCGAATTAAATCAATTTTCATGCAATTTTGGGAACTAGAAACTTCTCTAACGAACAACCCAAGCATTACCGGAATTCGAGTGCGCACGGAATCTGGTGACAGGTGGTGCGCATTCGTTAGAAATTCTTTCTCGTATTCTAAAATCAGTAAAAAGGATTAATTGTGGCCCGAGTAAGTATTGTTTAGGCCAGGCGTGGACGCTGGGTTCCCACAGCTGCGCTCTCCTTATTAATTTGCATTCGAACAGTTAAATTAGTTCAGTAGTTAATTAATTAATTTCATAAAATCGAAGGGGTGGTTACCTAAGAGCCGGTACAAACTGCACTTCACATCTCTTTGAGTCAAGCACTCCAGTCGTCTCTGTGGTTCGACTCCGGTACTTCCGGAATTATTGTGCTACACTGATCGAGAGTCCTACGCTTGGGACGCGTCTTTATCTGTTTAATTTTCAGTCACCCGGTCGGTCAAGCAATGATCTATTGTCTTATATCATAGACCTCTGTTGCATCCATGTGGGTCATGGGCTGTCACAAAAAAAAACAAAAAAAAAAACTTACTTATTAAAAAAAACGTTTTTTCTAAAAAAATTATTTAAAAAAATTAAATTTTCAATGAAATAAATAATATAGCTTGAAATTGTCCAAAATTTATTAAATAGATTAAGTTTTGTAATTATATAATTAATTTAATGAATAATCAAGTTTGGTAAACCACAAGGGCAAAAGAGTCATTTAACAGCTTTTTCCATCATCTACCCCCTCTTATTTATAGAACATCCAAACCAAGTCAAAAGTTATCCCCATGTTTAATCCCTCATCCAAACTTTCTACTTTTTTATTCCCCCCCATAAACATCACATTAATGTGGGTCAACCCTCTAAAAATAATACCCTCTCTTATCTAATCCTCCTCTACAACTTATAAAAAATGATAAGTGTACAACAACCAACTCCAACAAGTCTCCAACACACTCACATAATGTGTGGAGCCCACATATACTTGAGTGTGAAATGTGTGTGGGATCCACACACCATGTGAGTGTGTTGGAGACTTTTGTTGTACATGTATCATTGTTGATAACTTATCCCCCTGAAATTTTAGCACCATCCAATTGGGGCCTTAGTGACAAAATAAGTTACTTTTTTGATCCGTCGTGTCGCGAGGAAACTAAAAAGCATAACGAATTAACTAAAAAAATATTAGAAATACTAAAAAAAATAACCTGACCTTTTACATACTGGCCCGAAACATAGCCCAATAACACAAGTAATTATTTTGTGGTCTTGCGGCCCGACTTGGGCATTTCCCGCAAGCTCCACCGAAATCCTAAAGTGCATGTCCCAGGTAAAAAGGCAGGGCTGACTTGCCTGTCCCTGTCCCACTTACGAAGTCCCACATATAATTCAATCTCTCTCTCTCTCTCTCTCTCTCTCTCTCTCTCTCTCTCTCTCTCTCTCTCGTACCCTACGAAAGTGTCTAAAACTAAACTCTAGGGTACCCCATCAAAGTGCCTAAAACCCTAAAACACCCTATGAAAGTGCCTAAACTACTAAAATCCTATAATAGGAAAGTGCACACTAAACAACCTAAACTCTAGGTTACCCTATGAAAGTGCCCAAACCGTAGGGTACACTAATGAAAGTGCTTAAACCTTCAAAACCATACGAAAATGACTAAACTTTGAAAACCCCATAAAACTGTATGATACCATAAGTGTTTAAACCCCTAAAAAGAGTGCAAGTGGTGGCTAGCTCATGCGGTAGAGCTCTTGGATGCCCCACACTGCATCCCGGGATCGAGTCTCATTCCCCCCTCCCCCCATGTAATAGATTAAGAATGATGAATGACCAAAAAAAAAAAAAGGTAAGATATGTTGGAGATTTTCAAAATAATAAATGATTTTGCTTTGGGGATTTTATGAAAGATGTTGAGAGAGGTTTATGTGAAAAGGTGCAACACCTTATCACATAAGTTGTGACTTTATGTGAATAGTTATAACACCCATTAAGTTGGGATGTGTTTATTTGGAATAGATGTGATTGTTAGGAAGGGATGTGAAACATGGGGTGCCTCCAAGAGGCATGACCCTTCCTAATTAATGTCTACTAGAGACATGGCTATTCATGAAATGATGCCTAGAAAGAGGCATAACTTTTCATAAGTAATTGTCTTCAAAAGACATGTCTATTCCTAATGAGTGTCTACTAAAGACACAATCTTTCATGAAAGGGTGCCTATAAGTCTATAAATAGACCCTTTGTAAAATCATTCAGTACACCAAAAAATTCCTTAGCGAATTACTCTCTCTCGACACACTCTATCCTTAGAATTTTAGGCATACTGATATTTAATTATTCTCGAGAAATTGAATATCAGTTCTTGGTTCTCTTATTCTTCCTTAGCGGATATTCTGTCTGTCTTTGTTTGTGCAAACGCAGTCAGAAAGAACCTAGAGTTCGGTTTCGTTGTATCTTGAAGGCGGATTTGCAGTTAACCCGGTGCACACCAAATTCACTCGAATTGGTGGGGGCAAATACTGTCCTTAGGAAAGCGTTGTTACAACATGCCTCAAATGTAATTTACAGTTCCAAATTTTTCTATGGAGACGACGCCATCAACATTTTTGAAGACCGGATTTCCAACAATCTAAAGACAGTATTTTGCAATGGCGATGTCACTAAAGAATAGGATCATTCAAATTACGGTACTATGATTTTGGGAGTTTGCATGGGCGATAGTGGGAAGCAATATGATTTCGTTTGGGATTTGCAGCGGATTAAGAAATGGGTATGTTAAATAGAATTTTTTCTGACTGACAATATTTTTAATTTTTTCTGACTGACAATATTTTTGAGTTCGGTGACCATGAGACGAAGACGGATAGATGAGATTGAAAATATTCTAAAAGAAATGGGCTACACAATTAAATTCGGATTATCTGGTTACAGTAAGTTGGCTCTTGTTATATAGTTCATTTCCGTGAAGCAAGGTATGTTTTAAACTTTTTTTTGATATACCCATGGTATTTAAATTGTGAAATTAAGTTTTGCATGGGTATGATATTTTAATTAGTAAGGTCGATTTGCATATTTACGGAGAGAGGAGTAATTGTGTTCATGATCTTTCATGTGATATTCAATTATTTAGTATTAGTATTTCCCGATTGGTGTGTGATGAATATCCAATTTTCTAAACCCGTATAATCATTGTTAATTCCAATTATGTGATGATGTTTACGGGGCTTTTAAATTTGATATAAGTGTTTAGACTTTAGTTGCCCGTCAACACCGCTTGGAGGAGATGGCACAAACGGCATCGAAACCTGTTGGGTTCATAACAGTTTCATGCAGAACCTCTTGGTCATAGGATTGAAACCTGTTGGTGGGAGTGGCACATGAGATGTGTTGGTTCTAGACAGTGGCACATGGGATAAGTTGGTTAATATATTACTTCATTTATAGTTGCATATGTTTTCAAGGGTGGCGGTGGCATGCACCGTTTCGGTAAGAAACGGTTCCGGTCGCTTATCAAGTGAATAGGCATTAACTGCCTTGGTATTTTTGGGTAAGAGGGGTGACTTTTTGAAAGAGTCACCAAAATGCTCTCACTGCCAAGGTAACTCTTCGGAGAATCCTTGAGGAAAGGGCACCAATTGCTATTTAAGGGATCATATCTCATGGGTCCAGATACAAGCGATAAAAGAACAAATAAAATAATCGTTTAGTGCTTACTTTTGTTTCTATTCTGTCCCAGGGCTTTATCAGTGTTCATTTGTTTGTTCATTAATTACTAGTATTTTTCGGAGAGTCTTTTAGTTTGTGCGTTTTACCATCATTGGTATCGAATCGACTTGGGTGGCTAGGGGTTTTATCTCAATATGCCTAAAATTCTTATGTTTGTGTACCGGGCCCAACGAGGCAGTGGTTCACAGGTTATAAGACTTGTTCTTTGGAAGGGGATTAATTAAAATTTGTTCTTTCAATAATCATATGCATCTTTCTTCATGTAGAACATCTCCTTTTCAAGTTGCCTCATTTTTTGTTACATATGCGAGTGTTATAATTGATGTGTAATTTATGCTTTCTTTATGGAATGTTCCATTTATGAGAATGAAAATAAGGTTTTGTTGATTGATACTTTTTTGCCCATATATTCTCATGGATGGTTTAAGATATATTTTTACAGTAAAAGTTTATGTGATCTGTCATTGGTGACACATGACTTAGTACTTGTGTCATGGTCATGTTTGTAGGACATGGTATATGGCTCATATTGAGTGAAGTTTGACTGCTTTAAATACCAATCAAATATTCGTGATGGGGTGGATGGGAGTTTAGATTACCATGGGTCACGTGATCGGTAGTTGATTGTATTTGTGGCTATTAGGTCACATGTTCTCCGAGGCTAATCAGAGAGGGTAGACAAGGTTTGGAATGATTGATTCATACTATCTTGTTTTCATATGTATAGTTGTTCAAGACAATTATGTCCCACAAGTTCTTGTTCAAGTTTAAAGGTTTGGATTTATAAACTTGAAATGGGTATCCATGGGTTATTATGGATACATTAGCGCTTGGTCTATTGAGCGTTGAAACCGTGGATAAATGGTAAGCTTATCTTTTGTGGGGTTTTACTCTCTTGATTTAAAATGAGTTCTTTACAATGAGATAGGGTGACATGGTTTTGTGTCATGGAAATATTTCTCTGCAAATCACTTAAAAGAGAATGTTAATAGTTTTGACTGTGGTGGTAGTCCGGACATAGTGTATCATGTCATAAACTATGGTGATATAGCTATGGAAAATGTTGATTACTCAAGAAGTAATTGTTATAACCTTCTTGCAAGGATAAAATGTGGAAAACATTGAATAGGGATGTGTCTTAGCCCAATTAATTTGATCACTCCTGGTGGAAACTCAACTCAACCGGTTGATGCTCTCAATCTCTTGGGTTCAATGAGAAACTACACCATATGTCGTGATTGTAAGTACTTTAAAGGTAATATTTACATCCCAAGGTAAAGTGCTTGGTACCTGTAATGTGGAAACAAAGGAGGTGGGCTACTTAGCTCTTAATAGATTTTTGGTGCTTTCGTTACAAGGCATTGGTAAAAATCTACCTATGTGAGTGTGGAGGTGGTGCCGCTTCCTATAGGTCATGGGGGCTAGACCTTATAGCGCTCATGAAATCAAGATACCGACCCATGGCTAGCGCACGGGTCACCCGATTGGAATATCTGCAATTATGAGGATTATGTGTGAAACGTGTCCGGTTAGTCACTATAGGATAGCTAGTTCAAAGATACGTCTACTATGCTGCCCTGACTAGCTTTGATGTGTTTCACTAAGTGAGTGGTTGAAGTCGTGAGACACTATTCATGTATGCATAAGCCATGTTATAAGAGAATCAAGAATTTTTCTTCCTTATTTCGAAAATGGTGGGGGATTGTTGGAGATTTTCAAAATAATAAATGATTTTGGTTTGGGGATTTTATGAAAGATGTTGAGAGAGGTTTATGTGAAAAGGTGCAATACCTTATCACATAAGTTGTGACTTTATGTGAATAGTTATAACACCCATTAAGTTGGGATGTGTTTATTTGGAATAGATGTGATTGTTAGGAAGGGATGTGAAACATGGGGTGCCTCCAAGAGGCATGACCCTTCCTAATTAATGTCTACTAGAGACATGGCTATTCATGAAATGATGCCTAGAAAGAGGCATAACTTTTCATAAGTAATTGTCTTCAAAAGACATGTCTATTCCTAATGAGTGTCTACTAAAGACACAATCTTTCATGAAAGGGTGCCTATAAGTCTATAAAAAGACCCTTTGTAAAATCATTCAGTACACCAAAAAATTCCTTAGCGAATTACTCTCTCGACACACGCTATCCTTAGAATTTTAGGCATACTGATATTCAGTTATTCGCGAGAAATTGAATATCAGTTCTTGGTTCTCTTATTCTTCCTTAGCGGATATTCTGTCTGTCTCCGTTTGTGCAAACGCAGTCAGAAAGAACCTAGAGTTCGGTTTCATTGTATCTTGAAGGCGGATTTGCAGTTAACCCGGTGCACACCAAATTCACTCGAATTGGTGGAGGCAAATACTGTCCTTAGGAAAGCGGTGTTACAACGTGCCTCGAATGTAATTTACAGTTCCAGATTTTTCTATGGAGACGACGCCATCAACATTTTTGAAGACCGGATTTCCAACAAGATATGACGAATGACAAAAAAAAAAAGGTAAGAATGACAAATGACAAAAAAAAAAGGTAAGAATGACGAATGACAAAAAAAAGGTAACAAAAATTGACTCATAACTAACAAATGCGATTTTCTAAATAAAGACAAAAAATAATTTGGCTCAATTATTTAGCCCAAACACCCCTCAGGTGCGGAGCTTAGAATCTTCGTTGCTGGGGTCAAAAACTAAATTCATATGCAAGATTTTTTCTATTTACCAACAAAAAATAACTAAATTTGTCCCTTTGGGACATACGATAAAATTGGAACAATATAGGGAAGATTAGCACTGCTCTTGCGCACACAAATCGAGAAATGATCCAAAGTTTTTCTTACCAAAAAAAATAACTAAATTAAATGATTTAGGAGAACTACATTAAGGTGAATAACAAGGTAAGATATACACTGATAAATTTAGTTTTACTTTATAATTGGTCTGAAAGACTTATTACATTTTAACAATGATGCATGGTAATTTCATTCGTAACATTATCAACTCTCTTGAAGAAGAAAACGCTTGGGGCTTCTATTCATTTGAAGCAAGTTGTGATAATTTAGAAATTTTCTATGGAGCCAAAATAGTAAAATTTTGACTTCAAAAAAGTACTACCAAAATGGCCTTTCCAATCCCATTGCTATTCCTTCTTAGGTCTAAGCATTGAAGATGCGTAAATTAATAAAGGACTCTAGGAAATTAACTTGTCAACATTTCCTAATTTATTATAATTAATCAATTATATATTTCACCTACCATCATTCCATTTATTCTGCCTACCATGATTATTATCCAGTGCTTTTCAAATGATGATTCCATTTTGAAAGAAACCTTTTCAAATTCAAAACTGTTACCATAATCAAAGATTGATTAACAATATAAATTTTGCAACTGCCATAAAACAAACAAAAACAATCAACCAATTGTGATCCAATCAGTACATGCTACTTGTCGCGCAAAGAGCTCTTCTCACGAAAAGTCATTCTGCAATAATATATAAGATTTATAACTTAATGAGCATGTTAACAACACAATTAGAACATCCACTCACAAACCCCCTTTTTTTTTTTGCTTAACCACAACCATCAGGGTCCCATTTTCGTAATTTTGTATAATCTAGCAACACAAAATTAATTACACAAACTGGAGATGGTCTTAGAGCTCATCCTAGAATCATCACCTTAATTTGTCTTTAGTGACAAAAATAAGTTACTTTTTCGATTTGTCGTGTCGCGAGGAAACTGAAAAGCATAATGAATTAACTAAAAAAATATTAGAAATACTAGGAAAAAAAACCCTAACCTTTTAATACCGGCCCGAAACATAGCCCAATAACATAAGTAATTATTCTGTGGTCTTGCGGCCCGACTTGGGCGTTTCCCGCAAGCTCCACCGAAATCCTAAAGTGCACGTCCCAGGTAAAAAGGCTGGGCTGACTTGCCTGTCCCACTTACGAAGTCTCACATATAATTCATTTCTCTCTCTCTCTCTCTAGAGTACCCTATGAAAGTGCCTAAAACTAAACCCTAGGGTACCCCATCAAAGTGCCTAAAACCATAGGGTATGTAAAGACCCGTAAATTTTTTTTTTTTAAATTTAAAAGGAATGTTCCAAAATTTTGTTTAAAAGGAATATTCCAAAATTTTGAACTTGGGGTTTGGGGTGTAATTGCAAACGGTTTTTAAGTGAAGAGTTAAGTGTAATATAACTTGGATTTTGGACTTGATTATAACACATGAGGAATTAGAGGGGGGTGTGAGTGAAATTATCCATATATATATATTTGTGTGTGGCTAGGAAGAGGGATCCGGATCCTCTATGAGGATTTCTCTTTGAGGATCTTGTGAGGGTTTTGTTGTGGGCTTGACAACACACCAAAAATGAGATCCAATGGCTCACAATCCCCTTCCTTGTTTTTAAATCAAAACGGCGTTGTTTCATTGGAAAAAAATCTGACAGAATAGTAAGCCACCACAAATGACGTTTTCTTCTACTTCTTCTTCCTTCGTTATTTTCTTCCTCAAACTATTCTTCTCCATTTCATCATAGCAAAGAAAGAAACCCCTTGGTTGTCATTTTTTTCCCTTTTTTTTTTCTAAATCAAAACGGCACCGTTTCATGGAAAAAAAATTGACAGGATGGCAAGCCACACAAACGGTAGTTTCTTCTTCCATTAATTTTTCTTCTTCTCTGTTAGTGTTACTCAAATTTCAAGTGGCTTAATCTTTTTTCCTTTATTTATTTTTTCCCAGATTTGTTCTTCTTTGTTAGCTCAAATGTCGATTGGCGTAATTTTTTCCTTTATTCAATTTTTTCCAAAATTGTTAGATTATCTCTTACCTCAATTTTTCCCAAAAAAAATGACAACCAAGGGGTTTCTTTCTTTGCTATAATGAAATGGAGAAGAACAGTTTGAGGAATAAAATAACGAAGGAAGAAGAAATGGAAGAAAACGTCGTTTGTGGTGGCTTACTATTCCGTCAGATTTTTTCCCAATGAAACGACGCCGTTTTGATTTAAAAACAAGGAAGGGGATTGTGAGCCATTGGATCTTCTTTTTAGTGTGTTGTCAAGCCCACAACAAAACCCTCACAAGATCCTCACAGAGAAATCCTCATAGAGGATCCGGATCCTAGGAAGAGAGGGAGATAACACAAAAATAATCAGAGAGAGGGAGAAGAATAGAAGAAGAGGAGAAAAGAAGAAGAAAGGGGAAGAAAGGAGGAGGAGGTCTCGGCTGCCACCACCTCCGGCGACCTCCACCGCCACGTACGACCACCATCTCCACCTCCTAAATTCACCTCTGCTAGTATAGCTCTCATCTTCCTCATTTTTATCAATTTTAATCGAAAATATTCATGTATATGTACCGGTATGAACAGTAGTTTAATCACAGCGGACTGGGTCACGGTGTTTGGCCAATATCTCCTTCATAAATCGTTAATTAGGTTTTGGTTCCTTCATATGATTTAAAGTTAACTCGGAGAGCTTTCGTTTTCCGCTGAAATCACTCAAATCTATTGAGAATTCAATTTACTATGAATTTTTGAAATCGAGTCTGCAGATCTGGAAATTTTCTCTGAGAAAGATTTGTGTTGCCTCTGTAATTGCTTATTTTCTCGTCTTTGGAGTACGAATTAGACTTTGGTCTCTTCTGAAATTTTGAAGTTCATTCACTACAAAACTTTTGGCACAAGAATCACTCAAAAACATTAAGAGTTCGATTTATGGTGATTTTTCAAAGATAGGCCGTCTGTTTCATCCGCTTTTTGATTCTAAAACTAGACTCATATATCTTCGAAAGTATGTAAGAGTTGTATCTTAAAGTTTTCTGGAAAATAGCAGTTTTTGATTTGAAGTTGGTGTATCGACTGAAATTATGCGTATGATGCGTCACAGACACATGAAAGCTTGGAGCTTGAGTTTCGGGAGTTAGGGTTTTGCTCAAAACCCATCTAAGTAGGGATTTCTCTCCTCTCTCCATATGTCTATGTGTCTAGAATATAAATCCTTGATTTCTATACATGATTTTCGTATAGGTTGTTGTATTGTGAAGTTTCTAGTTTATGGCTTATGATAAGATTGGGGCTTTTGTGATATTCATGTGTATATGTCAAATTGCTTTCCTAGTAATGAAATTGAGATATTTATGAGTGTATTTGAGGTATGAATTGATGGAGATACTTATGGGTTTGACCCGTGATGAAATTACGAAAATGCCCTTGATCGAATGAGTTTGGGAAGGCTTGACATGTTGAGCTCTTGATAAGTGAGACTGTTTGCGGGATGTTTTGAGTGTCTAATCCTTTAGTCTCTTGCATTCCTTAATAGAGTTGTTGGTTCGTGGAGTCGGACATGTTGTGTGGTTTGGTGTGGTTTGTTGTTGGTTGTGTGTTATTGTGGTGTGTTGCTTGTTGTGTATTGTTCCCTATGTTCCTTCGTTGATTTGATTGTGTTCGTGGAGTTGGGAGTTGTGTGGTATTCGTTCTACATTTTATGAGAGGTATCTCGATGTTGAGGAAATGTTTAACGAAGAAATTAAAATGCGTAGTTATGTGAAAGAATAGTGTACTTGGGGGCATTGAATTGGGGCGTTGAGATGTACTGTATTTGATTTTGTATGGAGAGGAAAGAGTTGATTGTTTGAGAATGACTGTGTTGTGATGGAAATCAAATAACAAGAATGACACTTTTGATGAACTTGAAACCTTAAAAAGTGTATTTGTGTGCATACGAGGTGTTGGGGTGTGTGTGTGTGTGTATTGAGACGTGGATGTGGAAGAATGATTTTTTTAAAATTGGGCTTATGCACTGTAGGTTCACTCACAAGCATGGTGCACCGCATACATATATTGAGTTTGTGTTAGAGATTTTCCTACTGGGCTAGTGTAGCTCAACCTATTAATTTTCAGGTATTCGATGAGGAGCATGGCGTGAAGTGCATTGGGAGTGCATGAAATCCTTTGAAGACATCATTGATCATTGTTTCTTATTGAAACTTAGTAGGTACTCATTTGGGAGATGATCATGTATTTTTATTAAAACTAAGATGGGTTTGTAACTTTATTTTTTTTAAATTGTTTGGAAGAATGTAATCAATTTATCTTTTAAATTCATGTCTTTCCAAAGGGAGATGGGTACCCTTTTTAGAAGAAGCGTTGTGGTGAGATAAAAGAAGAAAATTTATGCAATATAGCACTTTTATTTCTATAAATGTTTACTTTTTATTGTTTAAAAATCGAGGGCGTGACAGGGTACCCTATGAAAGTGCCTAAACCACTAAAATCCTATAATAAAAATAAATAAATAAATCCAGACGAAGAGATGTGAAGCCCGAATGCCGGATTTGTGGGTTCTTCAGCAACAGCGGTGGTGGTGGCGTCTGGCAGCTGTGACTGCGGTGGGACGAAGAGATGTGGAGCTCCGGACGCTGATATCATTCCGTCGTCTTCCTCCAGCCACATCCGAGCGGATTGGTGGTTTCCATCGTCGTTGTTGTACATTTTTGGCGGATTTTGTATTTTTTCTTTGTTTTTTCTTGTATTTTCGGACCGGTAGTGTCCTTTTTTAGTGTAATAATAATATAAGTTTTCTTGGTTCAAAAAAAAAATCCTATAATAGGAAAGTGCACACTATACCTAAACTCTAGGTTACCCTATGAAAGTGCCTAAACCGTAGAGTACCCTAATGAAAGTGCTTAAACCCTCAACCATACGAAAATGACTAAACTTTTAAAATCCTATGAAACTGTATGATACCCTAAGTGCTTAAACCCCTAAAAAGAGTGCAAGTGGTGGCTAGCTCATGCGGTAGAGCTCTTGGCTACCCCACACTGCATCCCGGGTAGGGTTGGCAATGGGGACGGGGCGGGGCCAGAGACCACTATCCCCGTCCCCGAATCCCTCCCCCATCCCCGGCCCCCACCCCGATCCCCAATGGGGATCATTTTTCCCCCTCCATCCTCGCCCCAAACAGGGAACGGAGATCCAAACCACAGATTTGGGGAAATTCCAAAAATGGCTAGCTTTACAGTAACATGAAGGCTATAAAGACTAGAATCCACCATCAACATCTCCAAAGTGAACCAAAATTCTTCCATCAAATGCAGCAGAACCTTAAAGATTGAGCAAACCAGATTTGTTCAAAACTAAATTTATCTATTAAATTTTTTTTTATAAAAAAAAACGCATAAATCTATATACACACTAGATGTACAATATATACACCAGATTTACACATCAAAAACATCCAAATGGACCAGATCTACATATTTACAGCACCTATACATACATATACACACACATGGAGAGAGAGAGAGAGAGAGAGAGAGAGAGAGAGAGAGACATATACACAGAAGCGAACAGATCTCGGTGAGAGGATGCCGATGACGATGATCGCATCTCGGTGTCGACGACGGTCGCATCTCGGTGTCGATGGACGGAGTTATGACCTCAAGGTGTTACGATTGGTGTGTGTGTGTGTGTGTGTGTGTGTGTGTGAGAGAGAGAGAGAGAGAGAGAGAGAGAGAGAGAGAGAGAGAGAGAGAGAGAGAGAGAGACTGTGAGAGAGAGTGGCGGCTTCTCTCTCTCTAAAGTCGGCTGTGAAAACTGAAAATGAAATGTTAGGGTTAAAAGATCTCCTTGGATAAGTATATATGGAGTACTGAATATTAGTTACGTACAGTAATAAATTATTTCCTTTCCCGTTTAATGCACAAAGGAGTTGCCAACCTGATGGGTGGGACGTTGGCATTCTACACGTGAGGCTTGGGGTTCAAACCCTGCCACCAACGTTTTTGCACGTATATTATATAAAACGGGGGTTCGGGGACGGATCGGATTCGGGGCGGGGATACACTACTACCCGTCCCCGATCCGATCCCCGAATTTTTTTTAAAAAATCCCCAAATCCGACCCAGTCTCCAAATAGATCTCCAAAACGCCAATCCATTTGGATCGGGGAGCAGATCGGATTCGATCGGGTCAGGGGAAATTGCCATCCCTGGGATCGAGTTCCATCCGCTCTCCCCCCATGTAATAGATTAAGAATGACGAATGACCAAAAAAAAAAACCCCCTAAAAAGACTAACTTACCTTAATATAGTAGTTAAATAAGGTGGGCTTACCTTAATGGAGTTTTTCCATAAAAAGTGGTACCGGCCGTAATTTGTTGTATTTATTACACACGTCTGTGAAGTCCACGCACTTAGTACAGAACCCCACAGAAGTACATCTATGGTGGATGAGGGTGTTGGATTATTACGTGGGGTGCTCCAAGACCACCACATAATTTTGCATAAAACTAGTGTTGGTTCCGACACTCTGACATAGACAATATGACCCAAAAAACCCAGCATGCGCAACATGCTGGTTTAAAAACATAAGTAGATAAAAATAAAAGACATATTCAGGGGTGTTTTTGCTGAATAATTGTGCGAAGATTTTTTTTGTTCTTATTAAAAAAAAATCCCCATTTGTTCAGTCAACGTCGATTGTTTTGGACAATCGGTTCACCTCGATGAGAGGAATCTAGAAGGTAAAAAATTATGATCAAAATCTTTAAAAAATCCACTAAAAAAATAATCCAACACAAAATAGACTTTTTAGATCATTTTTGTCTTTATTTGCAAGAATTTTTGTTAGGTGATTACTTTTACTTTTTACATTCCTCGTGTTGAGCTTGAGACGAACCAATAACCAACAAAAATTGACGCATAACTAACAAATGCGATTTTTTAAATAAAGACAAAAAATAATTTGGCTCAATTATTTAGCCAAAACACCCCTTAGGTGCGGAGCTTAGAATCTTCGTTGCTGGGGTCAAAAACTAAATTCATATGCAATATTTTTTCTATTTACCAACAAAAAATAGCTAAATTTGTCCCTTTGGGACATACGATAAAATTGGAACAACATAGAGAAGATTAGCATTGCTCTTGCACACGCAAATCGAGAAATGATCCAAAGTTTTTCTTACAAAAAAAAACTAAATTAAATGATTTAAGATAACTACATTTAAAGGTGAATAACAAGGTAAGATATACACTGATAAATTTAATTTTACTTTATAATTGGTCTGAAAGACTTATTACATTTTAAAAATGATGAATGGTAATTTCATTCGTAACATTATCAACTCTCGAAAACGCTTGGGGCTTCTATTCATTTGAAGCAAGTTGTGATAGTTTAGAAATTTTCTATGGAGCCAAAATAGTAAAATTTTGACTTCAAAAAAGTACTACCAAAATGGCCTTTCCAATCCCATTGCTATTCCTTCTTAGGTCTAAGCTCAATTCCCTCAACAATAAGCCCACCTTTCAACTGCACACCCTTAACCTCCTTCACACTCATCCTCACCTCTTCACCATCATTCCCATCATTGAAAAACTCACCCAATTCAATCTCCAACCACCCATCCCCCCTCTCCCTCGGAACCCGGTTTTCGTCTTTTTCTTCTTCCTCCGTAAAAGTACTACGCTTCGATACCTCCCCGCCCTCCTCGGGGCGGCGTAGCAAAATCGTGCCTTGAATCACTTGGCTGTCCCCAACTTCGATAGAAACCTCCGACGGGAGTGAGTCCAGCCCGTAAGCGCGATTAGCGAAGTTTAGAATGAGATGGACGGTGTAAGTGGTTTTTGGTGATAGCATCCGAGGGGAGATTCTAGCTCTAATTTCTAGCCACCAAGTGGTTACGAGCTCAGCAACTTCTGCAAACCTGTTTGGCAAGGGAGAGAGACAATTAAAAGGACATTGTTCAAGACTCCCAGAAAATGGAGAAAGCAAGAGTGAAAGAAACGGACATTGGACTAATTATAAGGTAGGTAGTTTGGTTTCAATTTCAGTTCTCTTCCTCATTCATGTGTTAGAAGTCATAGGGCGGGCCACGAGACCCGAGTAAGTGGTTGATCTAAAATCACCGCATTTCAAATGGGGTGATTTTGGATCAACCACTTACGCATGTGCGATAGAGCTGGTTTCTCGCGAAGCCCCTCGAAAAATCATTCGAAGATGAATGAACGGTTCAGATCATTCGTGTGGGACCCAAAAGTGGGTCCCCGAAGCTGATCGGTACCTAGTCGGTGCGTTGTGGTCTGTACCAATAGCAGCGTTAATTAATTCTTGACTGCTCTTGTTGTTTACTCCTACGTATTGTAATCCTATCAATTTTTACTAGGAATAATTAGTCATAAATACATAATATTTTGCCTATTTGAAGGTAAGGACAAGGAACTTTTGCAATCAAACATAAAGACATTGTTTGTAATTATGATTGGTAAGGACCCTATTTGTTAGCGACACGACTGATTGTGCTCACTGACCATTATAACCTCTTTTACTCAATGTTCCTCATCTGTCTCTCTCTCTCCTTTACCTTCTTCCATTCAATTGCTCACCAATCATCTACATCACACTACTATGGCACACCACTCCAATTCCTCTGTTTTCCTACCTGACTTCCTCCGTCCCTTTTAATTTCTGCCACCACTAGACCCACTTCGTGTTCTCTTTCTCCTCTATCTTCTCTCACTAGAAATCCGTCACCGTCGTCCCATCCAACCGCCTTTGCCTTGCATCCCTTCATCATAACCAGTTCAAGTAACCACTTTGAATCCCCCTTATAGATGTAAATTAAGACAAGTGATAATTTTTCAATCAACACATCTGTAGTGGGATAAATCCGCACAAGGTTACGGGTCAGATCGTTGAGAAGAGACCCATAGTGGGTTGAGCCCTCATGGGCTTAGAGTATTGGGCCAATAGCCCAAGATAAGTACAAGATATAGACCAAAAGGCCCACACAGCGGTTTGGGCCGAGAGCTATGTGGGTGAGTCGTTAGGAAGGAAGGCAGTTGGGCCGTATCTCCTATGGCACAGACCGACGCGAAGAGGTGGCGTCACCCTTACATGTCTAATTGACTGCGTAATTCACTGAGGGCTATGGGCCCACTGTAATAAGGGATGATGTCACCGCACATGTGTGAGCATGTGCGCGTGTGTGACCATGTTTAGCTTAGAGAGCAAGCACATTGGAGGCTATAAATACCAAGGGATAGACCCTAGAGGTATAGACACACACTCATATAGATCTAAACTACTCTCTATATTGGCTTTCTCTCTAGTGGCTGACTTGATCGTCGAAGTGCCCGCCGGCAAGAGGCCGGTGGGGCTCTAACTAGTTGTTACGCGTGCAGGTCATCCGAGGAAGAAGCCAACTCACCCGAGGAGGATCCATCGCTTAATACACCCCCCACAATTGGTGTGGCTGCTGGGATTGAAGTTTTTTGGTGTTTTTCGGGTGGTCGGAGTATTTTCAGATCAGTTTGTTTGGTGGTTTATTGGCGGTTTTGTAGAATAGGGGACGGTTTGATTGGGGGGAGATCAAGGTCGTTCAAGGACAGGATCCAACCAACAAGGGTGGTGCCCCTCATTGAGACGAACACCACGGTGGGTGGCACGATGGTTTTTGTGGCCGGAATAGCCCTCATCGGCGTTTTGAAGGCGGCAGGAGGCGATAGAACAACAACGGCGTAGCGGACTCACTTAGAGAGATCCGGTGCGAGTTTTGAGCAATGGGTTTTGTTCCCCTCGAATAGACGATCACGGGGATGTGAAGAACGACGCCGGAGGATGCCAGACGAAGGCTCACGCGCCGGTTGAAGGTGGCACGTGAGTGGCAAGTTAGATCTACTCGCGGTAGAGGTCTGTTGATTCTTATGGGCAGTTCACGAAAACTTGATTGGATGGGTAAGGGTTGTACGTCTCGTTGGTACGCGTCTATTGGTAGTATCACGGTAGTGTTGCGACGCCGAAAAATGTCAAAATTGGTGTTTGAACGCTGGCGAAGAACACCAAAAGGTTTTTTGGTTTTTTCACCTGTAAAAGTTGATCGAAAACAACTTTTGAACGTGGGGTTTGGTTCCTCTCGTTAAACCGATCACGGTAGTATACGGAAAAATCGTCAAGCAACGCTGGAGGAGCCCACACAAGCAGTTTGAACAGCGGCGCCAGGCGGCGGAAAAATGGCGGAGGGTCTGTTGACGATTGGGCTTTCCTAGGGTGATCCGATACAAATTTTAGACACAGGGTACTGTTGTTTGGAAATGGCCATCACGATGACATGTGGAACGTCGCCGGAAAACGCTTGGGGACACCGCACGCGCCGGATATATGTGGCGTGCATTTCGCCTTAGATCTACTCTCGGTGACTGTAATGCACGCGCCAAGGAGGAAGGAAGAAGGTCAAGTGGGTCAAACCGCGGGTCAAAAGGTTCACGCGTGTGTTCATAAGGTTCACCCGTACGGTCAAATAGTTCAAAGTGTGGTCAAACGGATCAGATCGCGGTCAAAGGTCCCTTTCCGCGTGTTAGACGGGTCAGACTTCGGTCAAGGGGCTCTTCCCGCGTGTCAAAAGGGGCTGGCGGGGGTCCAAAGGGGGCCAGCGGCCTAGGCAAAAGGTTTTTAAGGCCATTTGAGTGTTTTTAAAGGTCTAGAAGGCTATTTTGAAGGTTTTTAAGGTTCAATATGCTATTTTGGCTGGTCCAGATCATTTTTGGGAGGCTTGAGACTTGTACCCGACCAATTTCAGCGTTCCGGATTCAACCGTGGCCTTCGTTTGAGGTGATTCAACACGAAAATTATTGGGTCTAGAGGCCATTTAGAGGGCATTTAGAGGTTCAAAATGTTTTTGGACCGGTTGAGACCATTTTTGGAGGGTTCAAGACATGTACCTGACTAATTTTCGCGTTCTGGATTCAACCGTGGCCTCCGTTTGAGGTGATTCGACACAGAAATTACCGGTACATTTTATTTCTCCGCTTTTAAAAATTATTTGAAGTATCGGAGAATGATTTAAGAGTTTCTTGGGTTATTTTTTGCGATTATCTTGATGATAATGTGTCAAAGCATATTTAAGAGTTCTTGGAACAATTTTTAATAATTATCTTGGTGTTAAGATGTTGGGTATGCACATGAATTTCATGGTCATGTTGATGGCGTAGTGAGGGGCTTGTGCTGAGCTTCAGTATTATTTGTTGTGTTCATTATTTGTTGTAATCCTTTTATTTGTGGTTGCTACTTCGATTCACTACCATAAAGCTAGAAATTACTTTGCGTTGATGGGGTAGCGAGGGGCTTGTATCGAGCTTCGGTTTTATTTGTTGAATTTACTTGTTTTGTGTTGACTTCCTCGGTTCTTTACCAAGAAGTTAAGAATGCGTAGTGTTAACCGTTTAAAAGTTAAATGTTCAATTTTTTATGGTTTTAAAAAACCGAGAAGGGGACGGTTTGAAAGATAAGTGTGAATCCCGTTATTGTTTTTTATGCTAAATACCGCGGTCTTATGAGACGTTAGTTGTTGTGTTTATTTATTTGGAACTTCTTCGGTTTTTTACCAAGAAGAATAAAAGTTATTTACTGTTGATTGTTTAAAAGCCGGATATTCGTTGTTTTGATGGTTTTGAAACCATATATTGATGGCTTGAAAGATATGTATTCATTGTTTTGATGGCTTTAAAGCAAAACCAAGTATTCATGGCGTACCGGCCAAGTGTTCTGTTTACATGCTGAATGTTCTGTTTAAATGCCGAGTCTTCATTGTTTTGATGTTTCTAAAACTAAGAAGTGGCGGCTTAAAAAGGATGATTACTAGTTTTTAATCTCGTGTTGGTTGATTAAACCAAGTGTTGAGGACTTGTTTGGCCGAGCCAGTGTTGGTGGATGTGCCAATTATGTTGCAAATATTGCTTGTCTGTTTTGCAGATTAGTTCTTAAGAAAAAGAATATAACCTGGGGTATTTCTATAATAACCTGGGGGATTGAGAAGGATTAACCTTCAGTTTAATCTGAAAAGGGGTAATTTATGATTTGGTTGATATGTAACCTTGAATTCTTTTTGAGAAGGGTAACCTTCGGTCTTGTTGAGAGAGCATGGCTCTCAGTATATCAAGAGAGTGTGGCTCTCGGTCTTGTTGAAGAGAGCGGGGCTCTCAGTTTAATTAAGCTGTGCAGCGGAATATACCCCGAGGTATTTTTAGACGTCCAGGAAAGAAACAATCTTCAATCTTATTGAGGGAGCACGACTCCCGATCTTGTTAAGAGAGCGTAGCTCTCAGTATCTTCATCAGTCTTATTGAGGGAGTATGACTCTCGGCCTTGTTAAGCGAGCGTAGCTCTAGGTATCTTAAGCCTTATTAAGGGAGTTCGACTCCCGATGTTGATATGAGAGCATAGCTCTCGAGATAACTAAGAGGAAGTGATCCTCAGTCTAAGCATGAGCGGTAGGCTCTCGGCTTGTTGAAAAGGAGTGACCTTCGGTTCCCGTGAGAGGAAATGCTCGTCGATTGAAGAACGAAGTTTAGATTCTCGACTTTTTGAGAAAGCGGGGCTCTCTGTATAATCAAAAGAGTGTGACTCTTGATTCTGTTGAGAGAGCGGGGCTTTCGGTTTAATTGGAAGAAGTAACAATTGAAAAGTGTCTTTCGGTTTTAAAGAGAGGGAGTGACCCTCAGACTTCATCAAAAATTATGAAATTTTTTCTTCTTCAAAACGACTAAGTCCTAGACCAACCCAGAATGGGGGGAAGGGGACGGTTTTTGGAACCATTGATTCTGGCTTGGTCCAAACCGAGTCCTATGTGGACGGTTTTCTACAAAAGGATGTATTGTTTATAAAATACTCTGGCTTGCACTAGACCGAGTCCCAGCCCAACCCAGAGTGGGGGGTAGAGGATGGTACGTGGTACTTGGAAGAACTTGAAGATGCTTGGGAAAAGAAGCATAAGCAGAAAAAATGGATTGACTGGTTGTTATGTATGAGGTCGGCCATCATGAAACAATATCACAAACCTTGGACGCGGCATGTTCCTAAGTGCTAGGAGTCAGTCCATGAAAGGCAAAGAAGTACTTGCAAAGACAAAGTACAAAGTTCATGAAAGAAAAAAAAGATGAGTGAATCAGACAGCTGGTTAAAAGTCGGATGTTTCCTAAAAGCATTGCATGGAGTTGGCTATGGCAACAGAACCGACGGTATTTTTGAAGAAGGATGGCGCTGCACTTTGGCCAAACGTAAACCTTCGAGTGCCGAAGGCTTAGTTGGTGAAAGAGTTGATCAAGTGATGATGCGGCGGATTGGCTGAATGTAAGCCTTTAGATGCCAACACAGAAACTTGTTTATTTTCCTCTCGGAATGTTTGAGTGAAGAAAAGCAGAGGCGTTCTGCCGACGAGCATGTAGATGCGGTTATTCAAGAAGTTAACAATTCGCTGGAGGCCAACTATGTGAAAGAGGTACAGTATCCTACGTGGTTAGCTAACACAGTGGTGGTACCGAAGAAAAATGGGAAAAAGCGGGTTTGTGTAGATTATACTAATCTAAATGATGTTTGTCCCAAAGATTGTTTCCCTGTTCACCGTATTGACCAACTAGTTGATGCAACGGCCGGACACACCAGATTGAGCTTCATGGATGCAAGCCAGGGCTACCACCAGATCGCTATGTATGAACCAGATCAGGACAAAACGACATTTATCACTCCTTTCGGCATTTATGGCTACAAAGTGATGCCCTTTGGCCTTAAAAACACCGGGGCTACTTATCAGCGCATGGTTACACGCATGTTTCGCGCTCAATTGCATGATACTGTCGAAGCATACATTGACGATATGGTCGTCAAAGGCCGGAGAGAGGAGGATCATCTGGCCGACCTCACAGAAGTGTTTGGCGTCCTGCGACGGCACAAACTCCGTCTAAACGCTGGGAAGTGTGCCTTCGGCGTCAATTCTGGAAAATTCCTCGGTTATCTCGTAACAAAGAGAGGAATAGAGGCCGACTCGGGTCAGATAACCACAATAAAGAATCTCAGACCGCCAACAAGCCTGAAAGAAGTTCAGAGGCAACGGTTTTCTCCCTAAGTAAAAGAAGAAAAGGTTGAGCTGCAAGTCGTTTGCAATGGTCTTCTCCCTAGGTAATTTATTCGTCAAATCCGGATAATTGGTGATTAGATAGAAGAGGATCGCTCCGGTTTACAAAGAGGACGGTCCAGTTTCATATCATGGGCTTGGCCCAGAAAGGGTTGAACCACGTGAGCTAATGATTGTTTCATAAACGTTTGCATCCTTCTAATCAGAAGGTAAGGGAAGGAAATTCAAAAAGACTTCCTAGTGCGGGAAACGAAGCAGAACAGACAGCGATTGTAGTACGAGACATATCAGCGATGGACATGCGACTCCCTATAGTACTAGGGGTTGCATGGGTTTTTTGCATTTGCATTCTAGTACGTTCCACGACTGAAGACCAAGATAACACCACTTGGTATGGATAAAAATAGAGAGGGCCGTTCCGGTTTGACTAGAGGACGGTTGTAGACACCCCAATCTAGACCATTGGAAATTCCAAAACTTCCCCGATGATGAAAATGCCTAATGAGAGCACACAAAGTTTGATCAAAGACTTGAGGGCCCCGCCAATAACCTTCCAGAAAACTACCAAAATACCCCTTGAAACCCCTGGAATAGCTCAAAACCTTAGAATACATGCACCTGGATTGCTCTTTCAAGCACCTGGATTGGCTAAATCCAGGCGCCTGGATATCAGTCCAGGTTGAGTGTAGTTTAAGTTGATAGTGGGCGGGAACGATATCTTGGGGGATTTTCTTGC
Organism: Vaccinium vitis-idaea; assembly: GCA_963854785.1. Taxonomy (NCBI): domain Eukaryota; kingdom Viridiplantae; phylum Streptophyta; class Magnoliopsida; order Ericales; family Ericaceae; genus Vaccinium; species Vaccinium vitis-idaea. Next base: position 16,182,019 of record OY978225.1, on the reverse strand, counting down.
AGAGTTCAGTTAGAGGGGGAGGGGGGGGGATGATTACCCCTATGGCTTGACCTCTAGTTGATCCCTCAACCTCCCTTAGGGTTCAAGTGGCCCTTTATGAACCTTTTCTTGCCTATTTAAACCACTCTTCTCCTCCATTTTGAGGGCTGGAAAATCTGATCACTCTCTTGCTGTTACTCTGCCAAAATAACTTTAGAAGTTTCAGTTTCATCCATCACCTCTCAAGTCCAACCCATTTCAACCCCAAAAACCACCTCTTTACTCCATTAATCCATCATCCACTCATCCCATCAACCAAACTCCATCAAAGTATCCATAAACTACCCTTTATAGCTCTGTAAAATAAAAAACCAGAAGCTACATTCCTATAAAACCCACTCAAAAAACCATTTTAAGTCTTTTGATCACACCAAAAGGTAGTTTTCCCTACCAATATGTTCAAGTAGGTCCTGAGGGGAACTCAATCAAGTCCTCACTGGTCTTCTATACCAGTAGAGGGTTTGAGAGAGGTTTGAAAGATCATCAAGAAAGAAATCAGTTTTGTGTTTCAATACTCAATCAAGGTGCCTGGATCATCACTTTCCAGGCGCCTGCATTGAGTCCAGGCGCCTGGATTCACTCCATGCAGGCGCCTGGATTCCATTCCTTTGGTCATGCTTTCTGCTTCCTTTTGCACTTTAAACAGTTTTTGGTACTACATTTACATGCATTGATCTATAGTTGTTCATATTTCATGTTCTGATCCTTACTTTGATGATCATTTGAAGTGTTTTTGAGGTTGCAATCATGTTTTGAAAAAGGGATTACATAAGGAAGAAGTGTTCATATGAGCTTATGTGTCATTTTTGGGTCTGATCATTCAATTTTTAAGGTGTCAAGATGAGATTTTCCATGTTACTTAAGCATCCCCCATTGTAGGTGTTTAAAATGAGCATTGTCATTGCATTATAGTTGCATTTTAGTATCATTTCATTGTATTTGAGTTAAATTTGAAGTTTCATGCCTGCTACTGTGTTGCTACATATCTTCTAGAATGCATGTGAGCTAATCAAAACATTGCATTTGATCTCTACTGTGAAAAATGAGATTTTAGAGTTTCTGTCTGGGAGGCTATCCAGGCGCCTGGATTGACCCTTTCCAGGCGCCTGTATTCAATCCAGGTGTGATGGTTTGAGCATTTGTGATCAATTTCTGGGACATCTAAAGGCAGTTTGTGGGCTATTTAGTGAAATTTTAACATCTTTTGTACATGAATCATCCACTCATAACACTTTGCACAAGTATTCACTCATATCTCATTGATCTTCTTGATACGTTTGTCGTGCTTTCACATAAATTTGAGTTTGAAGTCCATTTAAACAACGTTTTCAAAATCCCTTAAACATCTAGTAGAGACCGGTGGTCACACCGGGCGAGAGGGGTGCTTTAAATTCCTTCCCCTCTCGTAACCTAGCTCCCGGACCCGAGAGATATCATTCTGTGAGACCGGTAAAATACTTTCCATATCAAGGGCAAAAGAGTCATTTTTCAACAGGTTTCTCGGGTACGGTCCTCAAACCCCGGGTGGCAACTCCATTCAACCAATCAAATCATTTTCCAAACCGCAACCGTTTTCGTGGGCATTTCCCGCGGGGTGTTCACAACGGTCTGGTTTTATGGTGCATGATTAAGCATGTTAATACGATTGGACAATTTGAACTCAATGGCTAAGTCCTAGCAGATTGTGCATATAACTAGGAAGGGGCCAACGGATGGGCAAGAGCCCACGGACAAGGCAGGATCCTTGGATGAGCAAAGGTCTATGATCAAGACAGGGGCTAGGAATCTTCTGGAAGATTAAGTAAAAGGAGGACCGCTCCGGTTTGATTTGAGTACGGTCTGGTTTGATAAAAGGATTTGAGGACTTTACGGTCCAGTTTGACGAAAGGGTTTGAGGACCTCACGGTCCAGTTTTTTAAGAAGGATTTAGTCCTACCGTTAGAAGATCAACTCCTCGTGTCCACAACGGACGAACGAGAAGTTGAGGGGCTACTGTGGTGGGATAAATTCGCACAAGGTTACGGGTCGGATCGTTGAGAAGAGACCCATAGTGGGTTGAGCCCTCATGGGCTTAGAGTATTGGGCCAATAGCCCAAGATAAGTACAAGATATAGACCAGAAGGCCCACACAGCGGTTTGGGCCAAGAGCTATGTGGGTGAGTCGTTAGGAAGGAAGGCAGTTGGGCTGTATCTCCTATGGCACGGATCGACGCGAAGAGGTGGCGTCACCCTTACATGTCTAAGTGACTGCATGATTCACTGAGGGCTATGGCCCAGTGTAATAAGGGATGATGTCACCGCACGTGTGTGAGCATGTGCGCGTGTGTGAGCATGTTTAGCTTAGAGAGCAACACATTGGAGGCTATAAATACCAAGGGATAGACCCTAGAGGTATAGACACACACTCATATAGATCTAAACTACTCTCTATATTGGCTTTCTCTCTAGTGGCTGACTTGATCGTCGGAGTGCCCGCGGCAAGAGGTCGGTGGGGCTCTAACGGGTTGTTACGCGTGCAGGTCATCCGAGGAAGAAGCTGGCTCACCCGAGGAGGATCTATCACTGAATACACCCCCCACAACATCTATTAAAATGAAGAGGATAATTCTTATTTTTATTCATTTTCTCTGTTCCTTCTTCACTCTTGATTTGAATGGCGTTGCATGCGGCAATGACTTTGTCGTCGATAAAAATTTGGTAGTCAATAATCTGGTCTTGTGTGTGTGGTAATAAAAGGTTAGGTCTCTTCGTACGAGGGTTTCAAAAAAAGATTTCGATTGGTAAGTTCTAATTTTTTTGGTCGTCGGAGGTGGGGTGGTGGTCGGCCGGAGGTGGGATGGTGATTTTTTTGAATTGTATCTTCAAAATTAGAATTTTTAAAAATTAGTGACATTTCACTAATTTTTTTTGTTAACCAGAAGTGGTCGGCTAGAGGTGGGGTGGTGGTCGGCCAGAGGTGGGGTGGTGGTCGGCCAGAGGTGGGGTGGTGATTATTTTTGAATTTTATGTTCGAAGTTCGAATTTTTAAAAATTAGTGATATTTCACTAATTTTTTTGGTCGCCGGGAGTGGTCGGCCAAAGGTGGAGCGGTGATCGGCCGGAGGTGGGGTGGTAATTTTTTCGAATTTTATGTTCAAAATTTGAATTTTTAAAAATTAGTGACATTTCACTAATTTTTTTGGTCGCCGGAAGTGGTCAGCCAAATGGGTGGTGGTGGTCGGCCGGAGGTGGAGTGACATTTTTTTGAATTTTACGTTTAAAATTAGAATTAAAAAATTAGTGACATCTCACTAATTTTTTTGGTCGCCGGAAGTGGTCGGCTAGCTGTGGGGTGGTGGTCGGCCGGAGGTTGGGTGGTGATTTTTTTGAATATTATGTTTAAAATTAGAATTTAAAAAAGTTAGCAACATCTCACTAATTTTTTTAGTTGCCGGAAGTGGTCGGCTTTAGTTGCCGGAAGTGGTCGGCTAGAGGTGGGATGCTGGTCGGTCGGAGGTTGGATGGTGATTTTTTTTTTTAATTTTATGTTCGAAATTAGAATTTTAAAAATTAGTGACGTCTCACTTATTTTTTTGGTTGCCGGAAGTGGTCGGCCGGAGGTGGGGTGGTGATTTTTTGGAATTTCATGTTCGAAATTAGAATTTTAAAAAAGTGGTCGGCCAGAGGTGGGGTGGTGCTTGGTCGGAGGTGGGGTGGCGATTTTTTTGAATTTTACAGACGAAATTAGAACTTTTAAAAATTAGTGACATCTAACTAATTTTTTGGTCGCCGGAAGTGGTCGTCTAGAGGTGGGGTGGTGGTCGGCCGGAGGTGGGGTGACGATTTTTTTTGAATTTTATGGACGAAATTAGAACTTTTAAAAATTAGTGACATTTCACTAATTTTTTGTCTTTATGTTCAATTGCAAAAGTTCCTTGTCCTTCCCTTTAAAAATGTCAAATGTTTTTTGTTTTTATGTTCGATTGCAAAAGTTTTTTGTCCTTCCTTTTAAAAATGTCAAATGTTTTGGATTTTTGGCTAAGTGGCCCTCTTTTTACAATCAATAACAATATAGCTAAAGATTTGTTCTGACGTCATAAAAAAAGGGTAATTTACACCAATTTCCAGTTTCTGACAAATATACTGTACTCCCAACTTGTCGACTTATTACACTGGGCTCCCTTGAATAGAAATAATTTAACTTAGTTAGATCCACTCCATAAGATTTTTATTTTCCAAATTACTGTCCTATAAAAAAATCTGTGCAACTGTAATAATCCAATTTTTTTGAAATTAAAATTAAGATTATTTTGGCCCTGTTCATTTCTCAGTTTAGTTTTAGTTTTAGTTTTGATGACATCATCATTTCTCTCATTTCTCTCTCCACTCATTACATCTGATGATATCATCAAAACTAAACTAAACTATCTAACCAAACACAACCTTTATTTCTTAATCACGATTAATTATTACTAATAATTGTTTTTACACTACACACCCTAGATTTCCTAAACTTACACTTAAGACCCTAATTGCTAAAAATCCTAACCTAATCACCCCCTCTATCTCCTCCCTCACAAGACCAAACCACCTCCACCTTATTCCTCCTAAATTTCAGCTGCCACCACCACCAACCATCCCATCCTTGTCTCCAACATCATCATCACACCACCACATCCCAACCTCATCTATTCCCATCATCACACCATCTTTCAACTCCACTATCCCTACAGAAGAAAATAGCCACCACCTGCACATCCTACCTCATCTACACCACCCTACTCTCTTATCTCTTAAATCCATCAAATTCCCATAACTTCACACCTTATCCCATTCCGTTCATTACCCATGTAATATTAAAGAACATGAATTTAGAAACCTCTAGGGAGGTAAGTAAAATTATATTAAAGAACATGAATTTAGAAAACTCAACTGATTATAATTAAAAGACTTATGAATTCACAAACCTCGATTGAAGAAAGGGCTTCCACGACCAATAGAGAAGATCATTTCCCCATGTAATTGAAAGCTCTCTCGCACTTAACATGTAGCATTTCTTGCTGGTTGGTTTATCTAACCAAAACATCTGAGGAGACGTGACAAGGACAATCAATTAATCAATAACGAAAAGTATATTTAACCCCCTCAGTTTTTTTTTTTTTTTTCCATAAAAATGAATGAAAGCTTGAAGATGGTTTAATTTCAGTAAAATGATGAACTAATTTATGAATATTGCAAAGAGAAACAACTGAAAAAATGCAATTCAAGAATGCTCAAGAGAGAGCTAAAGCCTTGGGTCTAGCATGGTGGCGTGGGACGTTGGGTCACAAAAATCAATCTCTTACGATATGTTACAAAAACTTGGACAAATCGATTACTTGTAACCTTTTTGCATGAGAAAAAATTTCTCACGAAAAAATTTCACTCCTAAGCAATGTAAGACTCTAGTTCTTTAACATCAATCACGTCTTCGATTGTTGATCCGGCGTCGTATTTGCATCATCGTCGTCATTGTTGATGATTTTTTCCTCGTAACAAATACTATATATATGTCGAAATTATGCGCCACATGAGATGGTAAATTTACCTTTTTACCGTTATCAAACGGAATTGGACTACAAAGCCAGAGATACAACTCTTTCTTGGACTTGAACGCGAGCGGAGAATCAGCTAGTCTGGAGAGAACCTCCAAATAATCGGACGGTAGGAACTCCCTCCACACGTCGTCGGATTCTGCTACGGCACCGACGGCCGTGGAGACGAGGGACAACCGACACGCATCCCGAGGCGAGGTGAGCGACAGAATGTGAGCAACACAATCGTGTGGCAAAAGATCCAAATTCTTCGTGCCATGATCCATTATCAGTTCAACAGGAGGGGTCAAGAAATTGAAGTACAAGAAATGAAAGCTATGCAAATAGATGGATGCACGTAGGAACAAATAGCTAGAAAAACGTGTTTGGACGCTTCCTATGTGATGGGCATCGGAAAAACTCGGTAGTCAGGATGTCGACATGAGTTAGACACATGAGGACATGTGGTCCCTTACCGAATAACAGCTACATATAACAAGATTTCAGCCAAAGTTTATTTTGGACTCTCTCTCTCTCTCTCTCTCTCTCTCTCTCTCTCTCTCTCTCTATATATATATATATATATATATATATATATACACACACGAATTTAATTTTTAATTGATTTAGTTTTGTTGTAGTACGGGAACCAGAAATTGGAGACGGAGGGAGGCAGTATCATAGAATTTGACTTTTCGGATATGTTTCTACTGTTGAAACTTTATATCCAACTCAAAACCAATTGGCAATGAGTGGAGAGGTCTCAGCGTATATTAACTGATCACTCATTCCACTTCTAGGCAATGTGGGACAATATTTCTTAACATCCCCCCTCACGTGCAGCCGCATTTGAGGTCTGTCACGTGTGGCCACTTTTTAATTGGGTCCTATCATTGTGCAGTCTTTTTGCTGGTCTGTCATCGTGGGTGTGGGATTGCGAATTTTTTATTTTATTTTAAATGTGGAGTGGAATAGGCCCCGCTCCGATATCATGTGAAAACTTTATATCCAACTCAAAACCAATTAGCAATGAGTGGAGAAGTCCCAACATATATTATGTGACTCGGTAAATGACAGTTGTAAAGGATATATAGTGATTGTTCTGTGTAATGAGATCTCTAAGGAAGAACATAGATGAAATGTAGGAAGAGAAACTGTAAGGACCCGTGTTTTTAATTATTTTTCCGAAAATAAAGTTGGGGAAATGTGAGGAATTGATTAAAATGTTTAAGTGATGGATTGTTGGGTGTAGTTAATTGATTTGGGCCTTAGTGCTATACACAAGTCAATATAGGGACCGGGGGTATAATTTTTCTAAAGTTAATATATGTGGTGTGTGAGAGAGGAGAGAAAATCACTTCCTCTCCCCTTCCAAAATACCCAGTCACCTCTCTCTCTCTCTCTCTAACCCTCCATTGTTCTTCATCTTCTTCCTTAAATTCTCCCACAAACTCCACTAAATCTCAAGCTCCAAGCTTACTCCCTTCACAAAACCTTCATAAAATCTCATGCTTTACGCGTTCATGTGCTTGTTCCACACCGGTGTTTGAAGAATTTTCCTTGGATCTTGAAGCTAGGGTTTGGGTTTCGCTTCTTGGAGGTGTTACAAGCTTTCCTTCACTTGAGGTAGGGAAATTTCTAACTCTTCTAAGTGTAAATGTGGTGTATGTGTGTGTATAGCCACTTGATTGCTAAGCTTTCCATTTTCTTATTGATTTCTTTGAGGAAAACCATTTCCTCTTGTGGCTTGGTTAGTTTGAATTTGGGAAAAACTCTCAAATCTTGTAAATTGGTGGTATGTTGTGTTACTATGTTGTTTGAACCTCTTTTGCATCTTAACATGTCCACTTGGAACCAAGAAAATGCCCAAAGAGAATCCCCATTGATCACCCCATCAGTTGTAAAATTTTGGATCTGGTGCTGTCCTATCGATAGGACTTCATCCCCTATCAATAGGAGCCTTTCCCTTTTCGTTCTGGCCAATCTGATGGTTGCCCTATCGATAGGACTTGATCTCCTATCGATAGGAGCCTCTGACGCCCTATCAATAGAACTTTACCTTCTATCAAGAGGACTCTCTGATGCTTCAATAGTGGCCAATCTGATATGCGTCCTATCAATAGGACCTAACCTTCTATCAATAGGACACCCCTTCTTTTTTTTGAAAAATTTATTGAATCATGATCCATTGATTGTGTCTCGTTTGTGTAAGTTTTTGGTCACATATTAGGGTCCGGGAGGGTCACTTTGACATCCTTGACACTCGGGTCGAAATTTCCTTTATGGACGCGTTCAGGAAACACGAAACATGAGATTGGCGTGAAACCAACACATGAAATTAAGATGACGAGACACATGGATACCGTAATGATATTAACGAGCATGAAATGAAGTTTAGAATGTGGTAATGATGACACGGGGTCCAATAGGGTATGCCCAGAGTGACACGGGCCCAATAGGGTATGCCCGGAATGACACGGGGCCTTTATGGCATGCCCGGAGTGACACAGGGCCTATATGGCATGCCCGGTGAATAATTGAATGTTTAAAGAAATGAGATGCATATAATGAACGTGTAGGACACAAGTGGCATGTCGAGTACGTGTCGGGTGCAAGTTGGGTACGAGGGACGAGAGTAAATGAAATCTATATGTTCATGTGATACTTTCAAGTCCTTTTACCATTTAAACTCTCTTTTAACTATTGTACTTGCCCCATGCCTTCTTGTCTATCACGCATATATATTTCATTGCATTTAGGATTGTTTGATATTTCTCTACTGGGCTAGTGAGCTCAACCTTACAAATTTCAGGTACCCACCAAGGAGCATGACATGGAATGCTTGGAGTGCATGCATGCATTGTTTTGACAGACCAGCAAAAAGGCTGAAAGTAAAAAATAAATGAGAACGAGACTATTTTTTAAAAAAGACAAAAGTTAGTCGTAAAATCTATCGTGCTCTCAATTATTTTTCTCTTTAGTGAATTTTTTCATGGACTTTTGATAATGTTCATTTTGTTTTTTAATGGTCGTCATCAAGCTGAATTTATAGTCCCAGAAATTACCCGAAACTAACCAAATTTCAAAAAAGCAAATATAGTATAAATAAGTAAGCCTCTCGATTAGCATGCACTTACTTTTTAAGGCCTTGTTCTTGAATGGATTTTATCTCATAAAATCTAACATTCTCAACGGATTTTAGCAAAACTAGATTTTATCAACACTAGATTTTATGACACAAAATCATTTACAAAACACCGTATGGACATGCAGTATCAATTACACACGGAAATGGTTATAGTACACATTCATTAAAAGTGTGTATCATATGCACCTGTTGTATGGTCTAGATTGTGCCACCTCATTGGCAATCATAACATTTTTTAGTTTTTCGTAACTTTTCAGTAATATGATTTGTAATATTTGGGTGTGTCTCGTAACTTTTATAAAAAAAATGTAACTTTTATAGAGATGTGTATGATACACACCCAAATAAGGGGTGCGTATTTTAGCCTTTTCCATTACGCTATGATTGTTCTTTTAATCAGGTTTCGAATCAGCTTACGCCCCCTCTCAACTAATCCTGATAAATCAATTTCATTATCTTCTAATTGGGACCCTCTTTAAAACCAGAGCAAAATTTCATATGAAATGGCACAAAAAAAATTTTTTTGATAGAATCGAATAAAAAATGTTAAGATGGAGCAAACTCCTCACTTCTAAATTTAGACCTCTAGCTAAGCCAACTCCTTGGCATTATCAATTACACTTGGTTGTATGTTCTACTCCCTCCGTCCCAAATTGGTCACCTCTTTTGGACAGACGTGTCACTCAAACAATTGTCTATATTTCACGATCTAAAATATTTTTATGATTTCGAAAATTTTGTTTTTAAAACTAATTGAGATCTATCAAATAAGGTCTATAATGGATATAAAAAGTACATATAAAAGAGAAGATACAGACAATTTTCTAAGAAGTCCCAAATAATTAAAAGGGACCATCAATTTGGACAATTTTCTAAGAAGTCCCAAATAATTAAAAGGGACCACCAATTTGGGACAAAGAGTGTTATCCTGCGCAATGCTGAAACACGCACACAAAAAGACTCTACTTCTTCATTTAAATTCTGTGGACACCCCTCCAAGGAATTTGATTCGGAGTCGCCACTCGGGTTTTAGCTGATTGTCCCCGAGGAACCGAACTCGAATGACTCGTGCCTTATTTTTGATAAGGATTAGAACCAGTCCGTCTTCACCTTAATATCTTGGGTTCGGGAGCTTGGTTACGAGAGGGGAAGGGTTTTATGGCACCCCTCTCGCCCGACCCGAGAGTCGGTCTCTACGTAGCATTTGTGAGATTTGTAAAATGTTTATTATTTAACCTTATTCACATAAAGGGAATGGGGAATGGGAAGACAAATCAACAAAATCACAAGTAAAGATGTGTGTGACTCGGTGGATGCTTGTGTGATGTGTTCTAAGTGATTATTTATGATGCGTGAGATACATTGAGAAAGCATGAGATGTATGATGTATGCAAATCATGACTCTACATAAGCTTAAAATGAACATAAACATGAATAATCACATGTGATATTTGCTAAATGAAGGAGATATGCAATAACAAATATGTGAACAGACTGAGATGAAACAAAATAACTATAAACAAAGGTTGGATTGAACAATATACAACAAACAAGGATTGTTTGGAACCAAAATGGATTTGCCCGCTGATCATGATCTGAGCGCTCAAGTGGGCTGACTTGAGTGCTCAACTGGACCTGAGCGCTCAAGTGAGCTGACTTGAGTGCTCAACTGTTTCCCCCTTCCAATCTTTGCTTAGCCTCTGACTTTCAAAAGTTGTTCTGTTTCTTAAGTTTTATCATATTTTCATGTTTGTAACAACCATTCTCAAATCAAGTGAATTTCAAAACCCCACTTTTAAATCATGATATAAGTAGATCAGAACATAAACAGAACCATATTAAGACCAAACAGAGAGCAAAACAACCAGAAATGACTTTAAGCTTGTTTGGAGCAAATAATAAGAAGATATGAGAAAGAGGGGACTTGAGAGTGCTCAGATGGACTTGAGTGCTCAAGTGAGGTCGACTTGAGCTCTCAAGTGATGACTTGAGCCCTCATGCCAACACCTTTTGCAACCTTTCATCTTCATTTCTTTCTCAAAAATATGCTTGTTAATCCATGTTTTGTCATGTTTTCAGAGATCTTGTTACCATTTTTGAGAGAAATGAATATCAAAATTATGATTTTTGCCCATCAACAAGACTGATCAGACCTCAAAAAGGTCCCATTTTTGGTATCAACATCCATCAAAATGAATAAACAAGACAAATCATCAATATAATCAGCAAAAGAAGGAAAGATAGCAAAATGAACTTCAGTGCTCAGATTGACCTGAGCGCTCAGATGGACCTGAGTGCTCAGGTGGGTTTTAAGCTATAATTTTCAAAACATTTTTCTTGTGATTTTTTACGAAAACAAACCTAAAGTTGGTATGAGGAACCAATTTAAGCTTGTTTGGTTCCCTCAGGAAGCAAAAACAATACAATGTCAAGGTATTTCTACCTTTTTAAGCTTGAAACAAAACCTTTTTGTGGATTTTTTAAGAGATATAGCTTGTGATTGGGATCTAGCAGAGATTTAGGGCTAGGTTTGGACTGAATAGACAAGAACTTGACTGGATGATGAGTTTCAAGCACGTTTTTTTGGATTCTTGGGTAGAAACCTAGGGATTTTGGGGCTTTTTGTGAGTTCTATTGGGAAATATGACTCAAGATGGGATTTTTGGAGGGAGGGTGAGCTGGGTTTGGACTTGAAAGGGTAAGAATGGGCTGAAATATGAGATTTGATGGTGTTTGGTGGACCCTCAAGCCATAACCAAGAGCTAGAGAAAGGATTTGAGTGTGGGTTTTGTTTGTTTGAGCTTAGATTGATGATAAGAAAGTTGAAGAAGATGGAAGAAGGTCTGGTTATGGGCTAAATGGGTGTAGAGAGAGAGAGAGAGAGAGAAATGAAGAAGATGGGTGTCTTTTATAGAGAGATTTTGGAGGGGGAAAATGAAGTTCAAAAGTGGGTTAGGGACCTAGAATGTTATTTTAGGCTAATTAGGCATGAGGAAAACGTGTTTTGGGAGCCAATGAGCCAAAATATCAGAAGAATCCCATCATTACACTCAAGATACGATCTGCAAGATTTTGCAACATGGGCTCAACCTGAGCGCTCAGGTCGACTTGAGTGCTCAAGTCCACTTGAGGGCTCAGTTGGATTTCACTTGAGCGCTCAAATCCACTTGAGCACTCAGGTGGCCCAGTAAACCTCTCTTTTGTTTTGGGGGATTTTGAGGTGTTTCGATGGGTTCGAGATCTTTATTCAAGCTTAAGTATTGTTCTTGACTTACTCCTCATCATCGGGAATGCTTAAGACTTTTCCCGGGTCAAAATTGGGGTGTCTACATATTCTTTAGTTACCTGGAGTATATAATTCAACTATACTTACGTACTATCATAAAGCTGATTTGCTCCGGGCCACGTGATCTATTCCTAATTTCCTATGCGAAAAATCTACCAAAATAGAAATAATATGTCATAAGAAAGACAACGAAACATATCATACTTTAAGCAGGGTAATTAATGAGGCTAGAGTATATTGAGAGACTCTACACGTTGCCACGAAACATATCATACTTTAAGCAGGAACGGAGCTAGGATTTTTGCGTAAGGGGGACGAATCTACAGTAAAAAATTGAAATAAAGAGAGACAACGATGCGAATTTTTACTAATAGAGAGACCACATTCCAATTCCAAATAGATTTGATTTTGGGAGAATTTTTCGGCAGAGAGGGGGTCGTGCTCTGTTTTTAATTGGGAGACCCTAATTTGTTTTGCTCTTTTCTTTTTCCTTCACCGTTGATTTTTTATAACCCACAAACCACAATAGAAGAGTTTTGGGCTTTCAAAATTTTAATGAGCCTTAGTTTTTAAAAGTGAACGGGCCTTGAGTCCCTGACTCCGAGTGAGTTGGGTTAAAAACTTTGGGTCTTATTTTGTTCAAAAATGATTGTAATTAAACCTCATTAAGACCAATTTTAGTACAAAGTGGTTTCATAGCTTGGAAAATTTTAAAGAAGTTACTATTAATTTTTTTTAAAATGAAAAAAGGGAGGGGGGACGGGACTATAGTTTGATGATATATATACTTTCTAATGTAATAGTACGATTTTTTTAAATTGTAGGGGGAACGACAGACCCCACTAGCCACCCCTTGGCTCCATCCTTAACTCTAAGAGACTTCGAAACATATCATACATTTAAGCCGAATTGGTATTAGATATGGCCTGAGGTTTGAGTTTATTGAGAGACTTTAAACTCTTTACATTGCTGAAAAATTATTTTCCCCACTAATTTCCTGCTAACGTATATTGTATGGATATATTACACACCTCTCAAAAATAATACCAAATAGGGGGAGTTCCACTACACATTTTGACAATCAAAACCTTTCATTTTGTAGGTTTTGACACAAACATTACTCATGCCAAAAATCAGGGTGCTCAGGCATTGGTAGCTGTAACACCCCGAGTTAGTTTAAATATTTTATGCATTTTTATGATGCTCGGCGACTCATTTATATGCTAGTAGTATTGAACTGTGTTTTAGCGTACTTGCGAGACCCGGTTTATAAAAAAAAAAAAAGGGGCAAAATAGAAATGTAATTTCGTTTATGGGTGGCTTAAACGTGATATCCAAAATTAGAGGGGTTGGTTTGTAAAAAAAAAAAAGAGTGTAAGTGTTGGTGTGTATGTGTAAGGGTGCATGTGTGCACCTGATATATATCTTTTAAGGGAGAAGGAAAAGAAGAAAAAAAAAAAGAGAACGTTAACGATGGGTTTTGGGAGCAGCCGATAAAGAAGAAGGAGAACAAGAAGAAGTAGAAGGAAGAGGAGAATGAAAAATTGGGGAAAACGGAAATAAGAGGATGGTATGGGCACATCCGAGATGTCGAAAACTATAGTCGAAACTACCTTTATTTTTGGAGATCGAGGTGAGTGTTGATTCATAGATTGAATTTCTTTTGGAATGACTTGTGATATTAAACTGTGGCATAAGAGCTGATAATGGGGCCTTCTGGCCGGAATTGGGCATAAGTGCCGATAATGGGGCCTTCGGGCTGGAATTTGGGCAGAAGTGCCGATACGTGGCGGACTCGCCGATAAAGTGGCCTTGGGCCGATGGCATAAGTGCCGATATATGTGGCTTGGAGCCGATCTTTTGGGTTTGATGTTGACTAATCAATTTTTAGTGATTATATTGATGGATTAGAACTCTACTCTTGTGCATGTTTACTTCACAGATGTTTTTCATTTGGTTGAAATTTGTTATTGATGCAGAACAAGTAGCGGCCCAGTTCTATGATCAATTGGACCGGTCGAAGCCTATGAGGCCCAAACAACTCTTAATTGAAAATTGCCAAATTCGGCAATTTATCGACGAGCCCGGAATAGGCCCAAATTTTATTTACGAGTATTCTTAGAAGATTTTATTTGTGCTGCCTGTTTTGCACATTCCTAGTTTAATTTTGGTTAGATTTTATTTTATTTCCTTTTAGCAGATAGTCTAGGTTTCCAAGTAATTGTTTGCTTGGTCACCACTCTAAGTAATTTCCTTTTAGCTAGGACTTCTACTAGTATAAATAAAGATGTAGCCTATGGGCATAAGGAAACTTTTAATCAATTATAAATCAGAGTTATTCTCTTTCTCTTGTGGATTCAAGAACACTCGTGGATTCGAGACCTATTATCGTTTGAACTAGTACGCAACTAGTTTCTCGTGAATTCCGCTGCGTCAAGTGGTATCAGAGCAAGATCGTTTCTGGCTCGATGGCACCTAACAAAGTTGAAGACACAACCCGTGACGTTCCTCAGGGGCTTGCTGATCTAAGGGCGACGGTAGAAGCACAACAAACTCAGTTGACGGCAATTCAAGAAACGCTGCAACAGCTGCAGTTGACGCTTTGCCAAAACCAGGGACCAGCAGAGGTTGAAGAGAATCGCGCGGTGGGATTTGCCCAACGCCGTCCTCTTAACCAGGATCGGGAACGCGCGGTGGGAGTTGCCCAACGCCAACCCGATAACCGAATTGTGGTCGGGAGACGCCCGGCTAATCATGCAGACAGTGAAGAAGAATCGGAACCAGAAGGAGAAGCGATAGAAAACCATCCACAAGAACGTCCACAACAATTGTTCGATGAATATCGTGTGAAGGTGGACCTTCCCACGTTCAGCGGTAATCTCGAAATTGAAGGGTTCTTGGACTGGCTTTCGGAGGTTGATCGATTCCTTGACATGATGGGAATTCCAGACTTAAAGAGGGTCAAGGTGGTCGCTTACAAACTGAAAAGCGGCGCTGCAGTTTGGTGGGACCAGTTGCAGAAGAAGCGACGAAGGCAAGGAAAGGATTCTGTGCGAACGTGGCGCAGGATGAGACAACTCATGATGGACAGGTTTTTACCCCCTGATTACGAGCAATACCTTTTTCATGCCTATCAAAACTGCAAACAGGGGAACAAGTCTGTGTTTGATTACACGGCAGAATTTAATCGACTCGCAGATCGTAATAATCTGTACGAGTCGGACGGACAGAAAGTAGCCAGGTACCTTAATGGATTGAAGCAATCGATACGGGATCAGATTGGGTTGCAGACAGTGTGGGATGTGGATGAAGCCTACAACCTAGCATTGAAGGCCGAGCGGTTGGAGCGTGACCGCAAACCAGCATACTCAGGATACCGTCGTAACACCACAGAATCGTCCATTCCTCCTGAATCTAGGGGGAAGTCGACGTTTCAACCAAAGGCTGCCGAAGGTGATGGAGCGAAATTTGGAGGTGGCAATCAGGCAAGTAGTTCCAGCAGAACCGTGGCGGTGAAGGCGCCGAATCCTTATGCCAAGCCCATGCCTGAGAAGTGCTACAGGTGTCAAAAGCCTGGTCACCGTTCTAGTAATTGTCCAGATCGAAAGTTGGCCTTGGCAGAGGAAGAAGAAGAAGAAGCTGATGGAGCAGTGGGTGACTGGAATGAAGAGTACGAAGTTGACTATGCAGAGGAAGATGGGGATCGAGTCAATTGCGTGGTGCAAAGGGTGCTGTTTGCGCCAAAATCAGAAGATCACACTCAGCGTCACAACATCTTTCGGTCAAGCTGTTCAATCAACCAGAAGGTGTGTGACCTGATTGTCGATAGTGGTAGTTGCGAGAATTTTGTGGCAAAAAGACTGGTGGACCATCTGAAGTTGCCGACAGAGCCTCATCCTTCACCTTACGGCATTGGGTGGATCAAGAAGGGCCCAACAGTAAAGGTAACCGAAGTTTGTAAAATTCCCCTTTCCATTGGAAAATTTTATAAAGCTGAGGTTGCTTGTGATGTTATTGAGATGGATGCTAGCCACGTACTGTTAGGAAGACCCTGGCAGTTTGATGTGGACGTGGTGTACAAGGGTCGTGACAACACCTACTCTTTTAATTGGGAGGCCCGTAAGGTTGTTATGGTTCCTTCCAATCAAAAGGTGTCTGTCAAGCCAAAAGTGCAACAACCATCGTTTCTAACAGTTGCCAGTTCAGAAGCTGATTTTGTGACAGATTTTAAGGAGTCTAAACAGATTTATGCTATGGTGGTGAAATCGTTGGTGTTAGAGAATAAGAGCATGGCTGCAGTTGTTGTACCTAAGAAGATACAGCCCTTGTTGGAGGAATTTGAGGAGCTGGTTACAGATGACGTGCCAAACGAGCTTCCGCCAATGAGGGACATTCAACATCAGATTGACTTGGTGCCTGGGGCAAGTCTGCCCAATTTACCACACTATCGAATGAGTCCGAAGGAGAATGAGATTTTGAGGGAAAAAGTAGAGGAGTTGTTGCAGAAGGGCCATATACGAGAGAGCTTGAGTCCTTGTGGGGTTCCGGCGTTGCTAACACCAAAGAAAGATGGGAGTTGGCGTATGTGTGTGGACAGTCGTGCCATCAACAAGATCACCATTCGGTATAGGTTTCCAATACCTAGGCTGGATGATATGCTAGACATGTTGGATGGGTCTAAGTGGTTTTCAAAGATTGATCTACGAAGTGGGTATCATCAGATTCGTATCCGGCCTGGAGATGAGTGGAAGACTGCGTTCAAAACCAAAGATGGCCTCTATGAATGGTTGGTTATGCCTTTCGGCCTTTCTAATGCTCCAAGTACTTTCATGCGAGTGATGAACCAAGTGTTGAGACCTTTCACGGGAAAGTTTGTCGTCGTTTATTTCGACGACATACTTATCTACAGCAAAACAGAGGATGAGCACGTGGGGCACGTGCGCCAAGTATTGATGGTGCTGCAAGACAATAAGCTGTACATACAACTCAAGAAGTGCAGTTTCTTGACAAACAGCTTATTGTTCTTAGGCTATGTGGTGAGTGCTGCCGGTATACATGTGGACGAGGACAAAGTTCGCGCCATTCGTGATTGGCCAGTTCCCAAAACAGTTACTGAGGTGCGGAGTTTCCATGGATTGGCCACTTTCTATAGGCGATTCATTCGAAATTTTAGCACCATTGTGGCGCCAATCACTGAGTGCTTGAAGAAAGGGAAGTTCTTGTGGGGAGAAGCAGCGAACAACAGTTTCACGGTGATTAAGGAGAAGCTGTGCACTGCTCCAGTTCTAGCTCTACCTAGCTTCGAGAAAGTTTTTGAGGTTGAATGTGATGCTAGTGGAGTTGGTATTGGGGTTGTTCTTTCCCAAGAAAAGCGACCTGTGGCCTTCTTCAGCGAGAAGTTAAGTGAAGCAAGGCAGAAGTGGAGCACTTATGACCAAGAGTTCTATGCGGTGGTTCGTGCTCTCAAACATTGGGAGCATTATTTAATTCAAAGGGAGTTTGTGCTATACACTGACCATCAAGCGCTGAAGTTCATCAACAGTCAAAAGAAGTTGGATAGTATGCATGTGCGGTGGGCCACTTTTATTCAGAAATTTCCTTTTACCATTCGGCACAAGTCTGGGGTGACAAATCGAGTGGCTGATGCATTGAGTCGTCGAGCCAAGTTGTTGGTGACTTTAACCCAAGAGATTGTGGGTTTTGAGTCCTTGAAGGAGTTGTATCCAGGGGATGAGGATTTCAAAGAGATTTGGGAAGTGTGCATTCAGAACCGACCTATTAGTGACTTTCATGTTACTGATGGGTATTTATTTCGTGGCAATCGGCTTTGTATCCCAAGGACTTCGTTGAGGGAGAGTTTAATCCGAGACCTTCATGGTGGAGGATTGAGTGGTCATTTGGGAAGAGACAAAACAGTTGCAAGCTTAGAGGAGAGGTATTTCTGGCCACAATTGAAGAGGGATGCTGGAAATTTTGTGCGCAGATGCTATACATGTCAGGTATCTAAGGGTCAGTCTCAAAATACTGGTCTCTATACACCTTTACCTGTTCCTAATAATATTTGGGAAGATTTGTCTATGGATTTTGTGTTGGGGCTGCCTCGTACCAAGCGTGGTATGGATTCTGTGTTTGTGGTGGTAGACAGGTTTTCCAAGATGGTGCATTTTATTGCGTGTCGCAAGACATCCGATGCATCTCACGTGGCCCGTTTGTTCTTTAGAGAGGTGGTGCGTTTGCATGGGGTTCCACAGTCTATTACTTCTGACAGGGATGTGAAGTTCCTTAGCCATTCTTGGGTCACTTTGTGGAAGATGTTTGGGACTTCACTGAAGCGAAGCTCTACCGCGCATCCACAAACTGATGGTCAAACGGAGGTGACTAACAGAAGCCTGGGTAATCTGATTCGAAGCATATGTGGGGACAAGCCAAGGCAATGGGATAATGCATTACCACAAGCTGAGTTTGCTTTCAACAGTGCAGTTCACAGTGCCACGGGAAAATCACCTTTTTCCTTGGTTTATGTGACGCCTCCAAAGCATGCAGTGGATTTAGTTCGTCTTCCGCGGGGTCCTGAAGTTAGCATTGCGGCTGAGGCAATGGCTAAGCAGTCCCAAGAGGTGGTTGACTACTTGAGGCAGAAGTTGGCTGAGACAAATGCGAAAAACAAGGCAGTTGCGGACAAGGGTAGGCGTGTTAAACTGTTCAACGTAGGCGATGAGGTGATGATTTTTCTAAGGAAGAAGAGGTTTCCCGCCGGCACCTACAACAAGTTAAAGCCAAGGAAGTATGGTCCGTACAAGATTTTGCAGAAAATCGGGGACAATGCTTATGTGATTGATCTTCCCAAGTCCATGCAGATCTCCAATGTGTTCAACGTTGCGGATATTTTTGAGTATCATGAGGAAGAGCCGCTCTATCCAGATTTGAACTCGAGGTCGAGTTCTTTCGAAGAAGAGGGGATTGATGCAGAACAAGTAGCGGCCCAGTTCTATGATCAATTGGACCGGTCGAAGCCTATGAGGCCCAAACAACTCTTAATTGAAAATTGCCAAATTCGGCAATTTATCGACGAGCCCGGAATAGGCCCAAATTTTATTTACGAGTATTCTTAGAAGATTTTATTTGTGCTGCCTGTTTTGCACATTCCTAGTTTAATTTTGGTTAGATTTTATTTTATTTCCTTTTAGCAGATAGTCTAGGTTTCCAAGTAATTGTTTGCTTGGTCACCACTCTAAGTAATTTCCTTTTAGCTAGGACTTCTACTAGTATAAATAAAGATGTAGCCTATGGGCATAAGGAAACTTTTAATCAATTATAAATCAGAGTTATTCTCTTTCTCTTGTGGATTCAAGAACACTCGTGGATTCGAGACCTATTATCGTTTGAACTAGTACGCAACTAGTTTCTCGTGAATTCCGCTGCGTCAGTTATATGTTATTGTGGCTGTGTGTCGAGATTGGCTTTGAGTCGTGGTTAGGTGTCGGGAATGGGTGTGTCGAGATTAGCTGAGTGTCGGGAATGGCTGTGTGTCGAGTTATTTACGCTTATTTCTTTTGGGAATTGAATGTAAAGTTTTTTTGAACTATGTCTAAGTCTCACATACACTCATGGAACCCGTTTCGGGTTTCAGTTTGCAGGCTGTTCTTAGGTGGTGTCCACTGCTCGTTCCGTGGTGCGGACATGATCCCGTACGGGGTCCCTTGTTAGGTCGGGTTTGGACTCGCTGAAGTGCTAATCTGGGGTGGGTCGTTACAGTAGCAATCTTAAACTTTTAAATTGTCCCTGAGAAAAATGGATCGTCAAAATTCTTTCTTTAATTAAATTGAATTGAATCAAACACTTATTGATATCCAATCAATCTGAATTTTTGCATTAATGATTTAGATGTCTAGAGCTACAAAATGAACAACTCGGATATTGTCGAGATATATTATTAGAGCTCACATTATTGAATGGTGTGTTTGAAATAATGTGCATGAAGCAAAGCTCATTTAAGTAATGCGCTAAGACAATACCCTTAATCAGACAATTGTCCAAAGGGACCAATTTGGAGCTTTAAAGGGTGTTTAGTCCAACTTAACTTATTTTATGTCTTCCAATACATTGATAGGAAATTTTTGAGGGCTCAAGGTCAACACTAGACAAAAATACCCTTAATGATAAAAAAAATTACAAACTCGGTACCCCGTCACTTTTCCTTGGCAGCTTGAAAGCGATAGGTGCTGACTGACTAACCCTTAAAATGTCTGACCCACCCGTCACTCTCTCTCTCTCTCTCTCTCTCTCTCTCTCTCTCTCTCTCTCTCTCTCTCTCTCTCTCTCTCTCTCTCTCTCTCTCTCTCTCTCTCTCTCTCTCTCTCGTGCATATGTGGGACAAAATTAAAAATTAATTCTCTCTTTAATTTTGAGATTGGGTTCAATTTTGGGGGGTTTAGGCTCTTTGGGGTAGGGTATAGTGGGTTTAGGCATTTTGGGTTTAGGCACTTAGGGTGCACTTTCCAATTTTAGGGTTTTAGTGGTTTAGGCACTTTCATAGGGTACCCTAGGGTTTTAGGCACTTTCATAGGGTACCCTAGGGTTTTAGGCACTTTCATAGGGTACCCTGGGGTTTAGGCTTAGGGTGCACTTTCCGATTATAGGGTTTTAGTGGTTTAGGCACTTTCATAGGGTACCCTAGGGTTTAGGTTTAGGCACTTTCATTAGGTTTGGGGGTTTAAGCACTTTCATGGGCTAGCGGGGGCATTTTTGAATGTGTAGGTGATTTGTCCTTTTGGCATTAAAGAATTAGTTTGTGTCTTATTTCCATAATTAACTCCTATACCATGTCCTTTTCGAAGGAAGACCCTAACTTAATTTGCTAAGACCTACAACTTCTTATGGTGTCTTCCGCAATATTATGCTAAGAGAATAACTTAATTTGCTAGACACCTTTGATACACCCTGTAGTGACTTAGGTCTCTATAGTGACTACACCTATGTAGTGGCATCAATTATGGGTCCTTTAAAATCTGCATTTGGGATCTCAATCGTTTATTTTTTCAGGAATATTTAGCACACCATTATGTGTACAAAAAATTATGTTCATCCGAGATTGATAGACACACAATTAAGATAAATTTGACTTACAATTTATTCTCTAAATAATATTGGCCATCCATTTTCGTAAAATAAATGGTATCCGACCATATGGCTACCAATATTCAATTAATTTGTATGTTTCTGTCCTAGGGAGACCTCGACGTGATCGCATTTGCATTTTCCTCCAACTTGAACTTGGCTGATAAATGAGTGGTAGGGGAAAAAGAAAAAAAAGGTTTAAGGATAGGCTAAAGATAGGGCTGCAAATGAACCGAGTTGCTTACGAGCAAGAGCAACTTCCTACTCAACTCGTTAGGGCAGAGCTCGGCTTGGGTTGTTATTAGTCGAGCCGAGTCTGAGCTCGAGTTTTAGGCTCGTTTAGTGGCTTGACAAAACTCAGTTCGTTTGTATAGGCTCGACTCGTTTATAGACCAGCCGAGCCGAGCTCAAGCTCGATCAACAAAGCTTAGCTCAGCTTGGCTCATTTGCACTCCTAGTTGAATATAAGGGTGTTTTAGGTTTAGATTAATTTCATTAAATGAGTGTAAGGGAAAGATGGGGCTTGAAACAATTGTTCTGGATTTAAAAAGAATCATGCCCTCAATAAAAAAACGTCTAAAAATTGTAACTTTTTTTTTTTTTGATAAATATAAAATTGTAACTTACGATTGTGTATAGTATGTCTTCTACGGAGAGCGCATAATTTATTTAAATTGAGACTACATCATATTCCGATGTGCCTTTAGGCATCGACATCCACTAGTTTCCTCTTCTCTTGTAATTGTAGTTGTTGGGATCCACCCCATGTGGGCCGGATGGGCTTAGGCCCAAGGTTGTCTAGGGTTTCCTTAGAATAGCCCTAGGATTATAAATACTCTTATTGTCTCTCTTATTGAGTGTGGGGTAGCATAATGTGAGTGAGACAGACTGAGAGTGTGAGAGGGGGAGCCAGTTGCGGCTTCCCCCTCCGGAGTGGAAGCCGGTTATTGCTCCCCGGAGAGGTTTTTCAACCTGTATATTGTGTGCATATATTCAAGGGAGTTTTCTCAGATTTTTTGTATGTGTTTGAGTGCGTGTATGACCCGGAAAGCACAACAGTAATTAACCCTTCCTTTAAAATACAACTGTTCGTAATGAAAATATTTTCAATTGCCACACCAAAATATGGTAAAAACACTACTAGCTCCTATGGATGGAGGGATTTCATGAGAGAAATAAAGAAATGGTTATAGTTTCTAACCAAATCACTCATTTTTATTGGCTCTTTACCTTTCTCCCAAATCTTGTATCAGTGACGCTATATCCAATCCCTGTTCCTGTCCCAATCTGCACGGCGGAATTTTTTTACATTATAACACAAAAATTATGAAAACAAACTTGCATTGTTCCACATAATTTCCTAGCAAAATCCAAGACTAGGCATTCATTTTCTTGTGAATTTTTCACCAAATAAATTATCTCATGGCAGATAAAAAGTCCCAACCAAAGAAGTAGCTCATTATAACACAAAAATGAACATGGGTTTTGTATAGAAATTTAAGATCTGATGCTTATGTAAAGTCAAGATTACAAGAAACATTTAGGGTTTTACTGTGAGGAAGAGAGAAGAAGAAGAAGAAGAAGAACAGTAGAGAGAGAAGGAAAAGAATACATCTGAGTTTTCATTTCATTTCTTGCTTGTCGATTACAGGTGTCTCATTGCCCTTTTATACTAGACACGTCACCTACTCTTCTACAGTAGTAAACCCACTAAACTATTAACAGAAAATACAACCCCCAAAATGCCACTTACATGTGACTTACATTTTACATTACAAAACAAATACAACACATAACAATCTTCTCAATGACCTTTGTTAACAACCCCTCTCAAACTCAGGGGGGTGTCAATCACCCTGAGTTTGGATCTCAAAAACTGGAACCTGTCAATAGACAGAGATTTGGTGAAGATATCTGCAGTTTGAGCATAGGTACCAACATGCTGGACAGTAAGAACTTTAGCTTGAACTTTCTCGCGTATGAAGTGATAATCAACCTCCACGTGCTTTGTGCGAGCATGGAAGATAGGATTAAATGCCAAAGCTATTGCAGATTGATTGCCACACCAAATAACATGAGGTAATGACATAGAAATATGCAGATCAAGCAGTAATTGATGTATCCAAGTGAGATCTACTGCTGTTTGAGCAAGGGCTTGATATTCGGCCTCTATTGAAGAACGAGAAACAGTAGGTTGTTTCTTGGCACACCAAGAAACAAGATTAGGACCAAGGTAAACACAAAAACCTGTTGTGGATCGTCGATCAGTATGATCACCTGCCCAATCAGCATCTGTGTATGCTGACAGAGTGAGAGGGCCAGGAACAAAAGAGAGACCTTGATGAATCGTGCCCTTTATATATCGCAGAATTCTTTTGACAGCAATAAAGTGACTTTGCCATGGATCATGCATGTGTTGACATGCTACATTGATGGCAAATGCAATCTCAGGTCTAGTCAAAGTAAGGTATTGAAGTGAACCAACGATGGTGCGATACCAATGAGGGTCTGGCATTGGTAAATCAGGAGTAAAAGGAGCAGGTTTAACAGCAGAAGGAGATGAACTTGGTTTGCAATCAACCATACCAGCCTTGACTAAGATATCTTGAGCATATTTGGATTGACATAACAACAAAGACTGAGCATAATAAAATACTTCTATGCCTAGAAAATAGCTAAGAGTCCCCAAATCCTTCATGACAAACCTTCTACTGAGCACAACAATTAGATCTTTGATGTACTCATCATCAGCCCCAGTGATGATGATATCATCAACATAAACAAGGATTAGTATAAGTCCATGTGAAGTAGAAGAAATAAAGAGAGAAGGGTCAGCCTTACTAGAATGAAATCCTTGAGTGAGGAGAAAAGTAGAGAACATAAAGAACCATGCTCCGGGTGCTTGTCTTAGGCCATATAAGGCTTTATTGAGTTTGCAGACATGGTTTGGAAACTGAGGATTCTTATAGCCAGTAGGTTGTTTCATAAAGACCTCGTCATCAATGATCCCATGCAAGAAGGCATTGGACACATCAAGTTGTTTAATGGGCCACTTATTGGTGACTGCAAGAGTAAGAACAACTCTAATAGTTGGTTGTTTTATAACTGGACTGAAAGTTTCAGAAAAATCAACCCCCTCATACTGTTGGTTACCATTAGCAACTAGTCTTGCGTTTTACCTTGCAACACTGCCATCGGAATTTCTTTTAATCTTGTATATCCATGGACAACCAATGACATTGGCATTAGGTGGAGGAGGAACCAAAGACCAAGTCTCTTGCTTAACCAAGGCACCAAATTCTTCATTCATAGCTTGCTGTCAAACAGAGTTTTAACAGCTATAGAAAAGCAATAAGGTTCTTCTAGAACAGAAGAGCAAGAGTCCACTGTAGCAGGTGGGTTAGTGGTAGATACAACAGTCAACCCATAAGGAATCGTAGGCCTCCTAATCCCATTCTTAGATCTTGTCACCATGTGATGAGTAGTAGAACATGAAGTAGTGGAAGCAAGCCTGTTAGAAGATGTTATGTTTGAGGTGGAAACAACAGGGACAGAAGAAGAAAGAGTAGTAGGAGAAATAGGAGGCAAAGCATTGGATTGGTTGAGAGAAGAATAAGAGAGTTCAGAAGACACATTTGTAGGTGGAGAAACAACAGGAGGATTAGGAACAGGAGCTATAGTAGGAGAAGGTACTGAAATAGTAATGTCTCCAAAGTCTGTTAGAGGGACAGAAAAATGAATAGGAGAAGTCTCAGAATTATCAGATACAGATTGAGAAATAAGAGAGGAATAAGGGAATTCATGTTCTAGAAACCTCACATGTCTAGAAGTGTAGACCTTGGAAGAAATAGGATCAAAACATTTATATCCCTTGGTGGCAGGACAATACCCCAGAAAAATGCATTGAATAGATTTAGGTGTCAATTTGTTTGGTATGTAAGGTTTTAACCAAGGGAAACAACTGCAGCCAAAGGGCTTAAGAGTAGAATAATCAGGAGATGTTTTGAACAATAGACAGTATGGAACTTGGAAATTTAGAGCTGAATGAGGTAGTCTATTGGACAAATACACAACAGCTGTAAAAGCCTCAAGCCAAAAAGAACTTGGTAAAGAAGATTGGATCAACAAAGCTATGGTAGTTTCAATAAGATGTCTATGTCTATGTTTACGTTCAACAATACCATTTTGTTCTAGAGTATGAGGGCAAGTAGTTTGATGGATAACCCCATTATTTAGAAACAAATCAAGAAGAAAATGATTAACAAATTCTCCTCCATCGTCACTTCTGACAGTACGCACAGAGGTATGAAACTGAGTGTTCACGTATGATTTGAATTGAGCAATTTTGTATTTGACATCAGATTTATAATGAAGGGGAAACAGCCATGTGTATCTTGTAAAGTCATCAATTACAAGCAAGTAATATCTAAATCCCTTATGTGAAGGGATAGGAGAAGGCCCCCAAACATCTACATGAACAAGTTCAAAAGGAAATGAAAAATGAGTGACAGACAAATGAAATGGTAATTTGTGACTTTTGGCTTTAAGACAAACTATGCAATCTAAATGACCAGTAGTAGTGACAGGCAACTTGAACTGCTTTATTAGAGATTGAAAAAGAGACATACTTGGATGACCAAGTTTATTGTGCCAAAGAACAGTAGCAGAATCAGAAGGTGTGCATACTAAAGCAGTAGAAGTAGGAGCAACACAGTCTCTAGAGAAGCTCAGAGGATATAGTCCCATGTTGCATGGTCCTTGGTACAAAATTTGAGGGTAAACTTGTCCTGAATGACAAGACCATGAGAATCAAAAATGAGAATGCAATTGTTATCTTTTGAGAATTGATGAACTGAAAGTAAATTGTGAGTGATAGCAGGAGTGTGTAACACATGGGATAGTCTAAAATAAGCATTAGGAGTAGTTACGAGACTTGATCCTGTATGAGTGACTGGAAGTTGTGAACCATTGCCCACTTGAACACCATTATGCACAAGAGTAGGTTGAGGGTGAACAATATTCTGAAGGTTATTGGTGATATGTGATGTGGCTCCACTGTCGAAATACCAAGGAGGGCCTTGAGTGAAACCATCAAAAATTGTCCCTGATCTTTGACCATCAGTTTGCATAACTGAACCACCATATCCAGCAGGGATTCCATAGCCAGAAGACAATGGTTAAGTAGTAGAACCAGGGGTTGGCAACAAACCATCACCACATCCAGTAAAGTGAGCTTGTGCATAGTTATTAGAACCAGGTATAGGTTGATTACCAACACAACCTGTAGGCATACCAAACTGTGGTCCAGAAGACATAAACTGTCTAGTCATTACTGGTGAAGCAATAGGAAATCCTGGAGTTGGAATACTGAGCCCTTGAGAAACATACACCCCAGGCAACATGTTATTAGGAGTATAGCCTTTCCACTGATGTTGAGGTCCATTCCACTGTATAGCAAAAGGAAACTGTATCCCTGTTGGTCCATTCTGTGGCTGTGGTTGCCCATAAGAATAAGATTGAGTAAAAGGTTGAGCATTCTGTTGTCCAATTTGTGGTTGTCCATAGAGAAAATTTTGATTACTCTGTTGGCCAAAAGTAGGATTCTGGCCACGATGATAGCAATACTGTGGAGCATGATTAGTTTTTCCACAAAATACACAAGGATCTCTAGGGAAACGTGAACCTTTTCCTCTGCCTCTGGAGGTATTCTTATAAGAAGGCTGGAAAAATTGTTGTTGTGGAATATAGTTGGAGGACTGTGGTGGATATGCATAAGTGGAAGAAACACCTTGTGTTTGTTGTGCAATAGGAAGAGTAACACCAGAATTCTGTGAACTAGACATCAGATTATGGCCAGTAGTTTGTGTTACTAGAGGGTTAGATCCAATATTGGTATGAGTGGCTACCAAGACAGATGTATCATTGATTCCAATAATGTTTTGTGACAGTTGGAGATCTTCTCCATTCAGCATTGTCACTAATTCCTCAAAAGTGAGATTCGTATCCCCTCTTGTGTAGAGGGGAAAAATCCGGGCATACATCTTCCACACTCTATGAGATCAACAATATGCATCCATCATCAGATTCCTAGCACTGCAAAACAATAAACGGTGAGAAGCACCCACGCCTCTCGTCGGCGGTGGGCCCTCCGATGCTTAAGTTAGTATCACGTACTAAGAGGAAACCCTAATTCATACAAAGCATGTAAATAATGAATTACATCGTACCTTTTACCAAAGGTTGAATGTCTTATTTATAGATTCTGGTCATTGTACTCCTCTAGGCCTCTCGTGCCAAAGATTTCCTTATTGCGTTGGGAGACCTTTCCAATTAGGATTCGTCCCTAAT
This sequence comes from Vaccinium vitis-idaea, assembly GCA_963854785.1. NCBI lineage: Eukaryota > Viridiplantae > Streptophyta > Magnoliopsida > Ericales > Ericaceae > Vaccinium > Vaccinium vitis-idaea. The sequence continues at coordinate 16,154,529 of OY978225.1, read as the reverse complement.
TGGTTAACAATGTTTCCTTATACAAGACCTCGCATCGTCTTAGGACTTAATTCCATATTGGACTCTTCGTGCCATTATGGAATCTCCATCCCGATCCCTTTAAAATCGGGATTCGTCCTTTATTATGTAAAGGACCTCTCTGGAACCTTCCAGATAGCCATGCCGAGCTATCCTCTGGGGTGGTCTAACTGCCTGAGCTACAAATTGCGCGGCAAAGCCTCCATCTACTGGCACATGATGGTGCCGAGCCATTAGTAGCTCGGCACTACTACATCTACATCCTTTCGTGATGTTACAGTTCGGCTCAGCCATACAGATGGCCCAATTAGCTCGGCATTGCCTTAGGGCCCCTTCTCGTGGTACCGCCGAAATACTATACCCGCACATGGTATTAACGTCGTGCACGTGATGTTGTATTGCTCAGGAAAATACCCCTCACAATTGCTCCCCAGCTTTAGTTGTTATCTTATGCTCGGGGATAACGGCTAAAGCTCCATGTACTTCTCTTGCTACCTTTGCATATTCGTATGTTGTTACACATTCGTTTGGTCGGTATGCACGTTGCCGCTCAATTGATCTGCCCATTGGCCCTTGCTTGGTGTTTTTCGTTTCTGGGCACAAAGATAGGCCTTACATTGCCTGATGGAATGACAGTGTCTTTCTCATAGTCACGGGAAATTTCAAATTCCGAGACGAAGTTGATTGGTAGAGCAATTTTGACTTCCCTCATGTATTTGGCTCCCCATTTTAGCAGAATTTTCTTGTCGTGTGGCTTCTCCTAAGTAGTATTTTAGGCCCATTCAGCATTTGTCTTTGTTCATAAACAGAAACACTAATCAAGAGAACTCTTCCATGCAATGTGATCCCTAGAATTCATGGTCTAGCATCAGGTAAAGCTATGCGCGTTCTGCTCAGCTTCATCCATTCAACCCTTTCCGTTACGATCAAGCTCTGCCTAAGCGTTTTCATGCTCGGCAAAAGATCTCTCTTGCGTTATTCGTGATATATACTCCCATTTGCTAAGTTTGTTCACACTTAACATTAGCATTGTTCACTTCATTCAACAACAAAGTATTCGTACTTGGCATCATTCACTGCCTTTTGGCTTTAAGTATCCTCAGATTTTGTACGAGGATCAAATCCACGTATAGTCTTGATCATGCGCTTCTTCTCCAGAACCCTAAATCTTTCTCTATGGGTGTTATGCTTTATTCATAGGTGGGGATCTATATTGATGAGGGCATCACGTTTGCCTTTGTTTCATGTTTGCATTAGGAAACCCCTCCTAATAGGGCTCTTCCTATTAGGAATAACGCTTCCTTATTCGATCTTGCAGTAGTGATCTTTTCCATATAGGATTCCTTCTTATATGCCATGTACTCCTTATAATATTAAGATTGCTTATATCAATCCCTTTATTCACGGGATTGCTCCTTATCACATAAGAAATAGATTCAAAACATTCTGGAATGTCTCACCGCCATATATATATTAAAGCGGTGTCGTGCTTCCACATAGCTCGGCATAACTTGTACATAGCTCAGCCCATCTATGCCGAGCTGACACTGGGCTGAATTATGTATTCCAAAATGCTGTTAAGCTATATTCGTAGCCTGAATAGCTCGGCCATGTCTTCAGATACCTTTTTGTGCTACTTCTGAGCTAGTACACCTTCACTTGGTGCCTAGTTTATTATGTTGACCTTATTCATGGTCAACTCCGCTCGGCATAGGGTTAGGGAATCCCTATATAACAACCCTGAGCTAACTACCCTCACGTGGTGGTTAATTAGAGCACATGATTTTGCCTTTTCTGTGGGTGACTGGATTTTACCCACTCCACATTCTGCTGCTTACACATGAGTTTTCTTCATACTAATCATTCATTAGCAAATTTTAAGCATTGTGTGCTGCTTACACATGAGTTTCCTCATACTCAACACAATTCATAAATACCCCATACTTCACTAAGTACCCAAGTTTTCTTCAAACTTGGTAGATTTTGAGCATCACTCGTTGCTCATAACTTAAGTATTTTTATACTCAAGAAAATTAAAGCAACATTCATTGCTTACAGCCCAAGTTTTGTCGTACTTAACAAATATCAAGCAACTTTTGCCGCTTATTGCCCAAGTATTTTCGTGCTTGGTAATTTTCAAGCAATATTCATTGCTTAAGCAATTTTGAAGCAATATTCGTTGCTTAAGCCAAAAAAAAAATTCATGCTTGGCACTTCTCAAGCAGTATTTATTGCTTAAGCAATTTTCAAGCAATATTCGTTGCTTAAGCCAAAGTTTTTTCATACTTGGCTCTCCTCAAGCAGTATTCATTGCTTAAGCAATTTTCAAGCAATATTCGTTGCTTAAGCCAAAGTTTTTTCATACTTGGCTCCCCTCAAGCAGTTTTCATTGCTTAAGCAATTTTCAAGCAATATTCGTTGCTTAAGCCAAAGTTTTTTTTTCATCCTTGGCTCTTCTCAAGCAGTATTCATTGTTTAAGCAATTTTCAAGCAATATTCGTTGCTTAAGCCAAAGTTTTTTCATACTTGGCACTACTCTCTACTCCCCAGTGTGGAGGCGAAGTATCTTTGGGTCCATACTTAGCTTATTCGTGCTTATGTCAGGCTTAAAAAACAATACAATAAAAACAACTTTTTCTAAACAAGATGGAATTTTATTCATAATTCCATCACAAAGTAACTTGTAGCCGAACAAGAATAATAAGCAATATTTTCTATGGAATTTTGTTCACAATTCCATTGTAGCAACTCGTAGTGAAATAATCAAAATATAAACAGCACAAAGTAATTTCGTACTTATCTGTATACTCCATGGCACTGGCACTGAATTTTGTCCAATTCTTTTTGGCGATAAGCTTTAATCCGAGCTATCTCTATAATTTTGCATGGCCTTCCCTATTTGAGCCAAGCTTCCCATTCGCGGGATTTTCCTGTTGCTAAGCACTTTTTTCAGGACCAGGTCATCGAACTCGGGCGGATGTTCCTTCCTGTTGAAATTCTTTATTGGCAAGCTTTACTATTGTTTCCCCCAATTTTTTTTGTTCGAAAACTATGTCTAACTCCCTTGCTATAGCATCTTCGTTACCTCTTTCCTCAACCTGAGAAGTCTGGCTGGTTGGCATTCCAAATTCGAGAGGAATGACAACCTCTATCATTATGTGTTACGCTCTGGGAAAAATAATATTTTTTAGGCAAATATTAGTGTGGCTGCTTCTCTCATTCTATTACTAGGACTGAGCCAATACTTCCACTGGGAGGTATCTAGCTCGTCTTCATATATGGCAAGGTCTCACGTAGAAGCCGGCACTTGTTCGGCCTCCCTTATTCGTAGGAGCACACCAATAACTGGATGCTCAAATAAAGTTTCTCTTGCTTCAACTCTTGGAAGGCTTTCACGTTCTGCTCCCCATTTTTGCAGTTGGAAGTTATAAGCCCATTGTAGGCTGCTCCTCTTTTTTTTCGCTCTTCATAGTTGTTATGGCCTATCTAACCGCGTCTCGTGCGTTATGGCGGTTAGATTTCGAACATTTGTCCTTATAATTTTTTTTGGGTCTTTCGTTTCTTGAAAAGGAATTCTTTTTCCTCCTTTTTCGTAGAGGGTCATCCCTTTTCGTGGGTGGTCTTTTTCTATGTGTTCAGCAATCCCAATCATGTGATCGGTCCATCTTCTTGGCTATGGGCTGAGCATTCCTAAATTTCACTGCCACTCATAGGCTTCATGAATTTGCCGAACAAGATCATTAATCTCTCACTTCGTGTCCTCAAGACTTTTTTCGTACTCTCGGATAGTTCTCGTCATGGACTTTGATCCAACTCTAGAGTAGAAAAATATGAAAAGATAGTTCAAACTTTATTTCTTCTGCTCCAATTTTTCCCGTTCCAGCCGTGGCTTTCCGGTCCCAAAGCCGAACTCGTGGTTTTTTTTTTGTGTGGCCTTTGTGAACATTCCGCGACAGACCCTACTGCCCCCTTTAATAATGTGGAAGCCCAACCTCCTTACTTGCCAAGAAGGAATTCTCACTCTTCTAGTGCTTTGGCTTGGCAAATATTTTCCTTGATCAAGGATTTGATGGAATTTCCTGATTTTGCTCATATTTGACTGATTTCATTCAGCCAAGCTTCAAAAAGCCTTAGCTCTTGTTTGGATGAGTTTATTCGTACTCAGCTATGCAAATCCAAATTTACTCTTGTTCAAATACTTCTGAGTTTCTTCGCACTTAGTCATATGTATATTCATACTTAAATTTACAAGCCTAAGTATATTCGTACTTAGCCTTTTTCCAAGTTTGATCGTACTTAGAATTTATCAAGTTTGAGCAACTCGTAGCTCAGGCCCAAGTACTCATACTTGTCCTAATCTAAGTTTATTCGTACTTAAATTTGTTTGCTAAGCGTATTCGTACTTAGCCTGAATTAAGTTTATTCGTACTTAATTTTTCTCCTAAGTTTATTCGTACTTAGAAATATTTCTAGTTTGAGCAATTCATTGCTCAGGCCCAAGTATTCGTACTTGTCCTAAAAAATTTCAAGCATGGGGTACATACACTTACTGCCCCCCAATATGGAATCAAAAACACCAATATGGAATCAAAATTCCTCGTTTTTGGTTCCATATTCAAATCAATCAAATGTTTCAAGCATGCAATGGAAATTTTTCTCATAATTTCCTTCAATCAAATGAAAAACTAAAATGCGAAATCATATAAAACACAGAACTTTGGTTCTTACTAGCACAAAACATGAAACTTTACACGTAGTTCATGCTAAGACATACCACACCTGTTTTTATCGTTAAAAACTTTGAACCTTTCACACGGCCCGCAAAAGAAATCGGAGGACTTTATTCATGGTTCTTACTCAAAAATAAAATATGGGACTTTATTCGTAATTCCTAATAAGTATAATTACTTAGTTGTTTATATATATATAATTTTTTTGATCGGCAAAGAAGTTATATTATAACTCGAAAAAAGGATAATTACTTAGCTGTTCACCGGAAGAACCTCATCAAGTTCTGAATGTTCCGTGGCCTTGGGACAAGAACACCATCTAAGGCTGCGTCATATCCTCCACTGCAACTGCCGCACAGAAGGGCCAAAAAAAGAGAGAGAGACTTTTCATTCCTCTTTTTTTTTGTTTTTTTGCTCGAATAGACCCTCCAGCTTTTTGAAGAGTAAATCACGGGCTATTGCAGTTTATTGGGCACCATCCACCAGCTGTGCCTTTATTCGTTTGGAGACTTTGACTCCTCTTGGAGAGTTCTCCATCCCGTCTCGGGAGAATTTCTTGATCCTCCTCCTCGATACCGCCAATGTGATAGTACTGCGTCTATCTTTTTTGTTTTTTTTTTGCTCATCACAGCCCCTCATACGCATCGTTCCAAATCATTTGATCTCTCTTTCGCCATTATTCATTCGCTGAGCCGTATTTTTCATCAGATGTTTCATTCACTCAAGACTTTTTTCGTAATCTTGAGTTTATACACTTTTTGATATAGATTTCCTCCTCCTTTTTCGTGGAGGAGTCAGGGTCTATTCTTCTTCCGTCGTTTCCGTTATCAGCCACGTAGCATGGAGCAACCAGCAGCTGCTGTGCTGGAGTATTTCTTGGATAATGCAAATTTTCGTACAAAAATTTGCGTGCGCAATCGCGCGACTTTGTAAAGCTCCCCGAGAGAGCCCAAACTCTTTTTTTTAAATTTCTTTTTGAAGGCTCTATTGTTAGTTAACAAGTCCTCAGCCGTCACTGCGCGTTGAAGAGTTTCACATTTGGCCTAGCCAACAGCTTGCTCATGATGGTGGATGTGAAAAGGGCGGCGTGCTTGATCACCACATAAGTATCCTGCTCGTCGTACTCAATCTCAAGTTCATCGAGGAAGCGATGTGTTGGCTTACGGACAACCATGGCCGAGAAGAGTTGTCCGCTATGCACCGCCTCTAGGGCTTATGGTTTGCTCAATGATTGCCACCTATTTCAAGGAATAATGGCTTTCACTTTTAAAGCTAACACCCGTGGGAACCCAAGAACTGGTGCTGACATATCTTAATTGCAAAGGAATTGACTTTGTCCCGATCACGGGCTCTGCTCTCACGCTGAATCATATTCAACTTGTGTTTTAGCTTTCAAATACTATCAGTTTGTTCTGCGAGTCGTTTCTAGGGTTTCCTCCTTGCCGCATACTTTCGTTTGTGCGCATCTTGCGTTGCTTTCTTCATAGCACTATGCGCACACGGCGTTTTATCTCTATCGTCACCTTCACGTGGTGTGTTGGTGCCATGATATTGTTGATCTTTTTCAGATTTCTTTTCCCACAGACGGCGCCAATTGTAGAGGGGAAAAATCCGGGCATACATCTTCCACGCTCTATGAGATCAACAATATGCACCCATCATCGGATTCCTAGCAGTGCAAAACAATAAACGGTGAGAAGCACCCACGCCTCTCGTCGGCGGTGGGCCTAACTAAGAGGAAACCCGAATTCATACAAAGCATGTAAATAATGAATTACATCGGACCTTTTACCAAAGGTTGAATGTCTTATTTATAGATTCTGGTCATTGTACTCCTCTAGGCCTCTCGTGCCAAAGATTTCCTTATTGCGTTGGGAGACCTTTCCAATTAGGATTCGTCCCTAATTGGTTAACAATGTTTCCTTATACAAGACCGCGCATCGTCTTAGGACTTAATTCCATATTGGACTCTTCGTGCCATTATGGAATCTCCATCCCGATCCCTTTAAACTCGGGATTCGTCATTTATTATGTAAAGGACCTCTCTGGAACCTTCCAGATAACCATGCCGAGCTATCCTCTAGGGTGGTCTAACTGCCTGAGCTACAAATTGCGCGGCAAAGCCTTCATCTACTGGCACATGATGGTGCCGAGCCATTAGTAGCTCGGCACTACTACATCTACATCCTTTCGTGATGTTACAGTTCGGCTCAGCCATACAGATGGCCCAAGTAGCTCGGCATTGCCTTAGGGCCCCTTCTCATGGTACCGCCGAAATACTATACCCTCACGTTGTATTAACGCCGTGCACGTGACGTTGTATTGCTCGGGAAAATACCCATCACATCTTGTTCTTATTCCAATCTTGAAACCATTAAAAGACGGTGGTAATCCATGTAAGGTATGGAAAATAAGATCCTCATCAAATAGTGGACCACCAGAAGCAGCCAATTTCTGAGCATAAGACTTTATGGTATCAATGTAGGCTTCCATGGTGGATGTCTTAGTAAGACTATACAATTTAGATCTTAATTCATGAACATGTGTGCGAGACATAGCATTGTAGCGATTATTCAAAGAAATCCAGACTTCAGAACAATGTTGTAACCCTAGGACATAGGGTAAAGTCGTTTGCGACAAAGAAGCAGTTAGACATGCTAGTAACGTGAATCAATAAGCCTCCAAAGTTGAAAAGCAGGATTTGTTACCATTTTTCCTGTAGAATTACGGATCTGAGATGCAGGACAAACCTCAGTGCCATCGATATATCCAAGGAATCCATTGGCGTTAAGTACGTTTTCAACCCGAGTCTTCCACAACAGAAAATTTGATCCGTCAAGTTTGATGTTGACCAGCGAATGGAAGTTTGACACCAGAAACGTTAATGAAGATGGAAGTGTAACAGTGTCTGTAGCCATGAGAGAATCTGAAAACCTAATCGAAGTGAATCTTGAAGAATCGAAGTTTGTAATGATCAAGAACCGAAGAAAAACCACAGGATCTAGTGACTTACGTCTTCAACGCTCTGATACCATATAGAAATTTAAGATCTGATGCTTATGTAAAGTCAAGATTACAAGAAACATCTAGGGTTTTACTGTGAGGAAAAGAGAAGAAGAAGAAGAAGAAGAACAGTAGAGAGAGAGGGAAAAGAATACATCTGAGTTTTCCTTTCATTTCTTGCTTGTCGATTACAGGTGTCTCATTGCCCTTTTATACTAGACACGCCACCTACTCTTCTACAGCAGTAAACCCACTAAACTATTAACAGAAAATACAACCCCCAAAATGTCACTTACACGTGACTTTCATTTTACATTACAAAACAAATACAACACAAAACAATCTTCTCAATGACCTTTGTTAACATTTTGAACCTCCAAGTTAAAAGAACTTGAAAGAACCGAAACTAGTCTTTGTGCATAACAAAAGGAACATTTAAGTGAAGAAAATAATACTCCAACATGCATCATTTAGAATACATCATTTCATCTCTTCTTTAATCTCATTATAGATATCATCAAGGAAATGAGGATTTAGGGCGGAGGGGGTGGGGATCTAGGCAGGGCAGGTTCGGGGCGAGGACAAATGTATACCCGCCTCCTACCTATTCCGGACATTTTTTTAAAAATTATCTTCATATCCTACCTAATCCTCAAAAAATAAGCCCTAAATCCACAAGGAATACAAAATACGCCTGCAGACTATCGTTCTCATCTAACCTCCGATCATAAACATTTACCATACAATCAAATAAAAGATCTGATTGTCAATCAGACAAAATTATTGTGAAAGATATTAAATTAATTGAGAACGTGCAACTGGACAAAATGGGAAAGAGGAAGCTGTTGTCCATATGAATGGCCATCCCTTAAACATCTACGGCCCGTTTGGATGGCGTATTGGTTTTGGAAAGATTAAATAATAAGGGGAGATAAAATAGTCGGAGGGATTAAATAAGAAGGGTGGACCCACATTGATGTGACAGTTAAGAATGAGGGATTAAATAGTCCATGGTTTGGATGAAAGGTAAAAAAGGGCGCATAGGGAGGGTCGATGATGTAAAATCATGTCAAAAGACTTTATTGCCCCTGGTAATGCATATATTAGCTTATGTATTTATATAATTATATAAATACCAAAATTAATTATTATATTAAGTAATTCACTTCAATATTATTTTATGGTATAAATTAAGAATCATCTCTTCATCAATTTTTAGAATTAAAACTAAAACTAAAAAATTATCTTGTAATTGTTTTTACAAATCATATTAAGTAATTTTTTATAAATCATATTTGTATAAACCCAATGTTAAAGTCAGTGAGTGAGTAATTTTTTATGCTTTTCATTTATGTTTTGTAACCCAACGTTATAAATCATATTAAGTAATTTTTTATGCTTTTTCGTTTATTTTTTGTATCGAATGAAAGATCTCTAGTAGTAGTTTAATTTGGTGAAAAAATAAATAAAAATTATTTATATGCAGAAGTACTTTATTTTTTTATCCAAAGAAAATTGCAAAGCAACTCAACAAGCCAATAAGTGATCAATGTAAAAAAATTTAAACCTTTTTTTTATCGAATTAAAGATCTCTATTAGTAGCTTAATTTGGAGCTAAAAAAATAAATATTTATGCATGGAAGTACTTTTTTTTTTTATCCGAAGGAATTGCATGGGGGGTAGGGAGGTAAAATGGGGTGGTATATCCCCCTGACTAAATAAGTAAATATAAGCACCCCTCCCCCTACTTTTATTTATTAATGCAGCTTCTCCCTGACTATTTAGCCGCGGCTATTTAGTGCGGATGTGTTTGTTGTTGCCAAACCATGGGCTAAAAATCACATTATCCCCTTATCCCCTGATTGCCTCATCCCTCTCCATAATACTTCATCCAAACGAGCCCCTATTGCTTGAAATACTCTCTCCTTGGGGCAGATGGGTTTGGCGCCATTCATCAGACTCCTTTTTTTTCTTTTCAATAAACGAGCCTTATCAGGTCATCACCAACCTCTCCTAAAATTCGCCCCTTCCAATTTAACCAATGGCGGTTACCAGTTACTACCAGTCCACCATTACCTCCGTCTACCAATCTTCCCCACCTCCTTCTTCACTGAAATCCCCAAACACCATTCACTTCTTCGGCACCACAATTTCCCGAATTCATAGCCGTGAAATGTCAGCCCCACCAACACTCTCCCGAAGACCGTTCCTGCCTTCAGTCTCCGGCATCTGGGACGCCTTGACTGGCGGAAAGCCCGATCGTGGAGGAGCCCTAGCCGCCATTCGACGCGGAATGGAGTTTTTCAGAGAGGTACGGTTTCCCCTCATCTCCTTTATTAGTTTTACGGGATAAGATCTATAATCCACCGAATGTACGATTCTTCTGGATAAATTGTGCACTTCAGCAATTATACCGGAAGTGGCATAGACCTCTCAGGTGAGTTGCATGTGGGTGTGAACGGTCAAAATTAGGAAATCTTCTTTTTTCTGCCATTGCACACAGCATACATACAAAACCAAACCTCTCTCGGGGAAAAGGAAAAACAAGGGAGAAGAGTGGGAAAAGATTCAAGGAGGAAACGAAATATGGTACTCCCTCCGTCCCAATTTGTTTGTCTAATTCCCAATTTGTTTGTCTAATTTGGGAAATCCAACTTATGAATGAGACATAACCATTACGCTTTGAAGAGTTGAACTTTCCAAAAACGTCCTTCACCTCAAATTTTACTTCTCACTTCAAATGAAGAGATAAAGGTAAAAAGGTATTTTCATATGACTTTATTCTTGGAGTTCTCAAAATGAACAAACAATTTGAGAAACTTAAAATCAAAAGATGGACAAATAACAATAATGGCAGAGACACAACACCAATCACAATAGCTTGCGTGGCACTGCATGATTGGTAATGGAAGAACAAGCACTTTGAAATTACTTTGCAACCACCAATCATGAAGTGTTACGCAAGCTGTTGTGTCCCTAACGTTATTGGACAACTAATATGGGACGAATGGAGTAAACTCAATAACAATTAGTATTTTCAGAAACCTCTTAAACATCATAGCAATAGGCAAAGCAGTTCCAATACGAATTCCAACAAGAAAATGCTAAGACAAATGTGATACCGTTTTATTTCGCCCTTTTTTCTTTTCTCCTCCCCTGTTTATTTTTTCTTTCTCAGAGAGAAGTTTGGTTCTGAATGTATGCTGTGGGTAATGGCAAAAAAGAAAAGAAAAAAAGAAGATGGCTTTCGCTCCACTTTATAAGGGTGGGTTGCCATCTTTTTGACCGTGCACACAGATATGCAGCTCGCCTAGGACATTTTCCTTTCATTTTGTGGGCTGCCGTTACCAATTCTGTCTCAAAAATGCAATAGTTAATTTCAATTTATGATGCTCTTTGAGGTTGCTACTTCAAGGGTGACTCAATGTTAGTTTACATTTCTGACTCAAAGATACAATGGTTAAATGTTAATTTCTATTTCGGACTCAGAAATAGGACGGTTAGCTTCAATTTTGACTCTTTTGTGGTGGCTACCTAGCTTAGGGCCCAATAAATATGTGGAATGAGCACTACATCTACCAGTGTGCAATAGTCGAACTATGCTCCCCCACCCAACTGTGCACGCTCTTTATCGATAAAAAACCTCAATTCCCCGCAAACTATACTGATAAGTGTATTTCTTGTTGTCTGAATGAAGGGTGATGTTTTGGGTTCATTAGTGGAGTTTGACAAGGCAATTGAGCTTGATCCTCGTCAGAAGGCATGTAAGTTGCCATAGTTTTCATGAGTGCAAACAAACAATTTGAGGTACAAAAATAGGCAAATTATAAGATCCTGGTTTGTAGTTTTACGTTGGAATCAATGGATAAATGGTGATTGCTTGCTTTAATTGAAAGTCTGAAGATTCTGGCTGCTTGAATCTGTATAGCTAGGGCCTTCTGCAGTCTTTGTTACATGAAGCACTTAAATGGGCAAGTGAACATTTAGGAATAAAATTTGAGTGGAAGTTTGATTGGTTATATAGGGACTAGGCCACAAAGTGGCCTCGAATAATTTCAGGGAAAAAATAGCTTACCTTCTTTTGGGCAAAAAATTTATGTAAAAGTTGTTTTGATGGAGGTTTGGGTCAAGGAGTGGAGTGATGTTTTTGGTGATTTTTTCGAATTTTTATCTTGGACGACATTTGAGTAAGGAGTGGAGACATTTGAGTGAATTGTTGGGTAACCTCGATATATTGTTGTACTTGACACATGCATGTATAAATGCAGGTCTTAAGTGACTTGTTGTAAGCTACCGGATATTATAAATCCCCACGCCCCTTTATTACTGTAGTGTTGAATGTAATATTCCCTTCTTGTTTCTGAGTTCAAATCCTTGCAACTGGCAGGTTTCCACTTCTTAGAAGTTGTTAATGTAAGATTCATATAATTTGGTTACTTTAGTGATGTAACATTTGTGTAATGTTGGCTAATCAGATCTTTGGCAGAGGGGCCTATCACTATACTATCTTGATAGGTATTGGCTTAGTAATATCTCTATATTAATTTTCTTTTAGTTCTATTTAAGATAATTGTAGAGGTGATTGAAGGGAGTTTTTTCTCTTTAGGTTTGAGGAAGGGGCAGAGCAATTTCGGCTAGACGTGGCACAAAATCCAAATGATACTGAGGAGTCAATATGGTGCTTTCTTTGTGAAGCTCAATTATATGGGGTGGATGAAGCAAGGAGGCGGTTTCTTCAGGTAACCGAATCAAGCAGGCAGTAACAGGTGCCTTATGCTTAAAAGAATTCAGTCTCTAGGTGATATTATATGACGCGTGGGTATACTCAAGCATTTGAAACGTTCTTATTTCAGAGAGAGAGAGAGACTCCACTTCCATGAAAGGGTCAGACACTATGAACCACCGACACTTCTAGAGGTTGCCGTATCGGAGTGTCGAACATGCCACAGGGCATGTCCCCAAAAAATTTTGAATTTTTTCTAGGGGACACAGCTGGGGTCAAACTATAATTTTTTTTTTTTAATTTTTTTGGGGGTCAATCGTCAAATTTTAAAATTTTTAGGGGTCAAATTGTATTTTTTTTAAATTTTTTGGGGTCAAACTGTAATTATTAATCTTTAAAGTTATAAATTTTTTAAATATATATATTGCCGTGTCCCCCGTTGTGTCCATGTCCCTTTTTTCAGAATTGTTGTGTTCATATCTATGGTAGTGATACATATCAATAGTCAGTACAACTATTTTAACTGCTTGCTAAATATGTAGGTAGGCAGAGATCCGCGACCTGTTATGCGAGAAGCTTACAACATGTTCAAAGATGGCGGGGATCCAGAAAAGGTTTGAATCAATGCATTGAACACTCCAATTGACACTGTTCAAAAGTTTTTTGAATTACTCTCTCTCTCTCTCTCTCTCTCTCTCTCTCTCTCTCTCTCTCTCTCTCTCTCCAGTCCACTTCCTATCAAGGATCCCACAGGCTTTTAAAATCCGGACCTCCACTTTTCGGACTAAATCTCGACGATCCGAACCGTTCAATGTGTTTAAAACTCGTTTTTAAGGGTCCCCGCGAGAAATCAGCAAAAAAAAATACCGGGAAGGGCTTGATCCGAGCAGTTTTTCATAAAAACGAACTGCTTTCTCGCGGGGACCCTTAAAAACACCTTTTAAACACATTGGACGGTTGGTCGTCGAAATTCGTTCTGGATCTATGAGGTTTGGACGAAGTCCCGGATTTTAAGGGTTTGGATAGGAAGTTTAGTGTGTATATATATAAGTTATCTAGTCCGGGACTCATAGTTCCAGATCAAATTTTCTTGATCCGAACCGTTCAATGTGTTTAAAACGTGTTTTTAAGGGTCCCTGCGAGAAATCATCCAAAAAAAATACCGGGAAGGGCTTGATCTAAGCAATTTTTCATAAAACTGTATATGTACAGTTTTTGTGAAAAACTGCTTGGATCAAGCCCTTCCCGGTTGGTTTTTTTATGATTTCTCGCGGGGACCATTAAAAACACGTTTTAAACACATTGGATGGTTCAGATTATGCAAAAACACATTTTAAACCCTTAAAAACACCCATTTTCCTTCAATCCGGGATCCTTGACTAGATATTTCGTGTATATATATATATAGAGTCCGGATCTAGTCCGGGATCCCTAGGTCCGGGACTCATAGTTCCGGATCAAATTTTCATGATCCGAACCGTCCAATGTGTTTAAAACGTGTTTTTAAGGATCCCCGCGAGAAATCATCAAAAAAAAAAAAAAAAACCGGAAATGGCTTGATTTTGTGAAAAACTGTTCGGATCAAGGTCTTCCCGGTAATTTGTTTTGATGATTTCTTGCAGAGACCCTTCAAAACACGTTTTAAACACATTGGACTGTTCAGATTTTGCAAAAACAATTTTTAAAACCTTCAAAACACCCGAAAACCTCCCTGACTGGAAGCTTGCCGTATATATATATGGATCCCGTTCTACTAAGGACTCCCTCAAACTCGTAATTTGCGGACCTCATGGATCGGGGTCGAATCTCAACGATCCGAACCGCTCAATGTGTTTAAAACGTGATTTTAAGGGTCACCGCAAGGATTCGTCCAAAAAAAATACTCGGAAGGGCTTCATTCGAGCATTTTTCGATAAATTATATATGTACGGTTATTATGAAAAACCGCTCGGATGAAGCCCTTTCGGGTATTTTTTTTCTTTTTGTGATTCCTCGCGTTAGCCATGGAAAACATGTTTAAACACATTGAGCGGTTCGGATCGTCGAAATTTGGTCCAGAAAATCAAAAAAGGGGTGGTCCTCACGGAGGAGATCTTTGAGGGAGTCCTCAATAGAACATCTTCCTATATATATATATATATATATATATATATATATATATACACAGAGTAGCATGCCTAGATGATGGCTGATGCAGCGTCACAATTCTTCTTCATTTTCTGTGGCGTGTATCTGTTGAGAACGAATCCCAGAACCCAGTAATGACGCGTACAAATTAGACAAAAAAAAAAAACCGTACACGACGGAGCTAGGGTTTACCTCAACTCGCACGACACGAATACTAATTGATTTGTTTCTTTGTTGAACTCGAGAGACCTGATTGCTGTACGCATTGAACTTCGCTCGACTGTACCTCACGATCTTCTGTCGTATTCCTTTACATCTCGATCAGGTAGCCAAGTGTGGACTCCTATGTGGTCTCATTGTTCTCTCAGACCACCTTTTGGTATTCTAAATAAGTGTGTGAGACCTAGAGAACATGACAATATATTTATAGGGCTATGGCAGGGACCTAAGGAGAAATAAGTCTAGGCTCCTTGTGCAAAAAAGAATTCTACCACGATTAGATTTCGTATTTCACAAATTATAATTCACACCACTCAAAAATTATAATTGCACTCTCGTCCTTATGTCAATTATATTTCGAGTTCCGTTTTTTATTGAATACTTAATCTCCCCACGTTAAAGATTATAGATACCCATTGATTAAATTAAATTACCGAGAATTACATTTAATCAACATCTATAAAATTCCTTGAGACTGTCCACTTAACTTATTCGATATGTTGGATACAAATATCCACTTGCAAGGTTTGACATAATCGAAACTTATAAGCTTACTCAAGGGGGTATCATCAATCCCTACCGGGACTTGGATTCTATTAATAATTAATAATGTTGCGACCCAACTCACCAAGACTATTAATCCTAAAAAGGATCTCGCTCTCTAATGAATCAAAGGCAACAACATTAAATATACACATGCATTAATTATCTTTGAATTAAGAGCATAAGCATTTATACTAACCATGAGGTCCTAATTGTCTTATAATGTTAGAACAAATAAAATACCCTAACTCGGTCCTGTTCAATATAGCACAATGAGTTAGAACTTGTACCGTTTTCCATAGTCAAGACATACCTACTAAGGCCTTATTTCCAATGTGTTAAAATGGGAAATCCCATAAAATCAAATTTCCTATTTTAGCACATTGATTTTATGGGATTTCCTATTTTAGCACATGAGATAAAATGGGGAATATGGGATTTCCATTTTAGCACATGGGAAACAAGGCCTTTGTTCTATAGTCCTACCGATGGTGTGTCAAGTTCCATCTAAGAATGTGAACCAAATTTTATATTCCACAAGAACCGATGATCCAATCTTCTGTGTGTAAGTTGTACTCTACACACCGGATCATCTACTTTGTAGAATAAAAGATACACATACCCAACGTATAATATCATGCAAACATTACCCCTAAAAGATTCTCATCAAAAGGGATAAAACTGATTAGTAAATAATTGAATAAATAGTAGTCCTTACATAATAAATTTCTAACAAGTGGTGAGGCATGATGCAGGTATATGATTCGCTAATGTTCCTCTAAGATACCCATCCTCGTCAACAAAAGTTCCATTAGTTTCTCTGAGGGAGAGAATCTGGGAGCCAATTTAATTGGAAAGGCAGATTTTTTAGATAGGAATTGAAAGAGTTCTTAATTTGAGAGAGTAGTAAATGTAATGGCCCCAACATTGCCTCCCAATTTCAGTGCATAACTGAAGGAGATATCTTATTAACATACTGTAGAAGAGTGATCGGTTTAAAGCAGATAGATGTAATTTGATTAAGATTATGAAATTGTTATTCAATGAAGTCCGGTAATTAACTTTATCAAACATAAGATTATGAAATTGTTATTCAATGAAGTCCTGTAATTAACTTTATCAAACATTCCAACTTATTAACATACCTTACAATATGCGATATGCATCCTGATGGGATATGAAAAGTAAACTTAATACACTCTGCTTATCCTGTTTTAAGAACATTGCACATGCCATAGTCCTGACAAATCCAGTACTCTAAAAGGTTTAGCTTTAATGTAAGTCGCTCTAAGCTTGGTACTTCTCTCATGAACTTGGTCAGTATTCACTTCAATCTTTAGATTCGATAGCAACATTTATTTTCCAAAGAATGCAGATAACTTGAGCAGTATCGTTTCTCTGTGCAGCTTGTTGCTGCATTTTCAAGAAGCCAGGAGAGTGAATACTTCTATGCTTCCTTATATGCTGGCCTCTACTATGAATCACAGGTCTGTCCTCAGTTTTAGTAGCTATTATTATTGGATCAATCAGCTATAATTGGGATAAGGAGTTGTCTTGTATATTGTGCTAAGATTGACTTACAAAAAAGTAAGAGGAGAAGGGGTAGAACCGAAGAAGAAAACATGAGAGTGAGGAAGGATGAGAGGGATTAGAATTTTCTTCTCAGTACTACGTCATTCTTACCATCTGCACCAATAGAATCACAAAAAATTACCTTTGGTTACCTCGGCAATTGATAGTAACATGTAACTCAGTGTATGTTTTTCACACTTCCAAATTGAAGGGAGAGATGGTGAATTTGATTTTAAATGCATGGGAATGTGTCCCTTAAGGCCCAAGACTTTGTCTTGTTTCCGGGTTTAATTAACAGCTCAAGAATTTTGTATTTTACAAGTGTAGCTCACTAAGAGCCGACTTGATAAACCAGTTCATCATCTCTCATCATTTTTTGTTGATTGATTTAGTGGACTAGGGTTCTTGAATTTATGTTGAGAAACCCTTTCTTCCTTCTGAATAACTTTCTTTTACTAGGTCAGTGTCTCTTCAAGTGCTTTTGAAATGCTATTCTTGGCTAGATGATGCATAATATCATTTATTAATTCCAACATAGAGAAGCTATCATTATCATTTTGTTCACTGTCCGTTTGGCGATGCTTTTCGCCTCACTTTGCAATAGTTGTATTTGGCTATTTGCTGCTTGCATGTGAAAGAACTTCATTGCCATGACTTTTTGTGCCCTGCTGAAGATGAGTAATCTGTAATTTGATAATTTAGTGATAATGTAATGCATTTGGTTGCAAATGAACTTTGTGACAGAGATTGCATATTCATAGATTAAAACCAATGTTCAACTGGCCTTAAATGTGGAAACCGTTCAGACCCCGTGGTTGATCCGCTAGCCTGTAGGAACCGGCTCTGGGTCGATCGAACCGGAATATAAATTTTGGACTTCCATTAAGCGCTTTAATGCCTACAGCTGTTGCACACGGTCTCTCCAACGCATAAATGGTTGGGAGTTCACGTTTTCATCATCTTTGGTAAAATCAAATCAAGTCCACCGCAGATACATACGTAAACAGCCCTCCCATAGTTTTTAGCCGATAACCCCAGTTTTTCACAATGGCCAAGAAAGGCTTGGTGGACCCATGCAATTTATTGACTGCATATTTCAACGGAAAAGCTTTGCAACCTTTTATAGAAGGAAAAGCTAGGAAGGGTTGTAATTCCCACCGATGTGGGATTGGAGAAAATGTGCCTAGAATATCTTGTACAACTCCACTTTTCACTCCAAATATTTTTATATGCTTATTGTAGTTACTTGTATATTTTAAATATAATTATGACATCGCGGTTAGACTCCTGTTCGACTGGTGATCCATCAGCCCAGTCCTTTTTCCGGTTCGCTCACCGGTCTGGTTCAAATTGATTGAAACAAATGTCCTGGTGTATTATGTTCTTCTGGTTCAGACCGGTTGCTACATATATTATTTGCCTTAATGATTAGCTTGAAAAAATATTTTCATCATGGTACTTATGCTATCTGATTTTCATACAGGCAGAGCAAAACAGATGCAGCCAAAGTTCACTTGCTGGCTGCCAATCAATCTCCATATGGTCAAAGGTTGAAATCAGGGACTTCTCCATGAATTCTAAATTTCTATTGGCAATTGATATTGGCACTCCTTTTTTCTCTGTTAGCACTCCTTTTTTTGTCATTACATACAAACTACAAGAGTAAATTTACCTAATAAAGACAATAACTCCAATTAACTTTTCGCCACAGGTCGGGTGATTATATGGCTTCTCTTGCCAAGGTTCACTGTCTATGTAGAAATTGGAGCTCCACTTGACAAATATGACTATATGACGGTGGGATATTTTTTATGTTGCTTCATAGGAAGTGAGGTCTTGTCTGTCAACATTTTTATAGACAGCAGGGAAGGCTTTCGCAAGTTGAGCTGAATTGGTAAATAGATAGGCTTTCTGCTTTACATGAATAAAAGTATCGTGTATACCTTTGATCATGCTGAAAGTTTCTAATTTCGTCGCTTTTTGTACCTTGATTTTGGACTTGCATATAGATTAGTAGCACTAGTAATGGCTTAGAAATCTGGAAACCCTTCTAGTCTTCTGCTATATTTCTTCTGGTCCACAAACCATTTAGGCATTTGACAAATTTAATTGTGCATTTTTATCTGAAAACCATGCAGGGGTAATGTGCTAGTTTTGAAATGGTAAGGAGGAAATCCACGCCAAGCCCAAGCCAAGGGAGGTAAAAGTGAATTTATTTTCTATTTATGTTTCTCCGACAGGAAGCCGGCCTGTTAATATTTGCTAGCTCAATTGGATCTATGGAATATAGTCTCTTGAAATTCATCTTCTGTGCTAGAGAAATTACTTGTATTATTCCTCGTTATAGTTTTCTAAACCTATCTGTATAGGTTTTTCAATTTTTTATTTTATTTTACTGAATATTAGGACTAGATAATGGCAGATTTACCACATTTGACCACGTCTATGAAAGACGCAGAGAGTTTGTACCAGCTCTTTTTATCCTAAAATTTTCTAGACCATTTTCAGGTGTCAAAGTGTCCGACACAAATACTCGATTAATTTTTTATTTTTTTTGTATGATTCCACGTGCATTGTTTTACGTGTTTGTTAGTATATAACTGGGTGACGGGGTGAAAGAGGTGTTCCTTTTATCAACTTGTTACCCTTTTGAGCTGTTGTTGAGTGTTGATGTGGGAGTATTTCTTTATTGTTTGGTTTACCATAAGGATTCATTTGCAACTGTAAATCTGGGGAAAATTTTAGGAGACGATGTTTCTTTGTTATTCTTTGGAAGTCAGCAGCTAAATACAAATATATACATATTGATGTGTATTTTAGACTTGGGATTTCGAATATTCTTTGCTTTTTTTTCCTTTCGTAATTGAAGATTTACTATTCATGAGGAAATCTGTTTATTGTTCACGGACTCATCAGGATGAACTTCCCTTATCCCAAATGGGCCAAATCGCTTATATGAAATCGATACATAAGACATGAAGGCTACGATAAAGTAATGATGTGAAAGGTGTAGTGATGTTTCTTTAATAAGTTGGATTTATGTAGCAACACACTTAAAAGGGTCGGAGGGAGAAGGAGGGATGACCAGAATCTGGGGGAGGCGCTGTGCGGTAGGTGTTGTGCGGCAAAACTACGTCGTTTTCCTCATTTTCTTAGTATATCCAAGGGCCCTGTTTGGAGAGTTAAGTGTGAGGTTTAATTTTGGGGTTCAATTTTAGGGAATTTAGGCTCTTTGGGGTAGGGTATAATGGGTTTAGGCACTTTGTAATGGTTTTTTCTTCCTCCGAACAAGGCCCTTGGAAGCTTTGGAAGTGTGCACAAAAATCACGCAAAATGACATAATTTTGCCGCACAACACGGCGCACAACACCTACCGTATAACACCCACCCCGGATCCGGGATGACCAACACACGACAAAGTTAATTTGTCTATCTACATTTAGTTGTTTTTTAATGCAAGAAGATCCTTGTGACCTGCAAAATTTTCAGGAAATTGAGTTTGTATTTTCTTTGCAAAAGTAAAAGCTTGGGAAAATATACTGCCATGGCTTCTTTTTTGGTTGTCGTTTCTAACAAAGAAATCTCTATCCACATCTATTGTTTTAGCTAATAAGAGTATCACTAGTCGTATACTCAAACACAAAAATACTCAAAGATGAGTATTTTGATACACAAAAGAGGCTCACAATGGTATTTGGATAAATACTCAAAGTTAACAACATTTGTTACAAATACTTAACTTTTGGCATTTGGATACTCAAAACTACCAATCTTTCTCAATAACCAAACCTCAATAACCCAATTTTGGGGACCACACCCTATCAAAAGTAACAACATTCTCTCTCCATTTTTCAAATACTTAATTCAAAACTCAATTTTTTTGCACTTTCTCCCAAAAATTGAAATTATCAATTTTTAATCTTTACCAAAATATGTTCAAGATTTATCTCATTTTAAACGTATTGTGAATATCTTTTAAATGGTAATAATATTATAAAAAAATATATGTACAAATTTAAAGTTGTGCCCATTTTATGAATAAAAATAGAGTGAATAGTACCTTTTTTTTTATTATGGACACAAATGAACCATTGTAGAAGGGTAGATACTCAAACTTATAAACCCATTAAATGAATACTCAAAATGTGATGTGGCAATATTTGAGTATCCATATTTGAGTATACCACTAGTGATGCTCTAATACTCCTTCTGTCCCTAAACATTTGTCAATTAATATAACCTCTCTTATGTTACTCCCTCCTCCTCCCACATTCCATTTGTTTTGCTAGATTCCCCACTCTTCTCTTTAAATTTTCCCTTCCAAAAAAGGCTATTAGCCAACTAATATATTACCATATTCAGAATTCCATAACGAATTGTTACAAAACATTCTTTCATTTTTATTTTATTTTTTATGTTAAGTGGCAGGAGACGAGACACTACATCAACTATGTAACAACAATTCAAGAAATAACTCCAACGAAAGAAACCTATACAAGAGAACTAACTTCGGCAAGATTTGACCCATTGACCTCTCAATAGACAGTGTACAAGGGTGGCCAACTAGACTAACCCTAATTGATTTCTTTTTTCTTCCTATTACAATAATTTGGCACAGCTTATTGTACTATTAATTTGGCACGGGAGACTAGAAACAAGAAAGAATTAGGGAATACTTACAAGTTACAACTCAACTCCCAACTAAAGAAAACTAAATATAATTAAGTCTACAATATTTATATAATCTACGTATACGTACATATATAGACTTTCTTAAATTAAAATAAAATCGATAAATATTTGAAATGCATAATTTCAAAACTTTTAAAAAAAATCCCATAATAGCATATTCGTCCATTGCCTGAGAGTCTGAGACACACACTTGCTCAAGTATTACAGTGACTTTTATCCTGTTTAGGTAATTAACTAAACCACCACTGAGGTGGTAGCCTAGTTGGCTAAAGTGAGTGGGATAAGTTTTCCCTCCCTCCCTCCCTCCCTCCCTGTGCATGGACCTCTCATGCCATTGCTGAGACTTGTGTGGATTTGTAGGGAGAGCCTTTGGCCAACTAGTTGCTTAGGTAGTGTTGTGGTGACGGTCTGTCCTATTCGAACAATAGCTATGCCTCAACCGGATATTCCACAGCGGGTCGGGAACCCCAATGATCACGCCCATGGGGGCTGCTACTCTGATCACCCCTTCCCACCCTTTTCCGGTTTAAAAAAAATGTAATTAACTAAACCAGAGTGTTTATCGATCACGACAAGTTCTGATGCGTGTACAAGTAAGTTAAAGATTTATTTCCTGAGGTGGAGCACATAAGCATCAGATACCAAATTAATGCCAGATAGGCAGATACTCCATCAACTCAGTGTGTTGGAAAATTATTATGATAGGGTCCAAATCCTCTCCAATATGAAGGAGTGATTTGACTGTCCAGTTTTCTAAATTTTTGTGCCCAAATTAATGATTGGAGTTGTTCAT
Source organism: Vaccinium vitis-idaea (assembly GCA_963854785.1). Taxonomy (NCBI): domain Eukaryota; kingdom Viridiplantae; phylum Streptophyta; class Magnoliopsida; order Ericales; family Ericaceae; genus Vaccinium; species Vaccinium vitis-idaea. Next base: position 16,132,109 of record OY978225.1, on the reverse strand, counting down.
TTTGTGGAGCCCGTTGCGTGCTTCAACCATGCAAAAAAATTACAATAATGATACAGCCATAGAACCACACTCAGCCACACCCAGCGCACTGTTCACGCGGGTCCCCACGTGGGGCCCGCCCACCCCCCCCCCCCCAAAAAAAAAAAAAACAAAACAAAACTGAATTTCAAAATCCAAATTCGTCTGTGCCAGGAAACCCATTTCGCGGGCACCAGAGAACGAGAGAGAGAGAGAGGCGAAGAAGACGATCACCACCCAACCCCATCCACCACCACCACCCGCTACGACGCTCCATCCACAACTGCCACCACCGACCCAACCCCATCCACCACCAGCGAATCCACCACAACAACGCCCAATCGAAGAAGACGCACTGTATGACGCCCAATCCACCAAGACGCACGGTACGACTCAACCATTCGACAGCGTATGACTCTCTCTCTCTCTCTCTCTCGCTGTGTGTGTCGATTTCTACATCTGAAGAATTTAGGGTTCCAAATTTGGAAACCCTAATTTTTTTGAATTCCAAATTCGTATGTAGGGTTCCAAATTCCTTTGGCAATTGCTGGTTTGGCAAAGAAGGCATTAATTGCTTATGTAAACTGGATAAACAGGACCTAATTGCCGCTTGTTACTCTTAACTATAGATATCAGCTGATGGCTTGATATTGAACACTTCATTTTTCATGTTCTTTAATCACAATCCTGTTCCCCTTGATATCGTTTCAGTCGAATTGTGTAGCCTCTAATTTTGAGTTATGCTTTTTGGTCGTGGTGGGATTTGCCGCATGGAGGTTGCGAGCGATGGGGTTTGCATTGGTGGTGCGAGTGTTAGTACTTTTGGCAATGGGTAGATGATTGTCTTGAGATGCTCTAGGGAGTTCTGAATTGGTGGATCTGGGGTGTTGGGGGGTGTATATGAATCTTTGGTTTTGGATTTGAATGGCTAAGACTTGGGTTTTATTCTTTACAAAAGGCACCAAGTAGCACTACAAACGGCTCCTCATTTTCTACCCATCAGATAATCAATTCCATCACCCAATTAATGGCAAGGACATCATTCGATTATGATTTTCAAAAACAGGACTAAACTGACGCCAAAAAAGTTTCTAGACGATTTTGAGACTTGATATATTTTATAGCAACCACAATAGTAGATAAGCCCAAAGCTTATCAACAAGCAGGTTACTCTAAGCTACAGTTCACTAGAAGGCAAAATGCTCAAGCTTCATCAAGTCAGTGCACTTAGCTCAATCCATGCTCAAAATATGTTGCATCGTGACACAAGTCACAAATCACTATTTTCTGTGCTCCACACATGGTAACTAGGAACCTTAGAATTACTTTTTTTTTTCTGAACGGCGAAGGACTGTTTAGTTTCTAGACTCCATTGCACAATCCTAGTCTCACAGTGTCCTATCTGGCACAAAATCTATGCCAATCTTTTCTTTAACTTGACGCCCACCCTTTTTCACCTTTTTTGGATAATTAACACCCGTTTTCACCTCCTAATTCTTTGTTCCATTTATGCTTTCCGGGAAGATGCGAGAAGTATGTTCAAGGATGAAAGTTAGTTTGTTGGTAATAAAAATTATGTGAAATGTGCTGCTAATTGTGATACTGGACGTTCATTTTATTTTGAAACATGATTGAGATGATTATCATATTCATGTACTTGGATGTGTACACATTGCCGGTCATTTATTGTTTCCTTTGCTCCCACGCCTATTTAATTAGAACAATACATGGGTTCAATGTTGTTCTGGCATCCGTGAAGGTAAGTTGGAATGGCAGGACAAGAATATCTCCCTCATTTAAAATCATATGCAGAACAGTGACCTGAGGTCATTACTTGAGGCTTCTTGATTAGTATGATTCATAACATATACATAATTTATTATGTGGAGTAATTTGGAAGCTATGATATATTAAGATGTCTACTATAATGACAAAAAGCTGGAAGAGAAATCCATGAGATACTTAACCTTTTTGTTGTTTTCAATAGTTTTGCTTGAAAATCATGGAATGCTATGATTTTCTTGTTGGAATGGATATGTAATGAGGACTATTGAACAGAACTAGTTGATCCACCAAAGATTACTGTATTAATATACTTGTTGGGCTATTTATAGTCCAAAAGAAGCCCAAAAGAAGCTGAACGAGATGCAAAATTACTTTAATTTGTGGTTATAGACACTGTAATAGACACTAAAATTGTGCAGGTTATATTAATTGTGCAGGTGACATGGCTTGCGGAGCCGGTCCGTGCATCCCCACCAAGGCTGGACCTAATGCTAAAAACCCTGGCCGGTACTACTATAAAATGCCCTGTTACCAATGTAAGCCTCTCCACACAACTAGATGCTTGTTTCCGCCATTTTTGTTTATCCTTTTCCCATCTACCTCTCATTATGTACTAGAATCTCATTTGTTTTGTTGTCACTAGCCCTACAGGCAATGGAATGGCTGGTGCGATAACAACAATCAAAATGTCTCACATTCGGGAGATGATAGGACATGCGACTTCACTGGACCACTCCCTCAATATGGACACGATACGATAAAAAAAAAAAAGAGTACAATACATTTCATTAACAATCACTTGAATACAATACGGACACGATTCGAACAAGACACGATACAAACAAGACATGATACATCAACCATACGGACACGATACGATAAAGGCACGATACGATACAAAATAGAGTAAAATACATTTCATTAACCAACCAAGTGTTCTTATTCAACCATATGGAACCTTATCAGGTTCACCGGCTTCAATTTGAAGCGAGTCAATACTCTTATTCAACCTGCCCAGCTTTGTCATTCAACACAAGAATCCTTTTGACACTTGAATCAAGTACCCCGTTGCTCTTAAAAAATCTAGACTTTCCCGGACTTTGTTCATGATTGTGCTCCAAGATAACCCGACTTACCCTCCACTTTGCCTCCTATGTTAAACAAATATTAAGGTGAGCCGGACATTCCGTTTTTTACTGTGGACGTGGCTTGGCAAGGTTGCTTCCTCTAAGCCTTGCCTTTCCACCTTTGCTGCATTCATAAATTACATGCCTCAAGACTACATCTTTTCCCTTTTTCGAAGAATTTTTAGCCACTGCAAACCCCTTTTCTTTTGCAAATTTTGAGTAACACAAATAAGCATCGTTGGGGTTATCGAATTCCATTCCCAGCTTCGGTTCCTCAAGTGTATCTTCAGATTTCTCAATTGCCACTTTACCATCACCACCCTCCTTTATTGGAGAACCATTTGTAACCTCTTCTTCTTCTACGTTCTCTCCACTCCATACCTCTTCCACTTCTTCCTCTGTTTCAATTTGGGAAGATATAGGACACATCACCGATGGTGGTGATAGTAACTGAAACATCACCTGCAAATTAAAAATAAACAAGAACAAGTGAGTATAATACGCGTCTTATAGCAGGTAACAAAACACTAAAAATCCCAGGCTACAAGTACTATAGCAGGTAACAAAACAATCCCACTTACTTATTCGGAATCAATCCAATATGTAACAAATTCCCTACCATTTTCTTTCAATACTTCCATCTTTTTTAGTTTTAGAAGAAGTACTATATGATTTTTTCAACCGCGCCACTGAAGTTGGAAGTTGGAATCACAATTTCAGCAAATGCTAGTAAATCTTTAGGCAATTAATCGTGCTCATATCGAAATGAGTTTTTGCATTGTGTTTATTCTAAACTTAAATAAAAATAAACTCAGTGTTTTCAAGGTGTTAATTTTTTGGGTTTTATGGCGATTTCTATTTCATGGTGGCACTTACTTATTTCTTTCTCAGCCCGCTCTAATGGTTATTAGTTCAACTCCAATACATAATGAAATCTTTACATAATATGTATAATATCATGATTGACCAATACATAATGAAATCTTTACATAAAATACGCAAAGTGGTAATCTATAGGCAAATAGGAAACTGCTAACCGTAAGCATCTGAGAAGATTGAGAACAAGTGACATCTATTCTAAATTCGATCTCACTCGTTTTAAAGACAATCCGGATCCAATTTGGAAAATCCGAAATCCAATCCTATCCGATTCTTTTTAACCAGTTCAGAATTTAAGTACATAGGCCAACAAAAAAACAAAAGAATAGTAATGAAATTGGTCTTTTTCATTGATTGATTGTCCTCCCTAATTGAGAGATAGAGTGGAAATCACAGTTCATTTTTGTGTTTAGGGGCTTTAAAGTGTAGGGCGGATCAACATTCTCCCTCGTGAAAATAATTTTTTTGACTTCATTTTGTGAATTTGTCCTAAAAATCAGAATGAAATTTTCCTAAGCATCAAAGTTTATATTCCTACACACACACACACACGCACACAGAGCGAGAGAGAGAGAGAGAGTTGTACGATGTTGAATGGTTGAGTCGTACCGTGCGTCTTGGTGGATTGGGCGTCGTACAGTGCGTCTTCTTCGATTGGGCGTTGTTGTGGTGGATTCGCTGGTGGTGGATGGGGTTGGGTCGGTGGTGGATGGGGCGTCGTAGCGGGTGGTGGTGGTGGTGGAGGACGGGGTTGGGTGGTGATCGTCTTCTTTGCCTCTCTCTCTCTCGTTCTCTGGTGCCCGCGAAATGGGTTTCCTGGCACAGACGAATTTGGATTTTGAAATTTTCAGATTTTTTTTTTTTTGGGGGGGGTAAAGTGGGTGGGCCCCACGTGGGGGCCCACGTGAACAGTGCGCTGGGTGTGGTTCTATGACTGTGGCTGTATCATTATTGAAAAAATTAATGTTGATTGGTATCAACACATGTTTGGATTACATTTATATTAAAAAAAACTCAACATGCAAACCGGATAAAATTCATGTTTTTTCCAAGATATAAAGTGATCCAAAAGGTTATTTATTTGTTTCCTTATTTGTACTCAATCAGAACAACTTTTTGAACAGTTAAGGTACTCGATGAGTTCTACAAAATAAATAGCTCCGATCATTCATTTAGACTCGTGTTGGGCCCAAAAATAGAGGAACTGGACAAGTCTGTCCTTCCTTAAGACTCGGGAGATTGTGGTAATGGTAGGTGTAATGGTCCTCATTGTGTGAGTCGTACGATATCAATCATTTGGTGTTTAGCATATTCTCATTTATGAGAGTATAAAATGTTTGGGATATTCTGAAAGCTATTCTCGGTACCGGATATGCCGTATGGAACATTTATTGTGAGTTCCTGGTCCAACTACAGATTAAATGACCAAATTACCCAATAAGCTATTTTTGGTATATTGGTCTTTTGTGGGTCTGATACGACAAGAGATGCAACAGAGCATCATAAAACACATAATTTCAACATAAAAAGTTATAGTCGGGTCCTACGAAGGATCTCTTACTTTGCTATGGTACAGACTTTCTCTCTCCCGGTCATATTTTGATGATTCGAACCGTTCAATGTGTTTAAAATGTGTTTGTAAGGGTATTTGTGAGAGATCAGCAAAAACTGATTGGAGAAGACTTGATCCAAGCAATTTTTCATCAAACCGTATATATATAGTGTGATAAAAAAAAACTACATTGATCAAGCCCTTCCCGGTTTGGTTTTTTATTTTATTTTTTTTCTGATTCCTCCCTGCAACTCTTAAAAACATGTTTTAAACACATTGAACGGTTTGGTTCATCAAAATATGACAGGGAGAGGGGGGTCCGCACGGTAGCAAAGTAAGGAATCCCTTACTTGTAGTAGAATTTGTTCACAATAACAATTAACAATCTACAATATCAAAGTAGAATAGATGTGGACCTACGTGTCCAAATTGCACTTCTGCCAGCTTATGCGCAACCCCATTCCACCAAGGCCCCTTTTTTTTTTTTTTTTGGATTTATTGTGAGAGAATGTTTTGGAATTCAAAATAAGCTGGTTTTTTTTTATCAACTCCAAATTGTTGACAAAAAACTATAATGAAAGCTAAGGGGTACTTTGGACATTTCAGGACTTTCAGTTACGACGGTTTTCAAATGGGGATTCCTACAGCTCATCAATTGCTAAAAAAATGGCACTAACATGTTTTTTTTTTTTCCTTAAAAAATGCATTAATCTAATCTTTGAATTAACCCTCCAACCATTATAAATATGTTTAATTTCCCAAACCACGCACCTCCTGAGCAATCCATGCGCACACACGCCATATTCTTTTGGACCCGGGGTTCTGTAGTGATGGAGCTCACTACACGCGTGCAATGAGCTCCCTTACTATATGACTCCCGAGTCCGAAAAGGATGAGGTTATGGAAAGAAAAAATGGATCCGGGGTACAGGCGTGTAGTGAGCTCTCTCAGTTATCCGATCGGCAACAAACGGTCTGAATAATTGTACATTTTAAAAAAAAAATTTAAATTTAATTTAACCCAATTTATCCAGATCGTCGGTTGTCAATCAAACAGTCGAACGAGCTCACTAACACGCCCCCTAACCCATTTTTTTCTTTCCATATAAAATTATGAGTACCAAAAGTGTACACTGGACTTTGTAAAAAAACACACCTCCGGATCTCACAAAAACAATCAAATCTATTCAATTTTTTTAAAAACAATTTGGAAAAATAAACAGCTTAATTCGATATGGATGACATAGTAATTTGGTCATTTAATTTTAGATTGAATGAATCAATGCACATATTAATATTTAATTGTGATAATTGTTAGAAAAAAACATAAAAATATATTATTTTAAACAAATTAAACGATTTGGATCATTTACGCGGGCTCAAGATGTGTCTCGTATAGTCTAGTGTACATATTTTGGTGCACCCGTAGCCTTCTCGTTATGCGTTGTCTTCAATATATAGTTTTCTCTCACAACAGAAACAATCTCTCTCTCTCTCTCTCTCTCTCTCTATATTTGAATAATTAATTTCCCGAGTGTTTTATGAAAGTAACGTTGTTTTCGAAACAATTTAGGAATCTACCGTTGTTTTCAAACTATTTATAAAAATACCGTTGTTTTGTATTTCTCATTTTGAACCTGAGATCTTTAACCACTTCTAAGTCTCAACCTTAGAAGTCTCCCAAATTTTCATCCGACGTGTCCCCGTCCAACGTGGATGTTTGGCCAGCGTGTCCATACATACTTCTCATGTCTAAAATGAGAAGTAGGTTTTATTTTAGTTTCTCTAACTTGGAACATACTTCCCGTATACTAGCTGTCTACCATACATACTTTCCGTATACTTATTGTCTACCATACATACTTCCCATTTCTAAAATGAGAAGTCACTATAATTTGTATTTAGAACACTTATTTTTGGGGAGTATTTTAAACAATCCATTTTGGACCTGAGAAGTTCAACTATCTGCCAAACATATTTTGTTGTATATTATCCAAGTACGTCTCATTTTGGACCTGAGAAGTATTTAAAGTATCTCTCATATTGGATTTGAGACTTTTAACCCTCATTTTTACAAACTTCAATCGTCTTATTTAGAGTTTGGGGTGGATGGGCTATTAATATGCAAGTCTTTAAAAAAAAAATTCTGAAATATTTTGAAAATGTGATAAATGTTTTGAAATCTTTTCAATACATACTACTATTTTCAAATGTCCGAAGATGTTTTGTACGTTTTATTTTCTTTACATGCCCCTAGCAATCAATATGAATCTCAACCCTACCACTTCGTTACTCAGACAAAATAAATGTAAAGTTTTTATACAAGAAATAAAAAACGAGACCAAATATTTATTAAAAGAAAAACTCGTTATTTCTTTTTCGCTCTAGTAAAAATAAATAAATAAGTGTGGATTACATATTTAATTGGCATTTTTATGTGCTTCTTCCCGTAGAGGAGCAAATGGAGATTGATGCTTGCTTAACTAAACCACAAAAAATAACAGTTGGAGTTAAATCTTCAAAGGAAGTAAGCGCGGGTCAACTGCAACTCGACTAAGAGCTAACTCCCGGCGTCGACAAGTGAGAACCACCGATTCTTCCAACCCCTGTATTTTAACAAGGAAATAATTTAATAAATAATGACATAGTTAATAATAACCGAATTTATTATCTAAACCAAGGCATACATTTAAATCCCACACGCGAGCTGACCGGTGTGAAGCCTGTCGTGTCAAAACAGAGTCGTCAATAGGGCCAGGCTCCAATTCTACAAGCATTGTCATCTACACAATGTTCAAGGAAAAAGGAAAAAGGAAAAAAGCATTCTCCAATTTATGATTGTTTGAAGTGATTGCTAAAAAGAATCAAGGAAAAAGGAAAAATGCATTAGGAAAAATCCAACCGAACAAGGCCATCAATAGAAGTTATTGGGTTGGTTTCTTAGTGGTTTAATCCTAAGAAGTTATTGGGTTGGATCTGAACTCAAAGATAAACTTAAATTGCATATATGGGTGCGTATAGAAAAAAACAGTAGAGCTCCTAATTTTTTAGAAAGTATTAACACACCATACTTCAGAATTAACAAAAATTGTGCAAAATCAAATACATTAGTACTGAGATGTACTAATGAAACCCACCAATATGTAGTATTAACACATTTTGGGAGAAGTATGTACCCCAATCAGAAACCCTAAATACCCTAACTCTAATCAGTATGTACCCCAATCTGAAACCCGCCATTGTGTGAATACATATAGTTTGACCTCCCATATTAAGAATCTTGCGTCCGCCATTGTGTGAGACATTTTACAAGCATCGCAAAAGGGCCAGATTGGAATAACACTTATATCTGAATGGGTTATTCCTTATTCTAATTCCCAAGTCAAATGAGGAAGCAGCTTAGCGCGGCTTGGATTTCACGTTTGGATGGTGAGTAAATATTTCTAAAAAATCAGTTGGTACTATTTTTTTAGTATTTTTTTTTTTTTTTGAAATTAAGTGGTACTTCAAACAGCCAATATATATTAGTTCTCTGAGATCCCATGGATTTTACTTTCCCTTTTAATTTTTTTGTAAAAAACTCGAACTGTTATCTTAATTTGTATGTGTACATCACTTAATTAATTATATGGGTGTTTTTTGGGCAGGTTTATTCATCCATTAACCTACGGCGACTACCCACAAACAATGCGTTCACTCGTCGGGAAAAAGGCTACCGGAATTCACTCCGGAGCAAGTTTCGTTGGTGAAAAGGGACCATCGATTTCATCGGATTAAATTACTACATGTATATATCATTTACTTGAACTTCACCCAGCTAAATACCCCAATCGAAACCCTAAATACCCTAACTCTAATCAGAAACCTTGACTCTAATCAGAAACCCTAAAGAGATTTAGAGAGAGAGACAGAGACGTACTGAGAGAGAGAGAGACATGAAGTGCATGTGTACCTTGGTGGAAGAGAGAGGAGCAAGATCAGTGTGGAAGAAGCTCTCTGTTCGCTCCTCGTTCTTCTCTGCTTCAATCTTCCTGAGGACGCAAGTTTGAGAATGACGACTGTTTTCGTTGGAGAAGGGGAAAAAGGAAAGTTAAAAGTACTTCTCAGGTTAAATATGAGTTGTATAAAATACTTCTCAGGTCCAATACGAGAAGTATGTTCTCAATTAGTACACCCGAAATCTCTTATACTTCTCAGGTACAAAACTAAAATAAAACCGACTTCTCATTTTAGACATGAGAAGTATGTATGGACACGCTGGCCAAACATCCACGCTGGACGGGGACACGTCGGATGAAATTTTGGGAGACTTCTAAGGTTGAGACTGAGAAGTGGTTAAAGATTTCAGGTTCAAAATGAGAAGTACAAAACAACGGTATTTTTATAAATAGTTTGAAAACAACGGTAAATTCCTAAATTGTTTGGAAAACAACGTTACTTTCATAAAACACTCTTAATTTCCCCTGGTTTGCTTTAAAGCTTTGCATTCTCTCTCTCTCTCTCTCTCTCTCTCTCTCAAAACAGAATAAGCAATAAGGACATGCGAAGGCGGGACACCGGTGATCCTACTCGGAGGAGAGAGAGAGAGGGATTCAATGTCGTCGGGTCGTCTACTCTCCGGCGGCGGCGCGTCGCCGTACGCTCCAATCCAGTCGTCGATGTCGTGGTACGGTTCCGAACCGGAGAGGATTTTCGAAGAACTTCCGACGGCGACTATTGTATCGGTGTCTCGACCAGACGGCGGCGATATTAGTCCCTTGCAATTGTCTTACACCATTGAAATCCAATACAAACAGGCAGGCACCTCCTTTCTCTCTCATAAGTCATGAATACGTGCCTGTTCTGTTCTGTTCTGTTGTATAGTCGAATGACTCGAATGTTTAGAGGAGGTGGGAAAATAAAATAATTTCGTGCATAATTCTTGCATTTATTTCGATCAGTAGTCAATAAAAGAGCACAATTCGATATTCTTACGAAGACGTGCAATTTTTTTAAATATTCGAAATCTTTTAAATATCACATTAAAGAACTAATTGCAGCCTACATGAGACAAAAGATTTTCTTTCAAAAGAGATTCAATTCGGAAATATTTTATGCACAAAAGTATTTTTTTTATCACTTCATTTAAAATTGATTTAGTTTGTCTTAAATTTAGATTTTGATATTATGATTGCTTATGTTGAAAGTTTCTTTGATTTGGTAAGAAGTTAATTGCAGTGTTAACACCTAGGAGTTGTAACTTTGATTCTCAGCAAGAACAAGAATGGACGTTTTTCCTTTCTCCGAGGATATGCGTATGTATATTTGTATCTTTGTGATATTGTGATTGTGCTCATGTGCGTATATGCGCTGTCTTTTTCTTTTTTATAAACTAGAAGACAATTGACTTCAATAAAACAAAATGGTGATATTAACCACGAGTGATTGAAAATTCGGCAATCAAGTATAGTTCAAATAATAAAAAAGGCTATAAAGTGGATTTAATTTTTGTTAGTGGATCTACAAATCTCGAAAGCTCCTAAACAGTTCACTAATTAAGGTTTTGATTTATGGTTGATTACTTGATTAAGTTGAAAGCTTCTTTTAATTTGGATTTTTTGTTTTTTTTTATTGTTCTGTCTATTCCTACTTTTAATTTTGATCACCCCCAAGAAGGAGATTTTTTCTTCACATAAAAAAAAGTGGATGAATAAAGAGTTGAATGGAATCGTTTGTTGTTGAATTGCCCATATTAATTGCTAAAATTGATTACCTTTTATTCATATGACTAGGCTTTCTGTGGTTGTGAACAACCTATTTAAATGGAGAATATTTCATCTCCAATTATGGGGACCACTTGGTGCTATTAAAACAGGAATACAAATCCGCTCATGATGTTTTAGGATAAAATTAATATGTTAGTTACTGCAATATTGGCTCTTCTTTTCGATTATTTTCTTGAAACTTTTGAAGTGGTTGAATTTCATGTGTGCACTAGAAGGTCCTTTCAATGACATTATCGTAGCTCTGAGTAGAAGGAATAAAATCCTCTTGTATTTTGGTAGTGAGAAACCGTAGTGGATGGCTGCGCTTTCCTAACTCATACAGTAAGGTGTAAGCCTCAACATTTTGTGGATGAGAAATTTAAGTTATTTATGTCACCAAGAAATAATACTCCACAAAGTTTTCAGTCATGGAAGCTTCAAGCTTAGTTTAACATAGTATTTGGCATCCCATTTGCTGGTAGAGTGAAAAGATTACTCCTATCAAATACAAATACTCCTACCAAAGACCGATTCCTTTCCTGTTTTCTTTTCCTGCAGAATGTTGCACTGCATAAATGTGGTTTTTCGTAGATTTGATAACAAAATAAGAACATAGAAAGTAAATATTTTATTTAAGTTTTAGATTTGTGAGGAGAACCTCCATTAACTTTGCTTGTCAGGGACAGATCAAAAAAATTATTGGTTTGCCTCATGATTGCAAATGTGCAGTTAAATTCAATCATACAGAAGGCTTAACCCTTCCCTACCATACACGTTGGAAAGTGTGAATTGAGGAATTGTATCACTTATTGTTTTTAGTCTTATGGACGTGGTTTCATCTGCATGCATTAGTCATGGAAAGATATTTTCGTCTGGTGTAGTTGAATGATTTTTTTGAGCTGTGCTAGCATAGTTTGTAATGTTTTGAGCTCGTGAAAAGCTTTCAATCTGCATCACTGAGAGTAGACTGGATAGCTTCAATAATCCGTTGCGATCACATAAGCACATAGGGTCTAGTACACGTTAGCTCTTTGTAATCACATACGGATTACTTATTAGTATGGGACTGGATTACATTACTTTATATCATATTACTTTATTAGCAGCCCTTTATGTGTTAGTGTTTGCAGGGCTAGACATATACGAACACATACACCCTACTTTTACTCTTAAGTTGCAGTCTCTTTGTAGACTTCAAAATTTAAGTAAGAGGAGAGAGCAACAGATTTTCCTATATTGCAAGCTTCCCTACACCAATTAACTTAAGTAACATTGATTCCCAAATATGCACCGTTACATTAATTCTATTGGGTTTTAGCCAAGACAAAATATTTTGTTACAGAAATTAGTCACCAAGGGAATAAGCTGAGTTGGACTGAATTCACAATGAGTGGGACCCAGAACTTAATAGCTTAAACCATTCTATCTTGAGCCTTCGATAATCCATGAAAAATATTGGTATCAAGGATTGATTGTCTTGGTTTGGTTTGATTATCTTGGTATTAAGGCGCTGTCACTGCTTCTCATGTGTTGTCTTTGTCTTCCTTTTTTCAATCTTTTTATCTTCAAATATAGTTTCTCTTGTATCAGAGTTTGTGTCAGATCCAATATTGTCCAGATAGCCAAGCATTTGTTTAAGACTTTATGTCTGATCTGATCAATGGCGGCTCCAGGATTTTAAACAAGGGTGTTCAGAAATCTTAACTATCTTTAAAAACCTCAACTGTATATAAACAAAAATTAATCTTTCAATAACAATAATGCCACCAGAAAATAACAAATGATATACTCCCTCCGCCCCAAGAAGTTAGTTCGCTACGAAGAGACGTGTCATTTTGAATTTTCCACACCACATTAAAGAACTAATTTAGATCATTAATTTGATGCGAATAAATTTAAAAATTATGAATGGAGGTACTTGAAAATTGCATATTATTTAGTGGACTATCTCTTTGAGACGGAGAGAGTAGGATACTAGAATGGCCCTCAACGAGTTTTCCAATTTCGAAACCATTGCATATTAGCTTCATTATCAACTGTATCAAATATATCATTCTCAGTATAAGTACCCAAGCAATCATTCATCCACTAATATCTTATTCGATTGCGCAGATTGCTCTTTACCACATTGGATTGATTTGTAGACTGATTTTTTGCGTAGGGTGTTCAAATATTTTTGAGTTGGGTGTTCAAGAAATGACTGATCCAAAAGTAAGCTAAAAACATTACATATATTCTAGGAAACAAAATAAATTTCGAGTGGTCAAATGACCACCTGGGCTCTAGTGTGGAGCCGCCAGTGGATCTGATCTATGTCTTGACTTCCTTTCATCTTAAACATTTGTCTGTTGAGGCCTGCGGGGAGTTTGTATTATTTGTTTTGTTTTGTTTTTTCTCATTTTCTCATTTATTAGTATTTCCTGGCTATCTAAGTTATTTGGTTACTAGTGGCCTTATTTGAGAATTACATGCTTATCTACACATTATTGCTGCTCTAGCCTTGTTTTTCTTAATCCTCTCCTTGTCTTTAGATTCTCAAACGGCCAAATACTTTTACGGTTTGAATTTTGAAACTTCAGTCCTAGTTCTGGCATGTTGCCTGATGTCTTCGTACGTTTATCTTGTGTTGTTATGAGATTAGTTTTTTCTCTTGTGATATCTAGACAAGTTGTTGGAATCATGATGGCAAGGGTCTCAAAATCTGTAGGAAGATGCACTTCCTTTTCAGTCATCCTTAACAATGTCAATAGAGTGAAAAACTCATGACACATTCTCTTCATACAGTTTAAGTGGCGCTTACTGAAGAAAGCTTCACAAGTTATCTATTTACACTTTGCTTTGAAGAAGCGTGCAATAATAGAGGAATTTCACGAGAAACAAGAGCAGGTTTCTTTTTACTTCTGTGTGTGTGTGTGTGTGTGTTAGTTACGTTTTTACCAGCATGTTTGGAGTTCACTATGTGTGTGTGTGTGTGTGTGTGTTAATTACGTTTTTACCAGCATGTTTGGAGTTCGTCGTTATGGACCTTTTTGAAGTACCTTGTTCCTACATATAGCAGCACCTCATGGGTGCATCATATCTTGCTTAGTACGAGTTTTTGTTTTGATCTGTCTTAAATCTTCAAATGAAAGGCAAGAGAATGGCTTCACAACATCGGAATAGGAGATCAGACAGCAGTTGTGCATGACAATGAGGAGCCTGATGATGGAGCTGTTCCCGTACATCATGGAGATTGTGCGAAAAATAGGTGATTGCTAACACCCTCTTGCCTATTCCATTTACTTTTATCCTATCTTGTTTTGTCCATTACATTTAGAGATGGATTTTGTGCAGATATGTTCCATCGAGGGCTGCTTTGCCTGTCATTCGTGCAGCGCTGGGAGCACAGCAGACCATTTCGGAAAATGCAAAAGTTGCAATGCAAGGGTATCTGAATCACTTTTTAGGAAACATGGACATTGTGAATTCTAGAGAGGTACAAACAGAACTCTTGCCTGTACTTATCTTTGTTACTGCTCTCATGGACAAAGTTATGGAAATTTATATTCAGCAACATAGTTTTTCTTGACTGATCATCACTTCATAATTGACATTTATGGTTGCAAATTGTACTTGAAATTCTGTTCTAATCCAACGAGTTTACTGTTTATGGATTTCTACCATGACGTGTAGAATCTGCTATTTTGTCATATAAAAAGGATAGTTGATTTTGTCCTGCCCCTGGTGTGGCATATCATAGTATGATAATATTTCTGAGTTGGCACATCTGTATCATTTCGTAGCGATGTATGTACCAAAGTTTCGTAGTACCTCTAACTACACCAATCCAGATGAAAATACATCGCCTACCTCACACATGCTTGTACTGCACCATGCAAGTTGACATCCTAAAATTTTGCAATTGAACGAGGGATTCCTCTGTGTAACAAACCTCTAATATCAAGGCCTCAAATTGTTTGAAAACTGTAAAGATATCAATTGCTAATTTACCAACTTTTGGGATAAATAAGTCTACTATAACTCCTAGTTTCCCTCCTCCTCCCCCCTCCCTCTGTGATAGGTGTCTTCCAAATGACTCCTCACATTTTTCTGGCTACTCCTGCTTTTGTGTTATTTCGAACATGGATGATACTATTTGCTGAGCCTTCAGTTTGATTGCACTGGTTGGGTTTTTTCTTCTCCATGGCTAGAACATGATCCTTTTTTCCTGTTACACAGTTTCAATGGGGTCAAGACAGAGCTCCCTTTGATCAAATTGGATTACTTAAAACTTTTCAAACTTTTTTTCTCTACTTTGGTATTTTCTTGATTTAGATGTGTAATTCTTTATGTTCTTAGTATCCTGCCTCCATTTAGGCCATAACAAGTTTTTGTGTTTTGTAGGTCTGCAAGTTTCTGGAGGTCTCTAGGCTCTCTTTTTTGGAAGAATATGGTCCAAAGTTGAAGGAAGGTTATGTAACGGTTAAGCATCTCGCAAAAATTCCAAAGGATGATGATTGCTATGTGTGTCGTTGGTTTGCCTGTTGCTACAACAATTGGCAAAAGGTAACTTAACATACGAATGTACTGTTTTGCTATATTTTCAGTGTACGAAAATAGAAGCACAATATTAACATGATCAATGTACACGCTCGCGTCTGTTTTGGTCTCATGCACATAATTTTCAGTGTCTTCCTGGAAAACAATGCCCTCTGATGGTTTGTCTATCAGGGGAAATTTGATACTTGAACTCAAATTATCCACATTGTGGACTGATTTTGCATTCAAAGAATGCCGATTACTACTGCTCCTTTTCCACACGTTATCACTCTCACACTTCGACCACATCTCTTAAGTTGCATTCATTCTTCTCTCTTTCACCTGATTCTTATTTGATTTGAGTAAGGTGCTAATGATCTATGAGTACTCCAATGTATGTTAGGATTGCTAGCGTTCAAGCTAATGGGTGGTTCCCAATCAAGATTTAGGGTACATGAATATAAATTTATACACATGCACATGCACATGCACACACGAGCGCGTGCGCCCACACACACACACACATAAACATATATATGCATGTGTATGTGTGCATGTCACAATAAGCATAACCAATGAATCTATTGTTTAACAATATACAAGTATATTTTAGGAATTCATATCATAAGATTCGCTCAAATGAGGATACTCAAGTTAGAGCATGAATAAAATAGAAAGATGAACAGATAGAATTGATTGGTGTTCGGCATTCCTTATGCCTCCATGCACTCCTGATATCTTCATTGGAGTTCAATCCTCTAAACAAGATTAAGTTTTCATTTCGTTAACCTAGAACCTTTACAGAGCTCCAAAAGGGGTTTTCACAAGGTTCACCCTCAAACTTTACAAATGACAAATGATATCTCTACTCTCTGATACTACGATCTTTTTTTGCTTAATTATAAATGGTCATGTAACGTGCACATTTTTTTTTTTTTACAATGTGAAGTTTCTTGCTTAGAATATTTACTGTCTTGTGACATAATCATTTTGTAAGTTATGATTTTCACCATCGTATGTCGATAATTATGTTTTAATTGCCGAATAAAGAAAGTAGGAACCATATGTTTCCATTCTGAAGGAACAACATAAAACCAGTGGAAACATCCACCAATGTCCAACTTAACAAAATGAAAACTTCGA
This sequence comes from Vaccinium vitis-idaea, assembly GCA_963854785.1. Classification (NCBI taxonomy): domain Eukaryota; kingdom Viridiplantae; phylum Streptophyta; class Magnoliopsida; order Ericales; family Ericaceae; genus Vaccinium; species Vaccinium vitis-idaea. The sequence goes on along the minus strand of OY978225.1, from coordinate 16,115,344 downwards.
GGAGGACTTCTTTCGGTGTGGTAGTGGTCTTTGCTCACTTAGAGAGGCTATTTACTTTGTAATTGCTAATACCACCATAAATATGTCAATTTTCGTTAAAAACAAATCCCCTGTTTGAGTGTCCCATAGATATATAGTCATCTGCTACTTGTCTGTCGTTGCAAGAATTGCTTTGCCAATGTTGTTCATATTGGTATGTGGCTGCTTCTCACTTTCTATGTAGGTTTGGGCTGTATTGAAGCCTGGGTTCTTGGCCTTACTGGAAGACCCTTTTGATACCAACCTATTGGATATAATCATTTTCGATGTGCTGCCAGCTTCAGGAAAAGATGGAGAGGACCAAGTTCATTTGGCGGAGGAGATAAAGGAACCCAATCCCTTATGTTACACATTTAAGGTTTGCTGCTTTAATCGTCTTAATTGTTTGAGACTTGAAAACCAAAGGATTAATCGTTTGTAAGGTCCGGAAATTCTTGTTGTGTTCGTTTGACTTTGGGCATGTGTTTAATCTTCTATTCTACCACCCATTTGTGAAGACCATCCACAGTAACACTTTGAAATAGTAGGACTATTCCATAGAAGTATAATCTAATTAAAATGTATTAATAAAGCTGGAATCTGCTTCTACGTGCATGATTTTCTTATGTAAGGCAAAGCCAATTATCCTCTGTTCCCTGTATACTCTGCATAGTTACATCCATACTTCTGGGAACATATAATAGATCAACACTTTGGGAGAGGATACCTATGACATAATTACTTTGAAGATATTTTTCCAGATGACATATGAAAGAAATCATTAGTAAAACTCCTCGATACACAGTTTCCCTTTGTTTCCTTCATTGAAATAATCTTCTGTGTAAATGAGTCCTTTGGTAAATATTTATGTACTTTTATTCTTTCAGCATATTTTTCGATTGGTTAATGTATTATATTTTAGAATTGCACATTTTTTGTCCTCTGTATAAAACAGTTCTGTAGTTATTATTTTTCTTTCCTGGATTTCCTTTGTTTTTTTAACATTTGGACTTCTTGAAAGGTTTCTTGTTCAAACCGGATCACAAGGTTAAGAACCACTAGTTATGCTAAAGTCCAAGGATGGATTTCTGCAATCAATGATGCTGCTCTAAACCCTCCCGAGGGTTGGTGTCATCCTCACCGCTATGGTTCTTTTGCTCCTCCAAGAGGTTTAATTGAGGATGGCAGTCAGGCTCAGTGGTTTGTAGATGGCCAAGCAGCATTCGAAGCAATTGCTTCTTCTATAGAGACTGCAAAGTCAGAGGTTCAACCCTCACATTGTAAAGTTCCCTTGTGAATTCAAATTTTCCACTTTTTTACCATCAGATTTCTCTAATCAACAAAATTTGAATGCAGATATACATAACTGGATGGTGGCTTTGCCCAGAGCTGTATTTGAGACGGCCTTTTCCCAGTCACGGTTCCTCCCGACTTGATGCTTTACTTGAAGCAAAAGCTAAGCAAGGGGTCCAGGTGCAAATGTGAATAGCTCTTTTAAACGTTTGATACAGTATTTGTTTTTCCACCACTAAATCCGTGCATGGAACTGCTTTTACTCACAGACCATACTACAGATTTTCGACTCATTATATTAATGCAGAGAGGGGGACGCCACTCCTTCATTTACAACCTAGGGACGCCACTTTCTCCATCTGAATAGGTGTAGGCTTTTCGTATTTGGCATGTGTTGTACCTTTTGAATACTGCCACCACTTCAAATGTTCAAACTAATGTTTGATGCACTAGATAGAGCTACCAAATTACTCAAATGAAATTTTTGGGATAGTTTCAAGCCTTCAATTGGTTCTATGATTCGCTATGCGAAGGTGTACTTTTTTCCCTATGTCACTTTGGAAGAAAAAAATCTTTCATTTCTCTTCTTTTTGTTGTGCCCAAACGCGCACCTCTCGCACAGAAACAGTAAAATCAAGAGAAAAACACGGCACACAATATACGTGGTTCGGCCAAATCGGACCTACATCCACGGGGAGGGGGGTTTCACTATAATCCGGAGAAAATCTGTGTTCTTGTGTTACGCACTCACACTCAATCTCACAATAATGAAATCCTCACCAGTTCTCTCGTGTATCTCTCTCTCCGGGGAGCCACAACCGGCCCCCCTCTCACACTCTCTGCCTCTCTCTCTACATTGTGCTACCACACTACATAACCTAGGCATCACAGAGTATTTATAGAGATACAATAAAGAAACCCTAAATCACTCCCTCGGGCCTAAGCCCAACGGCCCACACGGGGTGGACTCTCAACAATCACCCCCTCCAACCCAAGTGGGCAATGTCATCCGCAGCACCCCCATGTTGTCATCTCCAATCAGCCGTCTCTAGCAAGCGCCTGTGTCACTAACCTATTGAACATCCATGCACCCCCAATCCAGAGTACAATAGCCCGAATGAGTGTATCCTTGCAAAACTAGACTCCGCAGCCAATCAGAAAATCCGAGCACCGCACCCCCTCAACTGGAATGCCTCCACCCGTCCGAGTACTGCACCCCCTCAACTAGGATGCCTCCACTCACACACCTCAAACCCGAGATGTATGAGCTCACCAACAGAAGCGCCCGCGCTCACCAACAGAAGAGCATGCCCTCACAGGACATAATCCGTGACTCCATCTCTCCACCCCATGTGGCCACATATCCAAGAGAGGATCTAGTCACAAAATTACAGAAGGAAGAGAATACCCTGATGCATCATCTCATCTCCATCTCAATCTCTCTGCCCGGAGCTCCCGTGAACAACCCATAGCAACCAGTCTCCTTATTCTTGCTAGCTAGCATTCCGCACACTCCTCATTCGACTCCCAGCGCATCCAGTACCATCCGGTCATGACTCCAAAGTATATTCCAACGCCTATCCTGTGTGCATCGGCAATTGTGCTCATCCTGTCCACGTCACAAAACACCCATATTGCCTGACCATGTCTGACATCAGCTCCATCTGTCACTGCACTCCCACAAGCCTGTATGGTGCCCCTTCATCCGTTAGACCGGAAATCACCATCCGATCAGCTCCTCCTGCAGCCCGAATCAAAACTGCATCTCCGGATGATAGGTCTTTCCGATTGAACCAGACTGCTTCCGATCTCTGCCGACCACTCCGACCTGTCACTCTAGTAAGCGCCTGTGTCATTACCAAACAAGTGTATCCACACCCATCAACAAAGATGCAACACCTGAGAGAATGTATCCCTGCTCACTAGCTTCTCCGACTGATCACCACGGCTTCATCGCCGCGAATCTGCAATCACCCGATTGCCCCGGTCAACCTCCGATCTCTGCAAAGTCTGTCCAATACTCCTGGTGTGTAGCTATCCAACTCTGCTCACCAATTTCGCCACCTATTCACCACTCCTGCCACTCTCCTGGTCTCCCGCCACTCTCTGCCAACTCTCCCGGATCTCATCCTGCCTCCTGGTTCACTCACGTTCCATACCCGGCTCTCCTAGCACCCCCAGAACTCCCATCGGATCTCCCAAAAAATCACCGCTCCTGCAAGCGCCTGTTGTCACTAACCAGACGAGCCTCCATGCACCCCTAAACCAGAGTGCAATAACCCAAAAGAGTGTATCCCTGCTTGCCAAACGCGACTGATCATCCCTGGTCTGCCTTCGACTCAACAACATCCCATCCGACTGACCTGACCACGTGCGATCCTCCTCAATCTCTCCGGATGTGTCCAGGACTGCAAAAATTGACTCGAATCACTCAAATTCAAGCCCACCAGTGAATCCGGAACCGTCTAATTAGCTAGGAACAGCCTCCTCACAACCCAAAACGCCTCCGAACGTCCAAATCCGGCTCAATCCAGCAATAACACATACTTCTGAGCCTCAACATGAAAAACAGAGCGCGTGGTTGAATCCGGAACGAAAAACCAAGTCGGCAACCCGATCCGAACCGACCATAAACCGGTCAAAATCCCACTGAACCGGTCAAATAACACAATCTGGTCTGCCTCCGGACCGTTAACCGGTCTAGTCCGGCCGGAACCCGGTCTGCCTTTTCTCTGAACCGCCGGTCTAAAACCGGTTTGACCCCTTTGAATGCCGGTCTGACCCCTTTGACCTGACCTCTGATCCCTTTGACCTGGACCTTGACCTCTTTAACCCTGAACATGACCCTTCTGACCCCTTTTTGAACCTTTTGCTAACGTGGCGCCACGTCAGCGTTGACCGTCTAACGTGGCGTTGACCATCCCCGCGTGGCATCCTCCGTGGCGCTGACTGGGTCACCCCTAACCTATGACTGGCGCGTGCCCATCACGCCGCGAGTAGATCTCACTCGCGTGGCACGCGCCACCTTTCTCCGGCGCGTGCGGCCACCTCCGGCGGTTTCCGATGACGATCCACATACTCTCGTCATCGTCTAGACGTGAGGAACATAACCCAGTGCTAAAAAACGCTATCCGATCAAATCTGAACTGAGCCATACTTAAAACCGACGCCACCTCTGTTCAGACCACCCGTGGGACCCTTTTCCGGTGACAAAAACTGACCACGAGCACTCCGTTGAACTCGTCTCTGAGAGTTGCACCTATCCCTCTGATCAAATACAAGTTTCGCCACCTGTTTTGTCCAACCAAAGCTTCAAACAGTGCTCCAATGGCCTCCGAGTGATTTTCCGACTACTCTGCGCTCTCCGGTGCTTCAACCCAAGCTCTGATACCAATTTGTTGTGCCCAAACACGCACCTCTCGCACAAAAACAGTAAAATCAAGAGAAAAACACGACACACAATATACGTGGTTCGGCCAAATCGGACCTACATCCACGGGGAGGGGGGTTTCACTATAATCCGGAGAAAATCCGTGTTCTTGTGTTACACACTCACACTCAATCTCACAATAATGAAATCCTCACCAGTTCTCTCGTGTATCTCTCTCTCCGGGGAGCCACAACCGGCCCCCCTCTCACACTCTCTGCCTCTCTCTCTACATTGTGCTACCACACTACATAACCTAGGCATCACAGAGTATTTATAGAGATACAATAAAGAAACCCTAAATCACTCCCTCGGGCCTAAGCCCAACGGCCCACACGGGGTGGACTCTCAACACTTTTGTTTGCAACTCAATGGGTTATATAATGGCTAGTCTTTGTACGATTTTGGGAAGTTGGATCCAAATTCATAACAACATTATCGGTTTTGAAACATGCGAGTCCCCACCGGTGTTCAGGGTCGGCCCCAATGTTTGGGTTGCCCAAGCTCGACCCCAAACTTGGTTGCCCACGTACTATTAAGTCATAAAAACTAAAAATACACACAAGTCAAAAAGAAAATAAGGTTAAATTGTGCTTTTAGCTTGAAGCATTGAATTACATCCAAAAAATCAAAAGAAAAAATGTAACCCCAGTTATAGTGCTTTATGAATAGCATGATCCCACTTCAAAGAAAACAACTTCTCCTTGCATTTTTTTAATCAAATTCTTCTTGGCTTTTACTATATCTGAGAAGGTTACGCTTCCCTTTATCTCAATAATTAGTTCTCCACAAGTATGTCGTGTCGGAGGGAGGTTCCACATTCTTGTACAAAAAAATCAAGTTTAGGACCTGAGAGCCCTAGGAACCAAGAAAAATACCCCTGCCTATCTATAAAAATCTGGCTAAATATAGAAAAATGACTTTTTAGAAATATCGATTTACGAAATGAAAATAAGGTCCGGCATAAGCAACTATAACTGAAAGAAGTTTTTTTTTTTTTTTTGTTGGGTTCACAAAAATAAAATAAAAAAATTTGTTGCCTCAGCCCTGGGGCTTGGTGCGCTTACCCCTGGGCTGGCCCTGCTGGTGTTGAGAAACTGTTAAAGCCAATATTTGCAGACTTCAGAATCGGTAAAACTGTTATATAGCTTGATATACACTGTTGGGTCTATTTTTTAATAGCTTAAGCTTTTGGGACAACTAGATAACGTAGCAATGGTATCAGAGCTCAGGTTAAAAGAGGCCGTGGGTTCAAGTCTCTTTGTTTGCATTTGGTCCTCGTTTGCATTCTGCTTCTCCCCTTCATATTATGTTTCTCTCCATCTATGAAAATTTTGCATCTCCGCTTGCAAGATGAGGTTGCACGTAAGGGAGGATGTTGAATAGCTTGATATACATTGTTGAACCCATTTCCTAACAGCTTAAGCTTTGGGGACGACTGTTGGCTTAACAACAACATCCATGTGCTTAGTACAAATCCAACCGCATCAGCTAGTCTAGCCACTCTATTAGGAGGGCAATGCATAAATATTGCTTTTTATTACCTTGTTAATGTTAGATTGCTTACAAAAATTGGACATTTGGGGATATTGTGGAGATAATAGATTCCCCCCATACTCAGCTCCTGAAATTAGTTTTGTGAAGGTGCAAATAGAAGCATTGAAATCTCAGTTCGTACTTGTGCATGGTAGTTTTTATACTGACTTGTGATTTTCCGTGGATGCATTGGAAAGTTCAAATCTATTGCTCCTCAAGTAAATGAAGGGCAAATATTCTAATCTTTTTCATCAGATTACTATCTGATTGAGTTATTCAGTTAGACATGGATTCTAATGCAAACAAATGTATGTTGAAGGTTTTTCGGCTCATTACTTCAGTATATTGTTAGCCAAGGGATGAGAAAAGGGAAGAAACGTAGTGCAAGGGAAGGGACACAATCTCAAACTTAAATTCTTATGAATCAACTCTCTCAATTACAATGACTAAAGGTCCTATTTTTATAACCCATGGGTCCTAACTGAGAGGCAAACTAGAATCCTAATGCGAAAAAGGAAATCATCCTTAATTTCTAACTTAAAAAAACTTCAGGACTACAAGATATACATGGTTCACAGTCAATAACATCTTCACCATCTAGAGTAACAATGAGTCGAAGAACGCCATGCATTGATGGGTTGTGAGGACCCATATTTACTATCATGAGATTTTTTCTTGTAAATGGTGCGGTCATAGGTTTTTCCCTATTCATTCTTCCATGAATTACTGAAAGCGAAAAGAGGTTTATCAAAATTTAAGTGAATAGTTCAAAAATACTTTTCAAATTAACGGCTTTTTTTTTCTCTCGAATACTAAAACAACGTTGGTAATAGGGTAGCTAGGCCAACCGCTAATAGATCCAATTCGGAGGGGGTAAACGCCATCTAATCCAAATGGGGAGTTTGGAGTAATCGAGTGGGAACGTCATCCACAGTCCTCTCCATTCCCTATCGGATTCATTTGCAGCATAGGCGAAGGTCAATAGCTTGATTAGGAAGCTGAGGGTCATCATCTGCAAGTTCAATGGTCGGGACCCCTTCCATTCAACTGCCCTATTAATTCTTTGTACCGTACTTTATTATTTTTTTTGACAAATAAGCTAGCGGACGTCGACGTTTTCCCACAATTTTTCGCAGACCTCTCTGAGAATAATAATAACTCATATTGAAAATGAAAGCTCCTTTTTCCTTGTACATTCCTCATCATTATCATTTTCTGTAATTGTATGGTTGTTGAACCTATTTAATTAGTGAACGATGATTACATGTCAGAACTAAATTTTAACTGTATAAACATGCAGATTTACATTCTTCTGTACAAGGAGGTTGCTCTTGCTTTGAAAATTAACAGTTTGTACAGTAAGAACAGGTTGCGTAACATTCACGAGAATGTGAAAGTATTGCGCTATCCTGACCGTAACCCCGCTGGCATTTACTTATGGTATGCAGTTTCACCCTTTTTATCCCCTTAACGTTCTTAAAATACTGAGATTGACATCTGAATTTTCCTCATTTAGATCTATGTTTGTACTCTCCTTTTAATTGGTTTCTTGCACGAACTGATTGATGTGGCTGATTACATACAGGTCACACCATGAGAAACTTGTCATTGTTGATTGCAAGATATGCTTTATTGGAGGACTAGATCTATGCTTTGGCCGTTATGACACACCTGAACACAGAGTGGGTGATTACCCTCCTTTAATATGGCCTGGAAAGGACTACTATAACCCAAGGTAGAAATCCTTTACGGTCGACTAGAATGCAATTTGAAAATTTGTACCGTTAATAGTTGGAACCTAGAAGCAAGGCTTTTGAGTGAGAAATTTAATTACTACAGTGTTCACTTGATATTGGTTCTAAGAACTAAGATGATCAAATGGTAGATTTCGTTAAGTCGGTGGACTATCCCCGGCAACTTCCCCCACCATAAGGCTTTAGCCTCCCTCACTTGAACCAAAGAGAAAAGAGGAGAAAAAAATAAAAACTCACCTAATTTGATTTGCTCTTCATTTTAAGATCTCTTTGATTGAGAAAAGTTGACATTCTATTGCTACATAATTTAGATGATACAGTATTAACACAACCATTATGGCATCTTTTGACAACTTGATCTTTACTTTTCTTGCCTCTTTTTTTTTTTTTTGTTTACTTTTCAACCTTGTTGAGACTTCTAATAATTTTCCATGGGTTTTTGAGTTCTTTAATTTGATCTAAGGTATTTGATTTTGCTCTTCCAATACTCTTCTTTTCACTTTTTTTTATTGTCTTACATGGTTCTAATATTTTGGCTAGAGAATCGGAACCAAATTCTTGGGAAGACACTATGAAAGATGAACTAGAACGCGAAAAATATCCTCGCATGCCATGGCATGATGTCCATTGTGCTCTTTGGGGTCCAGCTTGTCGTGACATTGCTAGACATTTTGTTCAGCGTTGGAACCATGCTAAGGTTGATCTTTGTTGGGTTTAAACTTTTAATCATCTAGTTTATTATTTCTTCTGATCTAATGTTTAATACTGTCATTGATTCTGCCAGCGAAATAAAGCTCCAAATGAGCAGGCAATTCCCCTACTTATGCCACAGCACCACATGGTGCTCCCACATTACATGGGAAGAAGCAGAGAGATTGATATTGAGAATAATGCCGAACGTAAGCCAAAAGAAATTTGTAGACGGGACTCATTTTCCTCTCCATCACCAGTGGAAGATATTCCGTTGCTGTTGTCCCATGTGGCAGATGGCTTAGATACTTCAAACGTAGACGGTCATTTGAACGGCCTGAACAAGCATCAAAATCAACAGGATCTTGATCAGCCAAACAGGATTGGTCACAGATTTTCATTACCCATCCAAAAAACCATACTTGAACCTTTAGTTCCAGATATGCCAATGGAAGGTTTTGGGGATGACCTTAATTCCACGGATTGTCATAGTGCTGCGAATGTGGATGCAATGGAAGACTCTCACTCGGATATTTCAGATGAGTACTCGGAAACACTACAGAAAGGTTGTCAAAATGGTTCAGCCGATGAAATTTCACAAGTTGGACCTCGGTCCCCATGCAGGTGTCAGGTCTTTATCCAAATTTTCTGTTTTTATGTTTAGATATTGCTTGTTTCAATTTGTTATCTGATTGCCGTTCTTTGGTGCATTGAGTAATTAGTTTCCTTATTTCCATTATGTGAGAAACCTTTCCCCCTAGGCCCTAACGACATAATTGTATTGTAGTTTACAATCCCTTGCCATTTAGGGGTAATGATAGTGAAAATTTTTGAATTAAGACTTTACATTAGTGGTCAAGCCATTGAGAGGTCCACCTGAAACCAGCACCAGTTTCAGAATTAAAAGAAAATGATCATAGAGCTCGATAGTTTTTTTAATCTTAGATATAATGCATCAGTAGATAATTCTGCTAGATCTTGAGCATTATACAAATATTTGGAGATAGTTATAGCTCTGCTGCTCTCATGTAGCTGAACCTTCTCGATGTTTTATGTACTTACGGTATGCAGGTTATCAGAAGTGTCAGCCAGTGGTCTGCCGGAACCAGTCAAAGCGAAGATAGCATTCATAAAGCATATTGCTATCTCATTGAAAAAGCAGAGCACTTTGTCTACATTGAGGTAACCTAATTACATGCAGAACTCTATATTCACTTGAAGCAGGCCCGACCCCAAGCTCGGACTGGAAGTGTTCTTTCTTATTTAGTTTTGGATAAGAAAAGCTTGGAATAGCTTGATAGGCAAAGTTGTGCCCATTCCCTAAGCACTTAAGCTTTTCGGACAATTGTGATCCTACATGAAATTAAGTCAACTTCAAATCCTTTTGATTGCGGATGAAAGGGAAACCTTTTCTTTAGGGCATAACCTGAAATTAAGTCAACTTCCGGGTGGTTGATTGGCAAGGGCAAGGACAGTCACAAATTAATGGAGGCATCTAGTGAAGGTTTTTCTGAAAGTAAAGGAATTTCCATGGTTGCTGCAGCGCCTTTCCCTAATGGTTGCTGCAACTATCGCAAAAGTAGATCAGTGATCCGGCAGTAACAAACAGTTTGGTTCTCATTGAAGGCCCTGAATCAATTTCTAAAGGGAACTATGGTTATAGTTTTATAGAGGGAAGAGAAAAATAGCAAGTGATATAGGGTTCAAAAGATGGCATATATATAGTTTGGGGGCCTGGTATCATGAAACTTTGTCTTCACAATTGCATTTGTTTTTTCTCATTCAATGTTAAATTAATGAATAGAACTTTTTCCTATTGCTTATAATCTCTTCTGTTTGATGCCGCTTTTTTTCCAGAATCAATTTTTTATTTCAGGACTTTCAGGGGATGAAATCATACAGAACCGTGTCCTTGAAGCTTTGTATAGGCGTATTCTTCGAGCTCACAAAGAAGAGAAGTGTTTCAGGGTTATTGTTGTCATACCACTCTTGCCCGGTTTCCAGGTAGTAAATTAGTTGCTTTTTCTGTTGCTTTTTTGCTTATTTGTTTTGGAATGTCATGTATTAATTTTGCAATTGACAGGGGGGGCTGGATGATGGTGGTGCAGCAACTGTGAGAGCTATAATGCATTGGCAGTATCGAACCATTTCCCGAGGGAAAAACTCGATATTACATAATCTTAATGAATTGCTCGGTCCAAAGGCAAATGACTGTATTTCTTTCTATGGTCTGAGGACACATGGTAAACTCTCTGATGGAGGCCCTTTTGTCACGAGTCAGGTACTTTGCAGCATAGCCTGTCTCCTTTTCATTTGCGGGGATACATTTGTGTGTGTTTGTGTGTGTGTGTGTGTGTGTGTGTGTGTGTGTGTGATGGTATAGCTTTCATCAGTATAAGCATTCCGTTCTCCTACTGACACTCTAGGCATAGTCTGTCGGCAATGCTTCACACAACCTATATTCGATCCCTTGTAGTACTTATCGCATGAATTGAGATCATCCTCTATGATCGTGCTTCCTGCATCATTCCATATCATGGCCAGATGAAACTGGACCACAAAGAAAGAACTACCGAATATTTTAGTTCATCTATTCCTCTAGTTTCAGAGATTGCAGGAATCTCACGCCCTTAAACTTCTTAATCAAATCAGGATGCCTTTTGGATTTGCTACCTTGGGAAAAAATCACAAATAGTTAGCTAACGTAATCGGAGATTACAATGTTGATGTATGTTACTTCTTAATCCAGGTTTATGTTCATAGCAAACTGATGATAATAGATGATCGCATTGCGTTGGTTGGATCATCCAATATAAATGATCGGAGTTTGCTTGGATCGAGGGACTCTGAGGTAAAAACCTTTATCTTTGCATCCAAATAAAGTGGATGGGACTATGTTAAATTAACCTGTATATTTGTACTGTTTGAAAGTCAGTTCAAAGGGCTGCATAAGTTGCTTGCTAGAGATTTAACTAACAGTAGCACACTTTCATGATTTGGTCTCTACAAAAAAACCCATTCTTCTAGTTATCCCTTTGGTAACAAAATTTGGAGTTTGTGGAATTATGATCGTCTACTAACTTTAGAACCTGAAAATTAGTTTTATTGGTGGTTTGAAAATTTGAGTAATTTCCAATAGCAGAACCACAATGCTTTGGTTTGTTTGCAGCCATAGTAAGAAATCTTTGCTATGCGGGAAAGTCTACACGCTCTCATTTTTACAGCCAAACTTACAACGAATTTGCCACATTAGCATATCGGAAGCCATCAATTTGATTATCGGAAATGTTCACCGATAGAGCAAGCCGAAAATAATAACAATATCAAAATTCATGTTTAAAGGTTGTTAATAGCGCATGATTAGAACTGGGAAAAAAAAAACTAACACATAAGATTAATGTGCTCTTATCATGCATTTATCGAGATCAGATAAATGTGAATTTTAACGCGATTAATATTTTCAACATGCTCTATGAGGTGGACGTTTTCGATCATCAAAGTGATGAGCCTATATGCTATTATGGCATATTGCTTGTAAGTTTGGTTGTAAAAATAGGAATGTGGGTAGACTTTTTCTTGATAAGCACAAGGTGGCACAGGTTGTGTCAAGATAATATAACCATTTCTGTTACTGAACTTTTTTCCCAGATTGCTGTAGTAATTGAAGATACAGAGTTCCTTGAATCATCGATGAATGGGGTCCCTTGGAGGGCTGGAAAATTTGCTTTGAGTCTTCGGCTTTCCCTGTGGTCAGAGCACCTTGGTCTTCCGCAAGAACAGGTTGGTAATTTAAGAAACCAAGTGCGACTGCACTTTCTTTGCTATTAATTTCGCTCGATCCATATTATGTCAGGTGAAGTGGTAACACTGCTCTGACACTTTATGCTCTCATTATTTCCAGCTCAACCGAATCAGAGACCCCATAGCTGAGTCTACTTATAAAGATTTGTGGTTGAAAACTGCAAAGGTGAGATTGACATTTACCGTAAAATAATGTGTAATTAGCTGTTCATATTTGGTGGTGAGAAAAAGAAAATGTCGTTATCCTAGAAACATGCTTGAATAAGATAGAGAGGGAATATCTGCAGAAAGGGTAATTATGAGGCCTTTTCATCCATGGGGTAAACTATATCGAAATTTTGAAAGAGATGAAGTAGCTAAAATTGGAGGTAAGACAGCAGTTTAAGAGTCTAATTTGCAGGCTTCTGATGAGAATGATTTGAGGATGTAAAATGGACTTAAAATTAGGATACTAACTCTGTGGCATCAGATGCCCTGTTTTATAAAGAAGTGTAGCAAAAGAGCTCTTGGTGAATCTAAGAAAAGCGGAAAGTATCTAAAGAAACTTGGTTATAGAATGACGATTCAAAATGTAATCAAAAAGAACTTTTGATCCAAGTGGTGGGTGTTACCGGTAGGCAAAGGAAAACTTTAGTCGAGGATTGCAAGTACACCATTTAAACTGAATTGAGGATACTAGGATATGACTACTTCATACCAATAGAGGACCCATGTAGTCAACCTCAGGTTATTTGGTCTTTTGGGTTATTTTGGCAGCAAAACTGTGATCAGACACAACGAAAGCAAAGTCTAGCTGCTCTAGCACACAAATGAGTTTACTCTTTACTGTCATAGAACAGAGGAAGAAGAAGAGGCAAAAACAGGGGCTGCAAGATTTTTCAATTCATCTTTTCAGCTTCTCTCACAAGTTTAAGACACTTACACCCACATAATCATAGAACACTTGGACTAGTTGCCTTCCACATAAACCAACTCTAATTACCACGAAACACACCATATACCCAACCAGAGCTATATATATGTACGTATGTATATATATATATATATAGGAAGCCGATCTACTAAGGACTCCCTCAAACAAAATTTGGTGCGGACCAAGCCATTTTTCGACTTTCCGGATCAAATTTTGACAATCCGAACCGCTATATATAGCGTTTTTAACAAAAACTGATCGGATCAAGCCCTTCCGGGTATTTTTTTTTTGAAGATTTTCCGCGTGGACCTTGGAAAATGCATTTTAAAAACATTGAGCGGTTCGGATCGTCAAAATTTGATCCGGAATGGTGAGGTTCGCACCAAATTTGGCTAAGGGAGTCCTTAGTAGATCATTATCCTATATATATATAGGTTCCACTTCCTATCCGGACTTTTCATTTCCGGACTTTTTATCCAAAAATTTTTTTGACGATCCGATCCGTCCAATGTGTTCATAAGGTGTTTTCAAGGGTCCTCGCGGAAAATCTTCAAAAAAAAACACCGGGAAGGGCTTGATCCAAGCAGTTTTCGCAAAAATATATAAATACAGTTTTTGCGAAAAACTGCTTGAACAAGCCCTTCCCGGTATTTTTTTTTTAAGATTTTCCGCGTGGACCCTTGAAAACACCTTTTGAACACATTGGATGGATCGGATTTTCCAAAAAAAATTTGCAACACAAAAAAACCCCATTTTTTCCTTAAATCCGGGAGTGTGGATAAGAAGTTTGGCCTATATATATATATATATATATATGTGGGGTCGGTTCCATTGACCCAATATTTATACACAACGTTTAACACTCTATCTCAGCCATTGAAACCGATGGCTGAGATTAAATCTTGAACCCACTGTATCCCCCCCCCCCCCCCCCCCCCCTCTCTCTCTCTCTCTCTCTCTCTCTCTCGCGTGGGCGTCTTCCTCGGGTAACCCACCCCCAAAATTTTCAGTCAAAATTCAAATTCACTTCCCGCCGACACATTTCCTCATCAAATCCCCAATTCCAATTCAAAGCCATCAACATTTTCAGCCAAAATCCAAATTCCAAACCCGAATTCACCTCGAAATTCCCTCTGCACACTCTCCAAGGAATGGGGAATTTGTAATGGAGAGGGACGAGAGCCATGAATGAAGTGGTTGTGGGTCACGTGATGGAGGAGCTCTGGTTATTTTTGAGACACTTCCACTGCTCTCTCCTCTCTTCGAAATCTGACCTCATGCTCATCTGCCACTCCGCATCCCTTTCCTCTGCTTTCAAATCCGTAATTTTCAAAGAGAACTAGTCGTTTTCGAAACTCGTTTGTTAAGTTATAGGGGTTTATTTGTTATGTATTTAGTTCCTAGGGGTAGTTTAGTCCTTGTTCCTTTGCCTGTGTATACATATTGCTGTAAAGAGTTATTTTTTCGAGTAATGAGAAAATACGTTTCCTCTCTCTCTCTGCGAAACTGACATGGTATCAGAGCGCCGATCGTCTGCGTAGAGGACCAACGATTGTGGCTTCCATTTTAGTCAATCGTTGGAGGTTTTTGTAGCCAGTGGGTAGGCCGGTTTGTGTATCTCAGCACTGAGGATCTCAGACGGCTTCATTTCACCCACTAGGTCTTGGTCGAACTCACCTTGTGACCTCCGACGAGTACTGTACTCCCTCCGGCGACTCTGTACGACATCCGGCGAGCTCTTTTCCGGCCACGACGACCCCTGATGATGCTTGAAATCCACTAGGTTACCGCTATTTGTCTCCGAAATTTACTGGGTTTGATCTTTTGAGGTATTTCAATATTTTTCCATCTTTTTCAAAGCTTTTGGAGTGTTTTTTCGAAGCTTTTGGTTCGTAGTAGGCTCCTACTGCCTTTACTGCTTTGGTATCGATAGCTATTACCGACAAGCACTGTAGTTGTTCCGGCGAGCACTGTAGACGTTCGGCGACCCTCTATCAGCATTGTACGACCTCTATCAGCATTGTACGACCTCTGGTAAGCCTGTTCCGACCTGTGTTTGTCTCTGGCTGTCTTCAAAATCAACTGGGTTGTCTCGGTTAGGCCTCTAGAGCACTGGATAGTGACTGGGTTAGTTTTTCCTGTGCTTGATAGCCACTGGGTTATCTGAACCAGGGCTTATTCTTGATCGACAGCCTTTATAATTGCTTTACAGCACTGTTGGCTTCTGTTAGGGACCATTTGGGTATTTTTTTTTAGCACTGTTTGAGACTGTTTGGTACTGCTTGGACAGTATTTGGTGTTGTTTCATACTGTACAGGACTGTTTTTCGGGGTCCAGTTTGGAGCACTATTTCATCTTCGTGTGGCATTTTAGCATTCTGTAGGTATGGTGGCGGCTTTCAAAACTGCCCAAGTTGATGTTTTTTCTCAGGGAGAGTTACAAACTCTCAGACGCTGGCAAAGCTAGATACTCCATCTACTATCGCTCCTTCCACTGCTACTGCTTTCTTTGCCAACAGTGGTATACATGCTAATGCTTCTACTGCCTCTAGCTCTTCTCCTTGCATAATAGATTCTGGAGCAACAGATCATATGACAAGTTGTTCATCTTTCTTTGACTCTTATTCTACATGTTCCGGTAAGGATAAGGTCAGAATTGCTGATGGTTCTCTATCTTCTATTTCGGGGAAAGGTTCTATTAATTGTTCTCCAACAATTTCCCTTTCTTCAGTGCTTCATGTTCCCAACTTTTCTACTAACCTTCTGTTTGTTAGTAGTCTTATCCAATCCTTAAATTGCTCCGTAACATTTTTTCCTACACATTGTGTCTTTCAGGAACTGGATACGGGGAGGACGATTGGTAGTGGTAAAGCTCATGGGGGCTTTTATTTTTTGGAGTCTGCACCTAATCCAGTTTGTCCACCTCTGTCATGTGGTCAAGCTCTTGCAGCAGATACGGCTTCAGCTCTTCCCTTGTTACATCAATGGCATCGTAGATGGGGTCATCCATCTTTTGGAATTCTAGAAAAACTGTTCCCTAGTTTGGCTAAGCAATGTCCTCGGAGTCAGTTCCTTTGTGAAGCTTGTGAGCTTGCAAAACATAAACGCTCATTTTATGCTCCTGTCAATCAAAGAAGTGATTCGCCATTTATGGTTATTCATTCTGATGTTTGGGGTCCTTCTCCTGTCACATCTCTGTCTGGTTATTATTGGTTTGTGACCTTTATTGATTGTTATTCTCGTGTCACTTGGATGTATTTACTAAAGGCCAAAAATGAGGTTTTTTCGTGCTTTAAATCTTTTCACCAAATGGTGCGTACTCAATTTGATGCTAATGTTAAAGTGCTCCGTAGTGATAATGGGACTGAGTATATCGATGGGACTTTTCGGGCATATCTTAATGACTCTGGTATTCTTTTTCAGACTTCTTGTGTTGGCACTCCACAACAAAATGGAGTTGCCAAACGCAAGAATTGCCATCTTGCTGAGGTAGCCCGCTCTCTATTGTTCACTATGAATGTCCCTAAACATTTTTTGGGCGAAGCTGTCCTTACTGCAGCTTTTCTTATCAATCGCATGCCATCTAGTGTTCGCTTTTTTTACACTGTTGAATCATGTTGTTACGCTGTTCACCACTGAATATCTTTAGAAACTACTGGGTCTTGTTCGATATTGGTGTATTACTCTCCGGCGAGCCTCGTCGACGGTTGTGCATACTCTGGCGACCTCTGTTGAGCTCCGGCGGAACGAGATGAAGAGTGGAGGAACAACCGTGGCCTAGCGGTCGTACTTAGAGTGGTCGGGGACAAGTTTTGAACATAGGGTATTGTAGCCCTTGAAGAGACGACCACCGTAGTAGTTGGCCGGTCGCCGGAAGCTGCCGGATAAGGGCTCACGCACCTGTTGAAGGCGGCGCGTAGCAATGAGTAGATCTTACTCGCGGGCGTGCACTTCACGCACAGATCTGATGTTGCAGGAGGTCAGACGGCTCGCGGTTCTCTGTCAAAGGGTCACGCGCGAGTCAAACAGGTCACTGGGGGTTTGTTCCGCGAGTCAAAGGGTTCAGGCGACGGGTCAAAGGGGGTCAGCGGCTTGGAAAAGGGCCACGGAGCTCATCTGGAGGGTTTTTTGGGGTCCAGAAGGGTTCAAGGACCCATTTTGACCACTTTTGGGAGGTCCGAGACTTGTTCTTGACTAATTTCGACGTTCTGGATCTATTCGCGGGGTCGGTTTAAGGTGATTTGAAACGGAAATTGTTGGTACAATGGAGGCTTTCAAAACTACTCAGATCGGTGCCCTTTCTGAGGGGGAGTTACAAACTCTCAGGCGCCTATTGGCTAGGCTTGACGCTCCATCTATCTAGTGCTCAAAAAGAGATACATGCTAATGCTTCTACTGCTCCTAGCTCTCTTCTGTGGATCATAGATTCTGGTGCTACGGATCATATGACAAGTTGTTCGTCCTTTTTTTATTCCTACTCTACTTGTTCTGGTAAGGATATTAGAGTAGCAGATGGTTCTTTATCTGCTATTTCGGGAAAAGGTTCTATTCGTTGTTCTCCAACCGTTTCTCTTTCCTCAGTTCTTCATGTTCCCAACTTTTCTACTAACCTTTTATCTGTTAGTAGTCTTACACAATCCTTAAATTGCTCCGTAACTTTTTTTTCCTACACATTGTGTCTTTCAGGAACTGGATACGGGAAGGATGATTGGCAGTGGTAAAGCTCATGGGGGCCTTTATTTTTTGGAGTCTGAACCTAATCCAGTTTGTCCACCTTTGTCATGTGGTCAAGCTCTTGCAGCAGATACGGGTTTAGCTCCTTCCTTGTTACATCAATGGCATCGTAGATTGGGTCATCCATCATTTGGGATTCTT
Source organism: Vaccinium vitis-idaea (assembly GCA_963854785.1). Taxonomy (NCBI): domain Eukaryota; kingdom Viridiplantae; phylum Streptophyta; class Magnoliopsida; order Ericales; family Ericaceae; genus Vaccinium; species Vaccinium vitis-idaea. The sequence goes on along the minus strand of OY978225.1, from coordinate 16,097,038 downwards.
GAAAAATTGTTCTCTAGTTTGGCTAAACAATGTTCTCGGAGTCAGTTCCTTTGTGAAGCTTGTGAGCTTGCGAAACATAAGCGCTCATTTTATGCTCCGGTCAATCAAAGAAGTGATTCGCCATTTATGGTCATTCATTCTGATGATTGGGGTCCTTCTCCTGTCACGTCTCTGTCTGGTTATCGCTGGTTTGTCACCTTTATTGATTGTTATTCTCGTGTCACCTGGGTGTATTTACTAAAGGCAAAAAATGAGGTTTTTTCGTGCTTTAAATCTTTTCACCAAATGGTGCGTACTCAATTTAATGCTAATGTTAAAGTGCTTCGTAGTGATAATGGGACTGACTCTATAGATGGGATTTTTCGAGCATATCTAAATGACTCTGGTATTCTTTTTCAGACTTCTTGTGTTGGCACTCCACAACAAAATGGAGTTGCCGAGCGCAAGAATCGCCATCTTGCTGAGGTAGCCCGCTCTCTATTGTTCACCATGAATCTCCCTAAACGTTTTTGGGGCGAAGCTGTCCTTACTGCAGCTTTTCTTATCAATCGCATGTCATCTAGTGTTCTTCAGTTCCAAACTCCGATTAAGTTTCTCTTAGGTTGTTCTCGGGTCTCATCTCTTCCACCCAAAGTCTTTGTTGTGTGTGTTTTGTCCATGCTCCTAAACACCTAGGTGGTAAGCTGGATCCCAAAGCCCGCAAGTGTATTTTCCTTGGCTATTCTCCCACTCAGAAAGGTTATAAATGCTATGACCCGCACTCTCGCAAAATGTATGTCTCCATGGATGTCACCTTTTGGGAAACAGAATCCTTTTATCCTTTGACCACTTCATCTCTTCAGGGGGGGAATGCTAGACAGGAAGAGATGAGGGAGGAAGAGCTGTTGACATTTCATACTCCAGAGTCGTGGTCTTACCCTTTACCTTGTCATAGTGAGGGGGAGAAAGATAAATCTGTGCAACACGATGTTGGTGGAAGACTAGATAGGCCAAATCTGCAGACTTTTTCTCGAAGGAACAAAGGCAAGTCTACATGTGCAGTGTCACTTTGCCAATCTCCATCACCTACTCCAGTTTCGGACTCTTCAGCTGATTCATCTGGTAATGATTCTCTTCCTACTGTTGTTGATGATCTTAATGCTCCTATTGCTCTTAGAAAGGGAGTTAGATCATGCACTCAACATCCCATATCCCAGTTTGTTTCTTATGACCGTTTATCTCCTTCGCATTATGCTTTTGTTTCGTCTCTTTCTTCTATATCTATTCCACAGAATTGGCAGGATGCATTCATGATACCTAAGTGGAAATGAGCTATGGTAGAGGAGATGACGGCTTTGAAAAAGAATGGCACTTGGGAGCTAGTATCACTTCCAAGAGGGAAGAAACCCGTGGGGTGCAAATGGGTGTTCACTGTGAAACACAAAGCTGATGGGACAGTTGAGAGATACAAGGCAAGACTTGTTGCCAAGGGCTTTACACAAACCTATGGTATTGACTACAAGGAGACGTTTGCCCCTGTAGCGAAGATGAACTCTGTGCGAGTTCTACTCTCTTGTGCTGCCAATTTAAATTGGCCTCTTCACCAATTTGATGTGAAGAATGCATTCCTCCATGGCGAATTAGAGGAGGAAGTGTACATGGCTATTCCACCGGGTTTTTCTTCATCTCAGACCGAGGGAAAGGTGTGTAGATTGAAGAAGGCACTCTATGGCTTGAAGCAATCTCCTAGAGCATGGTTTGACAGGTTTCTCAAAGCCATGTTAAGGTTTGGATACAAGCAGAGTCATGTTGACCATACTATGTTCATCAAGAGAAGTAATGGTAAGATTGCCATTCTTATTGTTTATGTGGATGACATACTCATGACAGGTGATGATGTGAATGAGATTGTTAGCCTTAAAGCTCTTCTTGCTCAAGAGTTTGAGATTAAGGATTTGGGATCTATGAAGTACTTTCTTGGAATGGAGGTGGCTAGATCTAACAAAGGAATTTTTATTTCTCAAAGGAAGTACATCCTTGATCTCCTGGAAGAAACTGGTATGTTGGGATGTAAGCCAGCCGATTCTCCCATTGAGGCCAACCATCATTTTGGTAGCAATGTGGGTGAGCTTACAGATAAGGAGAGATATTAGAGACTTGTGGGTCGCCTGATATACTTATCTCACACTAGACCAGATATCTCCTATGTTGTGGGGATTGTGAGCCAGTTCATGCATGAACCTCGTGCTAGTCATCTTGATGCAGTTTATCGTATCTTGAGGTATCTTAAATCTGCCCCAGGTAAAGGAGTTTTGTTCTCTAATCATGGTCACTTGAGATTGGAAGCTTTCACTGATGCAGACTGGGCTGGTTCTATTGATGATCGGCGATCTACTTCTACCTATTGCACCTTCCTTGGAGGGATACCTGGAGGAGTAAGAAACAGTCTGTGATAGCTAGATCCAGTGCAAAGGCCGAGTACAGAGCTATGGCTCATGGTGTTTGCGAACTTTTATGGCTCCAAACCTTATTGCGTGATTTGGGATTCCCTGATCGTAGTCCTATGAAACTCTACTGTGATAATAAGGCTGCTATAACCATTGCTCATAATCCTGTCCAACATGATCGAACGAAGCATATCGAAATTGACAGACACTTATAAAGGAGAAGCTGAGCATCGGTTTGATTTGCATGCCTTTTGTGAGATCTGAAGACCAGCTAGCTGATGTATTTACTATAGCTGATGTATTTACTAAGGGTCTGAGAAGTAAAAGTTTTCACCCCATTGTGTTCAAGTTGGGCTTAAGAGATATCTTTGCACCAACTTGAGGGGGAGTGTTAAGTTATAGAGGTTTACTTGTTATGTACTTAGTTCCTAAGGGTAGTTTAGTCATTGTTCCTTTACCTGTGTATACATGTTGCTGTATAGAGTTGTTTTACAAGTAATGAGAAAATGTTGATCTCTCTTTCTCCCTCTACAATCTCACACTGTGTGTGTGTGTATGTGTGTGTGTGTAGGGGGCCCACACAAAAAGACACTCCATCTAAACCCTTGAAACCAACTGCTGAGATTAGAACTTAAAAGTGTACACTCTCTCTCCCCTCCACTCCGGCACCTTCGTATCCGGCGGACGCTGTCTCCGGTAACCATTTACCCTCTCTCTCTCCCGATATACTCTCTCTCTCTCTCTCTCTCTCAAATCTAGAAACCCTTGATTCGTGAATCTAGAAAAAGAAATTAAATCTGGTGAGCATTTGGGTGGAAAACATTTATATGGAAAGGGAGGCCAGCCCAACTCTTCCATCTTTTGCTTTTGGCCAAGAAGTCTGACCCAATGGCGCCAGACTTATCGATGAACTGCAATGGTTTGGGACAAACAATTCTCGGAATTATTCATATCCCCGCACATAGTTCGGCGAATCCAATCCTTGATTTGTTTATGCGCTACCATGATGCAGGACAATATACCAAGGGTTTTAATATATGGAAACGTTATTTTAGTAAAATATTAATTTAGGATATTCTAATTTTCTACCACTTGTTTTGGCAAATTTTAGGGAATAATATTGCCTGTTTAGCACAATTCTAGTTTTCTAGACGTTTATTTCCTTGTTTTTATTTCCTTATTTTGTTTTGTTTGGTCCCTACTCCAAGTTATATTCTTGGTAGCCAAGCATTACCTTATTAACTATGCCTACTACTAGTATAAATATGAATGTAAGCCTATGGCATGAATCATCTTCCAATTAATAAAGAAACTTTGAGAATTGTCTCTCCTTTTCTTGTGGATTCAAGAACATCTCGTGGATTCGAGAACCTATTTCGTTTGGACTAGTACGCTAACTAGTCTCTCGTGAATTCCGTTGCGTCAAGTGGTGTCAAAGCGGGTTTTTCCTGGCTCGATGACACCAAACAAAATAGATGGCACACCCTTTGACATTGCTCAAAGGTTTGCTGATCCGAGGAAGATGGTGGAAGAACAACAGACAAGTATCATGACGGAAATTCGTGAATCTTTGCGGCTGCTGACTCTTCGCCTTGACTAAAGACCAAGGAGGGTTGTAGAGAATCGCGCGGAGGGAGTTGCCCAACGCCGTCCTCTTAACCAGGTTCGGGCACGCGCAATGGTATTTGCCCAACGCCAGCCTGGTAACCAGATTGTAGTTAGGAGACGCCTAGCTAATCATGTGGCTAGTGAAGAAGAATCAGAAGCTGAAACAAAAGAATCTCCAATAATTTTCAGTTTTATTACGTATTGTCATCCTGAGAATTTTATTTATTGGTTTCGTAAAGTTGACAAATTCTTTACATTCTACACGGGCATTCCGGAAGAGAATGAGGTTAAATATGTGGCACGTAAATTACAAGGTTATGCTTCCAAATGGTGGGAGCAATTGCAAGCCAACCGAAGACGAGAATTTAAACAACCTATCAGGACATGACACAAGATGAGACAATTGATGAGCATTAAATTTCTTCAGACAAATCATGGTCAGATGTTGTATCAAGAATACCAAAGAAAGCTCAAGTCCTAGCGATTGTCCCAAGATAATCTTGACTTGCATTGTTTTGTTCCAAGTAATAATTGTTATGTGTTTGCGGATATAGAAAGCTCAAAGGAAACATCATCGAGGCTATTTAATGTGAATCAATCAAGCCTTTTCGAAGATCAAGAAACCAATCAAGTTCGTTCGATTTCAAATCTCTCATGTCTTAGGTATTATGATGGGTATGAGATTGCAGAAGAGGAAGGAGATCGAGTTGAACTTGATAACGAAGAAAAAGTTGATAACGAAGAGGAATTTGTGAGTGTCCCAGTGCTTGAAAAACAATTTGATTCAGATGGAGGAGCAACCAATGAGGTAATTGGAGGTGAAGATTAAAATATTGCAAGAACTGATCAAGTACAATAACCAAGAGCGAGGAAAGTCTTGAATCGGGGGGAACCATAATTTCTCAACACTACGATGGATTCCCCAATGTTGAGCCTTGCGAACCCCTTGGAGGTATGATTGGTCTTAATGATGGATTTGGTACAAATACTGTTAATACTACAACATCTGTACACGACGTACCAATCAATCCTCTAATGGATCAAAATTAGGAAACCTGAAATTTCAGCATAAAGTTCAAGTTGTTGATTTTCTTGGTGTGGAGCAAAATGATTGGATTTCGAATATTCATTAGTGGATCTCATCAATCAATTGAAGCACGCAGAGAAGATATCGCAAATATTGTTTTCTATGCTGTTTTGGAAGGAAACAAAGGGGTTGAAGTATTCCAAGTATCTATTTGTTTGGCAAGGAAGATGGCAGATTCCTAATGAGAACTCGAGGTCGAATTCTTTTGAAGAAAAGGAGATTGATGCAGGACAATATACCAAGGGTTTTAATATATGGAAACGTTATTTCAGTAAAATATTAATTTTGGATATTTTAATTTTCTGCCACTTGTTTTGGCAAATTTTAGGGAATAATATTCGTAGATCTTATTTAGTGCTGCCTGTTTAGCACAATTCTAGTTTCCTATTTTCTAGTTTTCTAGACGTTTATTTCCTTGTTTTTATTTCCTAATTTTGTTTTGTTTGGTCCCTACTCCAAGTTATATTCTTGGTACCCAAGCATTACCTTATTAGCTAGGCCCACTACTAGTATAAATAAGGATGTAGGCCTATGGCATGAACCATCTTCCAATTAATAAAGAAACTTTGAGAAATGTTTCTCTTTTTCTTGTGGATTCAAGAACATCTTGTGGATTCGAGAACCTATTTCGTTTGGACTAGTACGCTAACTAGTCTCTCGTGAATTCCGCTGCGTCATACCATTCATTTCATTGTTCATTACCCATTCAATCCCCCCACCCCCCAACGGAGATGAGTTGCCAGAGTGGGGAGGGGTGTCATGGGGGGAGAAAGAACGTGAGATGGGGAGGGGAGAGGGAGAGATCAGGTAAGATGGGGAGTGGGGAGAGAGTGTGTAGAATTTTAAGTTCTAATCTCAGCCGTTGGTAACATTGCATACATATGAAGTGCTGTTTGGTAATCAGCACCTTACAACATGGGTCACGGGGGTTGAAGCTCGCTGAGTTGAGTTCTATCTGTCTTGTTCCAAAGCTATTGCTCGTCTCCCCCGGAAGATATTTACACCAAAAAGTTGTGCTATAAGGTTCCTAAAATCTCATAAAATGATGGGTAAATTACACTGACCTCCCCTAAGGTTTCTGACTTGTACACTGACCTCCCCTACTTTATCTGAAATAGCACTGACCTCCCTTGAGTTTTATATTTTAGTATCAAAAGCACCCTTCTGTTACTAAAATAGCACTGACCTCCCCTGAGTTTTATATTTTAGTATCAAAAGCACCCTTTTGTTACTTGGCCGTCAGTGACAGTATCGGGAATTGATGAGGTAAGCGATTAACCTTTGTTGAATTCCCAAAATAGCCCTTGACACTAGTTTTGGATTACACTAATACAGTAGAAAATTTGCCATTTTGCACATCACAACACAATAAGTAGCATAATTTTCTACGTCACAAATTTTCTACTGTATTAGTAGAAAATTCAGTACCCAAGTGATGCAAAGCAACTGAAAATGACTTACTTATACTCTTATTTGATGTATTTTATGAACTAGGACACATCCATTTGTTAAACAAAAAATTGAATTAAAAGACATGTGTATTTGGTAGCATTCCCATGTTTTGTTATCTTGGTTTCATTTTTCTTTTTCTTTTTCTTTTTTTTTAACGGCATTTTTTTTTTTAACAGCAAAAGCCAAACGGGGAATTCATTTCATTTTTCTTTATAGAAATTGCCCACCAATAAATTATATTCTAAGTATTCATGCATGATCATTATTTAGAAAAAGAAGATAGCCTTTTGCATTTAGATTGTAACTAGTGTCAGGCTATTTTGGGAATTCAACAAAGGTTAATGGCTTACCTCATCAATTCCCGTTACTGTCACTGACGGCCAAGTACTAGAAGGGTTCTTTTGATACTAAAATATAAAACTCAGGGGTGGTCAATGCTATTTCAGTAACAGAAGGGTGTTTTTTATACTAAAATATAAAACTCAGGGGAGGTCAGTGCTATTTCAGATAAAGTAGGGGTGGTCAGTGTACAAGTCAGAAACCTCAGGGGAGGCCAGTGTAATTTACCCTAAAATGATTGTAGTAGATAAAGGTCTGACAGTCTTTGAAATTGGTACCAGATGCATTGTTCAGAAGTATTCCCTCAAAAGTCAAGGCATACACAAAAGACTGGACGTTTCGCCCGCATACAAAAATTGGAAGAGTAGTGATCCAAAGATGTTTATTATATTTGATCATATAACACATTGGCATTGATTTTTTCTGGGTACCATCTAAATAACTTCTTATCTTTTGACAGATTAATACCACGACCTACCAAGAAGTCTTTGGTTGCGTCCCCAATGATCTTATTCACTCCAGGTACCAGACTGCCTATCGTCTTTTTCTCTTACCGCACTGCTTGTTTTGGCAGAATATATTTTTTGGTTACCTGTTTCTTGTGTTTGTTGCACTCAAAATGATGCCACTAGTGGGTATGGTAGTAATGGTGGTGGCGACAGTAGTAGGTGGCGGGGAGGTGATTGTGGACCGGTTGAATGGTAGTTGAGGATGTGTGGTTGAAGTGAAAAATGATTATCGCCAAAATCAGCTCATTTCAAATGCAGAAAATAGTTTCTGTTGCTTTTGTTTCCTGTTGCACCAAACATGAGAAATTAGATCAAATTTCCCTCAAACTTTCACTTTTCTATTCCAAATCGTTGTTGTTGTTCGTTCCTTTCATGGTTAGATTTCCCTGATTTATGCATTATTATGTCAAATGTAGATCTGCATTTAGACAAAGCATGAGCCACTGGAAAGACAAGATCGGACACACCACGATTGATTTAGGAGTAGCACCTGAGAAGCTAGAAAGCTGTGAAGAAGGAGATATTAAACTAACAGATCCAAGGGATAAACTGAAGTCGGTGAGAGGACACCTTGTTCTTTTTCCGCTAGAATTCATGCATCAGGAAGATTTAAGGCCGGTGTTTCTTGAGACTGAGTATTACACATCCCCACAAGTGTTCTATTAAGCAGTATGTAGGAGGGGTCAAGTCCTGTCTTGTACATTTATGCAGATAGATGGAAAAAATTGTACAGTTTTGTATATAAAGGAAAGCCAAAAGAAAATTGGAGAGAGAAGCTCTGCCACTTGTGTAGGCAAGGCCACATTGGCCTCACATTATGTGTTTGTACAGAAGTGTTTGTTAAGGGTGCAATAAAAAGGGAGTATTTTAGAAGAGAGAAAACAAAAGTAGTTCTTTGACATCGTTTGATTTGGATATTTGTTTGGCGAAAGGCGCTTCTATAATTCATGGACTTGGTAAGGTAACAATGAATGCATGACTATCGATGAGAAAGACTAAGTGCAGATGATATAAGGAAAAGATAAGACATGAAGAATTAATTGCTTCATCTCATATCAATTGCTGCTATAGCTTAGTTACAGGGTGAAATTCAGACGATGCAGGAGAAGAGTGAAAGAAGAGACATATAGCTGAAATATCATCCCTCGCAACTCCTCGCCTCTTTCGTTTCCATGCGCGGGCAGCGTGCTCAACCAGACGCTTAGCTGATTTTGCCCTGTCCGGAATGGAAGATACGATTTGCACAGCTTCTTGGTTCGAGACAACATCCCAGACCTAAAAGAGTAGAAAATTAGTGGGGGGTGGAGGTTACATTTCATCAAAGTATTTGCTCACATAGCACAGACACGCACATTGTAATCTCTATGTCAATCGCAGAATTGGCTCGACGCAAACTCTGCTTTTTCTGCCTTCTGTTACGGTTGCTTTGGGTTCATCAATTATCCGAAACAACAACTAGGGTGTGAGTTTAGTGAGTATGACCATTGTTTGTAGGGACTCTCCTATTCCTCCCTGATGTAATTCTGTCCGCATGATGTGACGAGGATAAGCATACAGGAGATGTGTCCCAACTCCCAACAGTTCATTGTGCTATTTATAAGCTTGGGACCTCTAATTCTTTCCAACATGTGGTAGTAAAACAAATTCCAACTTTCTAGCTTCTCCCATTCCTAATAAGTTACAGCTATGATAAGCAATGCAATGGATTATAATTTTAGTAGCAGGATCCTTCTAAAATGGGTGCACTCCCTAGACAGGGGCTCAAATCCATGCTCCCAAGATGGCAGCTCGACGGAAACTCGCTCCCATCCAAATGGGAACCTGCTTCTAAATAGGATGGGAGCTTCCAGTCCACACTGATCTTAAGGACGAAATTCTCACTTCTCTTTCCAAATACTCCCTCCGTTCCTAAATAAGAGCCCCACTTACAGCTATGATAAGCAATGCAATGGATTATAATTTTAGTAGCAGGATCCTTCTAAAATGGGTGCACTCCCTAGACGGGGGCTCAAATCCATGCTCCCAAGATGGCAGCTCGACGGAAACTCGCTCCCATCCAAATGGGAACCTGCTTCTAAATAGGATGGGAGCTTCCAGTCCACACTGATCTTAAGGACGAAATTCTCACTTCTCTTTCCAAATACTCCCTCCGTTCCTAAATAAGAGCCCCACTTTCTCTCTCTTGCCATTTTTCAAATAAAAAAATGAAGTACTTTCGTGTATCATTTTTCGAATTTTTTCGCACCGAATTAAAGTACTCGTCAAGTACTTTAATTTGGTGCGAAAAAATTTGAAAAATGATTTACGGAGGTAGTTCATTTTTTTATTTGAAAAATGGCACGACTTTTCGTAGTGGAATATTATTTTGGAACGGAGGGAGTATATGCAAGCAAGAAGTACAAGAAAAAAAAAGTAAGAAAGATTTAGGACTCTCTTTCTTGTCTTGTATTCTACTCTACTTATCTAGTACTTGTTTAGTCCATATATTTAGTATAAAAAAATCTATTGGGATGTCATTTCTCACTCATGTTTATGTACACACTCGCTTTGTAACTATAAAACATATGTACAATGCATTTATATTCCCTCGCCGCTCCCAACCTAGAGAGCTTCTACATACCCCAACTCCCCCGCTCCCGTCCCTGTCCCTACTCCCGCTTCATGCAACTAAGATCATAACGTTGAAGGCACGTACCTGTACCCAACTTTTTAAGACATATGCCTAGATCTTAAAAGATGCCTTGGAAGATTTAATGCTTCGAAAAACACCCTCGTAGTTTCTAGTCTATGCAACTTCAGGTACAGCTCTCTACAATATAAATGGATGCCTATGCAACTTCAGATACAGCTCTCTACAATCTAAATGGATGCCGGTATGACTAATACACATTGCTATCATATTAGGTTACCCAAGTAAGTATCCTAAGTATAGGCATTTCACTAAGAGTATCAAGAGTGTTAGACATACCCCATCAGTTGCCAACACTACAAATTGGTCTTTGCCGGTTATATGTCTTTGCGTCACTTCAGGCACAGAAATAAGTCCGAAATCCTTTATGCAGTAATCGCCAAAAGCTCTCGACATTGCCAAACCAGGTACTTCCTCATCTGGCAGCCAGACCCGATGCACCCCTGGCTCATCATCTAAACAGAAGACTCGCCCCTTGCACTGTGTTATTCGCTCAGCTTCCTCTGCATATTAACAAGAGGATTCCAATGATTGATTGGAAGGGAGAGAAGAAACGAGAAAGAGAGGGGGAGAGAATACTCACGAGGTAGATTAGGCTTGAAATCGACAGTAAGCTGAATCGGTAACAGACTGCCATCATCAGAAGTGGTCGCCAACACAGCACGGGAGTCACCGACGTTTGCCACAACTATAAGATCGCCCTACCAAACCACAATATGATAGTAAGAAAACTGCACTATTCCTGCAATATTTAGAATGCTTAGGCTCGTTCGATTATTAGACACTGCTAGCAAATAAAACCAACAAACATTCTCTACGTGCTGCTACAAAATAAATAAAAGAAATTTTTCTTCGTAATGTGCTACAAAGACTTGCTTAGGGCCTTCCATTACCTGTCTAACAATTGTCAGAGCAGTGGTTCCACTGTGGAACGAATCGATCTTCCGGTGCTGCCCTAGATCCTGATCAACGGCCGCACAAGTCTTCATGTAAGAATTCTTCCATATATTCACTCTATGATGCTTCTTATCAGAATCTAAATCCAAATCCGGATCGATTGAAGCTTCACCAAGTGTCTCCTGCCAATTGCGCAGCAAGGTTGAGGGCATTGTTTTTCTAACCCTCTTTGCCACAAAATGTCCCCATGGACCATGCCCATCAAAAATCCCGCAAAACATCATGTCTTCTTGGCATCCAAATTCCTGCCACCCAAAAAAAAACCCCAATGTAATGCCAAACAAAACCCAGATTTTCATTTTTCTTTACTCAAATTGAAACATAAAATCATGATAAAAAACCATAAGAGTCAATTTAATTGTTAGAAAAATTAACTTGCACCTGGATAAATTTGTCTTTCTATGATCGAAAAAAGATGCGTTGCATAACATTGCAAATATTGGAGCTCAGATTACATAGACTAGCTAAATTTTTATTTTCTTTTCTCACTTGTGACTGAAAAACTCATCCTACACATACCAAATAGTCAAATTTGAAAACATAGAACAAGAAGAAACGAGAATTCACACTCACAGAAATGGAAAAAGATAGCTGTCGTAAATTACAAATTCTCCTAAACGTACATACATACCTCCCACACAATGAAGCAATCTTGGTTCACTCCTTTTTGGCCTCTTTTGGAGAAAACTGACGCGAGATTGTTCGACCTGCTGCCATTAACCGACCCCGAAGACCGAAGTAGCAAGTCATTCTTCTTTGCTTCTTTCACCATCGCTTCCACGGTCTCTCTTCCACCACAATACCCGGAATCTCGCCTTTTCCTCAACGTTAGTGACCTCGCGAGTCCATTGAACATCGACGATAAATGCCCCATATCGCACCCTCTCTGCACATTTCAATTATCAATTCCCACCACAGTGAGAGACTCAAATTTTCTCAACAAACTAATCGGCATGAGTACACGAAATTTCTTACTGCACAAATGAATGGTGGTGTACACTGATGTATGAAATGAGTCAGAAAGGTAGTCTTGCTTTAAATTTTTTTTTTCCGAATGGAGACAGACAGAAAGGATGAGTCTAGAAGAGACTAAGAAGCCCTTAAATTTTGAAAGTTCAGCAAAAAAGCAGAGAATATTTGTTCTCACATGGAGTTCAGACAGTTCATGATGCAAGCAAGCAAAGAAAATTTTTTTTTTGGCAGATTATTGTAATTTATTCAGCAAACCAAGAACCACACTGATCATACAACACAGAGGCCCTCTGGACTCAGGAAGCAGGGTCCTTGTCGCGCCTCATCCGCACTATGAGGTTTAGTGCCCATCACAGCAGTCCATCTTGACAATTAATGGCCCAGATTTGCAGACGCTTTATTACAGGTAATAAAGCATCTATGAATCCGGATATTGAAAACACTTTTGAATGGTGAGGCTTAGGGCACTAAACCGTACAGCCCTTCCCTGGAGTCACTAGCCAATCCAGAAACCCAAAACAAGACCACCGCAAGGCCATTGCCAAAACACGTGGGATTGGTCTCCCAAGATTAATCGAGGTGAGTGTGAATTGGCCCAGGCGTGTGGTTATCAAAAATTAAAAAGGCCAACAACAAACAACCACCAACAGAGAACAAGATCAAAGGCCTACACAAACCACAAAGCTAAGCAGTACAGTTAACCAAGTAAAGATAGACTTTTGTCATGGGAATTCTCCAAGCAAAGGCATATCCCTTTAGCTTCCTTATTATTCTGCATATGACAACTGACAAGAGTCACAAGACCAAAGCTTAGCTCTGATCTCCTCCTTCACCTTGACAACAAACAAACTAAAAGGCAGAAAAAGAGAAGAAAAAGAAACACTACTAATTCTGCAGTTCTTAGAACTTGCCACTTTTCAATTCCTGACAGGAAACATTGGCATAAATAGGATACACCGGGCTCAGGGACGGAGCTAGGATTTGCGTAGGGGGCGGGCTATATATATATTTTTTCTAAGATTTTTTCAAATTGTAGCGGGATGACAGTCCTTACTAGCCCCCATCCTTGCCTTGGCTTTGAGGATTTTTCCTCCATTTTCTAGGAAACCAAACAGAGAGTAAAACACAATCCAACTCTACAAAGAAAACCCATGTAGAATTGCTGAAGAGAAGCCAGTAGAAGACCTTCTTTACCCTACAAATAGGATTGGAGAAGTGAGTAAAATGCTATGCCGGGAAATGACAGAATGGCCGGAAAATGACTCCCCGACGGTGAGGGTGAGGTTTGCAGAAATCGAAGTGGGAATTCTTTTTCTCGATAGCGCCAATTCATGGGTTTGGTTTGGTGTTTTTGTCTGATACTTTTATTACTGTTTGGAGAAAGAATACAAAGATGGTAGGCCTTTGTGCGCACAGAGGCAACCTACGTGTCCTCCTTCGGAGTAGTTCTCAACTCGACAAGGCCTGACCCCCGTCAGGTGCAGTCCGAACAATTATTGTCAGTAAGAATTTTGGGTGAATTTTTGTTACAGTGGTATTTTTGGTATTTTGATATTTTTTAGATTATAAATTGTCAAATTAATTGATGTAGGTAAGAAAAACGACTATCTGATTTGAGAATTTGTAGTCTGAAAATACTGCAGCGGAAACAGACTGGAAAAGTATTAGGTATACACTTATGCAGAAAAATTATTGAGTGTTTTAAAAGTACTTAATCAGTATTTTGTTTAATAAAAGGTGTCGAATGAACTGGACTAATTTCTCGCACTCCTTCCCCAGTATTTTGAGTTTTTCAAATAATTTTAGCACCTGATGAACTCATTTGCTAAAATCAAATGGAAAACTCAACTAGAGCATCTTCAGCCGATCCCTTAAACATTAAATTTTAAAAGAAATTAACGAATCAGGCATGAAATAAGATCCCTCTTAAATAATTTGAGGTCATCATTTAAATTTCCTCTCTCTCTCTCTCTCTCTCTCTCTCTCTCTTCAAATTTGAAAAACAACCTTTACCCCTCAAATGCCAAAATATTATTAGTATTATTTTATTTCAAATCCTATGGATCATTAGATTGCATTTTCTATTGCAAATTTCTCTCTCCTTACTCTTTCTATTTTATTTCAAATCCTATGGAACATGACTGAACTTTTTTTCCAGAAGATGATTATATCGTCGAAATTTCTTCCTCTCAAAAAATTGATTAACGGAGCCCCAATTTCCCGACAAATCCTCCCAATTACCTACGTATAGTATTAAGGTAAAAAAGATGTATCATTTTATATGTAATATATTTACATCAACAAAATTTAAATACTATAGTTTTAAGGATTTGTTGGAGTGCACCACATAACACACCCCTCAAATTTTGAATTGCAGTAGCAAAGTACAGTTTTGAAACTCACTTTTGAAGTATCTGGTAAAGATGCTCTTAATAATTTTTTCATTTCCTTCTCTTTGATTCTAGTCTATTAAAATTTACATTTTGGGCATTTTTTCTTTCACAAAATTAGTAGTGAGTGAATATATAAATCACATAAAATATATGTCATAGCTAGTGATATCATACGTCACATAATATTGTGTATCTCATACTTTATGAGATTACATCTTTGATTAATTTTTAATTTGGAGTCTACCATTTTTTTTCTTTGTCACTATCTTAGACTCACAAGAATAATCTCCACCCCCTTCCAAAAAAAAAGAAAGGAATATCTCCACCTTGTATTTTGTGATTTCATGGAGAAGGATACCAATCTCAAAGAAAAAATAATTCAGTATCAATAAGCACATGAACGAATCATTTATGATGTCATATTTAATGTTCCGTTCGTAGAAAATATATGATTTATTTACGTAACAATCAATGTCCAATTAAACTGGAGTATATTCTTTTTGCAATTTGGTAACGTCTACAAGTTGAACAATTAGTATTATCATTTTCGGCTTAGAATGGGACCAAAAAGTAAAAGATTTCAAAAGGGTATGGATGATTAAAATATGGGTTGACAAAAAAGTGAGAATTATGCTTTTGTGTAATAGGAGTATATGATTCACAAGAAGAAAAAAAAAAAAAAAAAAACATGTTTCAGAATCCCTTTCTCTTAAATTATTATGACCATGGAGTTCATCTGTCTATATTATGTGCAATAAATGAACTTTCATGGTAAGAGTTTTGAGACCGGCGGGTGATATGGATTGGTTGGATTGGAATGAATAATTTATGTCAAATATGTGGCAGAATTAAATAAAACAGTTTACGGTGAAAACGACACTAACTCAAAGAGCTATAAGGAAATACAAAGATTAGCAGCGCTAAGCAAAAAGTGTTGATTGCCTGTAACTCGAGAAAAGCATAAAAGATGTCAATGCCCTTTTAGCGAGGCAATGGGCGTGATGAATATTCTTAAGCTTCAAAATCTTGCAAAAAGAAAACTTCCTAAGCTTCAAAATATCTTTTTAGATATCGTGTCCCAATTATTGCATTAGTATCCACGATGTAACATGATTCTGTCACGACTTTAAATATCTGCAATCGACTTTCGAAACCTGTAAAAAGAAAGCTTCACAATCTCCTTTTTGATATTATTGTAACCCAATTGCACAACATCTATGGTCGTGACAGAATCATTTTGCATCGTAGATATTGTGCAACTGGGATACAAAATGCCCTGATGTACTCTTCATATAAGGCCTATCTTGGCCCCAAAAAAGTTATCTAAATCGCTCATTTTATCCGGCTTATTTGATTTATCGAGTTTGCAAAAAAATCCCATTAATTTGACACTGTTACCGACTGACTAAGAGTTGACGAGCAGAACAAAATGAACATATTGCATCACTCTTTTGGACTCTAGAAGACCCGTATATCAGTATATGGGTCTGCTATGCTCATAGCAGCCCCCCATGACTAGTCTCTCCTAGCATTACTATTTTTGTCATGACTCATGATATAAAATCTTCTTAAGATCTCTTTTGTTTTTTTGTTCGACGGTCATGGGTTTCTGGGCTAGCTTACCTGCACATCAATTAAAGTAAAATAATAATTAGAAAATATACAATTTTGATGGGGCCAAAGTATAATTATAACTCTGTAAAGGGGCTTAATTTTGGATCTGGATCCTCTATGAGGATTTCTCTGTGAGGATCTTGTGAGGGTTTTGCTGTGGATTTGACAACACACCAAAAAGGAGATCCAATGGCTCACACAAACCCCTTCCAAAAAAAAAGAACCTGCGGATAATATAATATTTGCAATTGAGTTCCACTTGTTTTTTTATTTTTCTGTGAATAATTTCGTAATCTCCGTTATTTTAATTTTTCTGTCAATTTTATGGAGAGCTAAATCTGAGATTAATTATATATACAGTAGTACTTTAATGGTGACTCGTGGGTAAGCAGACTAGGATCCGGATCCTCTATGAAAAAGTTCTTGGATTATAAACGGAATGCGTAAATGTGTTTGGATAATATCTTCAAAATATATTTTGTTCAACATGTAAATGATAATTGACTCAGATCAAACACGCTCATAACCGATTTTCATTTCTGTTTTATTTGTTCATCTCTCATATGTGACATTATGTGGTTAACTTTAATCCTTAAAAAAAAAATCATTGAACATCTTATTGATCCTCTATTGACTAAAAAAATTTCAATCATGAAATCAAACATTATTATCCAATTGATTAGGTGATAGAAATCTGATAAAACGAAGCATTTTTCAAAACAGATGTCAAAAAGTACTTCATTAAAATGTAAATTTTGGATTATAAAAAAATTTCAATCATGAAATCAAACATTATTATCCAATTGATTAGGTGATAGAAATCTAATAAAACGAAGTATTTTTCGAAACAGATGTCAAAAAGTACTTGATTGAAATATAAATCTTGGATTATAAACAGAATACGTAAAAGTATTTGGGTAATATCTTCATAATATATTCTACAAAAAAAAAAATAGTGAATATATAATCATAGTCCAAGAATTTTGATTTAGAAACAAGGAAGGGGGTTGCGAGCCATTAGATCTCCTTTTTGGTGTGTTGTCAAACCCACATCAAAACCCTCACAAGATCTTCACAGAGAAATCCTCATAGAGGATCCGGATCCCTTAATTTTAGTCTAATTAGAGAAATTAACACCATTATTGTCCTGAAATATCAACCCTTGAAAGTGGCCATTCATCGGTAGCCCAACCATTTTTGTGGTTCAACAATTACAAGATACCAAATCAAATCAATTACCGCACAATCCGCTTAACGGGGACCACAACCCTTATATAAAGGGACAAGGGGTCTCTGCTGTGCACTGGGTGCATGGCACCCCGTTGTGCACTCCATTCGGCTGTCCGTTCCGAAAATGCACGGTTAGGATTAAATTCAAATAATGACTCTCACATGGGGTTGGATTTGATCCGAGCTGTGCACTTTCGCAACGGACGGCCGGATGGATTCATGGCGCAGTGCCCTATGCACGGCAGGATCCCCAATCTTATATAAAGGTACTGTAGGGTTGCAGACTATGAACAGCGTAAGTTTATTGTTTGTTGTGGTGAAAACGCAGATTATTTACCTTACAGTATCAGAAGTTACACTTACCTCCCTGGTTTGGAAAAGTATGTGATCGGTTGGCATTTTACTGAAAGATGCAATAATAGTAATATATCCAAATTTTCGAGTTAGAGGATGCTTTAGTGAGGTTTAAAATAGAATTCGCGAGTTTTATCGGTACCATTACTGAAAAAATTTAGTCTGCTTTCGAAATCGAGTTTTAAAATTTATGTTTGACAAGAAAATAAAAGTAGAAATTGAGAGAAGTACATTTCCATAACTGTGAAGGCATTAAAATCTAAATTCTAGAGCCAGTTCCAGTGGTACTAACTTAAGGATTTTTTGGTTGTCTTTATTCACTGTCTTTTTTTTAATATTTCCCAAAATATTGAGTAAAAGTCATAATTTTACCCTATTCCAATTCCTCTCGTCGAGACAAACCTATAATCTCCAAAAGTTTGACGCAAAACTAGGAATGTAAAAAAAAACCCGCGAACCGCAAATCCAAACCAGACCGAACCGTAGGTTTTGGATTGGGTCCATGGATTAATGGTCTGGACACGGATTGAAAAATTAGAAAACCGTGCTTCGCGGTTCGGTCCATGGATTTTCATAAAAGAACCGTGGATAAACCGAACCGGACCGTACCGTGAGAATTTAATCAATTAAAAATAATATATATATATATATATATAAAACATTGGGATAAGAATTATAATTAAACATATTATTCTTATGTATATAAATGGTTGAGTGGGAATAGGACTAGTACCTTGAAGAAAGACAAGGTAAACTGCCTAAAAAATTCAGAGAATCAGAAACTTAAGAGACAAAAAACACTAGCATCATTTGTTCAAGTAAAAGGAGAATCTGAAAATGGACTTGGGCTTTGGAAATTTAACCAGAAGGCTTGTAGAGATGCTTCGGCTAGGATTTGTCTCATGGATGAATTACCTTTTTGGTTTGTTGAGCGCGAAGGTTTTCGTGGGAATGGGTTCCATGCAAAAGTTACATGAGAATGTGAATGTGGAATGTGGAATATGTTTTTTTATTTTGTGAAATGTAATAATCCGTGGATAAACCGTGAACCGAACCGTGATTTTTTTGATTGTTTCGGAACCGGACCGTAGACTTTTGGTTTGGACACGGATTGCCTTACATTGGACCGTAGACTTTTGGTTCGGTCCTCGGATTCATACCAATCCGCACCAAACCGGACCGTTGACACCCCTACGCAAAACTAACAAACGCCAAAAAATAAATAAATAAATAAATGAATAAAGACAACCAAAAAATCCTTAAGAACGGGTTCGACGGAAGCTATCACAAACACGTACATAGAAAATGGACAGATTCACAATTCAAAACTACTATAAATTAAACCTAACTGGCCGGATTGCTGTGCTTGTTTGTATCTTACCACCAATTAATTCCCTTGTATTATATTAACTGGCCATGACTTTATGGAATATATACTTCTCTTCTATTCAAGTTAATAATAACACTCTTTATTTTTCTGGTAAAAAATTACACTAAAATAAACACAACAATCAACTGAACTGTTTTATTTAGATGCTAAATTTAATTAGTACCGACTGGAAGTGGGGTGGTAGCCAAGTTGGGTTGGAAGGCAGGCCTGTACCTCCATGCATGAAAGGCTCCAACAGGATGCACAACAATCTCGTAGTATATTTGGTGCATTACAAGAAGTGTTACAAGAAAGGGTGTGGGGCTCACATGAGGCCCACATGTGAGCCCCACACCCCATGTGAGAGAGGGTGTGGTTGGGAGTGTATGTGGGGGAGTGTATGTATCAGGATTCTAATTTTAATTGGTTTCCAGTTCACAGCATGTCACGTCATGATACAACAACAAGTAACTCGCTCTAGTTTTTCAGAACCAACGGTTCCTCATAAATTTTTTGTCAACTTATTATTTTCATTTTCTTTTACCTCTCTCTATCCACTTAGTACCCCAAAAACTTCCTTCAAAACCTAAACCAAACAAAGTTTTTGAGTCGCAAACGTTAGTTCCGTTGGTTGGTGGGCTTGTTCTCCACACAATTGACCATAAATCGATGCTTAGGATCAGGCAGCAAGAAATTAATTTAATTTCTTGTGAATTCGCTAGTTTCGGCTTGAATTGTCTGTCTTTGACTGAATCGGAGAAGAAATTAGCCAAAGTGCGCGTAAATTGACCCGAACACCCCTAATCGTCGATAACACTAACAGGAGGTTGTGGAAGTGTGGTTGTCGTTTTCCGGTGCACCGGCCCACATGATTGTTTTTCATTTAGTTGTCATCCTCTTTTTACGGGGTTTTTTTTTTTTTTTTTGAACCATGAACATAACCATACATTATAAAGCTAGAAAATACAAAGTCAGAAGTTACAAAGGTGACTCCGCGCAAGATTGTGAGCATTCACCACATCTTGGAGGGTGACCTTAGCGATCAGCAACATTCTTTTTACCGTTGTACTAGTAGAATCTATAACTCTTGTGTAGAATCTATATAATTCATTAAATCCTTCATTTATTGCAAATTTGGAATGTTTTATTGTTATGGTGATGAGTTGTCAATTTTTTTATTTTTTTGAGAGGTTTTAAAATGAAGACATAATGAGTAATTGTTTTGGCAAAGTGGGTGAGTTCTCTCGGCCGTCTGATCCGAGATCAACGGTCCGGATAAATTAGAGTTAAAGTTAATGTAAAAGTGCTTTTTAAAGCGTAAGACGATCCGAACCATTGATCTCGGATCGGACGGCCGAGAGAGCTCACTACACGCATGTAGTGAGTTCACTTACTACAGGGCCCCGTTCCCTTTACAATTTACAACCAAAGAAGTGATTAAAATGAAAACTATAAATTCGAAGAGCTAACGTCACACGTGTGCAACCAAAGCCGAATAAGATCTAAAAGTTCTTCTCTCCATCCAAACACCCTATCCTAACAAGAGCCGGGATTCTTGTATGTATCATTTTTGTTAAAATTAGTGGTATCTCTTCATTTCAGCCGCAGCTAGCAAGGGCCCTCAAAACAAAATACTCCTGCATTTTACAAGTGTTCAAATATAATACTGTACTAACAAAATGTAAACATTTTCAAACAAAAATTAAAAAAACACCGTTAGTGGTTTCTGAAATAACACTGACCTCCCTTGCTTTTGAAACTATTATTCATATTCCCCCATTCCGTTAAATTCATAATAACACCGTTAGTTTTTGTTAGTAATTGACTGAAATGCCCTTGAATATTACTTAACTAAATTTATTAGTATGTTTTTTTTTAAAATTTAATTGGAGTATTAAATAGTAGAAGTAAAATTAGATTGTTATATGTTTTCAAAGTAAAAGTAAATAGTTATGCGTTTTATTTTTTTAGTAGAGCTTTAATTTTGACATAAAATTAGACCCAATTATATAAACTTTCGTCGACTGTGAATAATTACTTATGCATTTTACATAGTCATTGTCTGTTTATTTTCTCTTCAAAGTATCGTTTCCAAATGGAGGACACATGCATATAGGCCCTTATCCACTATACTGCCAAAAAACAATTCCCTCATAGCGATTCTTCAAAAAATAAAATTAGTATAATTAGAATGTTGAATATTTTTAAAAGTTTTCTTCTTTTTTTTTTTTACTAGTCAGCAGTGATCAAACATAATCATCACTAATGATCCCCAATAGAAAAAATAAGAAGAAAAAATAAAAAAGTTTATAGAAGTTGCACTTACTTTATTTTATTGAATAGCATATTACAAATATACGATAATATTTTTATATGGTCGATTAGGCATTTGCATGTATCTTTTATTTTTCAAAATACATGTAGGACAGGAAAAAAAAAATAGAGCATGATTATCAAAACAAAAAATGTACAACTCTTTATCGAAGTTTGTCCAACGCATGTATAACTCAAGTATAATTAGGTTAAATATTGAATTATAAATAAAAAAACATTAAAAATGAAAAGAAATAATATATTGACTTCGTTCATGACAAATAAGTAAAAACCAAGATTTTTATTTTTTTTATTTTGGAATGTGATGAGTTAGGAATATAAAAAGCCTTAACTTTATTAATAAAATGAGATGCATAAAAAAGTATTGAATTTATAAAAATTAAGATGTATTAGTATTTATAAATTTAGCAAATATATTTAGTTATTCGTAATTTAACATTATAAACTCCAATTAGAGAAACAATAGGACAATACTTGTTTGTTTAAGTAACCTAATATACAAGGGCGCATTTTAGTCACTCAGTAGCATAAACTAATGGCATTAGTGTGGATTTAACGGAATGGGGGAATTTGACTAATAGTTTCAAAAGCAAAGGAGGTTAGTGTCATTTCAGAAACCTCAGGGGAGGTCTTTGCATTTGTCAGAAACCTCAGGGGAGGTCAGTGAAATTTACCCAAAAATTAAACAGTCAAGGTTTGTCTGGGTTACCTACTCCTAAAACTTTGCCACAATTCGAACTAATGATGTCTAGGTTTACAGTCCATCCCCATTGTTATTTGATCCACTCCTTGAGTCCTCAAAACAAAATAGTGCATTTTTTTAAAGTGTTCAAATAGAGCAACAAAATACAAACATTTTAATTTCTTTTTTTTTCAACTGTCAGCGTTTGTCGGGGCAAGCTAGTTCCTTAGAGGTTGCCAAAATTTGAACTCAGGATGTTTGGGTTTACAGTATATTCACATTGCCACTTGAGTTACCTCTTGGATTTGCAAAAATTTTCTTAAACTGTATAAAATATGACCCAAAAAAATACTAAAGAATCAAATGGAAATGTTCTTTTAAGCATTGTTAAGCAAAATCCAAGCATGATTCTGATGTCGAAATCCGGAGCATGTGTAGGGGCACGCTGTTCCCCTCCAGTTTTATTTTCCTTCAGTCCCCTCTAGTTTTCAATTATATTGGCTTTATTTCCGTATTTCTGTTTCCAAAAAATAGTGAGAATTGTTTATTTTTTATAGAACTCATCAAGAATATATGCTTTCTAAAAATTACTGTACTAGTTTAATTGAACATCATTTGATATACGAATGAATCGTGTTTGTGCAATAAAAAAAAAACTCCATCCCTTTTTTAATTGTGTAGTTTCGCAATTCCAACTTATTAAAAACAGAGGCCAAAACGACAAGTTTGGGGCTTTAAAGGGTGTTTAGCCCAACCTAACTTATTTTAAGGCCTCCAATACATTGATAGGAAATTTTTTAGGATTCAAGGACAATACTAGACCAAAATACCCTTAATGAACTATACCACTCACGCGCACTGTGGAGGAATTTTCTGCGGAGAAAAAATTGAAAATGTGAGCTCCCGACACTGTGGTCTCGGTGGGTGGGAATTGGCTTTGAAATGGGTCTGACGTAACACTAATAGATGATGGGACAATGCAAGAGTACTTCTCTCTCTCTCTTTCTCTCTCTCTCTCTCTCTCATGAGTGGGTATATTATTGATGTTCCGTGACCAAATTGATTTCTCTCTCTTCAATTTTAGGATGAGTTCAATTTTAAGGGGTTTAGGCTCTTTGGGGTAGTGTATTGGGTTTAGGCATTTTGAGTTTAGACACTTAGGATGCACTTTCCAATTATAGGTTTTTAGTGGTTTAGACACCTTCATACGATTTTGGGGGTTTAGGCACTTTCATGGGCTAGCGGGGGCATTTTTGAAATGTCTGAGTGATTTGTCCTCTTGACATTAATGAATTAGTTTATGTCATATTTCCATGATTGATCTCTATACTAAGTCATTCTCGAAGGAAGACCCTATTAAAAAAGACATCATCATTACACCATCAACATTTAAATTATCCTCCACTTTTCTCCATTAACTCTTCACCTATTAACATTTGGCCGGAGATCCTCTGCTCTGGGAAAACCTCTGTGCCGAGAGATTTTCAGCCATTGGATCACTTGGAAATAATAAAAACAAAAAACAAAAAACAAGAACACTCAATCTAACGGCAGAGAGGCACGTAGAGTTTGAGCACAGAGGATCTTTCACCTTAACATTTCAAAGGCCAAAATACTAATTGTATTTTTAGCCAATTACTTTTCAAAATACACATTCATTAAGGGACAACCCAAAATACTTCACTTGACTATTTTTTGGGGACGGAGGGAATATATGTTTAAAGGTTTCAAATCATATTTTGATTACAGTCAATTCTAAACCAGCTTTGGTTTCCTGAGGATCTATTTATGTTAAGTTTTGATTTTGGTGATAATTATGACTTGTTGGATAAAATTGTTGTTCTCCTCCTCCACGACGAAGGCGTGAGCGACACTTGCAAGCTTGAGCGGTTAGCGCGGATGTGCCGCGACTAGTTTGCAATCTAATGTTTGACTAGATTTTGTGTGACCTAAGGGTTAGACTACAAAGTGGTTATTGGTTTGCCACTTTGTCTCAACGAAGAGGACTTCATATTTCCCCAAGTGTTGTGGGAATAAAAGAGGACAACAATTAAGGGCTTCAGAACGATTACTGGGAAAAAAATTCAAGGAAGTGAAAACAATTATAGGCTAAAGTAGGCTTTAAAGCACCAATCGCTCACTAAGAACGGGCCTGTCCCTTGGTCTCCTTGAAGACGCCACTCCACAAAACATTCCAACTTTTCGATAAATGAAGGATTTAATGAATTCAAATCTTATACTAATTGAAAGATAAGAGAAGTACTTTGAAAAATCTCCTTGAGCACTGAAATTAACTCCTCAACTTAACACATAAGAGCAAGAACAACAAGTTCGGTAAAGGGTTAAAATTAGGTAAAGTGGAGTAGTGTACCCGAAAAAGCACCATGCTCTGTATCCTTGTTGAGCTACAGAACTTAGGTAAAGATACCGAAGTACTATTCCTCAGCCATTCATTTTTTTATTGTTTTTTTGTCTCGCCTTTTTTTCTCTCTCTCCTCTCTCTTTACAAAAATAATGATATTATAATAGAAAAAAAGTAAAATAGATAGTATTGTTAGAGTATTGATAAAGATATAAGTATGTAAAATAAAAATTGTGTACCGTTCATATGTATTTTTGAAGAAGTGCTACTGCACTTGCTCTTAAGTAAGCACATTTTACGTTTAGTAGTAGTATAAAAATTTTCTTCCTCCAATGGAGACTGTAATTCGGCTGGGTGTACACAGGAGTTATAGATTCTACTAGTACAACGGTAAAAAGAAGATGACACCTAAATGAAAAACAATCACGTGGGGCGGCGCACCGGAAAACGACAACCAGACTTCCACAACCTCCGTGTTACTACTACTAGTAGTTTTTTCCAACATGCTAGGTGTGAACTCCAAGTTACTTGTACTTTTTTCACCGACGATCTGGGTGTCCGGGTCAATTTATGCGTAGTTGAATTAATTTCCTCTTTGATTCGGTCAAAGACAGACCATTCATGCCGAAACTAGGGAATTCACAAGAAATTAAATTAATTTATTGCTACCTGATTTTAAGCATCGAATCATGGTCAATTGTGTGGAGAACAAACCCACCAACCAACCGAACTAACATTTGCGACTCAAAAACTTTGGCTGGTTTAGGTTTAATTTGAAGGAGGTTTTTGGGGTAATAAGTGGATATAGAGAGAGAAAAAAAAATGAAGATAATAAGTTGAGAAAAAATTTACTCCCTCCGTCCCAAATTGCTGGTTCCTCTATCTATTTTAAGATGACCAAAAATTTTGGTCCTATTTTTAAAAACAACTACTAAAATATGTCAAACTTCCGATTTTACCCTTAAAAAACTCTCTCTCTCTCAATTTATTTCACAGTTTTTGAAATTCGTGTCGTTTCGAAATCGTTTATAGTATCTTTTAGTATATAATGTTTTTCATGATTTTTAAAACTTTGTACTTCCTTTGTCCCATTTTAATTGCTCCCTACGAATGTCTGTGTCATTTTCAAATATCTATATCTTTTTATTTATAACGTTTTTCAAGTTTTTAAAAATTTTGTCCAATACAACTAATTGAGATCTATCAAATAAGATCCATATTGCATATAAAATACATTGTAGATTGAAATCTTCAAAAGTTTTTATTAAAAAAAACACGCATAATCGTAGGGAGCAATTAAAATGGGACGGAGGGAGTATAAAATAACTAATAGAGATCTATCAAATAATATTTATATTGCATGTTTTTTAGATCCATATGAAAAGATATAAACAATTTTAAAACCACATATAAACTTTACAATTTTGGAGGATAATTTTGGAACTCTAAGGTAATAATTTTGTCTCCGGCCTAGTTTCCCATTTGATTAAATGAAAACAATAATGCCATGGGTACACCACTTGTGCACCCCAAATGCACACCATCCTAATGTGGCAAATGAGGAGAAGCCCAGTTTTTGGGTGAGTCCCACATTGGGCTTCTCCTCATTTGCCACATCAGGGTGATATGCATTTGGGGTGCACAAATGGTGTACCCATAGTATTGTTGTTTTCCAAGTGAAAATTGCATAAAATTAATGATCATTTGCTAAAATCAACCCACTTTCAATTGTTAAAATAGGTTGATTTTAGCAAATGGTTTTCTCATTTGCTAAATCAACACTTTAATTTTATGAGATTTTCATTTCATCAAATGGGAAACTAAGCCTTAAAAAGTTGAATTTTTCAAAAATAACAAACAATTTGGGACGGAGAGAGTACAATGGGACCGTTGCTTCTCAAAGCGAGCTACTTGTCATATCTGTTGGGTCCCTCCTTATTCTAATTTTTTGTGGAGGCCCAATAATTTTGTGTTGGCCCAAGTTAATTTGTTTTGGCCCAAAAGATTAAATTAGTGGGTTTGTGTTTGGGTAGAAGATTCTACATCTTTTTAATTTGAAGTCACATGCCTAGCACATGTTTTTTTTTGTTAGCTTACCTTGGAAGTCAAATAGACTTTGTCTGGGAAATCATCAGACCAATACAAGTCTTGGCCATTAGAACTCTCGAGAATTCGGCAACAAAAGGTAAAACAAGTGAAAATCATTTGTGCTCCTGTGTGTGGGTGTACTTGGCGTGGGTCAGAGACAAGTGCTCAGTGCTCCATTTTGTTCTCCTATTTTCAGTCGGCTTCAACAGTTTGTGTGTGACTTTTGGGGCTGTTTCGTACTCAGTTTTGGCTCTCCATTTGCAGCAATCTTTGGAGTGTTTTGTTCACTCAAATTTAGTGAGGTCTTTCCTCTTGTTGATTGTTATTTGTTGGCTACACCTTAGGGTGTTTGTGAGATCTTTGCATCTCTTGTAAAACCTATTTGTACGAACTTTGGTGATAGTGGAATCGGACTTCGGTCCCGTGGACGTACCTCATATTTTTGGGGGAACCACGTAAAAATCTCTTGTGTCTCGCTTGCTTCTTGTTTGCGCATTTCGGGTTCTTATTTGCTACGCATTTTATTTCCTCCGTGATTTACTTGTGGGAATTTTGGTGCTCAATATCATGACAATATCATGACGCTATTTTTCCCAACAATATCATGACGTGACATGGTGTGAACTGGAAACCAATTAAAATTATCGGAATCTCTTCTTTCTCTGATTGTTCAGCCGCAGCTAGCAAGGGCCCTCAAAACAAAATAGTGCATTTTACTTTAACGTGTTCAAAGAGTAGTATAGTACTAACAAAATGCAAACATTTTCAAAAAAAAAATATCAAACGGTCAAGGTTTGTTTGGGTTACCTATAGTCCTAAAACTTTGCCACGATTCGAACTAACGATGTCTAGGTTTACGGTCCATCCCCATTGTCATCTGAGCCACCCCTTGAGTCCTCGAAACAAAATAGTTCATTTTTTTTTTAAGTGTTCAAATAGAGCAACAAAATACAAACATTTTAATTTTTTTTTTTTCAACTGTCAGAGTTTGTCTGGGCAAGCTAGTCCTTAGAGGTTGCCAAAATTTGGACTCAGGATGTTTGGGTTTATAGTATATTCATATTGCCACTTGAGTTACCTCTTGGATTTGCAAAATTTTTCTTAAACTGTATAAAATATGACCCAAAAAAATACTAAAGAATCAAATGGAAATGTTCTTTTAATAAGCATTGTTAAGCAAAATCCAGGCATGATTCTGATGTTGAAATCCGAAGCATGTGTAAGGGGCACGCTGTTCCCCTCCAGTTTTATTTTCCTTCAGTCCCCTCTAGTTTTCAATTACTCTATATTGGGTCTATTTCCGTATTTCTGTTTCCAAAAAATAGTGAGAAATTTTTTTTTATACAACTCATCAAGATTTTTTTATTGCATTCTAAAAATTACTGTAATAGTTTAATTGAACATCGTTTGATATATGAATGAATCGCGTTTGTGCAAGAAAAAAAAAATACTCCATCCTTTTTTTAAGTGTGTAGTTTATAATTTCAACTTATTAAAAAAGACATCATCATTACACCATTAACATTTAAACTATCATCCACTTTTTTCCATTAACTCTTCACCCATTAACATTTGGCCGAAGATCCTCTGTTCTGAGAAAACCTATGTGCCTCTGTGCCGAGGAATTTCCTGCCGTTGGATCACTTGGAAAAAAATAAAAAAATAAAAAACAAAAATGCACAATTAGCGCAAACCCCCTCGGCACAGAGGCACATGCAATTTGAACCAACAACTCAAAATAGACCTTTTGAAGACGCCACTACACGAAACAAGGGCCCAATTGCCCACTTATCTTGGGCTTACTCAACCGAGATGCTTGGGCCTTCTGAAATTCGAAATCAAAACCACTGGGCCCATCGTTTATTTGTAACAAACGGGCTCAACCGCTCAAATTAAACGGGAGATGGTCAATCGTGTTAAGTGTGAAATTTAGGTAGAAACAAATTCAGGCCCAGCTCATGGCATAAGCCAATGAAGCCACCGCTTCGGCCTCCAACAAAAATGTAAAAAAAATAGGGGCCTCCAAACATGTAGACATTTTATATATTGTAAATTGTAATGGTGTTCATTTTTAGATGACTATAGTTTTAAATTTGTACAATGACAAATATTTTGTAATGGTTTTTTTATGAAGATATGTCTTTGAAAAATTTTATCATGAAAAATACATATGGAGGGTCTCATCTAATGAGTCCGTTTCAGGCCTCCAAAACTAATGAGCCGGCACTAGGGCTGCAAACTAGTCGAGCTGAGCCGAGCTTTACTGTGTTCAAGATTGTTTATTAAGTTTTTAATGAGCTCGAGCTCATTGAAAAGTTAACGAGCTGAACTGGCCTATCTTCACTGAAGCTTGTTCATGTGCCTTAACGAGCCAACAAGGAAAGTTTTACTTGTGCATGTATATATATTTTATATCTATATACTCTACAAGAAAACAGTCTCTCAAAATAATAGTGAAATTTAACAAGTTTTTTGAAAAGATAGTGCATTAAATATCAAATTGGGATAAGAATTTATACTTATTTTATTGATCTAAAAAGTAATCGAGCATTGCCGTGTTCAGGCTTGATTGTTAAGGTTTTTTAACGAACTCAAGCTCGAGCCGAGCCTCAATAAAAACTAAATGAACCGAGTTCAAACGAGCTCTTTTTAAGCCGAGCCGAGCTTAGAACGGCTTCGTTCATTTGCAGCCTTAGCGCCAGCACTATAAACAATTGCCCACTTATCCGTCTACAACAATTTTTTTATACATAGGAAAAATTTAAAATCAGCACAGTGGGCTATCATTAAGGTTTAAAAAGTGTATTGGAATGTGTGAAAATATATAAAATAGCAAGAAAATATTTAATAAATGGACAAAAATTAAGGGCTTCAGAACGATACTGGGAAAAAAATTCAAGGAAATGAAAACAATTATAGTCTAAAGTAGGCTTTAAAGCACCAATCGCTCACTAAGAACGGGCCTGTCCCTTGGGCTCCTTGAAGACGCCACTCCACGAAACAAGGGCCCAATTTCGTACTTATATTGGGCTTACTCCACCGAGATGCTTGGGCCTTCTGAAATTCCAAATCAAGACCACTGGGCCCATCATTAATTTATAACAAACGGGCTCAACCGCTCAAATTAAGCGGGAGATAATCCTGTACTCACGTGTTAAGTGCGAAATTTAGGTAGAAACAAATTCAAGCCCGGCTCATAGCATAAGCTAATGAAGCCACCGCTTCGGTCCCCTACAAAAATGTAAAGAAACAGAAACCTTCAAACATGTAGGTCTTTTGTATATTGTAATGGTTGTTTATTTTTAGATGACTATAGTTTTAAAATTTGTACTATGACAAATATTTTGTAATGGTTTTTTTATGAAGATATGTCTTTGAAAAATTTTATTATGAAAAATACATGGAGGGTCTCATCTAATGAGTCCGTTTCAGGCTTCCAAAACTAATGAGCCGGCGCTAGGGCTGCAAACTAGTCGAGCTGAGCCGAGCTTTACTGTGTTCAAGATTGTTTATTAAGTTTTTAACGAGCTCGAGCTCATTGAAAAGTTAACGAGCCGAACTGGCCTAGCTTCGCTCGAGCTTGTTTATGAGCCTTAACGAGCCAACAAGGAAAGTTTTACTTGTGCATGTATATATATTTTATATCTATATACTCTACAAGAAAACAGTCCCTCAAAATAATAGTGAAATTTAACAAGTTTTTGAAAAGATAGTGCATTAAATATCAAATTCGGATAAGAATTTATACTTATTTTATTGATCTAAAAAGTAATCAAGCATTGCCGTGTTCAGGCTTGATTGTTAAGGTTTTTTAACGAACTCAAGCTCGAGCCGAGCCTCAATAAAAACTTAACGAACTGAGTTCGAACGAGCTCTTTTCAAGCTAAGCCGAGCTTAGAACGGCTTCGTTCATTTGTAGCCTTAGCGCTAGCACTATAAACAATTGCCCACTTATCTGTCTACAACAATTTTTTTATACATAGGAAAATTTTAAAATCAACACAGTGTGCTGTCATTAAGGTTTAAAAAGTGTATTGGAATGTGTAAAAATATATAAAATTGCGAGAAAATATATTAAAAATTTGTTAAAAAATATATATTGGAGTGTGTATTTTTTTGTCTTCTTATTTGCTTATTGTCAGCCCAGTTGACAATAGAATAACCCTTAGGCTCAGTTTGGATGACAGTAATCTCAAGGGGGAATGAGAATGTGATGTTTTCTTCCCATTATTGCAACGTTTGGAAGAGACAGGAACGGGAATGTCATGCCAGGTTTTCCTGATTTCGACGTTTGGCAGAGACAAAAATAAGAATGTGATTCCTGATTACATATTCAACCAGGAATCACATTCCCAAACTGAGTGGGAATTTAATCCCTCCCTTATCGCATGGAAATCTCAGATTTCGGGCTCATTCTTTAAGGAAAAAAAAAACGTTGACTTTAATCAATTTTCAAAATAATTGTTTTCCGCGTAAAATTACTGAATTAATCCAAACACTAAAATGCAATTCCTCTATGTATCCAATTTCTAGGAATTTGATTCCTGGAATTTGATTCACAGTAATCATATTTTTATTCCTTCCCAAGAATTTGATTCCCAATAATTATATTCCTATTCCTACTTAAGATTCCGGTCATCCAAACACAACCTTATACATATATAGCATGTATGTATTTGTTTTTACACAACCTTTAAGAATTATATATTCATTCTCTAAACTTAATTAACTCCCAGCCTATCCATTTGATCGGAAACAGGGGGTGCTGTGCAGCCCCGTGCTGCACAACGTGTTGTGCGGGCCTATTTCAGCGCCGCGCCGACACCGTTTCGATAATCGGAGACGTTCACTGCGTAGAGCTCATCGAGTACTATTAAGTGTACCAAAAATCAATTCGACCGGATATCGTTAAGTGCCTCATCGAAACACAAATAGGTTGAAAAAAATGGCTTCAATGGTTTTCATCCAGTGTTTCAAGGCATATGTGTTCCAATTTTTTTCAACTTATTTTTGTAGCACTCGACGATATCCGATCGAGTTGATTTTTGGTATGTTTGTAGTACTCGACGAGCTCTACACGGTGGATGTCTCAGATCGTCGAAACGGTACCGGCACGGCGCCAATATAGGCCACACAACACGTTGAGCAGCACGGGGCTGCGCAACACCTCCCCGGTCCCCATTTGATCATCTCATTAAAATTTATCTTACAACATTTAACATTAAATTTGTCATATTGGAAGTTTTGGTTACCGATATGCTACATTTTTCATCGGGGCAAATTCATTTTATAAATTAAATAATTTTCATAAATGGTCTTGAAGATTTATTAGCATGAAAATCCTTCTGATAGGATTAATTTGTAAGGTTTCCTTAAATAAACATCAAATCCCGAAAGCCAATATAAAAATTTAAATTGTATTGTAAGTAATATTAAATCAAATTAACCTTTTGCTACTCTCTAATAATGATCACTTTTTAGAGAAACAAATACATTTTCAATTTATTTATTTTGTTGAATTACAAAGAAAGTTGTAACTGCATTCAAGTGTAATTTGAGGGAGAAACTAAAAATTGGGCAAGATAAAATTGAAGGAAAACAAATCCTACAAAAGAGGAACTGTACAGAGTAGTGGCCTATTGGATCGGGAATGTGGCAAGAGTGGGATATGTACGACCCCCACAAAAACAAAAATTTCTCCAACAGATTATATAATTATATATCTCAAAATTCTACAAATTTATGGATGAGGGGCATGAGCGATATTTCTCTTTCATACCCCAATCCTCCATACTCCTTTAAATACTTATTTGTGGCCTCCTCTCGAATTCAAGTATACGCTTCATAATGAAGACCATTGGAGCAAAAAATGAGCTCAATCGGGATCCAATACTACTAGTAGATATATGAACTCATCATTTTAAATAAATAGTTTAAGTACAAAATCATATTCGTCATTCATTTCATGAAAATAAATTCAATATGTTGATGTACATATCAATAACGTATCGACGTCCGATGAATCAATGATTGTTTAAAGTAATATTGCTTTTGTCGAGGCCTACAAGTTAAACGTTTTGAATCATCATCGTTGGTACACGATGAGGCAAAAAAAAACAAGATTTTAGATGTATGTGAACGATTAGGATATAGTCATATAGAGGGAAACTCCATTCTAATTTTTTATAACCTAATGGTCGAGTTCTTCTCTTCATGGCTTATCTTTCCTAACAGAATGGCTCAGACTGAACGAGCTACAAAATCAAAATAAGTGCTTGCATTTTGTACAACTGAAACAGACGGAAGCGGGGGCCCTGTTGTGAGCCAAACTCACCACAGGGTGTAGTGAGAAACGGTCACCGTTCGATAACCGTTCGATGCGGTAATCAATGGACCATTGATTGCAGAATCGTTGCTCACTACACCCTGTAGTGAGTGCCCTCACTACAGGGCCCCCAGTTCCGAAATGGAGGGGACACTAACAAAACACGGCCAAAAATCAGAAACAAAACGGATCAAAACCATTCACAACAGGAAGTAAAAAATTTAAAAAAAAAATTGAAAACAATTTGATCGAAGTTTTTTGTTTTTTTAAACAACATTCTCACATGCATAGAAAATCTACTTCTGGCAAAATAACCCCATTCTCATCATAGTGAAGTACACCAGATTGATTCAATGGCCTACACTTCTCCCCCATCAGTATCCTCTTCTTGCACAGCTCCTCCTCGCCCTTTCCTTCCTCTTCTTTCTCGTTTTCGTCTCCGTTTTTCTCCGCTCGATCGGTAATCTCTTTCTCCCTCACTGACTTTCCCCTCCTAATCTTTCTTTTAGAAACCCTAATCAGTCTGCTTGAACTGGCCTGTTTCCCATTCCTCTTATTGAAGATTCCTCCAAAACCCGACGGCGCTTTCGCCTCCTTTCTTGATTCCTCTGTTTCTTCGCTACTTTTCTCGGCCGATTTCTTGTTGCCAAACACATTGGAAACAATGGAACTTACTTTCTTGGGGAAACTACTGCCGGGTTCGGTCCATCTGTTGTCGTTGTTGTTCTTCTTCTTCTTCTTCTTGACGTCGTTGGCGTTTTCGGTATCGTTGCACTTCTGAGGGTTTCTTCTCCGTAGGGTTTTGGCTAGTAATTTCGGCATTCTGATTCTTATCTTTGGCTGGGGAAAAGTAATGTTAATGAAAGAGGACAGAGTAGTTTTTGATTGAACAAAGGAACCCTTTCTGCTCAGAGTCCTGCACCCATATGGATTCTCTTCCTTCATTGTTTGCTTTACAAGAAATTGATCTCAAAGGCTATAAGATGATAATAATGGTTAATGAGAGAGGGACGTGGGAGTAGTGGACTTCTGTTCTTTTTACTGAAAACACGTTACCAAACGCCTCCTTAGGATTAGTCTTCCGTCTCTAAATTATCTCTAATTTTTCTTTAGGGTTAATCATGGGTAGTACCATTCAATCATCGCCGTTGAAATTTATAGTGCACAAAACAAAAACTTCATTAGACCCCACATTCATACAATTACCAAAGTACAGTGGTTGAACCTTGAATATTGTCAAACTTTAAACGAAGTCTAAAGAAAAACATTTTTATGCTTTGTAATCTCTATAGTGATATTGTTTTTTTTTCAAAATGGTAAGAAGTTTTATTGATACGATACGAAAACAATACATCAAAAAAGATGTTTATCCTTCCCTAAAGAAGATAGTAGTAAGCAAGCAGGAGGTTGAGCTTCCCAAGTTCGAACCTAAATTCCACGCATTGTAATGTGCATCCCTCAGCCGTCCGATCGTGTTTTGGACGATGCGTTCGGCAATTTTTATTTATTTATTATTTATTTTTACTGGTAAAAAATCAAAACACATGTGTTGTGCGTCTCTCGGCCCTGCGATCATGTTTTGGACGGCCCAGATGCGTTCGGCAATTTTAATTTAATTTAGATTTATTTTTACAAGTAAAAAATCAAAACACATCCGGACCGTCCAAAACATAATCGCAACTGCATTCGCCGTTCTTTGGAAAAAGTAAACTCACATTTCTCAAACTGATTCACTGCCCTTTTGATATTGTTTCAAGTTCATTTTTAGGGGGTTATATTTTCTTAATAGTACGTAAAGACACATTCAACAGGTACTAGTCCACCCGAAAAGCTCACGGCCAGCCCTAGATAAGACGATGATAAATATTGTAATTAACATGTTATTGGTGTCCTATTTAGCCCAAAAAAACAATTAAAGTTGGAGAAGCCATGGTACACATGGAGTGTAGTAGCATAGCAATGTCACGTAATTTTCTACTGATGCGTTTTTATGATTAGCTTCACATGTTATGGTCAGTAATAAATTTTGTCTAATTTTTACTGTTCTACTTGTTACATATCTTCTGGTTCATTTATTACGACTTTTTATGGTGTTTTTTTTATCACTACTTTTTATGGGGTTTGTTATCTGTTATTCTAGACGGTTACGAAGGAGTGTGTACAATACACACAAAACTGTTATGGATTATTTTGTCTAGCTATACAAATATTTTGTAATTGTCACAATTTTTTTTGTTTAAGTTACATAAATTCCAGTCAATGTTGAACGATAAGCTCCACCTTCAAATTATATATACAAGATAACATGCCTGTTAGGTGAAGGGATCCTGCTAGGCGTACAGATTTTTTGAACATAAATCGGGCAAATCAATTGATTTGAGACTATTTTGGGTCCCACACAAATGATCGGAACCGTTCTTGTTTTTCAAACTAATGTTTAGTGGTAGCCCGTAGAAAATAAGCTCAGTCGGATACCGGTAAATGCTCCATCGATTAATCCAGTTTTTGGTTAGGATAAAAAATAAGATTAACAGATGGAGCATTTACTGGTATCCGATTGAGCTTATTTTTTACGGGCTACCACTAAACATTATTTTGAAAAGCATGTATGGCTTCGATCATACGTGTGGGACCCGAAATAGTCTCAAAACAATTGATTTTGTACGATTTATGTACAAAAAGCTTATGTACACATATGGTTATCGTAGGTGCAGCCTGTGGGAAATTTGGTTGGATTTGGTGTGCACCGTTCAGACGAGTCACAACCGTCTGGACATATGTTTTCTATTTTGACTCTCAAAGCCTTAGTAGTTTTCGTCTAGACGGTGGTTCGTTTTTTTGAAATGTATAATCACATACTGTTGTTATCATCTGAACACTGTCCAGACGGTGGTTCGTTGATTCAGGGTTTGGCCTATTTAGGATAGGTTTTGGACTTTTATAAAGATTTGTTTTGGAGGTCTCATTGTTGGTTTAGTACACAATAATGATTATTACGATATACAATGTACCAGTAATGATGCAATTGAAAATATTACATTGTTTTAAGCCGTACATTACATTTTTTTCTCACAATACAAGCATATAACATAGCATCCAAAAAAAAAAGCATAAATGTACCATGTTATGTACAACTCGGTTCAGGGCGATTTTTATGCCCATTAGTTTAATTGATGTTTTTGTTGAAGCACCCAAAATAATGAAATGAAAAAACGAAAGAATGATTCGAATATACATAGCTCTTGATATAATCCTCACATTTTAAGCTAGCTCGAAACCACAATTTCGAGGTTTCTTTGTGCATAGCATTGGAGAATAAGGGTAAAATACATCAAAAACTCCAAACATCGGGAAATGAGGCTTCCGTCTCCAAATCCAAGTCCGAGTTCCACGAAAGAAACACCACAACTACAGAATACCAACCCTATTGCAAAGGTACAATCTTTAACTTATATACCAAACAATACCCGATGGACATTAAATAGACCGAATAGAACGCGAATTCACCAAGCTTAAGTAGGTCGCTTCCGCTCCGGCTACTCATTATTATCGCCGTCGCCCTCCAAACTCTGCTTCCGTCTCATTAAGTTTGTCCTTCAACTCTAGAATATGTAGCATGGAACGTACATGAATTTTTCGTGCTAGAGCGAGGGGTATTCTCGGCTTGTCTCATAAAACCTACATTAAGAGAATTTTGAGTAGGTTTAATATGCACACTTGTTCTGTTGGAAAAGCACCTATTACGAAAGGCGACAAATTGTCAAAGTCTCAATGTCCTCAAAATGTGAGAGAGAGAGCTCGTATACAAATGATCCCATATGCCTCACTGGTGGGTAGTCTTATGTATGCTCAAGTTTGTACATGGCTTGATATTGCTTATGTTGTTTGTATTTGGAAGACACTTGAGTGATCTTGATTTGAATCATTGGAAAGCTGCAAAGAAAGCATTGAGATATCTCCACGGTACCAAGGATTTTGTGCTTACTTATCGACACTCTAGTATTCTAGATGTGGTTGGATCACTGATGCTGATTATGATGGTTGTGTATATGACAGAAATTTCACCTCTAGTTACGTGTTTATGATGGCAGGCGGAGCTGA
Source organism: Vaccinium vitis-idaea (assembly GCA_963854785.1). Lineage (NCBI taxonomy): Eukaryota > Viridiplantae > Streptophyta > Magnoliopsida > Ericales > Ericaceae > Vaccinium > Vaccinium vitis-idaea. The sequence goes on along the minus strand of OY978225.1, from coordinate 16,060,147 downwards.
ATCTTGAAAAAGTGTTAAACAGACACTTACGTCGACTATGGAGGTAGAGTACATAGCTTGTTATGAAGCTATGTGTCATGTTCTACGGCTGCGAAATTTTATTTTTGGAATAGGAATTGTTGATTCCATTTCCAAGCCACTAAAGATATTTTATGATAATTATGCCGTTGTTTCTTTCCCTCAAAACACAAGGAGCTCTTCACGCTCCAAGCATATTGACATAAAGTACTTGTTTTTAGAGAGAAAATTATGGTGTTGTACATAAATGTTGAACACATTTTCACAGAGCAAATGTTGGCTGATCCACTAACTAAAGGTCTCACTTCTAAGGTATTTAAGGAGCCTGTGGCTTATAGCACTCTGCCATCGCGACCCCTCCCTCATGCTGAGGATAGGGTCTCTCGCGAACATCTCTGTTTACTCCAACCCTTAACTCGTTATCTTGTTTCTTTTTGAAGATTTCCTTGAGAGTCCAGCAATCGCTCGTGGGATGCTGTACTTTCCTGTGAAAGACACAGTACCTACGGCTGGCGCAATCCTACTGAGTAGGCTGGGCTTTAACCTCTGGGAGCTTTAAACACCCATCCGCGACCCACGTGTTGACAAGATCTTTGACCTTTTCGATACTGCAGGGGTATGGAGGAGCATCTCTTGCTTGCTCTTTGTAGTCTTTAAAAGGCTTACTTCTCCTCTTGGGGTTGCCATCACCCCCCCTGCGGCTTACGCGAGGCTTGCGCGAAGGCCGCAGAAGTGACCCTTCCACTCTTAGGCTTCCAAGTAGGCTTTGGTAGCACAATGTCAACTGTTCCGCGAAGATTGAACGCGGCCTCCATTAAAGCAGAAAACGTTTGGTACTTGCCATTGATGAGATGCTTCCTATACTCCTTGATTAGCCCGAGTAGGCAGATTTCCACTAATCGTCTCTCAGGGACTGGTTCATGACATTGAACTGCTTTGTCTTGGAATCGTTTGATAAAATCAACAATATCCTCAGTGAGCTTTTGCTTCTCGTTCATCAAGTTCAAGGAGGTTATCTTCTTTGTCACTTGGAAGAATTTGGTGTAGAAGAGATTCACCATTTCCTCCCAAGTGTTTACAGAGTAAGGCTCCAAGTTTACGTACCATGTGTACGCTCGAGAAGTCAGAGACTTAGAAAATTCTCTCAATCATAGATTGACATCTTGAGAATGTACCCCTAACGTTTCGATGAAGCGATGGACATGCTCCTGGGTACTACCCTCTTTGCCATCAAACTTAAATAAACTTTGGTGGGGCATACCCTTCTGGATATGGCATTGCCATTATCGCGGCGGGGTATGAGGGTTGGGTTTCAGGGCTAGGCAATGTTGGCAAGGTTGCCTTAGCTTTTTCTGTTGAAGCAAAGCTTGTACATCAGCTAGAGTAAGGAACCCTTGTGGCTGAGGTCAAACAACCATACCACCACCAGCTGGTGTACCTGGTGCTATAACTGGTGGTACCACAGGGGGTGGATTGTGTATATTTTGTAATGGAGCTGGAGGTGCAGCAAGAGCAACACCCCCGGGCATATTTGCCACTTGTGGCGCTGCATTTCCCAGGTTTCCCTCCACCACGACTTGAGTCAATTGAGCTATTGCCAAAAGCAATTGGGTCTGGTTCTGCTGCATTTGTTGTTGTCCATCACGGATAGCTTGTAGAGCTTCCATGTTTGCAGCAAGTAGTTATACAGTATCTACCTCATGGATTTCCTCCATTAGTGGTGGGTTATTTTCCATTTCTCTTTGACGAAGAGTATCGATTGCACTTAATAGATTGCGGGAAGATGAACTTTGTACTTCATTTCTCATCACAACCATCAGCTATGAAAGCCTCCCCAGCGGAGTCGCCAAATGTAGGATAGGTTCTTGGTTTAGTCAAATAAACTTAATTTGGAGAGGCAAACAATAGCTAATGATCAAGCAAGAATAATAGAGTGTGTAAGGGGCAAAGAACTAGGCCAAATACACAAAGAGAGAATGCATCAGTACTCAGTTCACTCCCTTAGATCATCACCATCCTTAAGTCACAACTCTAGAAGAGAGATGGGCTCGCGAGCACTAGCAAGAACAATGTTCTTGATTCTAGAGCTCTAGGTCACTTTCTCTCTCTAGGATTTCCGTGCCTCGAGGATGAATCAATCTCATGGGAATTTGTGAAGGAATGTCTTATATTTATAGGGATCTACACCCAGTCATTGGGCTACATACATTTCCCTAATAATATGATGACACGTCCTCTCTCCGTATACCTGGGCAACGTGGGTGACGTCACTGGCCGTTAGGAAGATTCCCATAGCTTATCCAGTGCACACCATTCCATTGCGGCGATCCCTAATCCTTTAAAGCCACCAAGCCACTTGTATCTCCCTTATTCCCGCGATGCTAGGGATAGTCGTGAGCCATTTAACTCACGCCAATACCCCCCTCGAGGCTCGTAATGACTTCCCTGCCCCTGCCTTATGGCCAGGTGCAGTCTCGAGCTCGGTATATATGTTCGCGTAAGCATTAACTCTTTTCCATCGCGCCAATTCTCTTTATTGAGGGTGTCGCGACAGGTGAGTCCCTTAAATAGGGTTCCCTTGTCCAGGGTATCCTTTTCTTAGGACATTTGCGAGTCCTTTTTGTTCTTCCGCGAGGGTATCCCCTTCGCGGTGGGGTTTTCCCCCAATCTTTATTTTATGTTGATTTCTGAGGTGTCCATTCTAACTTTATTTACCACGTGGCAAGCCATTATAGGCTAGTCAATGGTTTATTCATCAATCGCGCTGACCTTTCCTTCAGAAACTGTAATAGTGATGCCTTTTTTGAGGTTGTTTGATTTATAAAATTGTCTTCCAATTCAAAAAAAAAAAAAGCAGAGTTGATATAAGCTAGAAGATGACCCGAGTTGTTAGTTTTTTATATTTCTTAACACCAAATTAGAGATGAACCAAGATTTTTATTCAAAAATTACACGGCGTTTTGTAATAGACTATTTTTTTGGGACGGAGGGAGGGAGAACATTAATTTTTTCTTACCACATCCGAATTGGAATTCTGGCTCCGCCACTCCCTCCTACAAGATAAATTAATATGTATATTGTTGATATATGTTTATGCAATAATGTAAGGAGTTGTTAAAATATGTTTTCCTTAATTTTTGCCAACCAACCCGTGGCACCTTTGTGATACTCAGAGGGAGCATGGTTCTCTGCGAATGACCCACCATGTCATCATACCATCTTGCAACCCAGCTCTTTTTAGGATTGGATTCTAATATATACTATATTGGCGTATGTAGAAGATGAAAATTTGCTGTTCCAAAAAAAGAAAAGAAAAGAGAGAGATGAACAGTTTATTCTGTTCAATTCATCGAATAGGTAATTCTCTAACTGGTCGGATATAAATAGCCACATAATTAAGAAACACTTGTCTTGAAGCTACTTTCAAGAACACAACCAGATTTCTCCAAGTTAATATATGGCATATAGATATGTTTATACCCATATAGATATGCAAGTCTTTTCTACTGTATCATCAAGGGAAATAGTTTATGATAAAAGAGCCCCTCGTCTACATTTGATTAAAGAGCCTCGATCAACACTTGATGTGAAACTTAATGTCTCGATTTTTATTAAGTCTGTCATTTTTCGGCCTCCCTCTAAAATTTTCCACTGGAGTCTTTCTTTGACAAGGACATGATATAAGAGTTAATCATGGAAATAAGACACAAACTAATTCTTTAATACCAAGAGGACAAATCATCTACACATTCCAAAAATGCCCCCGCTAGCCCATGAAAGTGCCTAAACCAACCCCCTAAACCCTATGAAAGTGCCTAAACCCCCAAACCTAATGAAAGTGCCTAAACCTAAACCCTAGGGTACCCTATGAAAGTGCCTAAAACCCTAGGGTACCCTATAAAAGTGTCTAAACCACTAAAACCCTATAATTGGAAAGTGCACCCTAAACCTAAACCCTTGGGTACCCTATGAAAGTGCCTAAAATACTAGGGTACCCTATGAAAGTGTCTAAACAGCTAAAACTCTATAATTAGAAAGTACACCCTAAGTGTCTAAATCCAAAATATCTAAACCTACCTCAAAGAGCCTAACCCCCTAAAATTGAACCCAAAGCGTGACCCACCATGAGAGAGAAAGTGATGGATCACGAAAAAGTAATGGAAACCTACTTTCACTGCCCAAAGTGAAATTCGCAGAATCCAAAATTAAAGGTTTCGTCAATCAACATCTACTGTACCGTGCTTTCTTTGTAAAGGAAATTGGAAAAGTTACGGGCAGCACTGTGTCGTCCTTTCTTTGTAATTTTTTTTCATCATTAAGGATATTTTTGTCTAGTGTTGTCCTTGAATCCTCAACAATTTCACATCAATGTATTGGAAGCATTAAAATAAGTTAGGCTGGACTAAACACAATTTAAAGCTCCAAACTTGGCCTTTAGGCCAATTTTCTGTTTATTTTTTGGAATGAGTGAACTCAAAGAGGAAAGAAAGAAAAATACATAAAACAAAGAAAGTGTTGAAAAATTCAAACATTGCCCAAGAGTTATTTTTATTAGTTTATTAGTAGTTTATTTTCTCTTTCTTTAAACAAAGAAAGAGGATTGAAAATAATTATTTTTCCTTCTCTTTTATTTGCTTTCTCATGTTTTGAACAAAATATTTATGTTTTAAATTTTTAAACTTCCTTACACCAATTTAAAGATCTCGATTATTTTTTTTAACTAATATGAAAAATCATAATTTTCTAAAGTTGTAAGAAAATTTAGAAAAACAATGCAAGAAAATATTCAATTGTTTATTGATAAACTATACTCCTTTTAGTAATTACATGAGAGAGCTCATTGATTTTCTGGAAAGAAAAAAAAAAAATTTTTTATCCGAAACTCATCGTTATATTGTATTCATCAAAATGCCATCCGGTACTTACAAGGATCTCCAAACAAATACAAGGAAAAGGAAAATACAATGAAGCATTATAGGAAGCTAAGCCTACACCCTAACACGAGCATAATGCTCTCTTCACAAAACGAACATTGAGGTCCGAGTACACGTGGAGTATCAGATGAAAGCACCCAGCCCCTAAGACGAGTAATCCAAATCCAAGATAAAATAAGTCCATTTGGAGAACCAACAAACCTCAGGGCCTCATGATCACTACCCGGCCTCCAAACCCAAGGATTCGAAATCCACCTAGGCCTTTACGCCCGCAGCACCCAGCGAGAGAGGAAAACCTCCATCAACCGCCGTCCCCAAAGCCTCCATTTGAAAGACGAAACAACAATGCAAACCTCTGCTGACACATGAGGTTCTAAACGTGGGTATGCCCCGTCGAAAGATCATGCTTCGACGAAAAGCATAGAAAGCAACCCACAATCAAGGGCGGGCCGCAGAAATCAAAACCTCAAATAGGGAGGGTAGTCCGAACCGCAACCAGCCAACCACAAATCACAAAATGCAGTATAATAGGATAGAGACAATGAAACTCTACTGCTAAACTAGACAAACTGAAATTACTAAAATAAATACTAAAATGAAAGCACCAGAAAAAAAAACTTGCAGAAAAACAAAACAACTAGACGCAAACCAAACCAAGCTGAGTCACCTGAGTTAACTCATCACTGAGTCACGCTGAAAAGTTTTGAGCTGAAGCCAAGTCGCTCCTCCGGCAGAAAACCAAAAACTCCAAACTCGCCGCCTACGGTTTTGGAGACATTTATTCTCTGGAGGGAGATACAGCCACCATAGTTTCACCTCTACGTCAAAAAAACCAGATCGATGGAGGCAGAGAGGATTCTGAGATGGGGTAGGGGATATGGAGGATAGGAGGCGGTGAAAGGGCTATGGTGGGGTGCGCAGCGGAGGGTAAAGAGAAGAGGCGGTGGAGGGAGGCGGGGAGGTGAAAGGATGGTGGCTGATCAGAGTAGAAGGAGGCGTGGGGGTGGGGCCGAGAGGCGGCCGCCCCCACCCCTGGAAAGATCTATACGAAGGAAGAGGGGAAGAGGGAAATGGAGGGAGGTCGGTGGTAAAGGGGAGAAAAGGGGGGCGGCGGTGGAAATGATATAGGGATAAAACCCTAAGCTGCTCTCTAAGGTAGAGAGAGAGGCTCTCAGGAAGAGAGATTAGTAAATTGTATAAACATATATCAACAATATACATATTAATTTAGGGATAAAACCCTAAGCTGCTCTCTAAGGTAGAGAGAGGCTCAATTACCATGCGAATATCCCACGAGAGTATTTTAGGGGTGCGCTTGTCCAAGTATTTGTAAATTGTAATGTTCGGTCGTCAAGTTTGATCTTTTACAAGCTCATCCCGGGCTCATAATAACAATTGAAATCGTTGAGCATGTTATTCACGTAAAAATTACTACTAATTTTAGCCATCTTGGACTTGGGATTACTGTTGTGCAATCCCGTGCACAACACAATGTTGTGCACATCCGGACCGTCCGTTGTTCAGATGGACGGTCCAAATTTTACCTCGCCACATTTGCATTCGAATCGTTCATTGTTATGCATACAAGATAAAATCTAAGTCATCTATTCAAATAACGGACGGCTCGGATATGCACAGCACGGTGCTGTTCAGTAGCATCCGTTCTTCCTCTCAGTTTTCGTGTACGAAACTACGAATGCTAGCTGGACAAGACCTTTTAGTAATTACAGACCACCCCTAGATTACTGCGAAATTTACACCTAAAACCCCAGTTCTCTCTCCCCGCGTTTCTCTTTCTAGAATCCAGATTTTCCTCCCAAATTCAATCAAATCACACTTACTACTAGCTCTGTCCAAATCTCTCTCTCTCTCTCTCTCGGGTTTTCTTTGGGAAGCTGATGAGTTCAGTCCAGTCCATTGCAACAATAAAGTCAAGCTCCGTTCACTGCTCGATCTATTAGCTTCACTGTCTCCATTGTAAGTCTAGGGTTTTCCAAATCTGCCCACTTTTCTTCACTTGACATAGTACACTTCAGTACATACATCTACAAGAATATGTGCGTAGAAGTTGGTAGGAACTCACAATTTTTTAAGTTTATTTCTTATGCTCTTGTTGACTGTATGCTGTAATTTGCTGTACTGAGCTGTGAATTAGGTAGAGAAGTATTAGATCAGCTGGTGGAATTGTTTGAAGAGCTTTACTTTTGATTGGGTTTTGGGGAATTGGGATTTTGCAAAATGAAGGCTTGGAAATGTTGAAACATAGAGTAAAATGAGTCAGATCAAAGTTTCGAGGATGAAGCCGAAGTCACCTCTGATTCCTCTGGGGACCCTAATCGGTCGCGAGCTCAGGACCGAGAAGGTCGAGAAGCCCACAATTAAGTACGGCCAGGCGGCTCTCGCAAAGAAAGGAGAGGATTACTTTCTGGTAAAACCCGATTGCCAGAGGATTCTGGGCAATCCTTCGACATCATTTTCAGTTTTTGCGGTAATTGCCTTCATCAATTTGAGGTTTACAAGCTTTTTTGCAAATTTATTGAGGTTGTGATGCCTACATTGGTTATCTTAGAGCATCTCCAGTAGATGCTTCAAATTTCAACTGGAAGTGTTTTGTGCTACTTTACAATTTACATCATCATTCCGTTTTCGCGGTAATTGCCTTCATCAATTTGAGGTTTACAAGCTTTTTTGCAAATTTATTGAGGTTGTGATGCCCACATTAGTTATCTTAGAGCATCTCCAGTAGATGCTTCAAATTTCAACTGGAAGTGTTTTGTGCTACTTTACAATTTACATCATCATTCCGTTTTCGCGGTAATTCCCTTCATCAATTTGAGGTTTACAAGCTTTTTTGCAAATTTATTGAGGTTGTGATGCCCACATTGGTTATCTTAGAGCATCTCCAGTAGATGCTTCAAATTTCAACTGGAAGTGTTTTGTGCTACTTTACAATTTACATCATCATATAGAGTATGTTTTTTCATTGTGCACTCCAAGAGACCCCACAATTTAGTTATTTTAACATCTTCATTTGTTTTTTTTCTTTTGGGGCCATTGAGTATACATACTCTAGCAAACACTTCAAACTTCTTGTAGTAAACATTGGTACTTGAAGGCTGCGTCTTAGATATTAAATACGAAGTGAGTGAAGTTTTTTTTAAGTGTCCTTTGATGTTGTAAAGTATTTCTTGGAGCTCAGAGACAGAATTCTAAATTGGGATCGCATGTTACAGATTTTTGATGGGCATAATGGAATATCAGCTGCTATATTTGCAAAGGAGAATCTATTGAACAATGTTCTATGTGCAATTCCTCAAGGCATATGTAGGGATGAGTGGCTTCAAGCCCTTCCTCGGGCATTAGTGGCAGGTTTTGTGAGAACTGACATAGAGTTTCAGCAGAAAGGCAAGTAGTAGTGTACACACTTCCGTTATAAGAAATTATATGCTCTGGCTTTTTGGTATTTTGATCTGTGTGTTCTTATCTTTGGTGTTTGATGCTGATGATAGGGGAGACGTCTGGGACTACAGTTACCTTTGTTGTGATTGATGGGTGGACTGTGACTGTTGCATCCGTCGGGGATTCGCGATGCATATTGGACACCCAGGGGGGTGTGGTTTCTCTGTTGACAGTTGACCATAGGCTGGAAGAGAATGCGGAAGAGAGAGAGCGTGTCACTGCTAGTGGGGGTGAAGTAGGAAGGCTCAATGTTTTTGGTGGCAATGCGGTAAAAACTACGTTCTGTTCTTCAGTAGTAATTATCATAGCTCAAGAAGTTTGAACGCTAACTTCATTTTTATGTTTTTCCATAGGTTGGTCCGCTCCGATGTTGGCCTGGAGGACTGTGCCTTTCTAGATCAATAGGTGACACCGATGTGGGGGAGTTCATTGTTCCCATACCTCATGTTAAGCAAGTGAAGGTGTGTAAATCTGGTTGTCCTGCTGATGGCTTTTCAACTTTTATGGTATCATATTCGAGGTTAATGATTTTGTATGTTCAGCTTTCAAACGCTGGAGGAAGACTTATAATTGCATCGGATGGTATTTGGGATGCACTATCATCTGATATGGCAGCACAGTCTTGCCGAGGTTTACCTGCTGAACTTGCTGCGAAGCTGGTTGTTAAGGTGATTTTTATAGTGATTAGCTTTCTTATTGTCAGCCTTTATGCTTCCAATTTTTTTCTACTACAGTACTATGTAAATGTCTGCTCCATTGTGTAGGAGGCTCTCAGGTCAAGAGGCCTGAAGGATGATACAACTTGCCTGGTTGTTGATGTAATTCCCTTTGACCGTCCTGTCTTGCCTCCGACTCCAAAGAAGAAACAAAATCTTCTCAGTTCTCTCACATTTGGAAAGAGGTCTCGAACGAGCAAAGCAACGAATAAGCTTTCTGCTGTTGGAGTAGTGGAGGAATTGTTCGAGGAGGGTTCTGCAATGCTTGCAGAAAGGTACTTCGCAAGCGCCGTAACTTACCTTTAAAACTCATAGAAGCACCAATTTAAACACTGTTATGGGACATTTTCAAGCGAAATAATTTTTAATGTCTCTATTGCCTGGTGGCTTGGTGTCTCACATGCCTTTGTGTTAATGTCAAGTTCTACTTGTTTGATCTGTTGGAGTTACTTTAGATGCTCAATGTTAATTTAATAGACGTAATTGAATCAAATTCTACTGCCATAATGGCTACAAGTGGAGATAATGGTTGTCTTCTTAAACTGTGCCTTTGTACTCGTATGCTAGGTGTCAAAGATGTCAGCAGTTTTCTACCTGATTTAGCACACTACTGATTTAAACTATTCTAGTGTATTAAACCAATTAACGAAACCATATCAATTTGTGGAATCAACAATCAGACTGATCTGATATTGGAAATGTAAAAAACAGAAGAATGATTAAACTCAACTTCTCCGCATCTCCTTATTCTCCATCTCCCTTTGTTAACAAATTAGCATTTCTAATGTCAAGAAGAGAAGGAGCATGCATGTACATGTCTGAGTGTTTGTGGGTAGTTTACTTGAAGGAGCAGATTGAAAGTAGGTTTTGAATTAGCTAAGGCTGTTCTGGGTTTAGGGTTTGGGGTTTAGATGTTTAGGGTTTAAGCTTTATGCATGTTTCAAAGTGGCGCCCACCTTGAAACATAGGTGACAGGAGGCTGTGCTGCTTTCTGCATATTGATAGGATGAGAATCCATTGCTTTCTTGAGAAGAAAAAATACATGGTCACCAAAAATATATTGGGAATATCCAAGAGCAGTAACTGAAGTCTGTGAATTCAGTATTAATCACTTCGTATCCATGGTAACTGTGGAATCATAATACTCATACAGCATGATTTTGCATTGGAATAGACATAAAACGGTTCTGGTTGAACTGGTTTCGTTGTAGATGGTAAAGCAAAAATTTATCAAGTTCCTTCCATTATCTTTTTAATATTTGGTTGTGGTTGAATTGGCCCTTCCTATATATGTTACATTGTTAACTTGTATTTAGCTTGTATTGAACGAATATATCTTCAATTTATTTCTTGCTGGATAATGAAAAGCAGATTCTGTGCGATGTTGAAATTTTCTGGTAGCTGCAATGTGCTTAACTTAGATGTCACAGCTTCGGATCTCCTAAAAAGAATGAGGTTTCTGAAGTTATATGACCTAGGTTTTCTATGTTTATGACAAGCTCTCTGGAACTGCAGGTTGGGCAAGGATTTTCCTTTGAACTCGAACTCTGGGCTCCTCAGGTGTGCAGTTTGCCAGTCAGATCAAACACCGAGTGATGGTTTATCTCTTAACTCTGGGCCCTACTTCTCACCTGCATCGAAGCCATGGGAAGGCCCTTTTCTCTGCTCAAACTGTCGGAAAAAGAAAGATGCTATGGAAGGAAAGAGGCCTAGTAGACCAGAGACCGAAACAACTTACGAGATAGAAACCCTTATAAGAGGTCTAGTAGACCAACAGTAACTGCAAAATCTGGAAAACCAGTAAATATTTATATATATTCTTTTAATGTGGCAGTGTGAGCATTCTTGGTTCTGTTTGTGGTGGTAATCGTTATAGACGTGTGTTTGAAGTGTAGGAGAGATATAGACAGTTAGGTGTTGATTCTGGCTTGTGCTCTCGGCTGTGTGACTGACTGACTGAGAACAAACATGCTATCTGATGCATATTAGCGTGGTAGTTTAAATGCTAACAGTTTGAATATGTAATTAAAGTGATCGTTCCAAGTGATATATACTGCAATATCTTCATGTGTTGTTAAAGATCTCTAAAAGTCATCTTGGCGCTTGTAGGCTGTAAATTCGTTTATTCTCTTTTTTTATTTCAAGCTAATTTACCCAAAAAAAAAAAAAACATCTCTCTTCACTATTTCATTGCTTTTTTCCATACTTGTATATACAGTTTCTCGCGTTAAATCATTGAGTTGTAAGCTAAGAATTTTGTTGCTTAGAATTACTAGACCTTTGCATGGTCAAAGTGTGTGGGTGCTGCTATTTGTTCGATATAGCTCGATGATTCGGTTCTCTTAAGCTACACGATGGCTTCGCGTAATTCAAGTAGCCGATACTGTATTTGTAGCTCAGTTTTGGTTTGTGGATTTGGTAGGGCTAAAAGGATAGTTACACGATTATGATTTTCCTAGGACTATTCTCTGAGTTCGCAGCATCTCAAGAAAGAAGAAAAATATATGCTGCGGGCTTCTTCAGTTTTCTCTCCGAACTTGCTCTCGTCACTATTTTCTCCTCTCTTCCTTTCCAAGGAGAAGAGGAAAGATAACCCTTCGTTTCCGTTTCCATTTCTTTCCATGGATTTCAAGCGCAGCTTCGAGCTCTAGCTGTAATGTGAATTTCAGATTCTCATTTTTCCTCTCTCTCTGGGATCTTGTGTTTGGTGGGGGTAGTTAAACTATACTTGTTTCTCAAATTGTTTCGTTAGAAATGTTTGACCAAAAATGCAGTGTCCCATGTTCTCTCTCTCTCTCTCTCAATGTTTAATTGGAGAAATTATTTTGAGAACGTTTGTATGGCTGGACTGTTTACAAGTTTGGTCCTGGGGGTGACCCTTTCGGCAGGGAAGTTGGGTCTAGATGCAAAAGCAAACGTCGTAATCTTAAATTATTGAATACCCCTCCAAAAAATTCGCGCGTCGGTCAGTGATTGGTGTATCTTGCAGGGGGGCCATCTACTTTGTGTCGGTGTTTTAAGGGACACAACGACACGTGACACGCTATGAATGGTGCAGAAAAATGCTCCAAGACCACCAAATAACCTCTCTAACTTCGTCCCGCACACTGTTCATTGTTGAGGATTTGGTACTCCACTTTTACCTTCAAGCTAGGGATACGTATTCCTCAGGGGAAAGGACTAGTTTCTTCTTCTTCTTCTTCTTTCCCCTGTTTCTGATTTATGTCGAAAACAGCAAAGGAGAATTTGGCTGAACGAAAAATGACGTTTATGCAAAACTCAGATTGTAGGTTTTACGATGCAAGAGAGATGAAAGAACGAGCAAAGTTCCATTAATATGTACTACAATTTTTTGGAAACAAATCAAAGCAGGTTTCATATGGAAGAAGATTCGATCCCATGCAGGTAGGAGAAGGAACCCCATCTTGTTATTCTTGAAAACAATAGACAACGAGAATTTTGATTAAGGGTGGAAAATCAAAGCTAGGATAAAAGAAATGGCCAGGTTCGATATCAGAAAAATTAAGCAGGCTACTTACAAATCAGAAAACTAAACCAGTACATATTCCTTACAAATCATTCCTTGTCTACTTCGCCCTTTCTGATAATTAACTTACCACAACTGGTAGCAGTCTCTTATATTAAAGCAATCCCTCTCCTGCGAAAATGAGTGAGCAACAAGGCTTTATGAAATAGGAAGACATACCAAAACCCTACTTAATAGCAACTTCCGGATTTGAAAATTCCACTGTTCTAAAAATCGGTCAAGTCGGCCGACTAGTCGGCCCCAAGTCGCTAGTCAGAGGTCCCCTGACTTGATTGAAACCCGACTAGTCAGGCAAAAGTCGGCGATTAGTTGGCCAAGTCGGCAATTAGTCGGCCAAAAATCGCTAGTCGGCAGCCGACAGACCTGGGACCGACTAGCATCTTTTAAAACCTTGGAAAATTCTGGTACTTTATTCAGAACATCAATATTCTGAATGCACATGCTGCCATTGAGGAATTCCACCAAGGCTTTTCTTCGCTTATATTTGTATATAGCAATATATACTCCATCCGGCCCATAAAGATTGTCGACCCGCAAAACGAGAACTTAAAAATAACTCTTTTTTTGTCAAAGACAATTCTAACCTTTTTTCCCATACATTGAAGAACTCATTGATATCCGATTAGGTCAATGACAGTGTCGGAAAAGGTTCCACCATATCAGCATGTTTTTCTTAAACTGTGCCTTTGTACTCGTATGCTAGGTGTCAAAGATGTCAGCATGTTTTCTACCTGATTTAGCACACTACTGATCTAAACTATTCTAGTGTATTAAACCAATTAACGAAACCATATCAATTTGTGGAATCAACAACAATCAGACTGATCTGATATTGGAAATGTAAAAAACAGAAGAATGATTAAACTCAACTTCTCCGCATGATGGATTCGCGTAATTCAAGCAGCCGATTCTGTATTTGTAGCTCAGTTTTAGTTTGTGGATTTGGTAGGGCTAGAAGGATAGATACACGATAATGATTTTCCTAGGACTATTCTGTGAGTTCCGCATCGTCCCAAGAAAGAAGAAAAATATGTGCTGCGGATTTCTTCAACTTGCTCTCTTCATTATTTTCTCTTCTCTTCCTTTCCAAGGAGAAGAGGGAAGACATCCTTTCGTTTCCGTTTCCATTTCCATTTCCGTTTCTTTCCATGGATTTCAAGCACAGCATTGTGCTCTAGCTGTAATGTGAATTTCAGATTCTCATTTTTCCTGCTTCACTCTCTCTGGGATCTTGTGTTTGGTGGGGGTAGTTGACCTATACTTATTTCTCAAATGGTTTCGTTAGAAATGTTTGACCAAAAATGCAGTTTCCCATGCTCTCTCTCTCTCTCTCTCTCTCTCTCTCTCTCAATGTTTAATTGGAGAAATTATTTTGAGAACTTTTGTATGGCTGGACTGTTTACAAGTTTGATCCCTGGGGTGACCCTTTCGGCAGGGTAGTTGGGTCTAGATGCAAAAAGCAAACGTTGTAATCTTAAATCATTGAATGCTCCTCCAATAAATTCACGTGACGCTCCGAATATTGTGTGATTGGTGTATCTTGCGGGGGCCATCTACTTTGTGTCGGTGTTTTAAGGGACACAACAACACACACTATGAATGGTGCGAAGCAATGCTCCAAGACCACCAAATAACCTCTCTAAATTTATCCGCACGCTGTTCGTTGTTGATGATTTGGTACTCCACTTTTACCTTCAACCTAGGGAGAGGTATTTCTCAAGGAAAAGGACTTGTTTCTTCTTCTTCTTCCTTTTCTTTCCCGTCTTTCTGATTTACGTCGAAAACAGCAAAGGACCATTTGGCTGAACCAAAAACGACGTTATGCAAACCTCAGGTCGTAGGGGATGAAAGACCGAGCGAAGTTCCATTAATATGTACAAGTTTTTGGAACCAAATCAAAGCAGTTTCATACTTATGAAAGGAGATTCGGCTCAGAAAGTTCGGTCCCATGCAGGCAGGAGAAGGAACCCCATCTTGCTATTCTTGAAAACAAGTACAATAGACATTGAGAATTTCGATGGAGGGTGAAAATCAAGCTAGGATAAAAGAAATGGTCTGATTCGATATCACAAAAACTAAGCAGGCTACCTACAAATCAGAAAACTAAACCAGTACATATTCCTTACAAATCATTCTTTGTCTACTCCGCCCTTTCTGATAATCAACTTTCCACAACTGGTAGCAGTCTCTTATATTAAAGCAACCCCTCTCCTGCGAAAAAAGAGTGATCAACAAGGCTTTATGATAGGAACATACCAAAACCATACTCAATAGCAACTTACGGATTTGAAAATTCTGGTACTTTATTCAGAACATCAATATTCTGAATGCACATGCTGCCATTGAGGAATTCCACCAAGGCTTTTCTTCACTTATATTTGTATATTTCATATACTCCATCCGGCCCATAAAGATTGTCGACCCACAAAACAAGAACTTAAAAATAACTCTTTTTTGTCAAAGACAATTCATACATTGAAGAACTCATTGATATCTAGTAACATGCGAGAAAATTTTGGAATCTTTTCTGGCATAAATATAGTATTAGTTTAAGTTCTCAGTTTGCAGACCGAACAATGTTTTTAGGACCGAAGTAGTATATTCGGTAGACACAAATGTAGTTGCAACTTGCAAATATGCAGAAGAAAACTTACGAAGCTCCTCGAAGTTAATGCTGCTGGTGCTCTCTCCCGTTCTTACAAGGTGAATCCGCCCTGCAAAAGAAACACAAATAGAATAACATGGCATGGAGCTCCGGGGAAAAAAGGTTTGCACAAATTCAATATCTACGTATACGTCCTATAGTCCATCTACACAACAAGGTCTTCCAATATTTTCGCTCACATTTGTTTCCATCTTTATAAATGATTCCAATTACCTAACATTTTATGCACTAAGACTGGTATCCGATTAGGTCAATGACAGTGTCGGAAAAGGTTCCACCATATCTCCTAAGACCAGGTTTTGTTATGAGGGCTTTACTTACATTTTTACACTCGAACTGACCCTTTTTCCAAGGAATTTTATGGGAGCATAAATGAACACAAACAAACAGAACACCATAGTCCTACATATTACATGGCCGCATCCACATCTTTACACTTTTCAAAATAGCTCAACTAGATAACCAATCCTCAAGTACAGGTAATTTGGGGTGAGTTTGGCCATTCTGCTACCATTTTTGGGGCCAAATTCTAGTTTTTTTTTTTGTCATTGTCTTTCTCATCGGTTCCACCATCACTATTGTGTTTCTTTTCAGCTTCGATGCCTTTGATGCTATCACTACTTTCTTCACTGGTGCATAAATAGATCCTTTGCAAGCTACAATACATAATGCACTCAACTCGCGTGACGTTCTCATCTTTGTTTTTGCCTGACCCTGCAATGTGTTTTTACAACACATGATCCATTCATCTAATGAACAATTCCATGACATAAATACTATTAACACCAAACCCCAGTTACATTCAGGCATGCTACATCTCCGCTTTCTCCATGAATCTCCTCCCCCAAAGGTACTGCAGTCTTTAATGATAACCTTGCCAGGAACGAAAGAGCTTCAATTTTCCAAACCCATGGTCTCTTGTTTGGCTAAATAAAACCCACTGGCTCTTTTTCACAGTTCCAATACAATAGGCCCGCATTGTGTTACGAAAGATGAGATGGCCACCATAAAAGCGGAATTCATTATGTCTTCTAACATGCATATGCCCCAAGGAAGAGTTATGGATGATTGTATTTAACAAGTTTGGCTAGAATTAGTCTCTTCTACAATCAAATCCTCAAATACCTTATGCTGCAAATACCATGTTACTTGAGTGTTCTAGATCATTGTCCTGAAAATTTTCTTCTCAATGGAACCCAAAAAGAGCTGCATGCTCATCAGGCTATCCGCACTAAAAAATACTTTCGCATGACAGGGTGAAAATCACCAAGTCACCATAATGATGGCAATCTTGAACTAAAGCATCTATAAGGTAAACTATAGCAATGGAAAAACTGACTTAAAAAATCACTACAACGATTTATCGAGGACCTATATAGAATCGAATACCTCTGGTAGTTGAGCATTCAAACATATGGTTACCACTAATGAACCATTAATACTAATCATTGTAGTAAGTGAACCCCATAACGTATCATTATACCCATAAAACTAAGACAAACAACTACTAGAATACATATTAACTTACCATCAACACGCACACATATCTCTGGAATATTTTTTACTTCGCCATTAATACTGTCATTGTAAACTCTAGTTTCAATGTCACCCTCAACATAAACTGGAGAGCTGCACAAACAGTCCCCAAGTTAAGGGTTAAGCAGGAAAAGCCAAACAGGGAAAATTCATTCATACTTAAAAAAGGAAGAGGAACTATACTTTTTCACAAGTTGTTGAACTGCGTATGCCCCAAGAGTTTCATTATGCACAGCAATTCGATGCCACTGAGCAGGTCTTGGCAAGTCCCTTGCTCCCTCTATTCTCTGATCAAACATGCCCCCTGTCCCAACAGTAAATATGGTTACAGTTCGGCCATCTCGCAAGATCTTCTGCACAGGAGCTTGCCCAACTTTCCCGCATAAAATAGCCTGTAAAAGTTAAGATCAACCCTTGAATAAAGTCACTTATTCTGCAACACAAGATATCCAATCATCCATGTAGTTGCTTTGAACTGAACGCACCAAGGATAAATCCACTCTTACAAGTTACAACCCCTCCAAGAGAGGATATGGATCAGCAACCCTTAGTTAAGGGTTTATTATTCCTTCGAGATAAAAATCATATAGAAAAAATAATATGTTCCTTCCCATGCAATGCTTTACGATGAAGCTGAGGAATTGTACAAGTTTTACTAGTACAAGGAAATTCAACCTAAGTTTCCCTAATTGTCTAAACGGGCTGCAGCCAACAAAAACACGGATTTCAAGACAGATTATTTTCCTCACATACATGAACTAAAAGTCCAAATAGCGGGAAAAATTTGTCTAAAGTCCATAAGTTATAGGCGGGCTTTTTACGGGAAACTCACCCTTAATCTTCACATCATTTAGAAAATTACTAACACCAATCCATCAGCCCCAACTAAAGCACAAGAGCAAACTATATTACACAGTGGGGGAATGTATAAAGACATTATCTCCAGATTAACATAGTCCTATCCATCATTAATGTCATGGCATCATTTGTAGTACCATCTCCATTCTACATCCTCTATATATCAGCCTCGGATGATTCATAACTATAAAATGGAGCCATTCAAATCTCAATGATCTGCAAATGTTTTGTTTAGAATGAACCAATATCAACAAGTACCTTATGAACTCCACGGAAAAGCCTACCCCTCCTGGGATCCACGCTTTGTGGCTGTAACCCTGGCATTTCAGCTACGACAAAATCATCGTCTTCAGTTTCATTATTGTTCTTTCCATCTTTCCCATTTTCCTTGTCAAAAGACACTGTTGAGTAGCACAACTTGGAGCTTCCTTGCATGCCAACCACTGCATTTCATCACAAATGCAATAGCTATATGACATCAAGACATTGTTCAGCAATGAACCAAATAAACAAAGAAAGTAGCACAAAGAATGCAATAAATCACAACAAGAAAGCACGATGTGCTTCGGCAAGAATGCCTCCCGCCATATCATCAAATGAAAAAGGAGGGCCACAACGGCAACCATCACTATAAATGCTACTGTTCACACTAGCAAATTACCGTATGCCCTATACGGATCCACGAAAACATTGTGAGGTGTCCACTACTAGTCAGGTTCGACAAACCCAACAGACATTCCCATCGTAAGCCATACCTCATTCCTTAGAATAACAAATGGACGCAAAAAAATATCGATAGCTAAAGTGCCTATCAACTACCTGATGAAAGTCCTCAGAGAATAACCATTGCCGATGAATACAGCTCTATATACCGTGTAATCAGATACAGATTCCTAGCTCAAATACACTAAAATTCGCAAGTAGAGGTTCAATAGTAGTACGTCATATCGCGCAACTAAGTGGTATACACACAACAGACAGAACACATCCCTATGTGTATGAACAACAGCGTGTGTGTGTGTGTATAGAGAGAGAGAGAGAGAGAGAGAGAGAGAGTACCAAATGAAGAGACTGGTCTCGAAGTACGGGGAGATCTCAATATATTTGAGAATCTAGCAGCTAATGAACCCATTCAGGGATTTGGAGCCTGTGAACGGAGAAGAAGAAAACAGAAGCAATGCGGAGGTGGAACAAGGGTCTTAGGAAGAAGACAGCAACTTGACCGGCTTCCAAAACATGGGAGTTTCAAGGGGAGGTTTTTTTTTTTTGGGTCCGTTTTTGGGAGGACATAATATAGGGGCTATTCATGCGATAAGGACATCAACTTTTTTTATAATGCAAACACGACATTTGTGTAATAGGTGACAAAAATACCCTCACAAGGGCCTTGTTTGGCTAACACAAAAAATGAATTTTTCATTTTTTTCAGATCTAGTTGCGCAGATTACCTTATCTGTTGACCCTTGGGAAGGGCCTTGTTTGGCTAACACAAAAAATGAATTTTTCATTTTTTTCAGATCTAGTTGCGCAGATTACCTTATCTGTTGACCCTTGGGAAGGGCCTTGTTTGGCTAACACAAAAAATGAATTTTTCATTTTTTTCAGATCTGGTTGCGTAGATTACCTTATTTGTTGACCCTCGGAAAGGGCCTTGTTTGGCTAACACAGAAAATAAATTTTTCATTTTTTTAGATCTGGTTGCGCAGATAACGTTATCTGTAAATACAAAATATGTCTTTTTTGTAATTTTTTTTCTCGATTAGCACATATATCGTTATTTGTTGATTTTTTCTATTATACAAAAAAAATTGATGACATAAATACCCTTATATGTTGATTTTTTAAGGAAATATATAGGTAATTGATTAGCATAAATACACTTATTAGTTATTTTTTATATTTAATCACTTCAATTCAATATTTAAGTAAGGAATAATGCTAAAATAAGCCTCATAGGCTTCTGTTAAAATTTAGAAAAATGTGTTGAAATGTGTAAAAAATGTATAAAAATAGTTATAACTATATTGAAAATTGTAAAAGGTGCATTAGAGTGCTTATGCCAGCAAACCAGACATATATGGTAGTCTGTTGTAATTTGGCCTCTGTTTTATGTCAATAATAGCAACAAATTACCAAATATGTATAGATTTGTACTCTATATCATGCTAGCAAAGCAGACATATATGGTAGTCTGTTGCAATCTGACTTCTGTTTTATGCTAATAACAGCAACAGATTACCAAATATGTGTAGATCTGTACTCTGTGTCATGCTAGCAAAGAAGACATATATGATAGTCTATTGCAATCTGACATCTATTTTCTGCCAATAACAGCAACAGATTACCAAATATGTGTAGATCTGTACTCTGTATCATGCTAGCAAAGAAGACATATATGATAGTCTATTGCAATCTGACATCTATTTTCTGCCAATAACAACAACAGATTACCAAATATGTGTAGATCTGTACTCTGCATTAAGCCATCAAAGCTGACATATATAGTAGTCTGTTGTAATCTGGCCTCTGTTTCATGCCATTAACAGCTACAAATTACCAAATATTTGTAGATTTGTACTCTACATCAAGCCAGTAAAATAGACATATATGGTAGTCTGTGGCAATCTGGCCTCTGCTTCATGCAAATAACAGCAACAGATCACCAAATATGTGTAGATTTGTACCCTGTATCTAAACCAGCTCATGTTCTAACATCCATTTTCTACCAAAAGTGTTTGTGAACTATAGAATAAATAAGATGAATGTTTAAAAAAGCTCTATAAAAAAAATTCTTTAAAAAGGCAAAAACATTATGTCCCAAAAAAAAAAAAAAACAGGAGATGAGGATTTGTAATTTGTAAATCTTTTTTTAAGAAAGCAACAGCATCCTCGTGGCAAATAAAGTTTTCCATCCATGTATATTTTCAGCATAGGATAGAATGACTCCAAAATTATGGAAACATTCTGTGAACGACTTCGCATTTACATTGGAATACAATATGTTGCTTCATATAAGTATACAACGCAATAATTTACAAAGTCATCGCGAATTACTAAAGATTCCAAGAATAACTTCACATTCACATTCCAAGCCAATATCGTCTTTGAAAAAATAGTGCGGTCCAAAGCCATTGTTTTATAGAGTATTAGTTTTTTTATCAAAACAAATTTATGTTGAATTGCCAAGAGAGAACCCTTTTTCATTTATCTACCAGCCTCTTTTTTTCTTTTTTCCAACTCCAATATGTGTTGCTTCCTTCACCTCTCGCCCGTAGTAAGATCACCACCACCATTAACATTTGAATCGAAACCATACTTAAATGACAAAACTTTAAACTTGCTTTCCATCCTTTTCACTAGGCATGGGTCCAACAGCTTTGAGAAGGCTGAAGAAGGTAAACTAGTTGGGCTCCAAAGTGAACCACAATATTAATGGGAACAAACCAAGCGCGTCGCAAGGTCTAAATTCTATGAATAACTAGAAATTAAGGCAGTTCAATTAACCATGTCTCTATCTGGCATTTCGCCAAATACCTTGTGAGCCTCGACAATACCGCTGGATAAATCGTCCTCTCGCATCACCATGGCCACAATCGGAATTCCGCAAAACCACCATAGCTGTAGCTATGAGAGCTACCACTATTGATGACATTGTCACCAACAGAAGGCTGACACCAAAATTTAAGAAATTTGAGACATTACCACGTTATCCTGAGGCTTCGTCTTGTAACACCCGCTCCTCATAAACCACCTTCGACATTGTAGACACCCCGATTTTGAACCTGGGATGCGCTCGAGCATTCCCGATGATGAAACGGACCAATCACGACTACCCGAAACTGGCGAAAATGGTTTGAACTTGATCAAAATCAACCAAACATCGCCAAACAGTCCAAAATCACCTAAAAATAACCAAACCAAGCAAAACCATCAACCTGCCACCAGTAACCTTGAGCGCTCAAAACCAAAAGTTCCACCTTGAGCGCTCAATCCCATGGCTTTGAGCTCTCAACTCTGATCCCAGTCAGGAATCTGCAGAGTATCTCATCATGAGATTTCATGCAGGGAGGAGCGTCTAACTGATTGTATATGGCTTGTACATGTATAATACATCCTACATTGCCCTAATCTACTCCTAAAGCTACTCCTAACCCATTTCAAATACAAAACCCACTCTCTCTCTCTCCTCTCTTCCCTCCCACTCACTCCCTATAAAAACCAGCCATTCCCCACTGGTTTGAGAGACCAGGGACACACACTCCAGCCCTCTTACAGTCCTTAAAATCGTTCACCACTTTCTCTCTCTACAAAACCACTCACTCACAATCTAAACCACTTACAAAAACCTCTTTCAAGCTCTAAATTCGATCTTTGATCATCAATCAAACACATACACTGTCTCACTCATCTAGAATACCAACCAAAACGTCCAAAATCAACCACTACCAAGCCAAGAATCAAACTCAAGTTACAATCATTTTCAAAAGGTAGTCAAACATGTGAAAACCATACTGTTTTGGTCTTTCTGAGGAAGACAAGTAGGTCCAAGCAAGCTTTCTGTACTTGCATTGGGCTTACAGGGTCTGAAATAACTGAACAAAACGCTTTTTAAATTTATAGTTGCAATAGGGGTTGAGCGCTCAAGCCTCAGGCCTTGAGCGCTCAAGCCCAGTTCTGAACAGTCTCTGTTCTGGTAATTTTTGTGCTTTCTCTTGGTTTTGATCGTCATTAAATAGTTAATTATGTTCACGTCACTCATAAAACAGCCTATTTCTACCTCAAAATCACATGCATGAGTGTAAGTTAACTATTTTATGATGATCAAATATCAAAATCTTTGCAAATCTCATAGTTAAGAGTAAAACAGTGACTGTTCAACTTCAAACATCTTTAATCTGTATATTTATGGTCCTGAGAATCACCCGAAATCTATTTTCAAGTCAGAAACCAGAAAGCCACTTTATGGCTTGAGCGCTCAAGGTCATGCCTTTGAGCGCTCAAGGTCATGCCTTTGAGTGCTCAATATGTTCTAAGGCCATTTGCTGATCGCTGGTAATTTCGATGACGGATCATGTTTTAACTTCTTTCTGGTGTGTGTGAGTTGTTGTACTCATGTTTATGATCTGAATCTCTCTCTCACATCCTATTTCAAGCATTTCCCTTATTAATTTGTGGTGATTTTCCTCTTTTCATCATTCTTTAAGAGATCAAGCCATCTGTTTTCACCTGATTCTCCATGAAAAACGTTTTATTAATGTTTGATCTTGTAAAGAATGAGAAAAAAAGCTGTAAAAAGGGTCAAACTCACAGAAATCAGAAACTGGTTTGAGCGCTCAAGCCATCACCCTTGAGCGCTCAACCCCTATACTGGGATCCAGGTTGTAAATCAGTATCTTATGATTCTATAATCTCTTGTGTCGAAGTACAGTTTCTGTTGTTATTTACTTCTGTGAATATTGGTTGTAATTTTCTTTATTGTTATCATCATCACCCATGTAGATCACGTGCACGAGCATCCACCGTAGATTCGTATCTTTTGTGTATATATTGTTGTTATGTGATTCCTATCCCCGATTCCCGTCTACGTGGATAAATCGAATTCCAAATATTTTCAAAATCCCACAAAATGTTGAATAGAGACCGGTTCACGGACCGGGCAAGAGGGGTGCCGTAAAACCCTTCCCCTCTCGTAACCAAACCCCCGAATCCGAGAAATCTTTGGTTCCGCCATGACCAGTAAAATCTTTTTTTTTAATGGGCAAATGAGTCATTTTTTTAATCGGTTTCTTGGGTTCGGACCTCAAATCCGGGTGGCGACTCTAACAATCACAATCTTTTCAAATGCAAAATCGAACCATCCGCGGGCCGTCCACAAGCTGGCGACTCTGCTGGGGATTATTGGTTAATATATGTTTTATTTAATTACACTTGTGTAATTTTATTGAAATACGTGTTAATCAAAGTGGGTTTAATTCGAAAGATGTTTTGTGGGATTTTTCAAATGTTTGAAATTTGATTTTGCATTGCACTTGCATAGTTCTTAGCCCCGCTGGCGTATTTTGGCAATCCTGCCCGGCTTGCCGATGACAGGGAATCCCGAAATACCCAGCAGCCCTCGACCGTGATAAATCACATCGTCACTATCGTTTTTAACGGTAGGAGGCGGTTTTGATTTTGAGTCTGGGGTACCCTTGGTGACCAAAACCATCCTTTTGCATGTAATTAGCCATAGAACCCCACGTTTAGCAACCCACCCGTGCGTTAAGTTTACATGCTCCATCTTGTTACGTGTTATGTGTTACCGCTTTCCTCGCCATGCCATGTTGCATTCATGCATTTGCATTGTATATAGTCGTCGCGAGCATCGTTTGTATAGATATTCCGTGTAGATATCTCATTTAGTTTTAATGCCTCTACAGTTAGTAGAAGGTTGCCTCGGCCCGATGATGAGTCGTGCATCCCATATGCGCGTTGTTCTTACGAGTTAGCCCTTAGGACGACCGGACGTGGGAAAATTTGGATCATCAAATTCCTAACACTGATCGAAACGGGTTTAAGGGACATTGGCCCGAGGAGGGTCAATCGCCCTTAGGCATCTGATCTTAGACCATTGTCGGAATTTGTGTGGATCAGAATTTCCCAAATCCGACCATCTGATATCAAGGACTTATCACTTAAAAGAAAACTTGAGGATTGGGGCAATCTTCCAAAGCTGTCGAATTAAGTCTAGGAGACTTAAAATCCACGGTGTTTGAGATACCTCCGGTGTTGGTCGTGCCCGAACGGCCACCGTGATTTGAACTAGCCTTAAGGTCATTAGTATCTGGATTACAACACCCAAATTGCTTTGTCTCGGATGATCAAGAAAAAGCGATTGACTCTGATTCCAACAAGTTTGGAATTTAACATGCCGAGTAATGGTCTACCGGGGTGTTGGAAAATCTTCTGTGCAATGATCTTAAGTGAGATTCAGATCCGGTAGACTAACCCTAAGGTTGTACATGTAGTCTAGGAGACTTAAAATCCACGGAGTTTGAGATACCTCCGGTGTTGGTCGTGCCCGAACGACCGCCCGAGTTTCGGACTAGCCTCGGAACCGCTTGTATCTGGTTGGCGGCACCTCATTGCTTTGTCTCGGATGGTCAAGAAAAGTGCTACGGCGTCAACATTTAGGCTTAGGTTGAAACGCCGTACCCACCGAGTAATGACTTACCCGTGGTGTTGATACAATTTGCTGTGCGAACGGTTCCAAGTGAGATCCGAAACCGGTAGCTTAATCCTTATGCATAGAAGTAGGACTAACTTTGGGCGAGGAGCGACGTGCATTCTTAGGCACCCTTTTGTTTGTATTTGGTATTCGAAGGCTGCAAACTGAGTCCGGCTTTTGCTTTATGTTCAGTTTTAAACCATTGGGCCTGCAAAGAAGAAAAAGACGTTACCTGTTTGGACTCGACCTCCCGGACAGAGATTGTCTCGATCTTTATCGCCAAAGTCTGAAACAAGTATGTCGGCTGAACAGGAGCAAGATCCCCCTAATGAATTTGAGCGGCTCAGAAAGGAGATGCAAGATGAAAGGGTCCGGAATGATACCCGAATCGCCCAACTTATGGTGATTATGGTAAACATCCAGAGTCGACTCCCCCCACCTCAGCAGCGAGTACCCGATGGTGAAGATCGGGATCATGAGATTCCTAATGATGAACATCCAGAACAACCACCTCCCCCTGAAAATCCTCAATTGGCTGAAATGCTAGCCAAGATTCTTAAGCTTGAAGAGTCTGTGTCCAAAAGTGAGCAGCGAGCCATCACCGGTTTCGACATGGACAAACTATGTATCTTCCCAGGCGCCAAGCTCCCTAAAAAGTTCAAACATGTGGACTTCGAGAAATTTGATGGGACCGGAGACCCGAGAGGACACATCCAAGCATATGTTAGCTCTCTTTCATTGCAAGATGTTGATAAGCCTGCCATGGCACAAATGTTCCATGAAACTCTCACAGGGCCCGCACTTCAATGGCTCTTGTCCCTTGACATTACAAAGAGACAGACTTGGGAAGAAATGGTGGCAGCTTTTATCAAACAGTATGAATACAATGTGCAACTTAAAGTCACTACTCGGGAGCTTGAGAGTATCAAGATGAAAGAGAGAGAATCTTTTGCGGAATTCGTGAAAAGGTGGAGGGCAAAAGCCGCCCAAATGACTGATCGTCCCAGTGATAAAGACCAAATGCGCATCATAACCAAGAACCTTCAACCTGATTTGGCTCAGTACATGGTGATGGCGCAAGCACATAATTTTGAGACCTATTTCGAGATGGGTCTGTCAATTGAAGAAGCCATGCAAAGCGGGGTATTAAAGAAAGGAGATCCCATCCCCACTCCCAAACGAAACTACATTGGAAACACCTCTTCCTTATACGCAAACCCTAGCTACACAACCGACACCTCGTCCAGCTCCATGAATCACCAGTCACATAAATCAGAACCTATAAATGCTATCTTGTCCCAACCAGCTCAATCAACTCAACCACTTCAAAACCAAAGAGGACGACGTGTTTTCACCCCTCTTCCCTTACCTCTTCCTGTTGTTTTTGAACGGCTCGTTCAACAGGGAAAGATTAAACCACTCCAGCCAGCTCCACCTCCACAAAATCCCCCACCATCCTATAACCCAAACACCTTCTGCATTTTCCACCAAACACCTGGCCACCCCACTGAAAGATGCCAACGACTACGTCATGAGATTCAAGATCTCATCGATAATAAACAAATTTGAGATCCAACCGAAAAGCCTAATGTTGTCACCAATCCTTTGCCTGCTCATAAAAGAAACATTGACATAGGGCAGATTACCCTCAGCTCCACCCAAAAAGACCCGAACTCTACCCCATTTGACCCAAGCCAGTACATCATACCTGAAACAGATCCCAAACCCATCGTACCAATACCTGTCGAGCGCGAGATATGCTTTCTTAATGCCCACTTGGACCCCACTGTATGGCAAAAATGGGGAGATTTAATGATGGCTATGGAAGCTCAGGAGTATGAGCAAATGGTGGCCAACAATGTGGCGAATGAAGAAGTTTGGCCGCATAATGAACAGCTTAATGAAGGACCCCCACTTGGCGCCATGATTAATCAACTTTGGGATCCGATGTTTGCGGATCCGCTTGATGGATTTGCGCTTCCTAATCTGTTTGAGCCATTGCCTGTGGAGGAAGGACAAGGACAAAATTGGCAAGAAGAGGTTATGGCACCCGATGGCACCCAGGAAGATGAATGGGATCCCACACCAAATGAATGGCAGCTCATGGATCCTAACGATCCTTTGGATGGGTCCACACTTCCCATGTTCTTTGATGAAACATATTTTCCGATGCCACCGTTGTGGGAAGGTCGCCCTGATTTCTCCATGATGAGTGAGCATGCAATAAATCGAATGACGGAAGGGATAGAATTTACACCTTATGATTGCATAGTTGATGAAAATCTTCCGGCACCTCAAGTGCAAATCCCGGAGAACTGTAACGTCATGATGTTGAACGATGGCTTGCCCGACGTTTGGGAACAGCAGATGGAAGAAAATGTCTTGGCCAATGTGTGGGCTAATCCAAATGAGGGCATAGCATTATCACCATTATGGGTTGGAAATGACAAAGTTTGGGCTGTCAACGAGGCTGCAATAGAGAATGGAGATGTATGGAGTGAAGCAACTGTGGAAGGAATAACTAAGGGTTTGAAAGAAGCTAGCATTGCCAAGGGAAAGAGAAAAACGGAGGGGGATCTTGCGGATTTTTACACGGATTACACCGATTTGTGGGGGGATGATATTGATTCTATTTTTCACCTCCTTCGAAGTGGTCGGTTTTACCAGCCTCCTCAAATGTTCACTGGAAATACCTCTAACCCACCTCCTAACTCCTTAAACCAGCCACCTTTTAACCCAGCTCCACAAAACAACCCAACTCCACATAACAACCCAGTGCCACAAAATAATTCAGCTTCACCAAATAATCCAAACAATCCCAATGACCCAATTGCCAATCCTATCGATTTCCAAAACCTTTTTAACCCGCCAACCAACCAATCCCATGCTACCTCTGCAGCCAACAGTCATATGCCTCGCCCGAAACCTCCACCAACAGCTGAAGAAAATCCTATCCAAAAACAACTTGAGAAAACCCCAGCCGCCCTAACCATTTGGGGACTACTCATGAGCTCCAGCGAGCACCGACAGAAACTTGCTCAAGCACTGTCTTGCATGGAGATCGCTCCTGACATTACCCCTGAAGCTATGATGGCCGCCATTGTTACCAAACCTACCATTGCTACCAAACCTACCAAGCACGTTGTAACCTTCACTGAGGCTGATTTACCGCTTGAAGGAACTGACCACAACAAACCTTTGCATGTCACCATGAAATGTATGGGGAAATGGATCCCGGTTGTACTGATAGATAACGGATCTGCGCTCAATGTCTGTCCTCTCCGAACAGCTCTGTGTTTGGGACTTAAGCCAAAGGACTTCGCGCCATCTAATCTCACTGTTCGAGCTTATGATAACACCCGTCGCAATGTGCTCGGGACTGTTGAAATGGAAATTGCTGCGGAAGGGTTTAAGTCGACAGTGGAGTTTCATGTACTTGAGATTCCGGCTTCGTTCAATTTACTATTGGGATGTCCCTGGATGCATCAACCCGATATTATGGCAGTTCCATCCACTCTGCATCAAAAGGTTTTGCTTGGTTTGGAAAGTGGGACGATTGCTCTCTACGGAGACACAGGCATTCGCCCTCATGCTGAAGATAATGCTCCCCTGCTAGAAATTATGCATGATGAGAATGACATCCAACTTGGAGGTTTTGCTTTTGATACATCCGGTGGTGTGTTCACACTTCGCATTGATGATGATTTTTCAATCAGCACCACTATTCTCGAGATGATGAGAAGGATGTCATATCTGCCAGGCACTGGCTTGGGTCGAACTCACCAAGGGGTGGCTCAGTTTCCAGAATTCCCTTCTCAGCGAGGCCGTTTTGGGTTAGGATACGAACCTACACTGAAGGAAATGCAAAAGGGAAAATCCAATGAAGCAAGCAGCAGTGCAAACCGTCAGATTTGCTTTGTCAGGGAAGGGTCAAATGCACCATATCACGGCCAGCCTGAGCCGTTTGTAAATGAAATAAGTGGAGAGGTGCACCCTGGATTCGAAATCTTTGCTAATGATGCTTGGGATAGTGAAGATGAGCATGAAAAAGTGGAGAAATTGGTGAAAGACCTTAAAGCAGATTGGATGGAAACTTTGGATGGTGGGATCTTGATGTCAATGTTTGATGAGGTCAGTCCGATAGGTAAGGATAAAGAGGAGCCAGCAATGATGATGCTCGGGCAGGAGGCCCTTGAAGACCCCAGCGTGCTGATTGTGGATGCTGTAGGAGGATATAAGAATTGCACTTTCACACCTGTTGTAAAATTCACTGGCACTTTCACCGAGTCTGAGTCTAATTCCGAGTCTGAGTCTGTACCTAGCTTTGAGTCGGAGATCGCGCCACGTGCCACTCCACGTCATCACTTTTCTTTCAAGTTCGAGTCCACTGCTATGTACCGCACCCCTGAGGGTTTCATGAATGAAATGGATTGTGATTTCGCTTACTTTGCTGTTCCCGAAATAAATTGTGTTGACCTTGACGATGATGAGATCGAGTTCGAGGGAGAAATACCCAAAGAACTTAAGTCTCTAATCGAAAGGGAAAATGAAAGGCATGCTCAGCCAATAAAAGAAGAAGTTATTTCAATAAACTTGAGAAATGAGGAAAATCCTCGCATGGTTCACACTACGCCAAATGTTGGCTTTTGTGGCAGGCAAAAAACACCACTAAAAGTAGTAAAAGTGCCACTAATAGTTTTCCCGGCGCTTTTTCCACAAAAATGAAAAGTGTAGTCTATGCCAGTGTTGGTAATAAAAAACGGCGCTAAGATAAGTGCCGGCAATAAAATACGGCACTTTTTACGGCATTAAAAAAGCGCCGGGAATAATTTTGACGTCTAAAACACTAAAACGGCAGTTTGTGATAAGTACCGGTAAAGATAGCAATAACGGCAATTTTTAAGTGCCACATATGGACATGATTTTTAAACTAATAGCGATAAGAAATAAGCGCCGGCAAAGATCCATTCACAAACTATACCTGCTAGCTTATTACCCATATCATCCCTATAGCATCTCATCACATTTTCCAATAAATTCAACAAATAAATCTACTCGTACCAACAAACCATAGTATAAAATAAAGTTTCATTAGATCGAATCAAGTTTCAAGTAATGCCCAAAATGCATCATCGATCTACAAGTCGAAATATACAAGTCTCAAGCGTCAAAAAGGAAAATACCAAAACTCATCTCCACCACGCAATATAAAGTCTAGTTCATTCATCCAGCTCTCAAAATGTCATGCCCAAAAGTAGGCCTAGCACTTGCATAATGCCATCCCGAAAGCCATCCAAACACATCAAAATAAGATGGTCTTAAACATGAAGCCCCGAAGTCATCCTCCCACTCTATGTTCTGGTCAAGAGAATTGGAGAGATCCGGAGCACATTCAACATTGCATGTTTGTGTCTCATTAGCCTGCTAGAATAAAAAGTCAAAAAAACAATTTCATAACAGAGATCATAGACACCCCAAAATTACTACGACTATAGAAAATGATAACACTATTGATTCAAAATAATGACCATTAAACTTAAAATGAAACAAGTATCAAACTAGTTCATATCCTCACAGGTTTTCTGAATACTACTTATCAATGAAGCAATACTGATACAGAATATAGATACGATATGATACGGACACGGCTAAACTAAAAAAAATAGGCGAACATAAAATTTAAAGCATGTGCTAGTGAGTTACCTAATAATTGTGCATGGAAGTCCTGAGTCAGCTAATACTGTTCAGCATTTCTCTTCCAGATCTACATATGGAAAAAACAGGGTTGGTAAGACATGCCTATATGCCTCAAAATCCCCAGGCTGATCAATTTTATGCTACGCCATGCCAACAAAAACATCTTTCCAATAGTTCTTTGTCTGTTTATTTCTCAATGGTCACAACACACATGCCTTAAATCTTAATCGGGGTCCTACAAGCGGATACAATGTTCAATCATTGTTATTGTATTGTACTATAAACTATAAAGATAATGAACCTATACATGATAACTTTAAATTGGCATATGTTATTGCTAAATCATTGAGTAAAAAAAGGCATTAAAATATATGGATTTGCTTCCACTTGTCAAAATGTGTAACATATGTTGCTATATAAAACATGCATCAGTCCTCTTAAGCCTGAAATTTACAATTCGTGTGTTGCGCCTGGCTCAAGGAGACCTTGGCACATTCAGACTTTAAAAAGGGAAAAAGAAAAAAAAATGAACATAAAGAATATATTGCTCCACAGTAACACATTGTTCTCTTTCACATATTTTCGAGGAGAAAAAATAACATTAAGTCACATAAGCCATCTAGCGAATCAGTGACATCTCCTGCCACAAACACACAATGGATTCATCCTTCCAAAAATTCAGAGACTCACACTAGGTCATGAAGACAGAGTACTTCGACTATGAGATATACATTTTGTATGCATCTACCATGATATTTTCGAAAGAAATGCATTAATAGGAAACAGGAAATTAGTACAGAACTCCAATCATTTGTAGTCAACGAGGTTTTGTTTGAGTTGGGGAAATGTACATAGGGTGTGAGGGGTTTTGTTCCTGTTTTCTGGTGTTGTGTTGTCTGTGTGGTCGTTCCTATTAGGATTGCAGGAGCTTGATTAAAAAAGGAGAGGGTTCTCCTTTTTTTTTTTTGTTGCTCGTCCAACAGAAACAGAGAATTGTATGTACCAAAATATTGTTGTTTAAGGGGTGGTTAGGATTTGTTCCTCCCATCGAACCAACAAGCACAACGTGCTTCACTCTGGCCACTTTAGCTGTACACATATAGAAACGATAGATCAACATAAGACATGTCAACATGAACAAAACTAGGAGGAATATAACATGGAATATTAAAAAACAAGAAATAGAACTCAGGCCTTCCACCTTTAGTTAGATTAAAATGGAAAAAGCATGGTCCTTCACATAAAACCCCTGGCAACTTTTTCCCTTCAATAGCTTGACAATAGAAATGGGGATGATTGGCACTTAGCAAGTCACGTATATAAGACACCAGTAGGAATATAACATGGAATATTAAAAAACAAGAAAGTAAGAAAAGTTCACTTTTGCTTCTTAGGTTCTTACCAAATCATAAAAATAAGTGTAAAAAAACAGCACAAAACACCAATAAGAACATAACATGGAATATTAGGAAGAGAAGAACAAATAAATGCATCGGACCTTATAAAGGGCTGAATGCAAAATATATATAGAGAGAGAGAGTGAGCCCAAACTTGGGTTCTCGCTTATTAGAATAGATGAACATACATTTTACAAAATATGCCGTGAATTGTGATAAAGAGGCCAAGTTGAATTCCAAGTAACGTCACAGCAGATAAAACCATGCACTTGCGTATAGATTATTTTTGTTTCAGGAAAGGGCCTCCAAATTTGGGGAATTGATTTTATTCGCACTGCAACTCTCATCTTTTGTTCTAAGTTTCAACACAAGATAATAGCCAGAACTCCTGAAATAGGGTCTAAACCATCAATAGTACCTTGTAAGAGGCTTGTGCTACTCGTAAGAATCCCATCAACAGTAAATTTTGCATAATCCTTTCCACTGGCCTAAAACATAGAGGTTACAAGTAATGAAGAGGAATATATAAGGTAGCTGAAGTACCTTAGGGAAGATTTTGCAGTGGGACTTGAAAGTTGAAAGGCCAAATAGTTCAAAACTTGACTCTCCATTTTGAGGACAGGCCAATTCACTTGGTAAGCTAAGCTGATACAACCAATAGGCAGACGACATTATTTGGGCAATGAAGTATATATGTAGAATAAAGAAAAAAAAGATTAAAAGGGCTGAGTGGTGAGTAAGAGTCATCCCCCTTACATCTGTAATGTTTTGCAGTTTTATGTACATTGTTATGTTCAAAACCCGGCTCTATGGATGAATAAGAAATCCATGTGCATGTGAACGTATGAAGTTACAAATATACAACTGCATTGCATCATAATGTCTATACTAAGGAGCAAATACACAAGGGAACATACATTTTTTGGGAATAACAGTCACAAAGAAATCACCTCCTTTGCATCTCTCGTGATGGCCAATCGTTCCAGGATGAGAACAACAATAAATGGACTGAGACAGAAAAAAGTCACAATGTTTTTTTCTTCTTTTTTGTCTATATGGAAGTTCAAAGACATTTCTTCATATTAACTGAACTTGTTATTGTAACCACTTGGTCTGAACTTGTTATTGTAACCACTTGGTAATTAATTCTATTAGATGCATCAACTCATATCATCTTAAACCCTAATACTATTTTTCTTCCTCCTAGCAAACAAGTATCTTGACAATGGTTAGCCTAAGCAAATAATCAAACACTTGGTGGGCATAATGGTAAGCCTGAAAATAACAAGAGAAGAAAAAATTAAGGTCTAAGGGAATTATCAGACGTTATGTGGGCACAACACAATGAGACTTGAATATGCAAAAACAAGAACTGGGGTGAATCAGACTAGGTCATAACTTATATATAGAACAAGTTCACGAAACCCTATGGAAACAAATTTAGAAATTTCACATTCCGCCAGTGAACTCCTCTATGTCGCAGTTAGAGAAGGTTTAGGGAATGAAAACCTAAAGATGGTCTCCACCAATTTGGGCCAAAACAAGGTTTTCTACAACATCTACCCAACAGTCACAAACCCAATGCATGATGAAAAAGAAAACATTCAACACAGCGCCTTACAATGTTAAGAACTCCAAACCCTGTCCACGGTGGAAAATTGGAAAATGCTTTCCAATTTACACTGAATTGGTCGTTAGTCCTAAAAAAAGGAAATGCAATCTAAAGACTGCAAACAAGTCACACAGAACCGTTTACTCGAACAAAACAATTACCAAACAGAGAATCGTGTACTCGTTCTACAAAAAGGTTGCAACCTTCAGTTGGGGATTTTTGTGCAAATGCACCGTCATCCCAAGCCAATGAGTGAATTTGTTTCTTCAATTCCAAAAATAAAACAAAAAAATATATCTACATCGAAATTGCACCATAGAGAATAAAAAGAAAAATTGTTAAAAGGAAAAATTAGCGATTAGCACCATAGTGATTTAGTTTTCTCAACTGAAGATCGAAACCCTAGTTTAAAACCCTAGGGAAGAGTGTTAGGGAATCGAAACCCTAGAGTAGCATATTAACGTATTAGCGTGACCAGAAGGAGGCTCAAACCCTAGTTTTTCAATCGATTTCAACAAAAATTAGATCACGAGAGAGAGAGAGAGAGAGAGAGAGAGAGAGAGAGAGAGAGAGAGAGAGAGAGAGCTTACCATCCCTGTTGATTGAAGATCGATGCTTCCAGAGCACATTCTCTAGATCGCTGTGAGCCTGTGATGACTCCATCGATATTTTCTCTCTCTTTCTCAGTATTCTGGTCAGTCGGCTAGCTTGACAGAACATAAGGGGCATGTTTGGCTAGGAGGGAAAAAATAGAGGGAAACAGCACATATGATGGGCGGGAAACAAAGGCCCCCTGGCGGTAAAAACTTTTGGCACTAAATTTGCCGAATAAAACCATCTTTTTAACGGTACTAAGGTAAAAATGCCGTTAATGTGTATTTATAAAGGCATTTTAATTATTGCCACAAATAATACCCTTTCAAGACATTTTTTAAGTACCACTAAAAAAATTGCCGTTAAAAGTGATATTTGGCGTAGTGTCAAATCGGTTCCGGGCTATCTTCGGAGGAACAAAAATCGCTCAACGATTTGCTCAAAGAATTTGAAGATGTTTTCGCTTGGTCCCACGAAGATATGCCCGGAATTGATCCTGAAAATGTGCAACACCGAATTCCCTTGTACCCTGATGCAAAACCAGTGAAACAGAAATTAAGGAAAATCAGACCAGATTGGGTTGAAAAAGTCAAAGAGGAAGTTACCAAACAGTTCAACGCCGGTTTTCTAATGGTGACTGAGTATCCACAATGGGTCGCAAACATTGTGCCGGTACCCAAGAAGGACGGTAGAGTCAGGGTATGCGTAGATTTCAGAGATTTGAACAAAGCCAGCCCAAAAGACGACTTCCCCTTGCCGCACATTGATGTATTGGTGGATAACACGGCAGGGCATGCACTGCTGTCATTTATGGATGGGTTCTCGGGATACAACCAGATTCTGATGGCACCGGAAGATCGAAAGAAAACAACCTTCACCACTGAATGGGGAACGTTCTGTTATCGAGTCATGCCGTTCGGACTAAAGAACGCTGGATCAACTTACCAGCGAGCCGCTACAACCTTGTTACATGACATGATGCATAAAGAAGTTGATGTGTATGTGGATGACATGATTGTAAAAGCAAATGAGAGAGAAGGACATCTCCCGGCATTGCGCAAATTCTTTGAAAGGATACGGAAGTACCGGATGCGTCTCAATCCGCAAAAGTGCACGTTTGGCGTCACCGCCGGAAAGATGTTAGGATTCATGATCACCACCAGGGGAATCGAGGTTGATCCGTTGAAAATCAAAGCAATATTAGAAATGGAGCCGCCAAAGACGGAAAAGAGGTTCGGAGTTTCCTTGGAAAAATTCAGTTCATCAGTAGATTCATCGCCAAGTTGACTTCAACTTGCGAGCCGATGTTTCATCTGCTCAAGAAAGGAGTACCGTTCAAGTGGGATGACAAGTGCCAAAAAGCCTTCGAGTCAATCCGACAGTATCTTCAAAGTCCCCCAGTATTGATGCCGCCGACACCCGGGAAGCCTCTGATTCTGTATTTATCAGTAACGCAGTCTGCAATGGGTTGCATGTTGGCACAAGAAGGTGAAGCAGGTGTCGAGAAGGCGGTGTATTATTTAAGTAAGAAGATGGTCGGAGCCGAAGAAAGATACACACCTTTGGAGAAGACCTGTTGGGCTCTTGTTTGGGCCTCCAAAAAGTTGAGACACTACATGCTAGCCTATTCGGTAGTGTTGATTTCTCGAATGTACCCTCTCAAATATCTGTTTGAGAAACCGGCACTCACCGGAAAACTGGCACGATGGTTGCTCCTGTTGGCCGAATTTGAACTCAAGTATGTAACGCGAAAATCAGTGAAAAGCAGGGCCGTGGCAGAATTCCTGGCAGATCACCCGATCGAGGGGCCAGAAGATATGGAGTTTCAATTTCCCGATGAACATGTCATGACGGTATCAGAGGATGTCTTGAAGCTATACTTCGATGGAGCTGCAAATCAGAGAGGATTTGGAATCGGCATACTGTTGGTCTCGCCAGAAGGGCCGCACATTCCCCTCTCTTTCAAGCTAAACTTCGAAGTTACCAATAACCAGGCAGAGTATGAGGCGTGTATTGTTGGAATGGAAGCTGCTTTTGAAATCGGGGTAAAGAAGTTGGAAGTGGTCGGAGATTCGAATTTGGTGGTCTCCCAAGCCAACGGTGATTGGAAAGTGCGGGAAGAAAAGTTAAGGCCATACCACAAGGATCTCGACGACCTAATTCATCAATTTGAGCAAGTAACTTTTACTCATATACCGAGAATGAAGAATCAGTTCGCCGATGCACTTGCAACTCTGGCATCAATGGTAGAATTGCCCGTAGGGGTGAGAATGAGGCCAATTATGATCGAGCAAAGGAATAGGCCAGCCTATGAATATGTGATGAATGTTGGAGAAATTGACGATGGTCTGCCTTGGTATCATGATATCTGGAATCTGGTTGAGAAGGGAGAGTATCCGGAAGGAGCAAACAAGAAAGATCGAATAGCATTACAAAGATTGGCATCACAATACATCATCTATGGTGGAAGGTTGTACAAAAGGTCATACTGTGGCATGCACAAGTTGTGCATCCATGGTGATGACACAAAAAGGGTAATGGAGGAAATCCATGAAGGAATCTGTGGTCCCCACATGAGCGGATTGATGATGGCAAAGAAGATTCTGAGGCAATGATATTTCTGGTTGACCATGGAAACAGATTGCGTTCAGTATGTGCGAAGATGTCATAAGTGTCAAGTCCATGCTAATCTCATGCATGTTCCGCCGTCTGAACTTCATACAATGGCAACGCCTTGGCCTTTCTCAGTATGGGGAATAGATGTGATTGGGAAAATCACGCCGCCAGCATCAAATGGACACAAGTTTATATTGGTGGCGATTGATTATTTCACGAAATGGGTAGAATCAACTTCTTATGCTACATTGACCGCAGTGCAAGTAGCCCATTTTATTAAGCAAAACATCATTTACCGATATGGAGTCCCCAATGCTTTTGTGTCAGACAATGGTGTGCATTTCAAAGGAAGGGCAGGAGAGCTACTTGAAGAGTTCAATGTTCAGGTGCACAAGTCAACAGTGTACAGACCACAAACTAACGGAGCAGTGGAAGCAGCAAACAAGTCAATTAAGAACATTTTGGAGAAAACCATCGAATCATCTAGGGATTGGCATGAGAAGCTACCATTAGCATTGTGGGGGTACCGCACTTCTATCCGAACTCCAACAGGGGCAACACCCTATTCTTTGGTCTATGGTATGGAGGCAGTACTTCCCGTTGAGCTTTAAGTGCCATCTTTGAGGGTGATTATAGAAAATGAGATCGATGAAGCCGATTGGTTGAGCGACAGGTTCGCAGAGCTAATGTTATTTGATGAAAGGCGGTTGCGGGCATTGTATCACATTCAGGGATATCAGAGAAGAATTGCCCGCGCATTCAACAAGAAGGTGAAATCTAGGGATCTGATTGAAGGAGATATGGTAGTGAAAGAGATTCGGGCACCGATATTCGATCCACGAGGAAAATTCAGGTCGAAATGGGCGGGACCATACATCATCAAGACTATCCTCGACGGTGGGGCAGCAGTGATTATTGATTTGGACGATAACGAGTTCAACAATCTTGTCAATTTGGATCAACTTAAGCGATATTACCCCTGAGAGATGCTCGTTGGGTGGAAAATCGCAAGGGCGAGCCGACCCAAGCAAAATTCAGAGCAAGCTTGCTAGGCCGAAAACCCACACTGGGCGGTCTAGGCAAAATTTAAGGCAAAATATTCAAAAAGAGCTCGTTGGACCGAAAACCTGAAAAGGCGGTACCAGGCAAAATTTAGAGCGCAAAAGGAGAGTGTTAATACCCGAGTGAACCTTTGCCTGAACTACGCCATGACCTGATTCCTTGGAAAAGGATACGTAGGCAACCCTATCCTGGGGTTCGGTCTAAATCTGATGAGTTGGCTCACATTTTCGCAATATCCGAAGGAGATAGCATATGGAATCAAATGAACCAAGAGGGGGAAACCCTTCATTGTTCAATTTTATTCAAATCACTTCTTCGATTACATAAGCTGAGCATAACAGCCTTAAAAAAAAAAAAAAAAAATGGACGCACCATTTATTTTGGAAATAGCCTAGTGAGTCGGAAGGAAAATTGCGCTAATTTCCTCGGCGTCGTGTCCTTATCTGCTCCCTCATCCAATCTCTGTAATGTCCATTCAAGTGAATAGTTGGGTAGGGATCAGGAGCCCAAACGACCCTGTGCCTCCAAGAAGTACGATAACGCTCGAGAACGGAATGTTTGAATATGGGAAGACTGAAGGTGGCGGGAACCGTATACTCCACTTCTTGGCGAATGCAATATTGACGGAGAATGCGTTGTGGAAAATAATATGCATACCCTTGTAATCCCGCTAAAATCACCCATTTGTCTCCCATGTGATTGGCCGTCATGTCCGTCAAAGGCAACCAATGGCACCTCCAAGCAATGTGATCCTCCTCCAATGACCTGAAGAAGTCGGCCCATTCATCTTCATCAGCCTCATCATGCACAAATGGCCTACTCACCCAAGACCGAGGCTCGTAAACCCAATCACCTGCCGGCTCCCTCAAAAGCCCAACCCTGTCACATAGCCACATCTGCAATCCAAAATATCCAAACCAAAGTCAAAACCAAGCCAACAACCGAAATTCCCAAAACCACAAAACCAAAGCATCCAAACCAAATAAACCAAACCTAAAGCAAAAGCGGACTCCCAGCAAACGTGTCTGTTCTCCCAGCCTTAACCGCATCCAAGCCCATGATTGTCTCAGCCAAGACCAAAGGAACCACATCCCTCCGCTGTTCGATCTGAGCTGCAACACCGACAATGGCGGAACTAGGATGGCCATCATATGGGACCAACAAGTACAATGCCAAGAGACACATGCAAAGTGCAAACATGCGCCGGTTTTGGATGGTGAAATCTGAAAGATCACTCGTAGGGCCATAATCCGCGAAGAGACGAAGGACGTTGAGGGTCTCATTGCGAATCAGGAAATGCGCAGCGCCGTTCCCTAGACCAAGCTTCCTACTAAGAATGTTAGCATAGCTTTGACGAATGGGTGGTATGACGGGGTCAGCAAAAGCACTACCGCCAAGGTATGCTTGAAATTCCTCAACGGTCGGGCAAAGTTCTTGCATGCCGAAACGGAACACATGGAGCTCAGAATCCCAACAACGAGTGGCGGCATGCAAGATGTCTTGGCGGATAGGAAAAGTGTGGAGGTGGCGAAGTGCATTAAGCCCGAGACCTCAGAAGTTGAACCAATCGATGTTTTCAAGACTAGCAACCCAAGTATTGATAACGGAAGGGCAGCCATATGGAAGTGACGGAAAATTGATAAAGAAGATGTGTGAAGTAAGAAATGAAAGTTGATGTGGAAATGGTGTGTGGGAAATGCTTGATTATGCATGGTATTTATAGGGGACTTGGGAGGAACCTTACAAATTTGCCATGCAACATTGGAAATCAAAGATTGCATTTTCAAGATGGCCAAATGCATA
This sequence comes from Vaccinium vitis-idaea, assembly GCA_963854785.1. NCBI lineage: Eukaryota > Viridiplantae > Streptophyta > Magnoliopsida > Ericales > Ericaceae > Vaccinium > Vaccinium vitis-idaea. The sequence continues at coordinate 16,020,426 of OY978225.1, read as the reverse complement.
TTTTCAAAGTATTTTTGTTGGAAAGTTTGAAAGTACATTGGAAATGCATGACATTTGTGGGAAAAAGGTGAAAAGACCTTGGGAGGATGATGTTCAAAGCTTGGGAGATGTTATTACAAAGTTACAAGACGTTTGGGGCAGAGGAAACCATGCAAAAAAGGGCCAAAAATGCATTGGGAAGCAACACCACAGACCTGCCCAGCGCAGGCATTGAGCGCTCAAGGAAAGAGAGTTGAGCGCTCAAACCACCTTGAGCGCTCCAGGTGGTGAGCTTAAGCGCTCAAACCACATTGAGCGCTCAAGGCCTGCAGAAATACCAACAGCTGCACTTTGGCCCGTTTGATGTCTGAAACCTATTCTAAGCATCCTAACCCTCTACCAACACCCAAGCCAAGTCCCAACAGGCATTTGTGACTTCACGGAGCGTCCCGTTGCCCGAATTATCAAGCCGATATGTGTCCGGATATGGGATGCGTGAATATGGAAGTTCAAAACTTAAAACGGCCATTGGACGTTCAAATCCATTTCCAAGCTTCGCGAGCCGTATCCAATCATCCAGACACGTGTCGGAGGGTATTTATGACTTATCGGAACGGTTCCCGGGGCAATTCTTCAAGGATATAGGAGTTTGGGATTTCGACGGTCAACTCAGGCTATGAAATGGCGGCCGTCACCATATCAAAAATGGTTTCGTGGGATTCCTTGCCAAATTGTGACGATTACAGGGGCATTTATGTGATTTATGATTTGGCCAAGGTTACATGGCAGTTCATCACGTCTAAAGAGGCTCGCGAAGCATTTTATTTTCAAATACGCCTTATGAACATCAAATTCCGTTCTAAGGTCATTTTGTATAGTTGGCTATTAATTGTTCATATACAAGAAGTGTGTCAAGTCGCGTGGCATGTAAATACATCTTCCGGTTGTACATAAGATCAAATAATCATGTTTCGTCCAAATTCTTGAACATGTTAGCTTTTCTTTAAGGTTAAATTTTAAAACTTTGCATTTGGATGTTTGGATTCAAAGTCTTGTGAATAAATTGTGTGCATTCTACAACAGATTTGTTCATTTGTACATCAAAAATAGAGAATAACACAATGAACAATGAAAGTGCAAATCATGTATATAATCCAATCAAAGTCCATAAAAAATCAAGACATCGTGTCCAAGCATCAGCGCTATCTACTGGGGCACACAGCGCCCAATAAGGAAATCCACAACTGGGTCACGCAGGCCCAATCCACCTATCTACCGGGGCACGCAGGCCCAATCAAAGGAAAAGACAAAAAGCAAAAGCAAGGCTCTAAGCTACTCTATGTCTACTATATACTACTCCACCTCATCCATCGTCTCGTCTGAGCTCTCAGCATCGTCTCCGTGTCGCTGCTCCTGTCGCTCCTGCCGGGTAGAGGGGTAGTTAGCGTCATCGACGCTGTCGTCGCTCGAGCTCGTCTCTACTATCCCCTCAGGAACTACCTCCACCCTCCGGCGAGACGATCTCCGCGGTCTCTCCTCCTCGAGTCCCACCTCCGCTATCTTCGAACGCCCGAGCCGCACGGTCGTGTCTCCAGGACCCCCGACTCCAGCATGGGGCCTCTTCCTAATCACGGGCGGCTGCATCATCAAGCAAACAAGAAAAGGAATTAGTGCATGGTATAATCAAGGAATTGAAAGTGCAAGAAATGTGAATTACATACCGGTGCAACTCTCGGGCGAGAAGGCCCAGGGGCAGCAGGAGGTGCTGGCTCGCCCTCCAGGCGGATGGTGACCTCCTGCCCGGCTACGAGGCGGCGTTCCAGGGGTACCCTGAGCGCTCAAACCCAATCCTGGCATAACTTTTGGCTTCTTTTGCAAGCCTTTCAGGGGCATTTTAGGCATCCCTTGTGATTTGTTAGTGTACCTTGGACTCATTAGTCCCAACCAATCGAACGCACATAGACCTGAGGATCTAAATCTCAGTGATTGGCCGTGTTAGGCCATGCAAATCATGTTTACCAATCATGTTTCGCGTTAGCGTATGCGCGAAGTATTTTGACTATGGTCTGAGAGCCACGTGCTTGTTTAAATCATGTTTACCAATCATGTTTCGCGTTAGCGTATGCGCGAAGTATTTTGACTATGGTCTGAGAGCCACGTGCTTGTTTAAATCATGTTTACCAATCATGTTTCGCATTAGCGTATGCGCGAAGTATTTTGACTACGGTCTGAGAGCCACGTGCTTGTTTAAATCATGTTTACCAATCATGATTCGCGTTAGCGTATGCGCGAAGTATTTTGACTCCAGTCTGAGAGCCACGTGCTTGTTTAAATCATGTTTACCAATCATGATTCGCGTTAGCGTACGCGCGAAGTATTTTGACTCCGGTCTGAGAGCCACGTGCTTGTTTAAATAATGTTTTAGGCTGAGTGCCCATTCAAATAATTTTTCAACGATCATCATTTCTATAACAATCTTTTGCGTAAGCCGTGTTCTGAAAATCATTTGTGTAATCATGAAGTGCTTGAAAGCATTGCCCCGAAGAACTACGCCGGTCTGATCCCTGCAATGGGGTACGTAGACAGCTCGTAGAGCACGACCGATTGATCTTTAAAGTTTTCCTTTGTGGCTTGAGATGTATCGCGGGGAATGAGTCGGGTTGTCTATGTCTTGGACGTCACTCATACCAAATCAATGGCATCGAGTCCCGTCCAAGAGGGGCAACTGTAGACACCCCGATTTTGAACCCGGGATGCGCTCGAGCATTCCCGATGATGAAACGGACCAATCACGACTACCCGAAACTGGTGAAAATGGCTTGAACTTGATCAAAATCAACCAAACATTGCCAAACAGTCCAAAATCACCTAAAAATAACCAAACCAAGCAAAACCATCAACCTGCCACCAGTAACCTTGAGCGCTCAAAACCAAAAATTCCACCTTGAGCGCTCAATCCCATGGCTTTGAGCGCTCAACTCTGATCCCAGTCAGGAATTTGCAGAGTATCTCATCATGAGATTTCATGGAGGGAGGAGCGTCTAACTGATTGTATACGTCTTGTACATGTATAATACATCCTACATTGCCTTAATCTACTCCTAAAGCTACTCCTAACCCATTTCAAATACAAAACCCACTCTCTCTCTCTCTCCTCTCTTCCCTCCCACTCACTCCCTATAAAAACCAGCCATTGCCCACTGGTTTGAGAGACCAGGGACACACACTCCAGCCCTCTTACAGCCCTTAAAATCGTTCACCACTTTCTCTCTCTACAAAACCACTCACTCACAATCTAAACCACTTACAAAAACCCTCTTTCAAGCTCTAAATTCGATCTTTGATCATCAATCAAACACATACACTGTCTCACTCATCTAGAATACCAACCAAAACGTCCAAAATCAACCACTACCAAGCCAAGAATCAAGCTCAAGTTACAATCATTTTCAAAAGGTAGTCAAACATGTGAAAACCATACTGTTTTGGTCTTTCTGAGGAAGACAAGTAGGTCCAAGCAAGCTTTCTGTACTTGCATTGGGCTTACAGGGTCTGAAATAACTGAACAAAACGCTTTTTAAATTTATAGTTGCAATAGGGGTTGAGCGCTCAAGCCTCAGGCCTTGAGCGCTCAAGCCCAGTTCTGAACAGTCTCTGTTCTGGTAATTTTTGTGCTTTCTCTTGGTTTTGATCGTCATTAAATAGTTAATTATGTTCATGTCACTCATAAAACAGCCTATTTCTACCTCAAAATCACATGCATGAGTGTAAGTTAACTATTTTATGATGATCAAATATCAAAATCTTTGCAAATCTCATAGTTAAGAGTAAAACAGTGTCTGTTCAACTTCAAACATCTTTAATCTGTATATTTATGGTCCTGAGAATCACCCGAAATCTATTTTCAAGTCAGAAACCAGAAAGCCACTTTATGGCTTGAGCGCTCAAGGTCATGCCTTTGAGCGCTCAAGGTCATGCCTTTGAGTGCTCAATATGTTCTAAGGCCATTTGCTGATCGCTGGTAATTTCGATGACGGATCATGTTTTAACTTCTTTCTGGTGTGTGTGAGTTGTTGTACTCATGTTTATGATCTGAATCTCTCTCTCACATCCTATTTCAAGCATTTCCCTTATTAATTTGTGGTGATTTTCCTCTTTTCATCATTCTTTAAGAGATCAAGCCATCTGTTTTCACCTGATTCTCCATGAAAAACGTTTTATTAATGTTTGATCTTGTAAAGAATGAGAAAAAAAGCTGTAAAAAGGGTCAAACTCACAGAAATCAGAAACTGGTTTGAGCGCTCAAGCCATCACCCTTGAGCGCTCAACCCCTATACTGGGATCCAGGTTGTAAATCAGTATCTTATGATTCTATAATCTCTTGTGTCGAAGTACAGTTTCTGTTGTTATTTACTTCTGTGAATATTTGTTGTAATTTTCTTTATTGTTATCATCATCACCCATGTAGATCACGTGCACGAGCATCCACCGTAGATTCGTATCTTTTGTGTATATATTGTTGTTATGTGATTCCTATCCCCGATTCCCGTCTACGTGGATAAATCGAATTCCAAATATTTTCAAAATCCCACAAAATGTTGAATAGAGACCGGTTCACGGACCGGGCGAGAGGGGTGCCGTAAAACCCTTCCCCTCTCGTAACCAAACCTCCGAATCCGAGAAATCTTTGGTTCCGCCATGACCAGTAAAATCTTTTTTTTTAATGGGCAAATGAGTCATTTTTTTAATCGGTTTCTCGGGTTCGGACCTCAAATCCGGGTGGCGACTCTAACAATCACAATCTTTTCAAATGCAAAACCGAACCATCCGCGGGCCATCCGCGGGCCGTCCACAGACATCATCGACTAATTTCCAAGTTCCCAACCTCTCACTCTATAATTAATAAAGTTTGAAAGAGTCTCACGAATCCGGAAGTCAGACTACAATCCTCACTTGACCAATCTTCATCATCAATAGAACCGAACAATCTAAAGGAAAAAAAACTACCTGATAAAAATCTGCCCAACTTCGAATCCAATTATCCTTACTGCAAGTCTCAGAAATCGTCAATCTCTGAAAACGGGCATAATCTGAGAAAATTAAGAAGAAATGAATATGTTTCATGTGACTTGTTCCACAATTTGCACCATTACAGAGAGGGGTGCGTGATAGACGGGTTTTTTTTTTATCATTAAGGGTATTTTTATCCAGTGTTGTCCTTGAACCCTCAAAAATTTCACATCAATGGATTGGAAGCATTAAAATAAGTTAGACTGGACTAAACACCATTTAAAGCCCAAAATTTGGCCTTTAGCCCAATTTTCTATTTTTTTTTTTAGGATTGTTTCGTACCATGTGGCTTTTCAATTTTTTGATTTGGGCTGAGTTTTCCAATTGATTTTAAGAGATAAAGTTTAATTTTAATAAAATCTAGGATACTCGAATGATTTTATTAAAACTAGATTCTATATCATAAAAGTAAAATTATTTGGAAACACCTCTTGGTGGAGTAGATTTTATCATTTGGAAAGATAATCACTCTGTTTGGTTAAGAGTTTTGAGAAAAGATTTTGAGAAATATTTTTGAGATAGTGTTTGGATGAGTTTTTGAAAAAAGTAATAATTAGAGAGAGGTGTAATAATTGGAGAGGGATAGAGAGAGAAATGAGAATTAATGATTGGAGAAAGGGGTATGAGTAGAGAGAGAAATGTGATTAATGATTAGAGAGATGAGAGATGAGGAAAGAATCTTTTTGAATTTTTTTTTAGAAATGTGAAGTGAACAAATTGAATGTGATTTTGTCTTTATTTAATTTTTTTCATTGGTTAGTTTTGCGTCAAACTTTTTACGTCTTTAGATTCGTCTTGATGTGAGGAATCCAAAAAGTAAAAAATTATAACATTTATGTAAATTTATTGAAACATATCTAACTAAAAGCCAGCCGAAATCAATTCAATTGACTTAATCTGACTTTGGTTAGATATTTCCCAAAAATATTGGGCAATTCCCATAATTTTATTTTTTCGACGAGACGAATTAAAAGGCGTGAAATTTTTTGACGCAAAACTAATTGGTGTCGACCCACTACACTAACATACGTGGGTTTTTTTTTTTTTTTTTGAATAAAGACAAACCAAAAAATACTTAAGTCAGTTGGTAGTAGTAGTGAAAAAACGCTAAATTATTGGTTTATTAATATTACTCCCTCTGTCTGAATTTGTTTGTCCCTCGTTCTATTGCAACCGAATAAAAAATTAGTTATATCTTTAAAATGGTAAGTAATTATATGTCCAATATGGATTTTGTTTGATAGATCTCGATCAGTTCTAGAAGACAATGCTTTTAAAATTACATAAAACATTAAAAATTATAAGATATAATTATTTGAAAAATGGCACGAACTCCCAAAATATGCTAACAAATCCGGACGGAGGGAGGAGCAGAAAGAGAGTAACTCCACTTAACCCACTCAACCAGACATGTTGACTATTTAGGAGCAAGAGTACCATTTTAACATACACAAACCCAAACTTCCGATGTGAGAGTCTTCAAGGTGTTTCAGGATTAAATTACATTGTATTATTTCATTCGTTTTAAATTATTAGTCCTTCTTTCCTTTTTTGGTTGTTTCAAAACAAATGGCTAATTTAAAAAGTTAACAAAGAAAAGTTAATACTTCTTTCATTTTTTGGGTATAATTACGTACTGATCATAAAAAGTTAGACTGTCGAAGCAGGAGCACCAATTTGGGAAAGAGGGAGTATTAATGGCATTTTTTTTAGGAGCGACAAGAGGGTAATTCCACTTAACTCACTCAACTAGACTTGTTGACTAGTGAGGGATGAGGGGCAACAGTACCATTTTAACATACACAAACTCAAACTTTTGGACCCAGCCCCATGACGGAGGCCGGGAGCCTAACCCATTTTTCGAACAGAGACATTGACATGAAAACGACTGCCCTCGTCAATGATTCTGAAGTTGGGCTAAGATAATCCAAGACTTCATCCAAAAAATAATCCACTAAGTGTTTTTTCGTGCTCTCACGAACTTTTCTCTCTCTATTCACGTTGTGGCTGCAAGGGTTAATTTTCTGAACCCTAATGAGGTTGTATTTATAGACAAATGAAATAAAACGCCATTGTTGCTCGACCAACTCGCTCGAGCAGAACCAATCCAACTGCTGACGCTCAACTACTCGCTCAAGCGAACCTGTTGCTTCTTGATTGGGCGAATTACATATCTCCAAATATTTTGTTTCCTTAAACAAAATGATCATCTCCAATTACATTGTTTCCTTATTCTTAATTTCCTTTCCCCCAAGATTCTTGTTTTTCCCAAACACAATAAGTCCATAATTTTTCTGAGTAAAATCTTCACAATCTTCTTAATCTTCTCAATCTTCCTTAGAGATAAATCTCCCCATAATGCTTTCTGATCTTTGACTTCACACCAATCAATCAACTAACTACCATATACATAGGATTTCAATTACATTGGAACGTCACAGAATTAGCCAATCACAAATAAGGAACTTACAATCTCCCCCTTTGGCAATTCCGGGACAAAACTATATCAACTAGCAATTGAAAATCCTATCAACTAAACTATGAAATCATGTAGCCCCAAACCTACACACCAGATCACCAAAAACCAAAACTGTGGAACTAATTAAGCATTAGGATAAAAAATAAAAATAAAGTAAGCATTAGCATGCAAACAACATTTCTCCCCCTTTTTGTCACGAATTGACAAAGAATATAACAATATAGTAAAATGAAACCTAGATATCAACGAGGAAGAATATATCTCAAAAAAGAATCCAAATCATGTTTTATAAATAGGTGGAACGCGCTAAGCTGGCTCATGTAAAAATTTTAAAGGCCTATGGATCTCCGGATGGTAAAGACCTCTCAAATAAGAGTAAAAAAAAAAAATTATTTTTAAAAAAATCATCTCCAACACAAAGAAAGCAAAAGAAACACAAGAGAAACACTAGCCGAACCTCAAATTTCATAGATAGATAATATCATGTCATGCAAATTAACAAATATGGCCATGCTTACAAAAATGTGGGACCGGTCAATGTTAAGACTTCATTGCCAATATGCGGGAATGCTATAAGACATAGATAGAGATCAATGAGCAAAAAGTGAGTGTGTGTAACATTCTTAGAACGAAATGGTTCAACTAAAAAATGACTCGAAAATCTCATGAAAATCAACAGATCAAGCAATTGTCCCGTCAAGAAGTCAAACCATCCTAGGTCCTTCGAGATTTTTTGTTGAATAAGTGCATGGCGGATTCTCCCCCTCAACTAGTAATTTTTTAAACAATGTATTCTCTTTTACCTCACTTGCCATTTGACGCGACCGTCCGGACTGGATAGAGGCGAATGCAACCGGTTACTAAGCAAGCGGTCCAATACTAATTCCACCTTATATCGTATTGCCCCCTTTTCCATAGACTCTCATTTTTTTAAATAACCTCTCGATGGGAATGGCTTTTTCTATTGTATTTTGCACTATCATCGGCGGCTTTCACCCTAAAGGTAGCCCTTTCCTCAAGTCAGTCACTCAACAATATGGAGGGAGAGATGGAAATATTAAATAGATGGTGGTGGATGGATTTCAACATCACAAGAGGAATTCTAGTCTTAGGTCAATCTCGCAAGGGCAAGAAGAAACAAGATATTCTGATATTTTCATGAGATTCACAACTCAGACTTAAGGAGCCATTTAACAGACTTTGATGTATGTGAGTGGCACGATGATTGACTATCATGACAAAATAGCATCCCTCTATAAAAATAGAAACAAAGATAGACCACCAAATCTTGCAATAATGGACGTATTTATAATAAACATGAAACTTATTATGCCATCCATAAATAAAAGTTCAAAGATTTCAACTAACCCAAAAAAACACACTATTTTTTTCTTTAATTTTTTTTAATGATTTTTTTTTATAAAAACAAAAAAAAACAAAACAGATGAGGTGCAAATAAAAAAAAAAAGAAAACGTAAGAAAAAACTTAAGCTGTGCTACAAGAGAACAAAAGTACCAAGTCACCCAATGGAATTGACCCTAATAGAATTTCTAAGGTCACTTTTCTTAACCCAAATAAATATGATGTTTGACATAACAAGTTCAATTTTCTTAGGCACCACGCTCTTATGAAAGTCTTGTTTGGTGTTCCTAGAACTTGGCTTTCGATTTATAACTGACCTTTGAACATGATAATTAGACCAATTCAATCTATGATTTCCACAAAAAGAATAATGATAGCCATGAATTTGAAAACAATTAGGTCTAATGTGTCCATGGACTCCACAAAAATAACAAATTGTTTTAAAATTGCCCCCATTGGTGGAATTGCCTTTCTTAACATTACTAGAAGTACTTGTGAACACCCCTCGGGAATGTCCACGAAATTGATGTTTAGGAAATTAGTTTTATTGATTGGATGGAGTCGCCACCCGGGTTTGAGGATCGTACCCGAGAAACCAGTTTAAAAATGACTTTTTTGCCCTTGAGATAGAAAATATTGCACCAGTCTTTCAGAATGAGATTTCTCGGGTCCGGGAGCTAGGTTACGAGAAGGGAAGGAATTTAAAGCATCCCTCTCGCCCAGTATAACCACCGGTCTTTACTCAATGTTTTAAGGGATTTTGAAAACAACATTTAAACAGACTTTAATCGCAAATTCATATGAGAGCACGTAAACACATCAATGAAATTAATGTAATGACGGTGGATGCTTGTGTTAGTGACATGAGAGACCGAATATTATGCATAGGACACTTAAACTACAATGAATCATGCTTGGGCTGCCTTGAAAAGCTCCAGAAACCAACCACGAACACCGCGCTAACCACACCTGGATAGCAATCTGGGCACCTGGACTAGGCAGATCCAGGCGCTTGGAGTTGGTATGGGCGCCTGGAATGAGAGACTCAAGGTGCCTGGAATGGCTATGGGTGCCTGGAATTCATTAATACAGGTGCCTGGAACACTGATTTGACACAAATTTCATTAATCTGGACCACAGTATAAACACCAAATATGAACTTTGATGCTTGTTTCCTCATACCCACAATGATATTTTGAGATGCCTTAGACTAGATGAATCCTCAAGATCAAACCTAGATGATGATTTGTTGCTTAAAACACCATGTCTTGAAATGTTTTGTGCATGATATGGGATGGATCAAACTAATTTTCTACATGAACAATGCTCCTATTCCCTTACTGTACAATTGATGCCATGAAGTAATTCTTCTTGCTTGATGAGAATGAGAATGTGCTCTGAACTTGCTCTAAACCATGAACTTGTCCTAAATTCTACATGAATGAATATGATAAACAAATCACGAGGACAAGATCTTTCCATTTGTCTACTATGATGTATTTGTATGATCTAGAAATCACCCACCAATGCACATATGACTTATCATTAACCCACACACATCATTTAACCATGATCCTATCACCAAATGCATTCAAAAGCTATTTAAATGAACATTTTCGTTCATGCAATTGAACATCAAACTGAAAATGATATGAAATGAACTTAAATAAACGTGTAAGAATTCAAGAAGGGAGAAAAACATTGGATATGCAATAGGATTCCAGGCGCCTGCATCATGCTATTCCAGGCGCCTGGAGTTGATTTGGGTGCTAGTGAAGAACTTCCATTTTTGTAAAATTTGAAACATTTCCAAACTCTTAACTAGTATGAAGAACTAGTAAGAGCTTGGATGGTGTCCACTCAGGGCCTTTTGAGCACAATTGGTAGACAATCTACCTTCAAAGCTTGATTTTGAAACTTTGGAAGTTGTTTTGGGAGATGTTTGGTGATTGAATGGACAATAATTTAGCTTCTAGAACTATGAATGACAGATTGTGGGAGCTTTGATTGGGATTGAGTTGTGGGAGGTATGAATATGTGGATTTTAGATGGTAGGAAAGTGGGTTTTGAAGGTGGAATTAATGAAACAAGAAGAGAGCTATTTGGAGATGAGTTTCTGGAATAAACTGAGCAGTATATCAGTAAGGAAAGAGTGTGTGATTCTGATCCCCTTTCAAATGGAGAGGGGAGTGGGTATTTATAGGCACCAAAGGTCCAAAATGAACCCCTAGGATGGCTTAGGGGTCAACTAGGGGTCAAGCTATTTTTCCTCCATTCTCTCTCAGAAAATCCCTCTAGAAATCATCTTCAAAGTTCAACAAGACGCTCCTTCCCTCCCATTTCACCTTGGGGATCAAGTATCTGGAGTGAATCCGGGAGCCTGAAATTGGGGAGTTCAGGCGCCTGGATTGAGTTCGGGCGCCCGGAATGGGAATCCAAGCGCCTGGATTGAGTCTGGGCGCCTGGAATAGGGTAATCCAGGCGCCTGGATTAGGAGACAGCACAACATATGAAACTTCGCGGGGCCGCTCCGGGTGCTACCGAACTCTGTTTTGCGCACAGTTTGAAGCGTTGGAAAGCTTGTCAAGTATAATTTCTAACCCAAGTGGTTTGAACCCAAGACGATTTGTACATAAAAATTTATGACCATTTTACCCTCAGAAGGTCGGGAAAATAAGTTGTTTTGGTAAAACGTGCATATCTCCCTCATTTCAAAAAGGATTGGGACATATTATATATCAAAAAAGAGGGTTTTGAATGTACTAGAAGGTGGTGTAGACTAGGGTTAATTTTGAAGAGGTTTTGGAGGGGTTTCCAAGTTCACAATCAAGCTCCATGTGCTCTTATCGAGCATTTTCATCTTTGGGGATGCTTGAGAAGCTTCTCAGGTCAAAATCGGGGTGTCTACAGTACTAAAAACATGTTTTTGTAATGAAAGAACATTAAACTCTACCTCATGAGCTTTACCGTTATGTTTGTTTTCATCACTTGCAGTAGAAGGATTTGTAAAGCCAAGACCAGCTCTATCTTCAACCATTCTCTGAGCCTCGAGAATATCATCCAATGATTTTGAACCTGCATAGCAACGCTTAATAGTAATGTTAGCCTCTTTAAGTTCAGAATTCAACTTGTTGATTTGAACTTCTAAAGATTTGTTTACTTCAACAAGATTGTTTTCTTTCTCTTGAACATCTAAAATTTTCTTTTTCAAGACATCACATTTATCATTACTAGATTTCAAAGAAACTTCCAACTCACTTACCTTGATTTGAACCTTAGATTGTTTTCTTTCTCTTGAACATCTAAAATTTTCTTTTTCAAGACATCACATTTATCATTACTAGATTTCAAAGAAACTTCCAACTCACTCACCTTGATTTGAACCTTCCCCAATTCTTGTGTGATATTAGCAACACTTTGCTCACTAGACTTAACTTTACTGACAAACTTAACATTAGCGCGAGAGATTTTTGGACTCTCTAAATAAAGCTTGTTATAGTTATCTTTCAAAGTCTCAATATTAAAGTTCTCATCCGCCTCCTCTTCCTCACTATCATCTTCAGAGTTAGAAAATCCGGACTCAAGAGAGGCAACAAAAGCAACTACATTCTCATCATCGCTACTACTATCCTCTTTGGGATTATCCGAACTATTTGTGTCACTATCATCATCCCAAGTCTTAACATTCAAGACCTTTTTGTTCTTTTTGTTTCCACAATCTAAAGCAATATGACCATAGCCTTGACATTCATAAGATCGAGAACCCAAAAATTGACCTTTTCCTGTCTTTTTCTCTTTATCTTTAGAAGATTCAGATTTATATTTTCCACTACCTTTATCTTTTGACTCTTTACCAGAAAATCTTTTTGTAAAACTTCCCTTTTTAAAAGCTTCAAATTTTTTTGTAAAAAGAGTCATAGCTTCAGTATCATACTCAACAATCTTGTCATCCGAATCAGAATCATAAACGTGATTACTTTTAAAAGCATTGGATTAACTAAATTTTTAGTTTTTTGTATCACTAAGTCATACTGCAATATGTCTGCTTCATAAGTTTGAAGTAGTCCGACAATTTCTTCAACAGACATGTTAGGAAGCTTTTTCTTACCCTGAAGCATGGTGACTTTAGTTCGAAAACGTTTAGGCAAGAATCTTAAAATCTTTTTAACAACTTTAAAATCAGACATAGGCTCACCTAGGGTAAAACTCGTGTTAACAATGGTATTAAGCCTAGCATAAAACTCATTAAAGCATTCATCTTCCTCCATCCTAATTAACTCAAAATCTGTCACTACCCTTTGAAGTTTTGATTGCTTAACAGTGTCAGTACCCTCATGAGTAGTAACCAAAATATCCCAAGCCTCTTTAGCAATTTCACAATTACAAATACAGGAAAATTCATTAAGATCAACAGCAGCAAATATAGCATTAATTGCTCTATCATTACCAGAACGAGCAGTTCTTTCGGTGACAGTATATGAAGACAGAGATTTAGGAACTTGTTTCTCCTCAACCGTTACCATGGGTACAATGTAACCTGCGAGACAAGTATTCCAAACTTCACCATCAATAGCTTTTAAGAAAGCTCTCATCCTAGCTTTCCAATAGTCAAAATTATCACCATTAAGCATGGGTGGACGAGGAGTGAAATTATTCATCTCCATAACAGTAAATCAAAAGGCAAATAAGGATCCGCTCGTGAAAAAAAATTCACAAAATCAATATGAGTGACCCGCTCTGATACCACTTGTAAGAACCGAAATCGGATCGCCTCTTGATTTACTATTACGGTGAATAGATTAATTAAACCCTAATCTATGTGATTATGCATGATAATAAACGCAAGAAATAAACAACAAGCATAACACGCAGATATACGTGGAAAAACCCCAAGGCGGGGAAAAAACCACGGGAGAGAAGAGAGCATTATGCGCAAAATGCGGAAACAAAGTTTCTTACAACCACGCTATGAACTCCTTCATTATTGGCTAAGAACTTCTTTGCTGACTCCTCATGAACCGCTCTAATAGATGCTCCTTCGGATTCGACTCCTCAAATCCTTGATCTACGCAGGACTCCTCCTTTAGACCAATCTCCAATCGCCTTTGAACTCCATCAAAGAACCCCAAGTGGTGTAGATGATGAATAATCCAACTTGAGAGAGATTATGCGAGTGAATAGATCCAAGCTTCATCCAATCTCTCAAGAAAATAATCCACAAGTGTTTTTTCTTGCTCTCACGAACTTTTCTCTCTCTATTCACGTTGTGGCTACAAGGGTTAATTTTCTGAACCCTAATGAGGTTGTATTTATAGACAAATGAAATAAAACGCCACTGTTGCTCGACCAACTCGCTCGAGCAGAACCAATCCAACTGCTAATGCTCAACTACTCGCTCAAGCAAACCTGTTGCTTCTTGATTGGGCGAATTACACATCTCCAAATATTTTGTTTCCTTAAACAAAATGATCATCTCCAATTATATTGTTTCCTTATTCTTAATTTTCTTTCCCCCAAGATTCTTGCTTTTCCCAAACACAATAAATCCATAATTCTTTGCGAGTAAAATCTTCACAATCTTCTCAATCATCCTTAGAGATAAAATCTTCCCATAATGCTTTCTGATTTTTGACTTCACACCAATCAATCTACTAACTACCATATACATAGGAATTCAATTACATGGAAACGTCACGGAATTAGCCAATCACAAATAAGGAACTTACAATTACTATATGGGTCATGCTGCACCCGTTAAGGGTATAAAAGTAAGAGTATATTTTTGTGGGTCTCGCTTGTACAAAAAGGTAAACTTGTACATTAAAGTAATGATAATGAAAACCTATAATTTTTCTTTTCTTTTCTTTTTTCATTTTTAGGACTTCTAATTATAAATTTACATTATTTTGATTATTCACATAGAGACGAAGGATTAATTTTCAAACCGTGATGCGAATTTGAAAGAATTTCATAAATGCACGATGGAATTCTTAAACACGTTTTTAACTGAAATATATTATCTTGATTCTTTAAATGAAGAATTAGGTTGGAGATGCTTCATAGTCTTTTAAGTATTTAATACTAATGAAAAAAGGTTCGTTGCTTAGCACAAAAAAATATGAAAATAGGTTCGTTTGGCCTATATTAACAATTTTTTAAAACAATAGGTATTATCATTTTTAGTTTTTTCATCTTCCTAACACACCTTTCAAAGACAATCTAATTTATAATCGCTCAGTGAATTTCAACCATTTCTTAAAGATTTAAGAAAAATTAGGCATAACGTACTACAGTATACTTTACCTATTTCTTAAAGATTTATAATCGCTCTATAGATTTTAGGTGCATTTTATGAAAATCTCATAAAATGAACATTTTATGGAGGGGTGATAAAATGGAGTTATTTTCCCAAATGATAAAATGTAGTGGTTTTCCTATAGATTTTAGGAGGATTTTATGAAAATCTCATAAAATCACTTTTACATTTTATGTGTTGAGATTGGAGTGTGATAAAATGTGAGATTTTATTGGAAAAAATGTGTAGGAGAACAAGAATCTAATTTATAACTGCTCAGTGAATCTCAACCATTTCGGAGTGAACTGGGGCACCACCGCATCCCAGCCGCTGCCACTGCCCAAGGTGATGGAGCTTTTGAAATCCAATAACATCGCCATGGTCAAACTGTACTTCGACGCCGACCCAAATGTCCTCCAGTCTCTCTTCGATTCCAATATCTATGTCACCGTTGGCATTCCCACTTCGATGCTTAGAGCACCTCCAGCCCTACAATAAAGTCTAAACACTGAACCAAATTTAAATTTGAGTAAAAAACCCCCAATTTCAACCTCCAGTCCTTGAACCAAACTTATACCAAATCAAACTTTACTCAAATTTTTCCACAAATTTAGGGAGAAGAAAGCCCTTGAACCAAATTTCCAACGGTACCTTTGCGGCGGCGACAATCGTCGAACCACCTTCCACCACCGTTGTCGTCGTCATCGTCACCGACAGAGGTAAGAAAAGGTGGTGGTCGTCGTCGTCCAGATTTGGAGGAGAGGTGGTGGTGGTGGTCGTCAAGAGAGTTGATTTTTTCAAGGAGTGGTGGTGGTCGTCGTCCAGATCTGGAGGAGAGGTGGTGGTCGTCGTCGTCATCAAGGAGTGGTGGTCGTTGTCGTCATCAAGGAGTGGTGGTGGTGGTGGTCGTCCAGATCTCGATCTGATTTTTCAAGAGAGTTGCGGCGATGGGCAGCAGATGGTGGAAGAGGTTCAAAATCCGAGTCTAGGGCTGGAGTGAGCCATATCAAATGAAGCTTTGAACCAAATTTTTGCATCAAATTTGAGGGGACAAAAAGGGTTAAGGGCTGAACTTGCTCTTAGAAGCCTAATCTCATCCAAGAAAGCTACTGAGATCTGGGTATTAATTACTCCCTCCGTCCCTTTTTATGTGATCTCTATCGGAATACGTGCAATTTCAAACCCCTAAAAAACATATTTCTTTATATAATTTTTAATTTTGTGCAAAAAAAATTAAAAAAACGCTCTACGGAAGTACATTTTTTAACGTCCACAAAAATACATGTTTCCCAAAGATATCACTTAAAAAGGGACAGAGGGAGTATTGATTATGAAGTTGCAAAATTATTAGATATTATTGTGAGTGTCTTTTGGGTATTAATTTTTGAACTTTTGTTAAATTCATGTATCATCCTTGTTTTTTAAAGATTAGTGAGATTTCACTATTGATACTTATGTTTTTATACTTTTATTATGATTAGTGAGATTTCACTAAGTTTGATATATTATCATACCTTTTAAGATGATAGTGATCTTTCACTAGTTTCAGGAGTCGGTAGGGGACTAGTTGGTCGATTTTTTGAATTTTCTATACGAAAAATATAACTTTTAAATATTAGTGAAATCTCACTAATTTTTTGGATAGTTGGAAGTGGTCTGCCAGAGGTAGGGTGATAGTCAAGAGGTAAGAGGATTTTTTTGAATTTTCTGTACAAAATTAGAACTTTTAAAAATTAGTGAAATGTTACTAATTTTTGGTCGCCAGAGGCGGGGTGGTGGTCGGCAAGGAGGGAAGAGTTGATTTTTTTGAATTTTCTATACCAAATTAGAATTTTTAAAAATTAGTGACATTTCATTAATTTCTTTTTGTCTTTATGTTCGATTGCAAAAGTCTCTTATCCTTCCCTTTAGAAATGTCAAATGTTTTTTGTCTTTATGTTTGATTGCAAAAGTTCTTTATATTTCCCTTTTAAAATGTCAAATGTTTTAGATTTTTGGCTAAGTGGCCCCAGGTATTGTGATTTAATGTCAACGGGAAAATGGCTTAAAGATGAATTTGGAAGTATTTCATTTAGAAGGACGCCTCAAAAAAATTTATTGGATCATCTTACGTAGAGAACCAAATTATAGTCTTTAAAAAAAAATTCCAAATACTTGAAGTGCCTAGATTTTTTTTTTTTTTTGAAGGAATGAATAGGCTCAGTTTGGATGACAGTAATCTCAAAGGGAGAATGAGAATGTGATGTCTTTTACCTATGATTCCAACGTTTGGAAGGGACGGGAATGTGATGCTAGGCTTTTTTGATTCCGACGTTTGGCAGAGACAAGAGTAGGAATGTAATTCCTGATAACATATTCAACCATGAATCATATTCCCAGACTGAGTGGGAATCGGATCCCTCCCTTACCCCATGGGAATCTCAGATTCTTGGCTCATCAATTAAGAAAATGAAATGTTGATCTTAATAAATTTTTAAAATAATTGTTTCCCGCATAAGATTATTGAATTAATCCAAACACTGAAATGCAATTCCTCCAGGTATTAAATTCCTAGGAAATCGAGTAATCATATTTCTATTCCTACTCAAGATTTCGATCGTCCAAATACAGCTAGATAGATAAAGGGAATGGATATGAATTCTCTCACGTCAAAGGTCTTTTTCAGGTCCTCGATTCTACTTAAATGATCGGAATTGTTAAGTGTTCAGATCCTGTCAAGAACATCAACCATGCTAATTTGGCATTGCCCTTCATTATAATCATGAACGGATGCAAGGGTGATTTAGGCCCGACAACCGCCCTACTCAAGTTTCAAATTTTTCTTATAAATATAATAATAGTATTTAAAAAAACTTGCAACTATATAAGTTTGCCCACCCAACAAATGTTCAAAAAATCTATTACAATTATTTTTTAAGTTTTTAACCGCCCAACTAAGCCTCATCATTTGGCCCGTTGGCCCGCGGCCTGCCCAAAGCCCGCAAGGCTCGTCGGGCTTTACCCCAGCCCGAGCCCGCCAAATGGGCGGGCTAGCCCAGCTCGACTTCTCCATGGGCTAAACTTGGGCCTATGAATTTTAGCTACAACCCGCTCGCCCGCCTGCCTATTGGCCTGCTCAATGGCCCAGCCTGCCCGGCCCGCTAAAAAGAAAAAGCTTGCTTAGCCCAACCAGCGGCGCAGACTTGGGCTGAAAGTTCGCGGGCTGGGCCGGCCCGATGATGACCCTTACGCCCAACTTTAAAATCCTCCGTCCGCCCGTTTTAAAGATTAGTCAATGATATATTCATTTTTGGTCTCAATGACTCGTGGCCTTGCTGGATAAAACTGCACGAGACAAATTTGCAGTTTTCCTTAAAGTGTCACTGGCAGCAGAAACTGAACCCTTGCTTTACTGGGTTTTTTACTTTTTTTTCTCATTGTCATGAAAAACTTCTGTATACCGGGTGGGTATCATGTGGCCGAGCCTACGTAGTGTCCGAAGACTGCATCCGAACTATCTAAAAGTGATTAGAGGGCCCAGATTGAAACGAAATGGACCGTCCAAAACCGAAATGGACGGTCCATAATCCGGACCGTCCAAAACCGAAATGGACAGCCGGATGCGCCGCACACAAATACCATGTGATATCTGCTCGGCACTGAAAACTGGTTCAGTTCATGTACCATGCCTGCTGAGAAACTGATACAAACCGAAGTAGTAAACGAAGAAACTTACATTTTTATTTTCCATGCAAGAAACTTACCCTAAATTGTTTCCAAACAATTTTCATCTCGTCATTGCAAATTAATCGAAAAGTTTTATTTGATGAGCAGAACCGTTCGGACACAAGTACTATAACACATTTGAAACAAAAGCACAAAAGCCATCTATTTTTCATTTCATGGCGCAATACTTCCAATCCAGAAAGTAATATAAACTCAGATAATCCTTCGGAAAACGTAATACTCCATTCAAAACGAATTAAGAATAGCATATTTCCAAACGCTTCAGACGGTGATATTATGAAGTTTCCAAAAGGCAACAATATCAAACTAATCTCACAATCCACCAAGACGAACGACGGTACAAAAATAGGTGTACTCCAAAACAGTACGAATTTGCGACTCATCTTGACCCAAAAAATAACAAATCTATGAGAGCCTAGACGGTTGCTCCACAATCCTCAGCCAAGAGCCAAATTCCGCTGTTTGTTGTCCAAAGATATTAAGCAACTTGGAAAAAAAGTCAATTAGAGGAGTGCAAACCTAACTGTACTTAAAAATTTCCGAAACAGAGAGGAGGGAGAGAGGGAGGGAGGGAGCGAGGACTTTCACAATGCTAATCCCCCAAATCAAGAACACGAACCGTAAGTTCGTTGGGAACCCACACTAGGCTCAAAATTTGACAACGATCGAAATATGAATTTTCAGAACTGATTCAACTCTTCCACAGCTCCGTAGTCAACGTCGTTCAGTACGCCCAGCGCCGCTAGATGAAGTCCAAGAGGGCTTGGAACCACTGCTGCTCCCACCAGCACCACCACTGCGCCAGCTGTCACGTGACGGCGGCTGAGACGTACGATCATCCGGCTTACTGCCACCCCAGCGGTCAGGTTCTGCCGGTGGTGGAGCCTGCCCCGCAGGCTCAGCCCGCCCCGCAGGCTCACCCCGCCGGAACCTAGGCACATATTTCCCAGTCGATGCTGCCGGTGCTGCTGCAGCGGCGGGAGCGGCAGCAGGAGCAGCGGCAACAGGCTCAACTGGGCGAGATCCACCAGGGAGGTCAGAAGACCTTGAAAGCCCGTCAGTTGATCTTCCAAGTAGAGCTTCTCGTCTCATCCTCTCTTTCTCTTCGAGCTCCCTCTCTCTCTGCCTCTGCTTCTCGGCAATCTCGTCCAGCTTTGCCTTACGTTCAGCTTCTTCTTTCCTTCTCCTTTCAGCCTCTGCATACCCCCCCAAAAAAAAAGAGAGAGAGAGATCAAGTAAACACAAAAAAAAGGTGCTACAACATGTGTGGATCATGTAACATATTGAAGTATAATAATAAGCTAGTAGAAGAAAGCTATACTCTATTACACATGGTGTGTACCATAAGAATGTGGTAATTTTTGTAGTGGTAGTTATGAATTTCTTAATGAAAATGAACGGGCGTGTACCACAGAAAAAGTTCAGTCGATGCTTTTGTATGGTTAGTTTACAAACACCATGATTCATTTTTTCCCGTGTTCCTGTGGTGGTGTTTGCTTTATATTTTCGTGGCTCTTTTGTTGAGACTTTTTTGTGGTGATATTAACATATTATTCTGGCTAGTTAGAAATAGGTGTATAAGGTGCGCATAAAAAGTGTTACAAATTAACGGGGTTAGTTACCAAATTGTGCGATGTTAGTCGTGAATCATTGTGACTAATTACGGAAAATACAAGGTTTAGTGTGTGTACCATAGCACTTCCTATGTGCATAATTTTGAAACAAAAATTTTATAGGTTCATAAAAGCAGAATTAAATGAGTTACAAATAGGTAAGGAGCACATAAAAAATGTTATGGTTAGTTAACAACCATCATGATTCATTTTTTTCCGTGTTCCTGTGGCATTGTTTGCTTTATATTTCCGTGGCTCTTTTGTTAAGACTTTTTTGTGGTGAGATTTACATATGATTCTGGCTAGTTAGAAATAGGTGTACAAGGTGCGCATAAAAAGTGTAACAAATTCATGGGGTTAGTTGCCAAATTGTGCGATGTTAGTTGTGAATCATTTTGTCTAATTACGGAAAATATGGGGTTTAGTGTGTACCATAGAGCTTCCTATGTGCATAATCTTGAAACCAAAAATTTATAGGTTCATAAAAACAGAATTACATGAGTTACAAATAGGTTTACAAGGTGCGCATAAAAAATGTTATGAATAGTTGGGTCTAGTTACTTAAACTGTGTGAAGTTGTGAATTATTGTCACAAGTTACGAAAATAATGGTTTAGTGTGTACTATAGGCTTCCTATATGCAAAATTTGAAATATAAAAAGCAAAGCACGCAAAAGCAGGAAGCATAAACACTAAACAGTGCAACTTCACCAATAATGTCATCAACTTATTAAGTAACAAAATGGCGAACTGTCACAGCAAGCTTGTACCTTCGCGCCTACGAGCTTCCTCCTCTTCATGCAATCTTGTCAGCCTTTCCTCCTCCATTTTCACGTAGAATATCATCTTCTTCTGGTATTCCCTCTCCTGCTTCCTCCGAGTAAGGATTTGATTGTACCTCTCCTCTCTCTCAGCTCTCAATCTATCGTATTCTGCTTGCCGGCGCTTCGTGACCATGTCCTGGAATTGTTTCTGCCAACAAATAGAATGAAAAAAAGGAAAACAAGTCATTAAAAACCCCCAGAATACAGTGCTGTTTTACAAACAGTAAATGTGCAGAGAGAGCAAGTGAACTTATCACAACCGGTAAGATTTGAGCAATTAACAAGGAAAGAAACCAAATTCATAAATACAAGTACATGTTATTGGACAGTCAATTAAAAGAACCAACAGAAATAATTACGTTAACAAAGTACAGTATTCAAGGTGCTGATAACAGTTAGTAGTACAGGATGAATAAGACTTAGCAACAGCTCAAACTCCAATATGGAAGATTTCTTGAGAGGGAGTAGTGATATAGAGAAACTAACTGATCCGGTGAATTCTCTAAATAACAAGGTTGCCATTTCAAAATCAGAATGTAAGAACACTTTCCAGAAAACTACTTTTGAAAAACCAAAACTAATCTGTCATACTTATTTTTTTAAGTGAAAATACTTTTTGTGAATCTCGAAATATTTCCCCAAAAAATATTTCAGCACGAGTTTGAAATCCATCAACAATTAAACAAGTGCTGTGAAACTTTTTGGAAACTAATTCTGAGATGGCAACCATACAGCGCTTACAACTTTGAGGTCATATTAAACAGCAGACTCATAAACGTCAGATTTACTTCTAATTCTGCCATGTCGTATATATAATTTTCTACACCAAATAATGCCAACAAACTTCAACCTAGAAGCTTTCAGAAATCCCCTGCCAACCGTTTTGTTAAAACTGGAAAATAATATCCCACATTAAGAAGCACCATATGACAGTCACAAAGTACTGTTGAGCACACTGACCTTATAATCCAACATTCTGGACAGCCTATTTTTCTCCTGCAAGTCTCCATCATGGCCTTGTCTACTCAGCTCGATCTCTTGCTGGAAAGTAGCCACAAAAAACCATGGTCAAGCACACGAAAAAGGAGTCAAATATAAAACATCACATCAAATAATAAGCATCAAATTCCAGCTGGATGAAAGCAACGTTCAAAATATGTGAATTTTTCAAGAGATAAATTTTTGATATATGATCAGCGAAGGAGGCTAGAAAACTTAAACACACCTGTTGTTCAAGTTCATGAAGCATCCTTTCTTCCACTAGACGACGCTGAAATGCAGCTTCAATCAAAGGTGATGCTTCTTCTCTTTTTGCCCTTTCCAAGTAATCCATAGTCTTAGCTAGCTTTTGCAATTTCTTTTCCATTTCCTGCCTCTCGCGAAGTTGCTCACTCAGCGCTAACTCCATCAAACTTTGCTTCGTCACTTTTTCCTGGATAAACATACATATGGTACAAAAATCAGTTCAACCAATCTCAAAGCTGACAACAGACAACATGAAACCGAAATTTTGCACTCACTCCCTCTATGAGAGGCTTCTTTCCCTTCTTTCTAATACGCTTATCGGCCCCTTGAAGTAGAGCCTGTGCTTCTTCAAGTTCTCGCTCCTCTATTTCCTTGATGATCCTTTGGTGCTTTCTTTGCTCAATCTCGGCCGCTAGCCTTCTCTGTTCTGTTTCTTCAGTTATTTTCTGCAGTTTTAGCCTTTTTGCTTCCTCCTCCCGCTCCTTCAGGAATTCAGAATACACCAGAAAATTAGCAACAATTTCTGATACCATAATCTAATAATATATAGTAGAGATACGATTATACGAATACCAACTGAACGTTTTAAGAACAAATACCATCTCCAACAGCTGCCGTTCTTGCTCTTCCTTGCGTTTCTCAATTATTGACTTCCGAGCAAGAAGTTTCTTGTGTTCCTTTTCGACAACATCTGCTAAACCAGGCAGCATTTCACCTAGTTTTGATTCTTTCTTTGCAGGGGGAAATATCATTGCCCTTCCTTTATTTAAAGATTCAGCAAATATCATCAGGTGATCACGCATCCCGTCAGACTCAAGACCCTGAGAGGGGAAAAGAAAAAAACATCACTAAACCACAAACAAAAGGAGGGTGAGGAAGTTTATGGAAAGTTCCGAAGCCGTGCAATTAGTGAAAGTAGATTTTAGCTACGTCATAACCAAAAAACAAGAAGTCTATCAGCCAGATGGGAGGGGAAATAGAGTCCTGCAACACATCACAACGAATGTCCAGCCAAAACTGGTGGAAAGCAACACAAAGTAAGAACACCATATCTAACAATAGTTTACTACCGTAAGTTAATAAAAAAGCCTGAGGGAAAGGAAGTATGTGCTACCCTCCCAGTCCTGTACGGAAATTTAAAAGCAATCTGAACAACATATATTTCGCTCCTCAAATAGGGAGCAAAAGCCAATAACATTAGAACCCAAACAATAACAAAAAAGAATGCCACATTGACCAAGTTTAATTAATCTGTAAAGATGCATTAACCAAAATATGAACCTTTTGATGGCAAATTCAGTTTGTTCTAGCTAAATACAAAATGTAAGCATGGAACCCAAAATTTGCATTGAATTGAAACCAATAGATAAAACAAGATGGAAGTCCTCTTAGACAATTCAATGATAATCAAACTAACAAAGAGATAAATAGTATACATATACACTCATACAAATAGAAGTACAACCAATCATCCTTTTCATAACAATTTCACATATCATAACTGACATTAACTTTTTGACAAGAACTTACAGTATATTATAACAATAAACCCAACCTAACGTTACATCATCATGTTTCATGGACCCAGTACGATTGTCATGCCTAGATGTCTGGCCAGCCCAATCTCCAACTTCTAGGATACTGCTAACAACTCTAGACTCTGGTCCAGATTGTCAGAAAGACTGAGAAAGGTACATATCTGAAAGTTCATTACTTAGACAGGTAGTGTCCGAGATGATTGTAGAAAATAATAAACAAACTATAATCGAGTGTATACGACCATGACGTTACTCAAGGGGATATCAACATCGACAGTTGAAACAATCGAAGATACTTAACTCTGTAGTTCTTTCTCATCTGAACCAGAAATCAATTCATTGTTATATATACACAATACTCTGTTCATAATTTCCTGCTCGGCAAGGCAAGAAGTGAATAATGCAGGGGCAAAGGTTGCAAGGACTAGCTTACCGAGTTACCAAATATCACGACACCTTTCATATGGTCAACCTTCATTGCAATGAAACCATTTTTGACAGCATTCACAGATATTTTCTCCACAGTGGGAAAATCGAAAAAGGGGATCATATTCGCTAAACTCTCTATTTTCATAATCTGATACACCTGAGACACCTGGAAAACAAGGGGTTAAAAGTATCAACAAAACGAAATAAATTATGAGAAATGCATAAATAGCACATTAAGTAATCAAACGTAACCTAGCATAGGTATACCTGCTGAAGCAATCTCAGGGTGGCTAGTTTTTCCAGCGCAGGGATATATTGAGATAGATGCACTTCTGGAACAGAAGATGCTGAAGAAAGCTTACCCCCAAGTTTCGAGATTTTGGTCAACAAGGGTTGTACTTTTGATGCAAGATCAAGAGGGAGAAACTCATGCTCCAACAGATTGTAAAGGTCTTTTACTTCTTGATTTACACAGGTCATTACACCTTTGGTGACCTACAAAAAACATAAAGATCAGACTGCCAAGAAAAAAACAAGAAAATCATCTCCAGAAGTACTTTTTACAACATGAAGTCATGAACTTCTTCTTGACAACCAATATAGCTTGTAGCAGAGTCATGCACTGATGCCAGAATGTTGAACATCAAATTGAGAAGGTCATGCCAAATCAAAAAGTTGCTAAGGCTGCTCAAGTTCAAGGTATACATGGAACCCTGCAATCTACATAGGTTCGGTGGGACTTGGATGAATTATTCATCTCCGCCTTGAGTATGCATATATCAAACATAAACTCAGCTTTTCCATGTCTGATTGTATTTTCATGCTGCTAATTATCCCAAATGTTTACAAGCATCTTTCTAATATGGAATTAAAATGATAGAAGATCATAAACAACTTGTAAATACAATAAACAAATGCGGTAGAATCAAGACATAATGATGGTATATGTGAGTATAACAATTGTAGGTATAACAAATGTTTTGTAACTGTTTTATTAGGGTTTCATACTTCTCAAAACTCCACAAAATAATACATTCTTCATTCTTCCTTAATTATAATATAAAAACAATAGGTAACAGTTTAGATGGTACAACACGTAGAATATTCCATTTTAAGTCAACATGTATATAAACTTTCATGACAATTGCACATGCGTAAATGTTTATTCCACGTCAATTACAAAAAAATGTAACCATCAGCCGTGATAAACTCATATTGGAAATTACCAAGGCCGCAACCAACACAGATTCAAGGTTGAGATTTCACAAGTCAAGTCAACCCAATTCAAATCCAACTATAAATGACCAGTTTACAAGCTTGCCCATTATTTGGTTGGCGTTAAATAGCAAAAGTTGCAGTCCACTTGTGTTTTTTAATCCCCAATAGTCAATACACAAACTTGCTCTTGCTAAAGGTACCAACTGATAAAAGTCGTATAAATTTAAAGTACTGTGCCTGATTTGGAAGAGGAAAACAACAACATTCTCCACTAAAAGCAGTAACGTGATGCAATAATTGCATAATGTGGGCATCTCAGGGTTGTCGTTAACAAGGTTGTAATACCTATGCTGTATTTTGGATACATAAGGATAATCCGAAGCCCTTGAAGAGCCATATGTAGTAGAAAATATGTTCAGGGCTTACCAATTCAGCGAGAAGAGATGACCGCGAAAGCTGTCAAGAAACAATGGTGTCTGATTTAGAAAAAGTAAACGAATATGTAAACATAACATAAAACCACAAGCAACCAAATATTACCACTTCTCTACTCTCAAGTTTGGGGTCAATAATGAACCCTATAAGATTAGCCATCCTCAAATTACGCTCTTTCTCGTGTTCAAGCTCCAAATGTGATGCCCCGCGTGTACTGTCATGAGGGGAAACAGAAAGCGCAGCCAAGACGACAGAGGATGCAATTAATTGCAAATCCTTCTGATTCAAGTTCTTGTTGAAGCTTTTCTGAAGCGAGAAAAGCTTAAACCATGCATAGGCATGATAAAGATGGCTGCCTGAAACCCAGAAAATTTCTGTTAACTTCGCATAATAAACAACCATCAAGGAGGGCTTCGGAGTTTTCTTAACCATGCACATCAACCCATGTATATCCTCAACAGAACGAAAAGCTTCCTGCAGGAAACAATTACAAACCAACAATATTAAGATGTTTTTCTATGCACTACACAAAATGTAAAGTGGCATTAAAAATACAGACCTGCCAGAGTTCAAGTTCAGTAGCAATCTTTAACTGCTCAAATCTTGTATCAAGATACAATTGCAAGCTCTCTGGAGCTGATAGATCAGGTCGATCCCTCTGATCTCTATATTTGTTTAGGTTAGCCAGATGATTCCTGATTATTTCACATAACCGGCGAAATTCTGTTGTCCGTTTGTATTGCTTGCAGAATTGGAAAGCACGATGTGCTGTCATCTACAAATAAAATTTGAGGCTAAGAAAGCTCATCTGATAGTCATAAAAAATTACACAACTCGCTTTTACTATCATAAATAGATACTTCATTCTAACTAACAACCTCTCTGAATCTTCTAGTGAGTATTAAACCCTCCTCGCTCAAAAAAAAAAAGTATTAAACCATCCCAAATCAGATGCACCTAAATTACGTGTTTGTCAAACTGACATGTTTAATTACATGGAAGTTGATGGACCTAGCTATAATAGAAATACTAGCTGTCATATTAACAGATGTACACAATTCAAATGATGCATGATAAATATTACCGCATAAAGTGCCTCCAGCTTTGAGTTGTTCCTTAAAATTTCAAGAACAGTTCTATAGGTCTCCCACAAGAATTTAAACCACGGGGTCACAAGCTCGCGATCAGACCTGTCCTTTCCCTTCTCACCACTGACATAACTCAGCATTAGATCCTCTGGCCTTTTATCAGCTTCAAGGTCATCAACATCAAGAGCTTCCTCTAAAGCCTGAGCCTGACTCCGTGCCATCTCAGCTCTCTCAGTGGAGAGGTGCATAAAATGCTTGATTACCTCCTCCAATGAAGTTACATTCACTTGCTGGCACACAATTCGATACTGAATCAGACCATCCTTAGCATACCTACCACGTCTCATGTCGACACAGAGCTCAATATACTTGAACATAATTCTTTCAAGTGTCTTCTGCCACGCTCTATGCCTCTTTGAGGTAATAAGATCGTGAAGCGCCTGCAAGGCATCTTGTTTATGCCCTACATTGATCAACTCTGCATCCAGACATGACAAACAATCAATCCGAAATACTACCAAAAACCCAGCGCAAGCAAATTAAGTTCTAAAACGACTCTTTCACATGTCACCAGGCAAGATACATAAGAAAACAAACAAACCACCCAACAAGTTATTACATCTCAAATCCTTTTGAGTCCTAAGCTTCGTCAATTAAACCATATCTCACGCCAGAGAATCTGAACCCAAAAACATATTTAGGCCGAAAAATTCTAACACTAAGGTATTGTTTGGTTAATTGGTTCACTAGCATATTAGTATCTGTTAAGCAGCGTGAAGTTCACTTAAATTCTTACGGAAAGACATGAAATGACCATTCCGTGGCCTGCTAATCAAGTGTCCATTCACCTAAATTGATGAATCATGATTTCCATTCTAGTAACTTTTAAGCAAAATTGAAGATCAGTATGAGCATTCCAATAGGATGACAATTCAATTCCAGTAAACCAAACACAGTCTGTGTCACCCGAAATTGAAAAAGAGCATTCTTTATAATGGGAATCCAGCTAAATCAAGGCACGAAACACTGCCTAACATCTACCCAAAATGCAGTTTTCACAACCGGAATCGTATAGATAACAGTAATCTCCCGTAAAAAAAAGAAAACCCGTTTATCAAACCATGATCTAAAAAAAAACGATAAGAATTTTCATCAGAAGAAATCTGTTAAAATTACCTTCGGCACGCTTCAAAGCATTCTCAGGTTTAGCAAAAGTCGCCATGATTGTCGATCAAATAGTCAAAAATATCCTCGTTCCCCCAAAATACCAACAGCACGAAAAATCAAGCCGAAAGAACCTACAGTGGATCAAGAAACCAAATCAAAACAGTGAACCAAATAAAAACGAATTGAATATCAATTCATCGAGTGGAGTTTTAGCGTGTGTGTGTGTGTGTGTGTGTATATAGAGAGAGAGAGAGAGTCTGTGTACCTGAAGGAGGTTTAGAGAGAGAGAATTCAAGCGCCGGAGAGTGATGTGAAGGCGCAATCGCACAAGCCACACAGCAAAGAAGAGTAGATGCAAACCCTAGGTGACGAAGTGGGGTTGTGTTTTATAGTATAGACATTGTGGATAATATAATGGGCGATTATGGGTATTTATGTAATTTATTGAATCGGGTTGCCCATTAATAAGGCTGGAGCGGGCGTGGACCTTCGGGTGGGGAAAACTATTGGCTGCTCATCAGCTCAAATTACCTCCACAACCACAGATTTATTTACCGGATTTGGAAAAAATTATTTGTTTTTAAAGGCAGTTAATATCAAGTAATTTTGGGTGATCTTTCATTTAGTTTTTTGTCAATTTTTTTATTAATCATTCGTCTTGACGGGACAGATCAATATATATATATATGATTGTCGACCCAAGTTGAAAACGGCACTAAAAACGCTAAAATATATGTTTTCGAAGTTTTCATTTTCACTGGAGTAAAAAAATTATTTTTTGTCAGAATTTTCACTTATTATATTTGGAAATATCGAAAAAAATGCCAAAATGAAAATGTTGGCCAAATGGTAATATCTGGTGATTGTTTGTTTGTCTTTTTTTTATAACTTTCAAAATGTGTAAGTTTTGAAATCGATTTGTTTTATACATCCTCCGGCCCCAATTATTTGGACACGGGGTTGCTGCTGTGCAGCCCCCGCACAGCAGCTGATGTGCACCATCTGAGCCGTCCGTTGCTCGGATGGACGGCCCAGACTTCACCTCAGCACCTTTGCATCCGAACCGTTCGTTGTTATGCGTGCAAGATGAAATTTGGGCCGTCCATCCGAGCAACAGACGGCTCGGATGGTGCACAGCAGCTGCTGTGCGGGGGCTGCACAACAGCAACCCCAAATCCCAAATATTTTATCTATATCTCACAATCTATAATGGTTTTTATGATTTCAATTTTTTTGTTTAAAAAATTAATTAAGATCTATCAAACAATATTCATATTAGGGGTGAGTTCTCCAATTGATTTTATCAAAATTTGATAAAATCAAACGCTTGATTTTATCCATTGGTGAGGAGAGTTAATAAAATCTGTAGATTTTTTAGATTTTAAAGTCACCCAGATATATAAATAAAATATTATAATAGAAAAGATATAAACAAATTTTTAAGACGTCCAAAAAAGGACAAATAGTGGTCGACTTTTAAAGGCATATTCGCCCATTTCATCTATTTCTAAAATCACTAGTGTCGGGCTATGTGCTTCGCACGTAACCGCGTGCTCATTGGTTATTTTGTCATAAGGGTGAGGCTAAGAACTTTGGAAAGGATTCTTGAAATTTTGCAGGAGTATAATGGAAGAAATTAGAGAAGTCTGATTATGAAACAATGATTGGTAAGAGAAGTCATAAAAGGACCAAAGTTTCTTGTTTTGCAGATACATGAGTCACAAAAGGATCCAAGCCCCAACCGTAAATTAGTTTCCTCTACAAAATCAGAGGATCCAACACATGAACCTTTCAAGCTTTTCTTACATGTCAAACAAAACTGAGAATATAAAATCATTAGCAAGAACTATGGAATTCTAGCATTGTTGGCAACGAAATGTAACCATCTAACATGAACCAGGGTCAATACATATGAGGTTATGAATTTTCTCATCTGCTTCATTTTTACCATACCCGATTACCAGGTCCATGGGGCCATCAGCTAGAGTGTGATTAGCTGAAGTGGTAAAAGTGAGATGATTAGATGCAAGCAACACCATATCGGAGCTTACTATACCATAATGTTGTTGATGCTACCAATTGAAATGTCATGTCAATCTCAGCTGACGGTTACCTGCATCCAATATTACGCGTGTCAATAAAAAAAGAAGAGGCTTCCTTAAGCCCTAGTATAAAACACAAACAAGCACACCTAATTTTTACTTAAAGAAGTTACCTCAGCCTATACTATGTGTCTTTGATTCACCACCAATCTGCATGATTTAAGGGCTTTATGGACAACAAAGGTGGCAGTAATTCTGCACCAGCCGAATGAATAATTCAATTTAAAACTCGAAGAAAGAAGCTAGATCCCTCACTGCTAAAATACACAACAGAATGGCAATCAAGATCTAAACTACCAAATCTCCTAAAATATTCACAAAAGTACTATTAGCTCAAATACTCGACCATGCTCACACACAAAGAGATGGAGAAGGAACGATAGCTGTGGAGTACATAAAATTGTGGTGTCTATTCTTCAAGCAGAATTGGCAAAACATGTGGCAGTCATGAAATTCCCTATATAAAGTAGAAATTTCAAAAAATACTCAAGAATCTCTTTTAAAAGTAGAAAACACAACAAAGTAAAAATGTATCCTTGCATCTAAATGCTAAGCAAGCTTACAAATACTATGCAAAAGCAGTGTTCATGACATGATGGTCGGGGTAGCAAGTGGTATTAAAACCACCAAATCATTAGATCAGTACTCACTTTCGAGATTTCCAAACAAGGAAGGTTAGGAACACTTGTTCTAAGCTTGTTCATACTAAATGAGAGAGTAACTCATTTGTCATTCACCCATCATTTCTCATTCACACAGCCCCAACATGAATGTGAAGGCAACAAAAAAAATGGAAGCCTAATGTAATTACTAATCAAAAACTTCAATAGAAAACATAACCAAAGGTATCCAAATTCTATTTCTTTGCTAATATGGAAACCCAAAAATAGACGATCTGCTGGATGTAAATCAAATAAATTAAAACCTATTTACGGTGATGGCAAATCTGTTACAAGTGATTAGCCTAGCCATAAAACATATATACAAATAAAACCAAACAAAAGTTCATTCCATTAGTGTATTTATAGAGTATTTTCTTAGCACTTTGCTATACCTATGAACCCGCCTTGAACCTTTTCATAGAAATCAAAATAATATATAAAACTATACTGGATCATACCAATTACTTTTATCTTTTTCTCATTCCTGATGTCTGTGGTTGTCAAGTGTCAAAAGGAGCAGATGCTTCGAGTTTTGTTACCTTGACCATATGTGGAACTTAAAACCTTAACTTTGACACAATATACTAAGTCATTTGAAGAAATTCCCAAGTTAAATGCTATTCTTAATATCCATGTAAGCTACAAAGAATGCTTTGCCTTGAGATTACTGCTATAACTAACAACTAACACAACAAAACAATCATCTTAGGTAGACCAAAAAAACAATGTCAAGAATAGTAGTGGAACGGGGGGGGGAGTAGTTGGGAAGTTTCACCCAAGTAACTAATGGTGGAACAAATAAGATACATTTACTGAGTTCGAAAATAATGTCAAGAAATCCTCTTATGGAAAGCTTGAGATGCAAAGCTTTACTATGTTGCATAACCCAAGAACAAAGTTTATCTGTCGTATATCCCAAATTTGTTGATAAAAAATAGCTGAAACATGAGGATATCAACAAAACAGAAGACAGACTTGATAGAAGCTACGACGGTGATTCACAACTCATGGAATCCAAATGCTATGTTCAAAATCACCAAATCCTAAGAGTCACATATCGAACAACAAAAACCAAAAATTGAATAAATTACACGAAGACCAAATTTGGAAAATCCTTACATGTAGTCCACAAGATCTATACAAACTGCAAAATAAAAAGCCAAGGAAATAAAATCCTAAAAAATCTTACCCTTCATTGTAACCCAAACTTCTCATCACGAATACTATATGCACAGCTTATGTATCTAAAAACAATATCAAACAACAAATATTGAAGATTCTGATTTTGGCTTGAGATTTTAATTTTGTTTTTTAAGCTTCAGAGGGGGGGAAATCTAAAAATATAATGCAACCACCAAAAAAGGGGAAAAACACGTCTTCCAAGCTTCACAGACTTGAAAACCTTAACATCAACTTAACTACATGCAATACATCGATACAGTAAACAAAAAAGGGGGGAAAAGAGAAAAAACAGAAACAACAACATATCATTTACCTCTTTGGTCTTGAAGGTTTAAAATGCAGGTTTCAATATCGACCACGTGGATTCCAAATTATCCCATCAGCCTTGATGAGTCTGTGTGAGAATCAGTGTTAGATCGCAACATCAAAATCGTAATAAACGATGTAAGAAAAGAACAAATACCGAGAGAAAAAGACAGATCGGAGAAACCCTGTCAATGATGGTGGAAAGGGAGATCCATGAAGCAAAATGGCCAAAGGGCTAGAGAGAGAGGTCATCAGAGATGAAGATAACAGGGAGAGAAAGAGGGATTCAGAAAACTGTGGTAGGTATACTTCCTGAACAAATCAAACTCATAATACTACGACTGCCAAAATCTATTCCAAAACCTAAACCCATAACCTATACATTGCACAACATCTATATCTTCAGTTCAACTAACCCAAGAACTGGATTTTCCAAATTGGTACTAAAAGGATATAAAAGCGTGAAAAAACAAACTCCCTCACATACTGTGAAGGTTTCAATATTCTAAGCATAACAAAACCGCTAAAATATTGCCATTTATTTCAGAAGAAGAAAAAAACATGTTTCCCGATATCCCTGCTCTGATGGAGGATGACTTGCTTAAAATTGCTGGTGTTAACAAAAAACAGTTGTGATTGAATCATTCACATCTGCATACAAAGAGACTCTCACACAAGCATATAAAATACAACCAGTACAAAATCACCAATCCCTATGCAGACCTTTGGGCCTCAAAGCCAATAGTTTGGAACGAAATGTTGAATCAAGACAAAAGGTCCAATTTCCTAACACGAATCAAAATATATATCCCAAAAAGTAAATCTTAAAACAAGAATTACCTTTCACAGGCACGTTAAGCGCACCTGTGTCGAGTTTGGAGCAGTTGCAATTGTCAATTGATGCATGTATTGAAATAATTATGTAATCACAAGCATACAAGCACAAAGATCAATACCACAAGGCAATTAATGAATATTGAACCCTAGTTTTGAATTTGGGACAAAATGAAGGAACAATTAACATAGACCTAGTGAACCCTGCAATTTGTGGCTTGAGGACAACTTTCCATATACTTTTGCATGTACCTTTAACAACAGAGTGTACCTTTTTCCTTAAATTTTTTTTTTGTTTTTGTTTTGTACCTTTTTCCTTACTTTTTTTTTTTAAAATTTTTATCAGACAACATAGTGTACCCTCCCTCCCATCTATCTTTTTCTTTCTTGTGATCACCCACTCTGTTTTTTCCTCACTTTTCCGAGAATCATGGCTACAAATATCTTCCTGGGTTTTCTCCCACCTTCCTTTTAGTCCTTTTGCCTCTTTGTTTTGCGATCATATTAACAATTTCAGAATCGGCGTCGGATAAGTACTATAGAAGAATGACACCAAAATACAATTTAACCCCTTGCACAACACCTAAACTACCCTATGACTAAGGGGTATTTTGGTCATTTAATACAGCAACCCTATGCTCAGTGGTAGTGTTGTGCTCAGTATTATTGTCGGTTTATAAATTGATCAGTTGTAGGAAATAAATACATTTACAAAACATTATGAACTAAAGTGATCATGGTTTCCTTCTGTTGATGCATTAGTTTTGTACCAGAGTTGCATGCAAACAGGGCAAAATAGCAATACACACAACATGGAATAGAAAAATGATTTTCTAAGAAAGTTAAGATTGATTTAAAAGAAAGATCGGTGCAGCAAAAAGAGTATAAAGCAAGTATATCTACCTAATTTCCTTGTCCTACGGGGACGATAAGTTATAGGCTATTTTGCTCATAGGAAGTTCAAGGCGATGCCTATAAATTTGTGAAAAGGAGCTGCTATATGTTAATATGAATAATCATCAAGATAAATCATGAGAAATCTTATCAAGAAGTTAGTTCTATCTTAAAAGGTGTGTTAGTTATATAAAATGTCACCTTTACAAAAGATGTGCAGAGATAGGATTCAAATCATAGGTACAAGATTCGGGCTTTCTAATTGATCATTTCGTTGAGATCTAGTATAGCGTAGATAAACATAGTTGATCAATTGCCATGAATTTTGAAACAGAATTTGATCTGTTTCCCGTTCCGACTCCACTGTCTATCAGAGGGATCATAGTAACAAGATTTCAAAATCGAACGATTGTTGATCCTTTTCCCCACAAGCTGAGTGCAATGGCACACAAATGCCAATTCAACTGTAGTAGCAAAAAGAAGAGAAATAATGATATTAATACTAATCGATAAACATCAGGTCTACAAAATCTATCAAGGCATCACTTCTCGAACGTAGATAAGCTGTTTCAACATAATTTTCCCATTAGAAAATATTTGCATAGCATGTTTCACAATTGAGCTTCTTCATCCTTTCCGAAACTAAGATAATTGTATTTGTAAAAGAATGAAGACCTCTAAGGTACACAGAATATAACTACTTTTGGACTTATGCATCCAATTATTTGGATCAACGATTCTACATTTTTGTAGGACGCAAAATATAACTCCCATGAAGTACAATTATGTGTCTTAAAAATATAAATATAAGAAAGATGATAAATATAAAATTTTGTGTCTACCTCCAAAGGTGAAGCTCTGATATGATAGGAGAACTCCTAGTTCCAGTCTGAGAGGGATTGAAGCAAAGAAGTATTTGGGTGATAATGAAACCCAATGAACATTGGGACCCCTGGCTTGGAGTGTAAAAGCTCCTTGAACAGATTCATCATCATCCTCAAAGTTCAAGTAGTCAAGATCGTCTGCAATTTCAGAGTCAGAAGACCATGAAAGTTCATCCACAACTCCTTCCACTATAATAACCTTCTTTCCAATTTCTTGCCTCATGCAATTTAAAAGGCCGCCTGCGTGTTAACCACTGGAAAGAGCAATGAGGAACGAAAAGTTAAGGGTTTCTCACCAAAGTCTGTGATTTTAAATCTGTCTTAGACTGTGTCTAAAGGAAAACTATAAACGGTAATTAGCTCCGGAAGTTTTAAAGCACAGATTCTACACTAATTACTAAGAGTATATGGTAAAACCAAAAGATGAATAAATTAGTAATGAGAATTCTAGATTAATTAATTTTATGAACTGATAAAAGGAGTAATTAGGGTTTACCTGAACTGGAAAAGTGGTGAACGCTTTGGCTTGGCGTGTAGCCTTCCCTCCCTCCCTCCCTCCCTCTCACACGTGATTTCTCTCTCCTTCTCCCTCTCCGTGTCTACCCTCTTTCTCGCCGATCGCCGGCCTCCTCCACTCTCTCATTTTCCGTCCTTTGTCACTCTCTCGTAGCTTCATCTCTGGAACCGCCATTACCAATCCGATCTCCTTCCTCTACGTCACTTTCGATCTGCCTCTCTTTGGTTGCCAAAAACAGGATTGAGAGAACAAGAAAAATAGAGAGCTATCTACCCAGGAAGGGGAGAGAGAGAAATTCTTGCAGATTTTTAGGCTTTTACAAAACCAAAGGACTTCTTTGTGATCTCGAGAAGATTTTAACCGGATTTTATTGATCATTTCGTCACGTCACAAAGTGGCAAGAACATTGCATCGCCGCACCAATAGTGCATTCGTACCTCGAATAGACGAACCAGACGCCACTCCGATTAAAGGTGTACA
This sequence comes from Vaccinium vitis-idaea, assembly GCA_963854785.1. NCBI lineage: Eukaryota > Viridiplantae > Streptophyta > Magnoliopsida > Ericales > Ericaceae > Vaccinium > Vaccinium vitis-idaea. Next base: position 15,984,097 of record OY978225.1, on the reverse strand, counting down.
AAACTATCCTACCTGGCAAGCCACTTCGATGAAATTACAAAAATACCCTACGGTGGCAAGCGACCACTCTCGTCTCTCTTTATATACAAGTGTGTTGATATAAGTCAGTGCAAAACTTTGCACTGTTTTCTAAGAAAAAGGTTGTTGTAGAAAATTATATCTTTATCTTGTTAATTAATTTAATTTTGTTTGATAGAGGGGAGAGAATCATAAACCAGGTTCGGTTTGACTTTGACGAGGGAGATTAGGGGAACCTGTGGGGTGCTGTGCATCCTCATGCACAGCGCCATGCTGTGCAACCCCACGGCGTGGCCGCGCCGGTAGTTTTATGATGATCCATAGACATCGGCGAGTACTATAAGTGTGTTAAAAATCCAACTCGATCGGATATCTTTAAGTGTCACATCAGAACACAAAAAGCATGAAAAAATGGTTTTGATCCAGTGTTTGTGTCCATTTGTGTTCCATTTCTTTTCAAAGTATTCGTGTTTCAGTGACGTACTTAAAGATATCCGATCGGGTTGACTTTTGGTACACTTGTAGTACTCAACGAGGTCTACGCGGCGAACATCTCCGATCATTGGAAAGGTGTCGGCGCAGCCGCTCCATGACTACACAACACCCCCCAGTTCGAGATTAGGAGTCCATCCGAATTATTATAGACCCATAGTAGGGATTATTTAAAACTCATGGGTAGTTAATCGTAGTCCAATTGGAAGCTTTTGTGTATGGAAACTTCATTGAGTTTGTTGGCAAGTGGAATCGAACCTGAAATTTTAGGTGAAAATAAATCCCTAAGTTCCAAGGCAAGACCATTTTGCCAACCCCTTGGGGTTTATTTTTTGCGTGAATTGTGTGAATTTACAAGAGTATTTTTTGGAGTAATGTTAGGAAAATAACACTTTTTTTAAAGGTAAGAAAATAACACTTAACATAACTGAATCTCGAACCTTTAATAAATAGCCCACATACATCGAACGAGTCCAAACACAGTTAAATTTGGATGCCATGTTTCATCTCTAGTTAATGGAACAATTTTTTTTTCCGGTGGGTTTGTTTAGGTTAATGTACTCATTTTATCTTTATTGACGAACTATTGCATAAATAAATAAATAAATAAATAAAATCAGCAATGATCTTAAATATTCCACCTATGGTGAATATCTTTTAGCTAATTTCTTGTTTGGCCATTTTTACCAATTTGGGACCAATTCGCCTCTCAATTATAGGGATGGCCCATTGGTTTAACTGTGGTTCAGAGATTTGGGTGTGGGCAGTTTCGTACTTTTAATAGTTTTGTCTATTTTTCAATTTACTAACGTGGGTTTTCTGACTTTTATGTTTTTCCATCCATGTCCTGTTTTAACGCATTTATTTGTCTCGTTCTTTGAGGGTGTTTGGGTAACTTTAGTTTGGGGTGGTGCTTCTGGCATAGAAAAAGCAGACAGGTCTTCCTTTTCTAAGCGTCTCTCTCTCTCTCTCTCTCTCTCTCTCTCTCTCTCTCTCTCTCTCATCTTCTGCAGGTCTCTTTCTGTAACGACCCTCCCCCGCCTTGCACAATATTATCCACTTTGGTTGCCCAAGCTCCAAGGACTTCCTAGAAGGTCACCCATCCCTGGATTGCTCCAGGATGAGCATGCTTAACTGTGAAGTACCAACGAGCTTTGACGCCCGTACGACTTTAAAAGGTCTTGTGCAAGTTAGGGCATGATCTATTCTCTTATATCATAGAACTCCGTTGCATCTAGGTAGGCATGGGTTATCACATTCTCCTCACCTTAAGATGCAACATCCTCATTGCATATTGGCCCAGTGACCTTCCCCCGAGAGGTATAGCACTTAGTTCTACATAACACTTTGTTTCCACTCCGGGATTCAAGAGGTGGCTCTTGCAGATTCTAGAGGTGGCTCCTACCCCGTAGTCTGGGGTTGTGCTATGATACCAACTGTAACGACCCACCCCCACCTTGCACAATATTGTCTGCTTTGGTCGCCCAAGCTCCAAGGACTTCCCAAAAGGTCACCCATCCCTGGATTGCTCCAGGGTGAGCACGCTTAACTGTGAAGTAACAACGAGCTTTGACGTCTGCATGGCTTTAAAAGGCCTTTGTGCAAGTTAGGGCATGATCTATTCGCTTATATTATAGAACTTCGTTGCATCCAGGTGGGCATGGGTTATCACACTTTCTCTCCATCTCTTCAATTTCTCGAGGACGACGTGCACTGTCGCCGCCCTCCACCACCGGCGTGCAACCACCGCAGAGAGAAGAAGAAGAACGACGACAGAGGACACAAAGCCCCAATTTCGACCACAGGCATGGACTGTAAAGACCCAGAATTCCATGAAATTCTTTTTATCTTTTATTCATTTTAAATAACGTGAATGAGTAGATTAATGTTTTAAAATGTATTTTCTTTCTAAGTATTGTATGAGTGTGCATATCTTGGAGTATCAGAGGTTAAATAAATGGTAGGAATGCGTGTTGCGATGTTGTGTGAGTGTTTGGAGATGTTGAAAATGTGTTAGAAATGATCGGGGTACAAATTGGTGAAGCTGGTAAAAATTTAGAATTGTTTACTCTAGATACCGGTATGGCTTTTTCTTGATACCAGTATCCAGTTATATTTTCTGTAGATTTTGAGCCATCAGAAACTCTAGATACCAGTATGGCTTTTTCTTTATACCGGTATCCAGCTGCATTTTTCTGCGAATTTTGAACTCGTCGTAGCCCTCTATAAATAAGGTCATGGACTCATTTCTTCACTCCAAAAACCACGAAACAAACCCTAAAATCACCCCTCTACCTTCTCTCTTCACCCCTACTTCAAATCTTGTGATTTTAACCTCAATCCACCTCAAAACTTCAACATCTACATATTGGGTTCGTGAATCTCACTTCAATTTCGGGTTTTGCACTCAAGAGGTAAGAACTCTTGATTTAGGTCTTGTTCTTGCTCCACCCACATTTTCCCCTCTCTCTTTGATTGTGAGTGTAACCTCACTCTTGTAACTCGTTTTGGGCTTGATCTTGTCTCATGAATGCGTAGTGGAGCTTGGGTGGAGGTCGTTCTTGGAGTTTGGGGTCAAAATTAGTTGGGTACTCTAGGGTTTTGCTCAAAACCCATTTTGGTAGGAATTTCTCTCCTCTCTCTATATATCTATGTGTTTAGATCATAAACCCTTGATTTTTACACATGGTTTCTCATATATGTTATGGATTGTAAAGTTTCTGGCCTTTGGCTTATAAATTCGGAATTTTTGGTAAAATTTCTAGGTAAGGGTTGAATGTTTGATTGCTCTAGAATGTTTAACCGTATATATCTTGAATCTTGTTGATTGGTGGAAGAAAATCATGATTTGGTTGAGGTTAGGGTTTATGGCTTAAGTAAGAATTGGGCTTTGTGATATCTATGTTTATATGTGAAATTGTTTTCCTACTAATGAAATTGGGATGTTTCTAAGTGTATTTGAGGTATAGATTAATGGAAATACTTATGGGTTTGACCCGTGATGAAATCACGAAAATGCCCTTGACCGAATGAGTGTGGGAAGGCTTGACAAGTTGAGTTCTTGGTATATGAGACTGTTGGTGGGATGCTATGAGTGTCTAATGCTTTACTCTCTCCCTCTCATTCTGTAATTGGGTTGTTGGTTCGTGGAGTTGGACATGTTATGTTGATTGTGGTGTGTTGTTTGTTGTGTGTTGTTTGTTGCGTGTTGTTTGTTGTGTGTTGTCTATGGTGTGTTGTTTGTTGTGTGTGATTTGTTGTGTGTTGTTCTTTACATTCCTTGATTATTTGATTATGGTTGTTGAGTTGAAAATTGGGTGGTATTCGTTGTACATCTTGTGAGATGTATCTCGATGTTGAGGAAATATCCCTCAAAGAAATCAAAAAGCGTAGTTATGTGAAAGAATAGTGTACTTGGGGGTGTTGAAATGATATTGTTGAGATGTATTGTACTATGACGGGTTGATTTTGTATGAAGAGGAAAGAATGGATTGTTTGAGAATGACTGGGAAAGGCCTAGTGTGGTCCCAAGGTTGATGTCAAGATGGAAATCAAATGATAAGAGTACTTCTGATGAACTTGAAACTTTTATAGTGTATTTGTGTGCATACGGGGTGTCGGGTGTGCATGTGTGTGTGTGTGTGTGCGTGTGTTGAGACGTGGTTGTAAAGGAAAGACTTCTAAAATTGGGCTTCTACATTGTAGGTTCACTCACAAGCATAGTACACTGCATACATATATAGAGTTTGTGTTAGAGATTTTCCTACTGGGCCAGTGTAGCTCAACCTATCAATTTTCAGGTATTCAATGAGGAGCATGGCGTGAAGTGCATTGGGAGTGCATGAAATCTTTTGAAGGCATACATTGGAAAAGTTATCATTTTATCTCATGAATTTTATTTTTGAAAGATAAAGTTGTAGTTCTATTATTTTCTATCATCTTTTGATTTTGTAAAATGTAATAACTTCATGTATTAGGTACTTGTTTTCATTTGGGATACCGAGATTCAATTAGGCAATACATGTTGAATTCAAATATTTATAAATGAAATCAGATTTATTATTTTGAGAAAAGTATGTTTAAATATGTTGAAAATCGAGGGCATGACAACTTGGTATCAGAGCATTAGGTTCAAAAACCTAGGAACCGTGGGGAGGCTTGAAGTCTCGGGGCTGAAATCATTGCATCATCTTCACATGAAAGACATTGTTTTCCCAAACATTGTGAGCTTGCATGGGTGACATACATCTATGTGGCATCACATATATGATTTCGTAGGATGGTATAGTTTTGTTGAACCTTATTGAGTTCATTTATAACCTAGAGGTGATTGAATAAATGTAGACACTTGATGAACGCATGTTATAAAACACCAGTTGGACTTATACAAAGGACTAATGGGAGTTGATAGGCGCATTTTTGAATGAAATGGAAGAACGCGTGATGATTATGAAAGTGGGGGAGCAAATGAGTGTTTGAGGAAAGATGAGTGTGAGCACATTAGCAAAGTATTACGCCTTGAAAGCATTGGTTACGCCGTGAAAGCGTTGGTTATTATTATTACCCGTGTATCGGGGCATGGGTGCACGGAGCCCGTGAAATCCGACAGAGGGATAAACTCCCTGTATATATTGTTACCCGTGTATCGCGGCATGGGTGCACGGATCCCGTAAAATCCGGCAGAGGGATAAACTCCCTGTATGTATTATTACCCGCGTATCGAGGCATGGGTGCACGGAGCCCGTGAAATCCGGCAGAGGGATAAACTCCCTGTATCTATTATTATTACCCGTGTAACGGGGCGTGGGTGCACGGAGCCCATGAAATCCGGCAGAGGGACAAACTCCATGTATATATTACTACCCGTATACCGGGCCATGGGTGAGCGGAGCCCACGAAATCCGGCAGAGGGATCCAATCCCTAATACTGATGAAAATGATGAATTTTTCTTCAATGAAAGAAATGAAAAATTAGATTTTTGGGCTATCTATTGTGTTTTGACGAAACTTGATGTGTGAACATGGATCTAGACTTGTGTGAAAACTTGGTAAAGTTTATCGCTCGATTTGTATAGCAACTGGAAGACTGGGTGCAATGTTAACGTGTATTCCTGTAGAGTATGGTGCATAGTGGAGTATCATATGATTGGATGATGATGATAAATTGTGCCAAGGTGCTAAGTGGCTTTTGTTTAAGTACTATTTCTCTAAAAATCAGTAGTACGGAGAAGCGAGTGTTTGTTATTGGTATGAAAATGAGAGAGAAGAAAGTATTGAATGATTTTGTTATACTATCTTGCATGCATAAGTTTAATCTGTTCATGTGTTTAGCAAACACAAGTTAAATGCCGTATTAGGTGTTAAATGTGACTGTCTATTATGAAATGTGAAACTTCTTTTCTAAGAACCTTAATGATCTATTTCTGGATATTCAAGTTGGAGTACAGCTGGCCACCGCTACTTCACGATTGAGCATCTGGGGTAGAAATTTTCGGACACGACGCATATAAGAAACAAAACTTGCTTTGTTTGTACGGTTATGAGTACATACCATATGACATGAGTACTAGAGTCCTTGTTGTGATTAGAGGCATAAATTCTTTTACTAAATTGTCTGCTCAGTAATCTAAATGTTCTTTCTTTACTTAAACTGTTGAAATTTCTTCTTTTACTATCGTCTGTGTGTTGTCGCTAAATGGGAGTTGGTGGTGCTTGCTTGCTTATAAATTTCTGAAGTTTGGGGTCCCAGCTGTCTGGGTGTGGCATGTTTGAGATTGAATACGTTGTTGGAGTTAAAATTTTTGCACGTGGTGATTGTGGACGCTCGGTTTCACGCGGGCGAAAGTATCCACGAAGTTTTTGGTTGTATTTGTGAAAAAATGGCAATCTGGGAAAAAGGAAAAATTTAGAGTCGCCACCCGGGGTTTAATTTCTGAGAAATGTTGGGTACCCGAGAAACCATTTAGAAAAATAACTCTTGTGCCGCTGAAAAAGGGTTTGATCTGCGAAAAATAGAGATTTGCGTTCGGGAGCCAGGTTACCCGCGGGGAAGGTTTTGTTTAAAAAATGCACCCCGCGTGCCTGAAATTTTCCGGTATTTACTAAATCTTTGTGGGATTATCATTTGAAAGATTTTTATCGAGAAACTTTATTTCACATAAACAATGTATCAAATAATAACATGCTTAAAAGAAATAAATAACAATAACAATTCAAACGACACACAATCAAGCATATAAGTGCGAGAAAATCAACCAAGAAGGGGGATAAACGCAAAAACACGAAGTAAAGGGGGGTAAACTGTAATTAAACCTCTCTGGTTTTTATGAAAACAGAGCATCGGATTTCAGAAAACAGGGGAAATCAAATATCTTTCCAGAGATGCCGTACGGTAACCAAAACCATGCTACACGGTGCACCTTGGGTGCCGTACGGTGCCTCTGTGAGTTATATTTTTCAAAATTTTCAGATTTCACCCGATTGAAAGCAAGCTCTATTTTTATGTAAAAACCGCTTTATTCATTGATAAAAGTGGGTTTGAAAAATGGTTTTGATGAAGGAATGTACCTCATACTTGGGATAGCTTTCCGAGACAAAGGATAATGTCCCGAAATACCTATCCGAGAGGTTCGAACTTTGCTGGAATGTTTCTGTTTGGACTCGAGGAAGAGCTACGGAGCTCTCCTCAAGCCCGATGAAACCCCCCCTCAGGAGATTGTTACGATACAATCGCGGATTTTATGCTTTGAAACGAACTCGAATGGATCGGAATAGGATTTGCAACTTTCTGGGTTTGTGAAGCGAAGTGTTCGCGGGTTTTGGATGAGTATGAACAGAGTAACGAGATTTTTAGGATGAGAACAATTTCTGTGGGAAGTTTCGGTTTTTCCTTGAACTTTCTCTCTGACTGAACTCTCTCTCTCGAATTCCCTCCTTTTTTTTTTTGAACCCCTGAAACCAGTGGACGACGTCGGAATTTATAGGCAAAGGTGAGCGAGGCTTATACGCATAGATTTCTCATCATCACCGAATATCATCATTCGCTGAATATCATCATCGCTCTGAGCTGCTGGAGCTTCCCGGGAATCCTGTTGATGGGACATGGGTGCCGTACGGCATCAAAGACGTGTCGTACGGTGTAACAACCTGGATTTTCGATCGACTTTTTTCGGATAAAATTATTTTATCAAAAATCTGATAATGTGTATTTGAAATTTTTTAGACGACTATCTATTTTAACATGTCCTAATGCTTTCTTATATTATTATTATAGACTTATTTGCATATATGGATGTATATACATAACTCTATCTTGTTAACTATATTGTCCAACTACACTTGTATACCAACCAAACTCAAACCCCATGTACATTAATTTACACTTCAATCACCCTCACACCCATCTCTCCATGTCTAACCATATCTGACCTACCTTTTCCCCCAACCAATAAAAATCAAACACCCTCCTCAAAGGCCTTCCTTTAACCCCTAGACAATTGCCACCCTCCCACACCTCAACATCCTATGGGATTTTACACAACCCTTAACCTCCTATATTATCATTTTCCCTTCCCACTTTTGGCAGAGAAAGAGAGAGATTCTGGAAAAGAAGAAGAAAGAAGGAGAAGAAGAGGAAAAGAGGAGAGAGAGATCACCACCACCATTTCCATTTTCGTCCATCATCACGTACCCCTTTTTACAGCCGATTTTCTCAGATTTCCAATTGTTTTTAGTATTCGACTTCTAAATGAAAGTTGTAGAGGACGTCGAGTACTTCAATTTTGATATAAGAATCACCCAAAATGGTTTAGAAATGACCCCAATATCCTTGCCCGAATTTCCGTTGGAATATGTGATTTCTATCTCCAGACAGCTCTCTGCCCCTCTGTAAATCTTCATTTTGCTCCTTGTTCCAATCGTTTTTAAGTTTACATTTCTTCACCAACGTTGTAGAGGGTTTGAAGGTCTTCTATTTCGACACAAGAATCACCCAAATCGGTTGAGTTTTGAATGAGTTGTAGCCATCCAAAGTTCAGTAAAAATCTCGGGTACATTTTCCAGACAGCTCACTGACCTTTCACGAATCACCATCTTTCTCCTTGTTAAAGCGGATTTCGGGTTTAGATTCCTTCACAAAGATTGTAGAGAACTTCGAGAGCTTCGTTTTAGACACAAGAATCATCCAAAATGGTTGAAGTTTGACTGCTCTATTGCTGTCCGAAGTTCAGTCCATTCGACGCGACCGAGGCCCATCCAAATCACTCCGGTTTAGCTTAATCTTCGGAAGAGAGGTAGGTTACATCCTACTGAACCCATCGGTATATAATAAGTCAATTTTCGTTGAGTAGAAACAAAACCCGAGCATTTCATTAGTTGCAAGGTAGTGTAAATTCGTTTTTGACATTCTGAGCTACTGGGTCCCATCCAAAACAATCCGAACCCAACTTTTCCATGATAGAGTTGTAGTTCATTTCATAACGAACGTGTTGATATATAATACGTTGATTTTCGTTAAGTAGAAACAAAACCCAAGCGTTTAGATCGTTGAAAAGTAGTGTATATGCGTTTTTGACTTTCCGAGCTACTGGGTCACGTCCAAACCACTTCAAATCCAACTTTTCCTGTGATAGAAGTGTATTTCATGTCCTAACGAACATTTTGATATATTATTTGTAAATTTTCATTATATATAGACAAAACTCGGACGTTTCGATCGGTGGAGCGCATTGCTATCACCTAACTCGCTATAGCCACCAACTTGTAATCAAGTGAATAGTTTGGACAGTCAACTACGCTAGGTCTAATTTTTTATTAATTACAGTTTGACCCCTAAACTTTTGATTTATTATTGTTGGGTCCCTAAACTTTAGATTTTTAACATTTTAATCACGGATTTTGGTTACTTTATATTTTAACCTTGTATTGCAAAATTTTGTATCACATTGGATTAAACATGATCTAATTTAATTACCAAGTACATGACCAGACTAGGAAATGTGCCCGTGATTATCTCTTGATTATTTTTGCAACCATACCTGTCTATTTATTAGACATGTTGATTATTATTATTGCAAGTATCAAGATTTTAGAAAATGGTATACATTTCTTATATTATCACGTGGGTTTTAATAAGGTATTTTATGTGTTTACCTTCGTTGTAGCAAAATTACAATTTTACCCTTGTATAAAGTTTTATTTACAAAAGGCCCCCTAAGTTAGTAAAAATTTTGCGAAGGACCCTAGAACCGTGAAATTACTTTTGTTACTTTTATACTTACTTAAAATTTCAAGGGCGACCCCTTATTTCTATAAATTACATTTATGACCCTAAACTTTATTTAATTACGTTAAGACCCCTTGTTTTCAATTACTTTGGTTTGTGATGACTTGTGAACTTGTGAATCGTGTTATTTGACTTTGTGACCCTTAGAATATCGTTATCGCTTTGCTTCTTCTGTTGTGCGCACTTATCATGAAATTGTTGAATGTTAGAATGGACACTTAGGTTCCCGGGTTGGGTGATCGTACGCAGATTTCACGTAGACGTTGAGGTTAATGGAAATTGGAAAAACAGATTCCTTCCTTCTCAAGCTCACCAATTAGCTCTACCAGACCTTCTTTCTTGCTCCAGATCTTAATACTACTGACAAACCAGAGTGGAGTGATTTCCCCCGAAATCTTAATCCAATAAAAAATATTTGCACATTCAACCCAAAAAAATTCCCCACAAACCAATCTAATGCAAACAACTCAATTATGTCCATAGGCGGGCTCCATGGCTTCCTTGTATATTTTCAATTGAATACACCATAGATTTTTATATCTATTTCACCTCCACCTTGGTTCACTATACAGAATTGTAATTTTGGTTTTTGAGGATGGAAATGGTCATACACTTTCTTTAATTAACCCCAGTTGCTTGTATAAACGCCCTCAAGCAAGAATGGAGTTTTTTTTCCTCTCGTAAAAATTGTTGTACATTTTAAGGGCACAAAATTCAGAACTTGCCTTGGGCACTAAAAAGTGTTAGGCCGGCCCTGAGTGCATAAATACTTCATACTTTTTCAAACCAAAATGAATTACATAATCATGACATGAAATCAATTTGGTATTGGGGCCAGCCATAACGGACTCCTTTATGTTCAAAATTTTATTATTGTGGCCATGTCGTTGCTACTATTTTGTCATTTCGAAAGAGAACACACGCTAGATAATAGGCAAAATAATGCTATTATTACTCTTTTTTCTGTTGGTTCAAACACAACGGTCATATCCCGTCATTTGAACCTAAGAGTCACACCTCTTGATGTAAACTCAATAGTCAATCTAATTGATTTAAACCCAAGAGTCACACACCTTGGTTGAAAAATCATCAGTCCCACCCTTTAGTTTAAACTTATCGGTCACATTCCTTAGTTGAAACCAATCGGTTATATCTTGAATGGACCAAGTGAACAGATTTGCAAAATCAAAATATCACATGTATACTTGAACAAAAAGTTCGATATGCAAAATCAACTGATAACATTGGGCTTGTTGATTTAATAATCCACTGATTAGATTCAAACCAATAGATAGCCGAGATCAAATTAAATTGACTACAGACTCTATGTTTTGCAAATGGGCACCTATGTTCCCATACTCTTCTAAACTAGAAAGGCCCAACAGTCACATCCCTTCGTCTGAACTCAATAATCACATCCCTTAGTTTAAACCAAACCAAGGACCACACCCCTTAATTTAAACTAAATGGTCACACCTCTTGATTTAACCCCTAGGGTCACATATCTTTACATGTGTGGACGCACCTCCGGAGAATTCTCGAATCGATTCGGAGTCGCCACCCGGGTTTTAGCGGATTGTCCCCGAGGAACCGAACTCGATTGACTCGTGCCTCATTCAATGGATAAGGATTACTGGCCCGTCATCACCATACTATCTTAGGTTCGGGAGCTCAGTTACGAGAGGGGAAGGGTTTTACGGCACCCCCCTCGCCCGGTTTGAAGACCGGTCTCTACTTGACTTTTGTGGGATTGTAATGAATGTATGCAACTCAACTTTGAACAAGTACGGGGGATGAGGGACGGGAAGCCAAGTAACGGTGATAAACATAACAATAAACTACGGTGTATGCTTGTGCTCCGTGAATCTACATGAATGATGATGATATGCAAGTATGAACCAACAGGAACATCAAACAGCAAGTAACAATGTTAGAAAATATAGAATGATAACGAAGTAATCAGAAATGACACTGCAAACCACCGCAGGACTAAACCAATCTGATCACCCCGTTAAGGGTTTGAGCGCTCAAAGAGAGGGTTTGAGCGCTCAAACCCTCCTCAATCCAAACATGCTTCTGATGCTCCAAATGATTCTGATTTGATGAAAATATGTTTTAATCACCATTGTTTACTCAAAAACAGCTTTTGAATCACTAAACAAAATGGCATAATCATATAATCAGGGGTTTAAAACTCATCCATGGACCAAAATGAGGCAAACAGTATATAAGGAATGAAGGCTCAATGCTTTGAAACATTGCAGAACACTAAAAATGCCAAGAACAAGCTGAAATGAGAGAATGATTTGATTGGACTAGAAGAAGGTTTGAGCGCTCAAGGACATGCATTGAGCGCTCAAGCCATCTCCTGGATTTGAGTGTCTCTGCTCCATTCTGTCCTCATCTGGATCACAAACTAGTTCAACATGATATATGATGATGCATAAAGTATTGAAATTTCACCAACATGAATAAAACAAACTTGAGGTGTCCATATAAGTGGAGAGTAAGCATTGGACCACACATAAGCATGATTAGAGTGAGAGGGAGAAGAGATCAGGTTGGCTTAGCCAAACATCAACACACACACTTCGTAATCAGGTTGGCTTGGCCAAACATCAACACACACACTTCATAAACTAAAGGCAGAACACAGAACTGAAATAAACAAGATTAAAATTCCAAAACTAAGCAAGGCTTGAGCGCTCATAGTTCTGGCATTGAGCACTCAAGCCCCTTTCCAGGACTGAGAGTTTCTGTGGTTTCTAACAATTCTTTAATGTTGGTATGAACTTGAAACTTTCTGATCATGGTTAAAAGGAGTGAAATACACTGTTTATTTCATAGAATGGAATCATCCATGGTTTGATGATGATGAAACATCATTTTTATGACTTTCGAGTTCATTGATCAATGATCAAAGGAAAAATAAACTGATTTAAGAGTTTTTGAACCAACAAATAGCCATAATAATGAGGTTATCAACTTAAGAGATGATCAGAAACCACAAAAACATGAAGAATGCTTAAACAGTTTGAGCGCTCAAGGTGGCAGCATCGAGCGCTCAATCTGTTTGAAGCTGGGGTTTTCAAAAGTTATTTTCTTGGATGTTTAAGACCTTGTGAGTCCATTGGAGGTATAGAGGACCTCCATCAACCCACTGATCTCCCTCAGGAGTACCAACCCGTAGCTTTCACATGGATTTCTACCTTTTGGTTTGGATTTGAGCTTGGACTTGTGGTTTTGCTAAATGGATGAGTGTTGGATGGGTTAGTTGACCCAATGTGGGTAGATTAGGATAGATTGTGTTGGGTGTGGATTGGCTTGAGCTAATTTTGAGTAGATGATGGTGTATTCTAGTGAGAGGTTTTGAGGATCAAGTGGGTTTTATGGAGGGAAGAGGATTAAGCTTGAAATAATGGATGAAATGGGTTGATGGTTGCTGGAAATATGGTTTGAGAGAGGGTGAGCAATAGCTTGGAGCTGGTGAGAGTGTTTAACCCCTGCAAATGATGTAGAGGGGTGGCTTTTATAGAGAGAAATAGGGGGGGGGGGGGAATGGGTTTTGTTGAATTGGGGGGCCTAATGGGACAATATAGGCCCACCCTGGGGTCTATCAGGTGCATGCGAGCAACAGAAAAACGGCTGGGTGGCATCCATTCAGTTGGAATCTCATCATTAGATGCTCTGCCACCGATAGACTGGACAGAGCTTGAACGCTCAAATAGGGGGTTTGAGCGCTCAAACCCCTTTGAGCTCAGTGGTTGGCTTTGGTTTATTTTGGTATTTTGAAGGGTATTTTGGTCATTTGGGTTGGTTTAGGTTATTTGGGAATGGTTTGGGGCAAGTTCAAGCCTTCTTCTTAACCTTAAGGTATTCACAGGTGGTTTTCTCATCATCGGGAGTGCTTGGCAAGTATCACGGGTCAAAATCGGGGTGTCCACAACATATAAAAGAGGGTAACATTTTAAAAAATCACACCTATTCACCAAAAAAAAATAAAAATTCATACAGAACATATAAATTTCAAACATAACCAGTTGTCAATCCAACCGGTGTAATGTGTTAGACATCGCTTTAGGAAAACAATTTACACATACCAATTACTAGTGGACTGGTGCAATATTTGTCCATTCAACCAAAACTCACTGCCAGGAACAATTTCAAATTAAATTTCCCTTTTAGTGTTGGAATAAAGGGGAGCAGTGCCTAGTCAGATTTCCACTACTCACTTATAACCAAAGACACCCTTCTATAGTGTGGCTTTGGTCCTAAAAGTCCGCTTAACGCAAATAATTAATGATCTATTGCAATCCTTCACATACAAGTCATGCTGGTTCCAAAGGACGCTTAGTATTTAACACATTTGTCTCGTTTCCTGCACATGCAAACTTGTTTGATATCAAGTATAACATATGACGATTGGATGATCACGAAAACTAGATAACCGCCATGTAAAATAATTTAATCAACACACCTAAAGTGATCCAGTCAAGAAATCTAGCAAACTGATCTTATATATGTGTAATGGAAAACAAGTATAATCCATGAACTCAACGGATCCACCATAAGAAATAGAAAGCACATGTATTTAGTTACTTCAACGGAACCAACGGTTTCAATTCAAACACGGATCGACCAAATTTTCCAACCAGAAAAGATACACATGCAATGCACAAAAAGCAAACAATTTGACACAAAAAAAAAGATAATTTTTTTTCTGTATCTTAATCCTCTTTCTCATTTCTTTTGATCGGTGTGAACATAAAGAAGTATTTGGTAATGCAAATCAGTCCTAAGGGTCGCACCTGTTAAAAAATTTACGACCAAAGGTTATACCCTTCACTAAATAACTATCCAAGAGTCTCTTGAGTATACTTGTAGGCATGTAAAATTTCTAGCCCATCACAAATCGCCACGTGTTGCCAGGGCATGCAAATTGGCCAATTAAATGTTGCCAAGTGTCACAAGTCAAAGTCAAAGTTTCACGGACGAGCCAATTAAAAGACCAAGCACAAGAAATGGCCAATCAAACGGTGCCACGTGTTTACAAGTCAAAAGTCAGAGATATGTGAAAGTACCAATTAAATGGCGCCACATGTCTAAATGACACAGTAATTTATTTGTCAAGTTTGGCCAATTAAATTATGCCACTTGGTGAAATAAATTATTTATCTCATTATGTATAATTATCTTTCCCAAAATAAATAAAAGAAAGATATTTATTATATTGTAATTATTTTCCTTTAAATCAAATAAGGAAATAATCAGAGAGAAAGATATGGAAAGAGTTGCAGTCTTGCCATAACTGTTCATCTCCCATCCCTATAAATAAAGGTGCCCTCTCTCATATTTTTCACAGATAGACACATTCAAGCTTCCATCAGCAAGCAGAGCTCTGAAGATCAAAGCATCCAAAGCCCTTCAGAACTCTTCAAGTCTACGTCAAGCAAGATAGTTCTTCAGATCAAAGCCTAAAAGCTATGAAAAATATTCAAGCCACATCATCAATCTTTTCTATAAATCTTAGAGAAGATTTTGCCGTTTAATTCGGGATCAAGCTTTCAAGCTCTCGTTTCAACATTCAAAGAGAAGAATCAGAGGATTATTTCTTTCATCAGAAACTACTACAGAGATTGTAACCCTAATTTCTCAAATCAATAAAATCATCGATTTTGGTCAACATATTTCCGTCTTTTTCGCAGACTCGAAATTTGTGTGATACAAATTTTGGCACGCCCGGTGGGACAATCTCTGCCTCTCATTTCTTCACTTCAACAAACAAACAACAACTCCTCAATGGCTCCTAAGAACGATAGTTCAAAGGCTCCAAAGGTTGCAGTCTCCAAACCCGCAACCACTGCAAAAACTGGCTTCGGATCTCATAGCGTCGGTCCATTAACTCAAAGCATGTCAAAGGCTGCGGCACAAGCATTTGCTCAAGCCTTGCTTTTCCCCAAATCAAATCTCATTTTTGGTGATTCCACCTACATTGGAAGAAAAAGATGGCGCTTCCTAACACCCAAAGGGTACGACGCATCAGAACGATGGTAACAAAAGTTCGAATAACAACTAAATAAACATTCTGTTGTCGGCCAACAACACACGACCTCCTGCATTTAAGGAAAAGAAGGGCAGCGTTACTAATGCTAAGAAGCCTTCGTCGCATCTTTCCATGCCACATGAATCTGCTTTAGAAGTCTACCAAGAAGAAGGCTATTCAAGCGGTTCTGATTCTATCTCTACTCAAGGCACTGCACAGTCGAGGCTCAATGATTTAACTAGGCCTAGCAGTCCTTCCGCCATGCATGTTATGGCGACAGGCGCGACTACTCTGGAGGAACAAGTTGCTGCATTGGCCAAATTGGTTGAAGGATTAACAAAGACTGTAGAAGAGAAAGATTCTGAAATTCAATCTCTCAAGAACCAGCTAGAAAGCAAGGAAGAAGCTGATTCTTCCAGCAAAAAGCCAGAGGAACCAAAAGAGTTTGCGCTTTCTTCTGGTGGTCTGATTCCCATGGACCAACTAAGAGACTTCATTCTGGGCACTATCAAAGACAAGTACGAGGAGACACCAAAATGTTCATCTACTTAGGTTAAGCCTTACACTCGAAGGATTGATCTTATGAAGATGCCTGTCGGTTATCAACCACCGAAGTTTTAGCAATTTGATGGTAAGGGCAATCCGAAACAGCACATTGCCCATTTTGTTGAGACATGCAACAACGCTGGAACTGATGGAGATCTTCCAGTTAAGCAGTTTGTTCGAATGCTCAAAGGCAACGCCTTCGATTGGTATTGCGACCTCGAGCATGGCACACTCGACACTTGGGAACAACTAGAACAAGAGTTTCTCAACAGATTCTACAGCACCCGTCGTACTGTCAGCATGGCTGAACTTACCAATGCTTGCCAATGGAAGGATAAACCTGTCGTCGACTACATCAACAGATGGCGGCACCTGAGTCTAAATTGCAAGGATAGGTTGTCTGAATCCTCTGGAATTGAGATGTGCATCAAAGGCATGCAATGGGATTTACACTACATTCTGCAAGGAATTCGACCAAAAACCTTTGAAGAATTGGCCACCCGAGCTCATGACATGGAGCTCAGCATTGCAACCAACGGAAGACGAGGTCTACCTACGCAAGAGTATCGCAAGGTGCAAGATTCCCGCAACATAGGGAACAAGCCAAATTTTTTCAAAGGGGGGCAAGTTTTCAGTCAAAGGAGAAAAGAAAGAGTCCATGGCTGCGAATGTTGAACCATTCAAAATCTCTACTAAACCCAAGGGAAAGCAAGTAGAGAAGATTGCTCCTCCCCAGATGAAGGAAAGGAAGAGGCTTACATTGAAGGAGATGTAAGAAAAGGTGTATTCCTTTCCCGATTCAGAAGTCTCTGCAATGTTTGATCAACTGTTGGACCTAAAACTCATTGAGCTTCTAGAAATGAAGCGACCCAAGGAAGCTAATAAATTCAATGATCCAAACTATTACAAGTTCCACCACTTGGTTAATCACCCAACCTTGCGCTGCTTCGTTCTGAAGGAAAAGATAGTGGAGCTAGCAAGCCAAGGAAATATCGTCTTGGAAGAGGAAACTGTGGCTGTAAATCAAACTGCTGCTACTCTACAAGATGAAACTCAACAGCTTGAAGCACTACCAACTGTGAAGATTCAATTTGGGTCGCTTGATCCAATTGAACTAGTGCTATGTTGCTCTACTCAGCAGCATGGGGGCAACAACTACAACAAGGAAGAGGTAGTTGAAAATGATGATGAAAGATGGACTTTCGTCACTCGCAAAAAGAAGAGTGCAACAAGTGCTAAGCATCCTAAAACTAAAGAACTCAAGCCAAGTCCCAAGAAAATCAAAGCGAGAAGGCAACAAAGAAAGAGGAAAGTGAAGAAAACAACTTTCCATTTGCCGGAAGACGTGCCCATCCAAAAACCTCGCACTCCTTTCACTTTGTGGGACTTCTTTCCAGAATCAATCCGTAACTCCAGTCTTCTTACAATTTCTTGCAACATTGTGAGCGCAGAAGAGACTGAAGATTTGGAACTTGAATTGCCTCTTGCATCAAAACACACTACAATCAAGCTTGGTTCATCAACTTGTGCCAGCAACTGCCTTGCTTGCATGGGAACCATTACACTGTCCGATGAAGATTTGTTGCTTGGTACGACTCCACATAATCGCCCACTTTTCGTCACTGGATACATGTGTGAACAGAGGATCAATAGGATACTTTTAGATGGAGGCTTTGCGGTCAACATCCTGCCTCTACGAACGATGAAGGATCTTGGCATCACTATCGACGAACAAGCACCCACCCGTTTAATGATCCAAGGATTCAATCAAGGGGGCAAAGAGCCATTGGCATGATCCATCTAGACTTGCTCATCGATGACATGGTTTCAAGCGCATTGCTCCATGTAATTGATGCCAAGACTTCTTACAACATGTTGTTAGGATGGTCGTGGCTGCACGAGAATGGCGTTGTTCCATCAACCCTCCACCAATGCTTCAAGTACTGCAAAGATGGCGTGATAAATAAAGTGATAGCTGATGACAAACCATTCAGTGAAGCCGAATCCCATTTTGCTGATGCCAAATTCTACTTGGCAAATATTACACTGACAGAATTGGAGCCAACTGCCTCTTCATCAAGCTACAAACACTCCAAGGGCGGTGACCTTCAAATTAGTAAGAGCGGCGTTCCTCTTAAGGAGAAGGAGAAAAATAGCCAAAGTGTCAAGAAAGGAACACCAACGCTTTGTTATGTGCCAAAGTTGCAAAATTGCGAAGAGTCAGCTTTGAAGGGATTAACGCTTCCGGTCACAGACCTTAGCAAGACAAAGGTTGCTCCGCCCTTGAAAGGATTCGTTCAAGCTACCAATAGCCCTATGGTGGGCGATGACAACTTGCCTTCACAACAGACAAATGGTTTTGATCCAAATGCTTACAAGCTTCTTTCAAAGGCAGGTCATAATTCCAAAGACTCAACCACTCTAGGGAAGCTTTTGCCCGAGGTGACTGGTGAAAAGGTACATGGTCTGAACTCCACTCAGAAGATGCTCAAGCAACATGGGTATGCCGTCAAGGATTCCAAAGTAGGCCTTGGATATACTGCCCATACCCCTGCATGCATCTTCATAAGAAGGTCAAGCAACAATCACATTACGGCGGAAGAAGTGGATTCGTCAACGTCGCCGAAAGTATCTGTCTTTGATCGCTTGAGTGCTCCAAAATCACGAGCATCGATCTTTGATAGGATGGCACTCCCAAGTAAAGTTGCCTCACCTTCGAATGCAAGGAAGTCTATTCAAAGCAGGTTAGGGCAACCAAGTGAAAGCTCTACACCAAAGGAAAACTCGTGTAAATCAATTCAAAGCAGATTGGGGTCGCCAAATGAACTCTCTCCAAATGTTCTCCGGAAGCCTGGACATAGCCAACTAGGCGTTTCAAGCACTACTATTGTCAAGACTTCAAAGCAAAAGACAGTCCTCTTATCCAAAGATGATAAGAAGTTGAAGAGCAAAATTCCTTCTCGCATGAAGCGCCATACTACTTTAGTCGTGACAGCTGATGATGGCATGTTAAAAGTAAAGCGTCAAACTGTGGTTTCGACCAAATTGCCTTCTAAGGAATTGGACGATCGCTTTAAAGAAGAGAGTCTCGCTTCATCATTCCATATCACGGTTTCTTGTAATGATATTCAAGTAGAGGAAGATGCTGAAGATGCTCTAGAATTAGAAGAAGGAGTGAAGTCCACTGTCGATGATTTAAAAGAAGTCAACTTAGGGACAGAAGATGACCCATGGCCAACCTACATCTCAACTTCACTCAGTCCTGAGGAGGAAGTTGGTTACATTGAGCTTCTACGTGAGTACAGAGACATCTTTGCTTGGGGTTACAAAGAAATGCCAGGATTAGACCCGAGAGTCGCTGTTCATCATCTACCAGTGAAGCACAAAGTTCGACCAATCAAAAAATCTCAACGTCGCTATCGACCAGAGCTAGTTCCTAAAATCGAAGCAAAGGTGAACGAACTCATTGAAGCTGGATTCATTCGAGAAGTCAAGTACCCCACTTGGATTTCAAGTATTGTCCCAGTTAAAAAGAAAAATGGGGAGAACCGGATCTGCGTCGACTTTCGCGACTTGAACAATGCTTGTCCAAAAGATGATTTTCCACTTCCCATAACCGAGCTTATGGTCGATGCCACCACTGGACATGAGGTACTATCCTTCATGGATGGTTCATTTGGCTACAATCAAATCCGCATGGGTCCACAAGGTGAAGAGCTCACAATATTTCGAACACCAAAAGGTATTTACTGCTACAAGGTTATGCCTTTTGGCTTGAAGAATGCAGGTGCCACGTACCAAAAGGCAATGCAAAAGATTTTCGACAACGTGCTCCACAAAAATGTTGACTGCTACGTTGATGACTTAGTTGTGAAGACAAAACAACGGGCTGATCATCTTCAAGATTTGAGGCAAGTGTTCGAACGTCTGCGAAGGTACCAACTTAGGATGAATCCCTTGAAGTGTGCTTTTGGGGTCACATCTGGAAAATTTCTTGGGTTCGTCGTGCGTCACCGTGGCATAGAGATTGATCAATCTAAAATTGACGCTATCTTGAAGATGCCTGAACCTCGAAATATACATGAGCTAAAAAGTCTACAAGGGCGATTGGCTTACCTCCGTCGGTTCATATCAAATTTAGTCGATCGTTGTCAGCCATTTAGCCGTCTCATGAAGAAAGGGACTCCCTTTGAATGGGATGAAGCCTGCAACAATGCTTTTAAAAGCATCAAGTCCTATTTGATGAGTCCTCCAGTTCTCACTGTGCCCATACTCGGACAACCGCTAATCTTGTACGTTGTAGCACAAGAGCGTTCAATTGGAGCCCTTCTTGCTCAAGAAAATGATAAAGGGAAAGAATGTGCCTTATATTACTTGAGCAGAATGATGTTGCCTCATGAGTTAAACTACTCTGCAATCGAGAAGATGTGTTTGGCACTTGCCTTTGTCATTCAGAAGATGCAACACTATTTTCAAGCTCACACTGTTCATCTCATCTCCAGGGCTAACGTAGTCAAGTATGTCATGTCAAAGGCAATCCTCTCCGATCGATTGGCAAGATGGTCACTTCTTTTCCAAGAATTTTAGATCATCTATGTTCCCCAAAAAGCCGTTAAAGGGCAAGATCTAGCCGATTTCTTAGCTGACCATCCTATACTGGCCGAATGGGAGTTGTCCGAAGACTTGCCTGACGAGGATGTCATGGTAGTAGAAGTTCGTCCACCATGGACAATGTACTTTGATGGAGCATCTCATCACAATGGCGCAGGCGCTGGCGTAGTGTTTGTTTCGCCAGAGGGAAACATCTTGCCTTATGCTTTCACCCTAACCCAAAGCTATTCAAATAACGAGGCTGAGTACCAAGTGCTCATTCTTGGTTTGGAGATGACGGTTGAAGCGAAGCACTTGCAACTCAAGGTGTACGGAGACTCACAATTGATAATCAACCAACTCTTCGACATCTATGAAGGAAGCCTGAGCTCATGCCCTTTAATAACTACGCACGCCACTTGATAGCATGGCTTGGTGGTGTCACTCTAGAGCACGTGCCGAGAGGTGAAAATAGACAAGCAGATGCACTTGCCAAGCTTGCTTCTGCCCTTGCTTTACCTAACAAAGAGGTGCAAGTCCCAGTATGCCGAAGTTGGGTCATGCCACCAATCTTTGACGACGAGGACAAAGGTGAAGATGAGGTAAATGCCATCTCAGTTGTAGACACCCCGATTTTGAACCCAGGATGCACTCGAGCATTCCCGATGATGAAATAGACCAATCATGCATACCTCGAGGCTAAGAACAAGGCTTGAACTCACCGAACCACCCTAAACCATTCTAAACCCTCCTAGAACAACCTTAAACCAAGCAAAATGACCAAAATACCCTTCAAACCATTTCAAAACAAACCCAAGCCTACACCATCTTCTAGTACATTCAAAACCCTCTTTATTGATATATAATACGTCTCAATCCATTTTGAAATGAGGGAGGTGTGTCCGTTTTACCAAAATGACTTATTTTCCCGACCTTCTGAGGGTAAAATGGTCACATACTTGAATGTACAAATTATCTTGGGTTCAAACTACTTGGGTTAGAAAGTACACTCGACAAGCTTTCCAACGCTTCAAACCACGCATGAAACGGAGTTCGGTAGCACCCGGGGCGGCCCCGCAAAGTTTTACCTTTTGAGCAACAGCCTTGAGCGCTCAAGCTCATGGCTTTAAGCGCTCAACTCCGAGCCAGATCAGTTTTCTGCAGAGCATCTAATAATGATATTCTACTGCAAGAGGAGCGTCTACCTATGTTTTCTACTGCCTAAATACACTTCCTAGACCCTTGAACATCTCCTCAATCACCCCCCAAACCCAATTCAAAAATTAAACCCATTTCCCTCCCATTTCTCTCTCTATATAAACCCCCTTTGGCTGATCTCTTACACTCTGACACCCTTCATCAGCCCTCTCCACTCTCTCTCATCACTTCAATCACGTTTTAGCCTTCTCTCCTCCATAGCCACCACCCTCCATCATCTTCAACCTCCAAAACACCCCAAAATCTCATCTTTAAGGCCTACAACACATGGGTCTTTGAGAAACCAACTTCAACAGCCCCTCTCTCACTCTAATAAGCCATTTACAGCCCATACATTCCATCAATTTCGTCCAAACCTAGCTCTTCCATCAAAACCCACCTCATCCAAGCCAAAATCACCATTTTAAGCTCAAATCCTCCATCATCCATTCAATCAATCACTCAATCAACCCTACACTTACACTCCTCTGACCAAAATACTTCATCTATAGCCCATAAACACAGCCACTACCCATCCATTCATCAAACCACAAGTTCAAGCCTTGATCATAGCCGAAAAAGGTAGAAAATCATGTGAAAATCACTATTTTGGTCTTGCTGAGGGAGACCAGTGGGCTCATTCAAGTTCCTCATACTTGAAATGAGCCTACAAGTTCTGAAAAGTATCATAAAATAGCAGAATTTGGCGATCTGGGAAGGGCTTGAGCGCTCAAGGCCTTCACCTTGAGCGCTCAAACCCCAACAGATAGGCAGTCACAGTGTTTCAGCCATAACTTTTTACTCCGAACTCCGTTTTCAACGTATTATATATCAAAACGTAGATAATTTGAAGGGCTACAACTTTGTAGTTTTGTGTTTTTCTCATTTCTATATCAAAACCCTCCAAAACATGCAAATAGTGTCGGAAAGATAAATAATTTTGTTCAAAATGGTGTTTTAAGTTCTATTTTTCTCCTTCATTGTCATTTTCCTTGTTTATATCATTCTGTAATCGCATTGTACACTTCACACAAGCATCCACCATCACTTAGTTTGTGTTTTAATATTCATTTACGTGTTTGCCATTCCCGTATCCCCCATTTCGTGTTTAAAATCAAATTTCAAACATTTCCAAAATCCCACAAAATGTTGAGTAGAGACCGGTTCACGGACCGGGCGAGAGGGGTGCCGTAAAACCCTTCCCCTCTCGTAACCAAACCCCCGAATCCGAGAAATCTTTGGTTCCGCCATGATCAGTGAAATCTTTTTCAAATGGGCAAACAAGTCATGTTTATTTTTGATCGGTTTCTCGGGTTCGGACCTCAAATCCGGGTGGCGACTCTAACAATCACAATCTTTTTCGCGCAATCCCGGTGGGCCGTCCACAAGCTGGCGACTCCGCTGGGGATATTGGTTAATATATATTTTATTTAATTACACTTGTGCAATTTTTGTTACACTTGTGTAATTTTATTGAAATATGTGTTAATCAAAGCGGGTTTAATTCGAAAAATATTTTGTGGGATTTTTCAAATGTTTGAAATTTAATTTTTGCATTGCATTTGCATTGTTCTTAACCCCGCTGGCGTGTTTTGGCAATCCTGCCCGGCTTGCCGGTGACAGGGAATCCCGAAATGCCCAGCAGCCCTCGACCGTGATAAATCACATCGTCGCTATCGTTTTTAACGGTAGGAGACGGTTTTGATTTTGAGTCCGGGGTACCCTCAGTGACCAAAACCGGCCTTTGCATATAGTTAACCATAGAACCCCACATTAGATAACCAACCAATGTGTTAGGATTATGTGCTCCATCCTGTTACGTGCTATGTGTTACCGTCTTTCCAAGCATGCCATACTGCATACATGCATACACTTGCATCCGTACATATTCGTGTCTTACATGTTGTCGGCATAGCATAAGTTAGGTTTCCGGCAGTTAGTAGAAGGTTGCCTTGGCCCGATGATGAGTCGCGCATCCCATATGCGTGTTGTTCTTACGAGTAAGCCTTTAGGACGACCGGACATGGGAAAATTTGGATCATCAAACTCCTAACACTGATCTAAACGGGTTTAAGGGACCTTGGCCCGAGGAGGGTCAATCGCCCTTAGGCATCTGATCTTAGATCATTGTCGGAATTTGTGTGGATCAGAATTTCCCAAATCCGACCATCCGATATCAAGGAGTTATCACTTAAAAGAAAACTTGAGGATTGGGGCAATTTTCCAAAGCTGTCGCATTCAGTCTAGGAGACTTTAAATCCATGGAGTTCCCATTTAGTTTTAGTGCTTCGGCAGTTAGTAGAAGGTTGCCTCGGCCCGATGATGAGTCGCGCATCCCATATGCGTGTTGTTCTTACGAGTAAGCCTTTAGGACGACCGGACATGGGAAAATTTGGATCATCAAACTCCTAACACTGATCTAAACGGGTTTAAGGGACCTTGGCCCGAGGAGGGTCAATCGCCCTTAGGCATCTGATCTTAGATCATTGTCGGAATTTGTGTGGATCAGAATTTCCCAAATCCGACCATCCGATATCAAGGAGTTATCACTTAAAAGAAAACTTGAGGATTGGGGCAATCTTTCAAAGCTGTCGAATTCAGTCTAGGAGACTTTAAATCCACGGAGTATGAGATACCTCCGGTGTTGGTCGTGCCCGAACGGCCACCGTGATTTGAATTAGCCTTAAGGTCATTAGTATCTGGATTACAACACCCAAATTGCTTTGTCTCGGATGATCAAGAAAAGTGATTGGCTCTGATTCCTGTACGGGGATAATTCCACGTAACCCTGGATCACGTGCTTCCTTGGGTCAACCCTAAATCTGCAAGACAGAAAAAGGGTTAGAGCACCTTTGCCTCTCGTTGGCAAAGGCCCTCCGATGCCTAAATTAGTATCACGTACTTGAGAGCTTTAAACACAGTGCGTATGAAAATAGGTTTCACAGCGTACCTTTTGTCATGGTTATTGCCTTGTATTTATAGGTGTAGACGTTCATCATCCTAGGCATCTCGTGCCCCTGGTTTCCTATTCCTTTTAGGAATCCTTCTCCTAATAGGACTTTCCTATTAGGGGCAAGTCTCCATGTCCTGCTAGATTTCGTCTAGCAGGGGTCTTTGTTTCCATATAGGATTCTTCCTTACATGGGAGTATACTCCTAATCACGTTAGGACTTCCCATATTAATCCCTTATTTCACGGGATTGCTCCTTATCTCATAAGGAGCCGCTGTAGAATATTCTGGAATGTCTCACCGCCCTTCTCGTGGCGGTGCCGTGCTTCCACGTAGCTCGGAATAACTCGTACATAGTTCAGCTTATTACGCCGAGCTGAATTATGTATTCCAGAATGCTATTCAAGCTACACACGTAGCCTACCTAGCTCGGCCATACCAGGGGTATCCCTTTATGTCTTACGCCGAGCTAGTGCATCCTGATATATTAACTTTTTTAATTATCCTGACCTCGTTCATGGTCCGGGATCAGCTCGGCACAGGGCCCACGGACTCCCTATGTGGTGCCGAGCTATTCACCCTCTCGTGGTGATCGCCTTTGGCACGTGCTATGCCTAAGAGTAGGGTAATCAGATTTTACCCACTCCAATTGCTCCCCAGCTCTGCTACTGCTGTCATTCATCAGCGGTGCGCAGAGCTTCATTGGTCCTGATGCATCTTTTGCACACCTCCCCTCCACGTGGGTGGTGATGCCGTCATTGCATTAAATGTGAAATGACCCGTTGAGGGCTGGATAAGCCCAAAGGACGATTCCACTGACGTTTCATATACGTCACGTCCCATCTTTATGGGGTTTTGGGCGGGATAATGATTACTTTTCCCCCCTAAACCCTTTGAGTCTAGAAAATCCTTCTTCCTTCTTCACCGCTTCATTTCGACAGCAGCAAAGAGAGAGAGAACGTCCCTTCCACCGCCATCAGCGTTGCTCAAGTTTTCTGCAACAAAGCCATCTCCGATTTTCGCCGAAAAACGTCCTCCCGTCGGAGAATATCACCCTAGGTTCATTCCTTATCACGTAAGTAGCCCCTTTCTAGTTCTCCATTTCTATTTCGCGTTTGTCCCGTTCGCCGTTTCTCAGCGCTTGTTCATCTTCTTTCCTGGGTTTCAACTGTGAAACCCTAAATCCTTAGTGAGAATGGGTAGACATAGGGCTCTCCTAAGCACCCCCGCAAAAGTAATAGAATTCCGTAGGAAATACGAAATTCCGGCCGACGTACAATTCCGGCTAAATAGGAGTGAAGATTTAGAGGAGCAAGGCCAGGACCAAGATAAGATTCACATTCCTCTGATCTTCATAGTCGAAGGTGGACTAAGATTTGCTCTACACCCGTTTTTTAGGGAGGTCTGCAATAGGTGTCATCTTAACCCTATGCAACTCTGCCCCAACTTCGTTAGGGTAGTCATGGGCACCATCGCCCTTAATAGCCTGCTCGGCCTCCACCTCGACTGGTGGGACTTGCACTATCTCTACAGTGTAGTCCCTACGGTTGACAACAACTATTATTTCAAGGCCAGGGACCCCAACCAGAAGCTCATCACCGACCTGCCAAATTCCTCAAAGGGAGAGGCAGATGACTATCTCATAGTCACTAGCAACTGGGAGCCCAGAGATGCCGAGGGGAGGACCATTGGCTTTGCCTGCCCTACCACTCCAGGCCGACTGCGTTAGTACTTCATACCCGAATAGTTTCCTTATTATTGTGTTTGCTCTTTCTTGAGACTATGATTGACTCTTTCTCCATCGTGTTATTTTGCAGCGGATAACCTTAATCACGGTGGTCGCTTGATCCACGGCAACCTCCATCGCGAGGATATCGCCAGGGCCCTCTACTTCGACGGTTTCGCACCAACTCCCGTTGGCCTTGGCCGTGCAGCTCACCTGCTACTGGGTTATACTCCATACTACTGGGGTAACATCAGAAGAGCTGGAGAGCCCAGAACGAGACATCCGTGGCCGCCATCCGCTCCTCTGATCGTAACACGCCGTCCAGCTGAACAAAGAACATCTCGTGCCCGAAGAGGCCGAGCCACAAGAGGATCAACGCGTTCCACAGCTCCAGAGAATCTTCAGCAGCAAATTACATTTGCCCACGTACCCGATATTCCAACTGCCATCCCCATCCTTACTCGTACCGACCAGGAAGCCAGCACATCTGGGAGGGCGACAGTAGAGGAAGAAGGAGAAGAAGAAGGAGAAGGACTTGATTACCGTGCAGTCGTCCAATCCCTAGCTGAGCAAGGCGCCCTTCTTGCTGACTCCGACGACTCATCGGGTTACTCACCTTCTCCAGATAGAGGAGAGATGCCTCGCCAGCCGATCAACCTGTTGGACGAGCTAAACCTTGGCGGAGCTCCCCGTGCTCCGTCCGCTATCCGCGTCATCACTCCTTCCCACCTCCTATCTTCCTCTCTCCCCGAGAACCAGAGGGACAAGAGGCCGGTCGAGAGCCCTCAGCGTGACCAGCCCCCCCTGCAGAGGAGAAGGACTGGGGACACGAGCTTGAGCTCTAGCCAACCCCTCTCCAACTCTCCTCCTCTGGTACAACCCTGGTCCCCTTTGCTTGCTCGCCCCGATGGTACCTCTTTGAACATGATCGACAAAATTTCCTCTGTGGATGTCGCCTATGGCGTTTCCCGAGCTGCTCTTCTCCCCCTGGATATGGATAGGGAAAAGGGCAACTCCTACGACAGCCTCATGAAGTCCATTTTTCAATCTAGTGCCAAGGTAAGCAAAATTCCCTTCTACTCTTGTCCTACGCTTTTACCCTTCCACTTATCGTTTGTTTCGTACTTTGCAGATCATGCAAAAGGCGTCGGTTGGTTTGGAGAGGGCAAAAGACGCTGAGAAGGAACTGAAGAAGGAGCAAAAGAGGGCGGAGAGAGCCGAAAGAGAGAATGCCCAATACACTCAGCTGCTGAAAGATGCTCGGGAAGAGACCGAGGGACTGCGGAGGGCTAATGCCGAGCTAAGGGGGAAGGCTGAGGAGGTGGAGCGTGGACTTCGGCAACAACTTGCTGATGCAGAGGCCAGAGCTGAAGCCGAATATGATCGTGCTGTTGGCGTGATTACAGACAATTACAAGGCGCAGATGCCAGTCGTTCAAGATGCCGTCTGGGGTGCGGCCTGGCAGAGATGTCTTACCAAGCTAGGTGTGGATCCGTCGTCCCCACTCTGGGCCGACATGGAACTTCCCAGTGAAGTAGCTGCTGCCGAAGTCAACGCTGATGCTGGGGCTCAACCCACCTTAGAAGCTCAACCTGAGTCTGCTACCGAGCTGACTCCGCCAGAGGAAACCATCACTGATCTTATTGTCCTAGGAGATGGTGCTGCCGCAGACCTTGGAGGTGACAATCCTGACCCTAACCTTGCCACCAATGTTGGCCAGCATGGTGAAGAGGCTTGATGCCTATTATATTCTTATTCTGTTATCATCTAAACTCCTATTCGTGACCCTGCGTGGTCTGTTCGGCCGTCTGTGGCCTCTTTAATATCTGATGCTGGTACTCTTTAAGTATTTTCGTACTTGTTATGCACTCGTATTTCTTCAAGTGTTTTCAAGCTTTCAAGTGTAAGCTTCTTCGTGCTACACTTTTTTCTGCATGCTAAGTGTTCAAGTGTTTTTTGAACTTTCCCAAACCTAAGTGTTTTCATACTTAGATGGTTACCAATATTCGTTGGAGTTTGTATATCTAAGTTTATTCATACTTAGAGATCATTGCAGTATTCGTTGCAGATCTAAGCTTTTCGTGCTCAGAAAGTTATTGCAATGTTCGTTGCAAATCTAGGTGTTTTGCAATATTCGTTGCACGTATCACTAAGTTTCTTCATACTTAGGATTTTGTTGTCGCAATATTCGTTGCAATTTTGCAATATACGTTTGCAAATCTAAGTGTTTTCATACTTGTAATTTTGTTGCTGCAATGTTTGTTGCGTATACAGACTATCTGCTCCCCAATAGGAATCCAGAGTGGAAGCAACTTGGGTTCATATTTAAACAACATTACAGTAAGGAAAAAATGAAAGTTTTATTAATGAAGACAAAAATCTAAATAACTGTTTGGTGATTTTATTCGTAATCCCAACAGATGTGAACTTATTCGCATTCACCTCTAATAAAAAAAAAAAAGATGTGATTGTATTCGTAATCACATAAGCAGATCACTGGTAGAATTTTCTCAGGTTCTGGACATTCCACGGCCGTGGAACTGGATCACCATCCAAGTCGGCCAAACGGTAGGCCCCGATTCCAGCAATTCCCACAATCTTGTATGGGCCTTCCCAGTCCGGTCCAAGTTTCCCATCTGAGGACACTTTGGTGTTAGCCAAGACCTTCCTCAAGACTAGGTCGCCCACTTTGAACTCCCTTGGTTGTACCTTTTTGTTGTAGCTTCTTCGTAGCTGTTCCTGGTATGCTGCTAAGGTAATGAGTGCCCGCTCTCTTTTTTCCTCAGCGAGATCGAGCTGCTCGGCCAGGGCTCTATCGTTGCCCCCCGACTCCACAAGTGTAGTACGAATGGTCGGCAACCCAATCTCCAAGGGAATCACTGCCTCTGTCCCATAAGCAAGGGAATATGGTGTCTCTCCCGTAGATCGCCGTGGGGTGGTTCTGTAGGCCCAGAGTACGGCTGGAAGCTCATCGGGCCACTTTCCCTTTTTCTTCTCCAACCTCTTTTTGAGACTTTTTAAGATAGTCTTGTTTGAAGCTTCTGCTTGCCCATTGCTCTGTGGGTAAGCTGGGGTGGAGTAATAGTTCCTGATGCCGTACTGAGCACAAAAGGCTTTGAACTTCTTGCCGAACTGGGACCCATTATCCGAGATGATGGAGTAGGGTACTCCAAACCTTGTGATTATCTTGTTCCACACAAACCTTTCCACCATGGCTTCTGTGATTTTAGCAAGAGCCTCCCCCTCTATCCATTTGGTGAAGTAATCAGTGCCAATGAGTAGGAATTTTCGTTTCCCCGTTGCCATAGGGAGAGGACCCACGATATCCAATCCCCATTGAGCAAACGGCCATGGACTGGTTAGAGGCAATAGATCCTCCGCTGGGGCTCGGATGAGGGGAGAAAACCTCTGGCACTTCTCACAAGTTTTGACAAAAGCTTTTGCATCCTCCTGCATGTAAGGCCACCAATATCCCTGGGATATTGCTCGGTGGGCTATAGATCTGCCACCGGTGTGTCCCCCACAAGTTCCAGCATTGATCTCGTGGAGGAATTTCTGAACAAGGGCTGGGTGTACACACAACAAATATGGTCCAAGGAAAGACTTTCTATAAAGCTTACCTTCTGGAGAGAGCCAAAAGCGTGCGGACTTGGTCTTGATTTTGTGTGCTTCCCTCTTATCTTCTGGCAAGGTCCCATCTCGTAGGTATGCCACTATTGGGTCCATCCAGCTCGGCCCAAACTCTGTTTCCATCACGACTTCCACCGCTCGGCCAATGCTTGGTTCGCCCAGATAATCCACCGTCACTGTGCGGCGATACTCTGTCCTGATTGCTGATCCCAGGCAAGCCAGTGAGTCTGCGTGTGCATTCTGACCCGAGCTGATTTGCTGGATGTGGACTTTACAAAATTTATCAAGCAGATCTTTGGCTGCCTCTGAGTACGCGGCCATCTTCTCGCTTTTCGTAGCGTATTCTCCTGAAAGCTGGTTAACAACTAATTGTGAGTCACAAAATACTCTCAATTTGTTTACCTTTAGTTCTAGGGCACTCTTCAATCCCGCAATCAAGGCTTCATATTCTGCCACATTATTGGTGGCACTAAATCCCAGCCGCAGCGCTTGCTCCAGAACCAATCCTTCTGGAGAGAAAAGCACAACCCCTGCTCCAGATCCTTTGTTGCAGGCTGACCCATCTACGTAAAGCCTCCATTCGTCTGGTTCCGGATCGGCCATTCTCGTTGGCTGCTCGGGCTTTCTAGTTTGCTCCTTTTCGTGGAGAGGTGGTGGCGGTGGTGCCACTGTTGGAGTAAACTCAGCCACGAAATCCGCTAGAATCTGCCCTTTGACTGCTGTTCTAGGCTGGTAATCAAGGTCAAACTGACTCAGTTCTATGGACCACTTGGATATCCTGCCAGAGAGATCTGCCTTTCTGAGCAAGGCTCTTAGTGGATACTCAGTGAATACGGTGATGGGGTGCTGCAAAAAGTAGTGGGGCAGCTTTCTTGATGCTATGACAAGAGCGTATACCAATTTCTCCAATGGCAGGTAACGTGTCTCAGCATCCAACAGTGTTTTGCTTACGAAATAAACTGGGGCCTGCTCCGTCCCCTTTATTCGTAGGAGGACCGAGCTGACCGCACGATCAGATACGGCTAAGTATAATATTAACCGCTCCCCAGCTTCTGGGGTAGAGAGTAAGGGTGGTGATGATAAGTAGCTTTTTAACTCCTGGAAGGCCTGTTCCTGCTCGGCTCCCCATTCGTAGCCTTCTCTCTTCTTCAGAAGTTGAAAGAAAGGTTTGCAGCGGTCTGAGGATTTGCTGATGAAG
The DNA here is from genome assembly GCA_963854785.1 of Vaccinium vitis-idaea. Taxonomy (NCBI): domain Eukaryota; kingdom Viridiplantae; phylum Streptophyta; class Magnoliopsida; order Ericales; family Ericaceae; genus Vaccinium; species Vaccinium vitis-idaea. The sequence continues at coordinate 15,952,424 of OY978225.1, read as the reverse complement.
CGATTTAGAGCTGCTGCCATCCCCGTTAGCCTTTGGACCTCCTTCGTGGTCTTTGGGCTTTGAAGGCTTTGCAGAGCCGTGATTTGATCTGGGTTTGCTTCAATCCCCCTTTTAGTTACTAAGTGCCCAAGAAACTTCCCCGAGCTGACTCCAAAGGCACATTTGGAGGCGTTTAGCTTCAGCTTATATTCTCTGAGAATGTTGAAGGTTACCTTTAGATCGGCAAGGTGATCAGGCCTCAACTTGCTTTTGACTACCATGTCGTCGATGTAGACCTCCATAGTCTTGCCGAGCTGTTCCTTGAACATCTTAGTAACCAGCCTCTGATAGGTTGCTCCAGCATTCCTTAGCCCAAACGGCATAACCTTGTAACAGTAGAGCCCGCTGGGGGAGATGAAGGACGTCTTCTCTTGATCGGGCTCGTACATAGCTATCTGATGGTATCCTCGATATGCGTCAAGAAAACTCATCCTTTCATAGCCTGATGTAGCATCCACAAGTTGATCAATTCTGGGAAGTGGGAAGCTGTCTTTGGGGCATGCTTTGTTGAGGCTGGTGAAATCCACACAGACCCTCCACTTCCCATTCTTCTTTTTGACTACCACTGTGTTGGCCAACCAATCTGGATAGCTCACTTCTCGTATGGCATCCGCTTCTAGTAGCCGTTCTACCTCCTCAATTACAGCGTCTGCGTGCTGTGGGGCCGACCTCCTTGCCTTCTACACAACTGGCTTGTGCTGAGGGTCCACGTTCAAGTGGTGGCAAATGACTTCGGGATCTATCCCAGGCATTTCCTGGGGGGTCCAAGCAAACACATCAACGTGGTCTTTAAGAAAAGTAACCAGAGTTCTTTCCTCTAGCTCGGAGAGGGTCTTGCCGATCAGGAAATACTTCTCTGCATCGTCCTCCTGAATCTGTACCTTCTTCAGTCCCTCTACCATCTTCTTGGTGGGATCACCCCCGACATCCTCCAAAGTTGGTTGGTCTGGGACCTCAACCGTTTGGACTAGCTCGGCCTTTGGGGACTTTTTCAAGACCAGGGCAAAACACTGATCGGCCACCTTCTGGTCGCCCCTGATGCATTCTATTCCGTCTGCCCCGGGGTACTTAATCTTTTGGTGGTAGGTTGAAGAGACCGCCCTCATCTTGTGCATCCATGTCCTCCCTATAATCACGTTATAGGAAGAAGGGATGTCCACCACAAGGAAATCAGTCTTCAATACTACCGACCCTGCTCGGACAGGTAGTGTGACCTTTCCCATAGGCCATACTGTTTGCGCGCTGAAGCCAACCAAGGGGACAAGACACTTTTGCAGCGAGTTCGCCGGGAGTTCCATCTTCTTAAAGGTGTCGTAGTACATGATTTCTGTGCTAGCCCCTTGATCCACAAGGATTTTTTCCACGTTATATTCCCCTATTCGTAGGGTGATCACCAATGCGTCGTTATGGGGTATTGACACCCCATCCAGGTCGTCATCAGTGAAGGTGATTGGGGCCTCGATGACTCCCTCAGGTCTTGACCTTTTCGCGCCGAGCTTCATGACTTGCTTCGCATGCCCGTTGATCCTTTGGATGTGCCTTATTTCGTTGTTGGTGTATGGGGCCACCAGTCCGTGTATCATATGGATTGTTCCTTTTGGACCTTTATCGTAGTCCATCTCCTCTATCAGCTCGGCGTCGTTCTTGCTTTCAGCTAGAAATTCTTTGAGATGGCCCTCCGCCACCTTCTCATCCAAAAACTTTTTGTACTCCACGCAATCCTCAGTCATGTGCCCCCAATCTCTGTGATAGCTGCAGTGTTGATTGGTAGCCCTCCTTTTCTCTGGATTCCCAGTCATCTTTGGGGGTCTTCTGAACCATTGCTCATTCTTGATCCTGTACAGCATCTTGTAGATTGGAATGTTGAAAGTCGCCATAATGCTGAAATATGACTTGGGGTCTGGATTAGCTCTGTCCTTCCTGTGCTGGGCGTAATCCTTTCTTTCTGTTGTGAAGTCCTTCTTGTATACTTTTGACTCCATGGTCCTCTTTTCTGGGAGCTGAGGTTGTCCTGCCACGATCTTCCCTCCAGCCTGTAAGATATCATCTTCTACCCGTGCATGCTCCTGAATTCTCTCCATCAATTTAGCCACAGTCTTGACTGGGTGCATGGTAAGCGATTCTCGTAGCTTACTATGCACGGGCAGACTTGTTTTGAATGTTGCTAGGGCGTACTCCTCACTACAATTTTCAATTTCGTTGAAGGTTTCCCAGTAGCGTTTTGAGTATTGACGCAGAGTCTCATCATCCCTCTGTCTCATAGAGGTTAGCGCATCAAAGGTCTTTGGAGCCGCTCGGCTTGTAAGAAACCGAGCAGTGAACTCCTCGGCCAGCTGAGTCCAGCACAGGATGGAACCCTCTGGGAGCTTATGGTACCAACTCAGTGCCACTTTCCCCAGGCTAGATGGGAACATTTTGCATAGCAGTGCATCATCTTGCTCATGCATGAACATGGCCTGTTGGTAATGCTGAATGTGGGCCACAGGATCCGTGCTGGTTTCGTATGGGATGAACGCTGAGTGCTTCACCCTGCTCGGCGTCTTCTCCGCGCGGATCCAATGGGCCAATGGTGATTTGGAGATCTGGCCTAGGGCCTCTTTAGCTGCTTCTCGTGCAGTTCTTGGGCCTTGACCAGCTCGGTCAGTATTCCTCCTTCTCGCATGCTGCTCGGGAACGTGCTCGTTGGATCCAGATCTCTCGTATCTGTCCCTAGCATGCTTCCTCTTTTCCCTTCTTTCCACAGAAATACTCCTGTCTCTCCTTTTTCGTGGAGAGGCAGCTCGGTCAGTGGAAACGTTGTCGTGGTGACGACTTTTTTCTTGTCTCTCATACTGCACGGATCTCGTCCGTGAGCGTAAATCTTTTTCCTTCTCTTGGAGCTGCTTTTTCAAGTCCTGAATTTCTCGTTCCCGTCGAGTAACTTCACGGGCCAATTCCTCTGCCTCTTGCTCTTTTCTGTCAAGGCTGTCTTCCCTCTGTCGATCCCTTGTGTGCCTGTGACCATCCCTCCTTGGGGGGCTCCTTCCTCGCTCACGTCGGGTGGAGGCCTCCCCTCCCCTGGGCGGTGTCTTTGAGTGCCTTGCCCTTGGCGAATCATGGTGTGTTAGGCGTGTATCCCTGAATTTTGGAATCTCAGGGATACTCCTCATGTCAAACTTCTTGGTTACTGGCTTTTTCTGTGGTGCCCTTAGGACCAGAGGAGTTTTGTCCACCCTTGTGCTCTTTCTCGTAGTATACACAAGCGTGGTACCATCGTCTTCTACATCTTTTCGTCGCGGAGTGCATAAAAGGGGTTCTGAAAGCACCATTGTTGATCTCCGTTGAGAGGGATCGAGCTTTTTTCGTAACCTTTCCCACAGACGGCGCCAATTGTACGGGGATAATTCCACGTAACCCTGGATCACGTGCTTCCTTGGGTCAACCCTAAATCTGCAAGATAGAAAAAGGGTTAGAGCACCTTTGCCTCTCGTTGGCAAAGGCCCTCCGATGCCTAAATTAGTATCACGTACTTGAGAGCTTTAAACACAGTGCGTATGAAAATAGGTTTCACAGCGTACCTTTTGTCATGGTTATTGCCTTGTATTTATAGGTGTAGACGTTCATCATCCTAGGCATCTCGTGCCCCTGGTTTCCTATTCCTTTTAGGAATCCTTCTCCTAATAGGACTTTCCTATTAGGGGCAAGTCTCCATGTCCTGCTAGATTTCGTCTAGCAGGGGTCTTTGTTTCCATATAGGATTCTTCCTTACATGGGAGTATACTCCTAATCACGTTAGGACTTCCCATATTAATCCCTTATTTCACGGGATTGCTCCTTATCTCATAAGGAGCCGCTGTAGAATATTCTGGAATGTCTCACCGCCCTTCTCGTGGCGGTGCCGTGCTTCCACGTAGCTCGGAATAACTCGTACATAGTTCAGCTTATTACGCCGAGCTGAATTATGTATTCCAGAATGCTATTCAAGCTACACACGTAGCCTACCTAGCTCGGCCATACCAGGGGTATCCCTTTATGTCTTACGCCGAGCTAGTGCATCCTGATATATTAACTTTTTTAATTATCCTGACCTCGTTCATGGTCCGGGATCAGCTCGGCACAGGGCCCACGGACTCCCTATGTGGTGCCGAGCTATTCACCCTCTCGTGGTGATCGCCTTTGGCACATGCTATGCCTAAGAGTAGGGTAATCAGATTTTACCCACTCCAATTCCAACAAGTTTGGAGTTTAACCTGCCGAGTAATGGTCTACCCGGGGTGTTGGAAAATCTTCTGTGCAATGATCTTAAGTGAAATTCGGATCCGGTAGACTAACCCTAAGGTTGTACATGCAGTCTAGGAGATTTTAAATCCACGGAGTTTGAGATACCTCCAGTGTTTGCCGTGCCCGAACGGCAGCCCGTGTTTCGAACTAGCCTTGGGCCCATTTGTAACTGGATGGCGACACCTCATTGCTTTGTCTCGGATGGTCAAGAAAGGATAACGGTTGCGGCTTCAACATTTAGGCTGAAGGTTGAAAAGCCGTAACTGCCGAGTAAACGACTTACCCGTGGTGTTGATTCAATCTGCTGTGCAATGGCTCTAAGTGAGATTTGAAACCGGTAGACTAACCATAGGCTAACCTTAGCATAATCTATAGGATAGATGTCAGTCTAGGAGACTTTAAATCCACGGAGTTTGAGATACCTCCAGTGTTTACCGTGCTCGAACGGCTCCCCGCGTCTCGGGCTAGCCTTAAGTGCATTTGTATCCGGATTTCAACAATCTTATTGCTCTGTCTCGGATGGTCTATAAGGAGATTGGCTCTGATTCCACGACGATTGGAATTTAACCTGCCTGTCACGACTTACCCGTGGTTGTTGTTTCGAACATCTGTGCAATGTCTTAAGTGAGACCGAGACCGATAGTCTAGATCTTAGGACGACACGATGCAACGACACATGCACAACATTTCCTTCAATAAAACCAGGGGCACAATCTGAGTTTGACCTTTTTGCTTTACTGTCAGTCCCGAGCCATTGATCCAAGAAAGAAGCCTCTTACAACTTCCCGAACAGAAGTTGACTCAACCCAAACCTCAAGACATGGATGTTCCGGCTGAAATCGAAGGACTCAAGATGGCTGTGAATAACCTGGGAAATCAAATCACCCAGCTCATAATCATGGTGCAAGACATCCGTGACTGTCTTCCGGGGGTCCAAGAGAACCTCCAACGACCTGCAAAAAGCCCAGAAATGGCCGCAGCTTTGGCTAAGATCTCTGAACTGGAGGAGTCTATCATGGAAGGATTCAAACCCATATGCTTTGGAAATTCCATTGACACGAGAGATGTGGAGATGCACCACTGGGACGTCGAAAAGGACCACCTCACTCCAGAAGGCGAAAAGGTCTACCTCGAGAAAGCCAAAACACCATTTACCAACAACAATGCAAAAGCCACCCCCAGCTCCACAAATATCAACCCCAACTTCGCAACCAGCACCATCAGCAAAGCCAAACCAACCACGACCATAATCCAAATCAACCGGCCTAAAGACCAACCAAGAAAATTCTCCCAATTCCCCACACCCCTGTCTTTGGTCTATAAGGAGCTTCTCATGGCCGGTCTTCTTAAACCACTCTCTCCAACTCCTTTACCTCAAAAGCTCCCAGCTTACCATGACCCAAACACCTTCTGTGCCTTCCATCAAGTGCCCGATCATATTACCGATGATTGTCAACGCCTTCGTCACGAGATTCAAGATCTCATTGACAATAAAACCATCTCTCTTCTGCCACTAGAACCCAACACCATATCAAACTCCACACCTCAGCATAAACGAAACCTCAACATCAATGAAATCACCCTCACAAACGCCTCTTTGAGCTTCACCAATAATGATCCCAACCAAACTGAACCAATCAACAAGATCACGACCCAAACTAACCGTCAAAACTAGCGAAGAAAATTTTCCCAACTCTCTGCACCTTTACCCTCGGTCTATAAAGAGCTTCTCATGGTTGGTTTCCTCAAACCACTTCAACCAACCCCACCTCCACAAAATCCTCCGCCTTCCTACAACCCAAATACCTTCTGCATCTACCATCAAACACCCGGTCACCCTACCAAGAGATGCCAACGCCTTCGTCACGAAATACAAGATCTCATTGACAACGGATCCATTTCTGCTCCGCTGGTGAAGCCGAATACCTCGTCGAACCAATGAATCATCAATGACCATGCAATAATTCAATCTTCCACGAGTCTTGGAAGTCTTCAAGTGCCAAGTCAAGTTTTCACTTCTAATTGAGTCAGTTTGTATTTCGAGTCTGTTTATATTTTCCTCGTCTATGTGTTTTCATCTTCGAGTCTGTAATATCTTGTTGTTATTGTCCAAAAAAAAAAGAAAAAAAAAGACCAAAAATAGAGTCAACTTTGTAGTCCTGAACTACGCACGACCTGATTCCTTGCAAAGGGATACGTAGGCAACCCTTCATGGTTCGGTCGTAACTATCAAAAATCAATGTTGTCCCCCGTTGTGTTAAAATTGTCAATCATAAACTTGGATTTTTGTAATAATACCTCAACTTGGAATTATTTTCCACCATCATTTGAGAAACATGATAATCACTTCAAAACACGAGATGGATTTGGATTGAACTCTCGCCCCGTACAATGAGGATTTTCAATGGGCCATTCCCCAGCGCCATCAAGAAGCAATGCTTTGACACAGAAAAAGCCTGCTAGGTCGAAAACCCGCAAGGGCGGCCTAGGCAAAAAGTCAAGGCAAAAAAAAAAAAGCTCGCTAGATCAAACTTCAAAATCAGATCTAGGCAAAAGTTAGAGCAAGCATGAGTTCTCCCTATCAAGTTGTGCAATTCAAGATGAAGAAAGGCATTCTTTGTTTGATTCCCCACATAAATATCCATTGCAAGCCCCTTTGAACCTAAATCAATTTCTTTGAAAAATAACCCAGCTAGGCAGCTATCCCCTACACTGAGGTGAAACAAGAAATATGAAAGTGTCAAACACATGAAAGCCAGCATAGTGAAAGTGCCAGGGATATGAGCGCGTAAGGATTCAAAGCATCACAAGAATGAAAGCGCCAAATTCATAGGGTGCAACAAGACAAAGAGCACTGAAGAAAATTTGGAACGGAAAAATCAAATGAAAGGAAGTGCTCATTTAAATCAAGAAGAGGCACATGAAAGCACCCATCAGAAGCAAAAAGTGGCACAAAAAGTCCGAGATAGCTGCTAGCTCAAATAACCCCGAGGAAAAATGAGATGTTTTGAGCCTATAATCCTTCCTTTGTTAAACCCATAACCTTGGCCCCATCATAACCTAGATAAAAGTCCTTTCAGATTGGAAAGTGCAACTTGATAGTGAGAATTCAAGTCAAAAGGGAACAGTCTAATCTCCCTTGAAAAAGTCAAAGCATTGTGCAAACACTGGCGTCATGCAAAGCAAAAATCCAAACTGGGGCATATCAACGAGTCTTCATCAGCAGCCCTCTAAACTTGGGCACTTTGAAGGAAAACCAATGAGGCATCATCAGCAATCTGGGGCATGGGTTCACGGCAAGAAATCTTGTGTTTTATTGTAGATTTGAATGAACATCACTTGACGGAGTAAAACAATCACAAAATCAAAATCTAATTTTATCATGACAATTTCGACATCAATGGTGAAGCATGGTTGCCATCTTTCAGAAACTTTGGGTCAGCATAGTCTTCCATACCCTTTGAGTTGACATGTTCTTCCGTATCAACCTTTGCTCACTCGGGGCACCCCAATCAAGCCATTCACATAGTTGCTCATATCCGTCATGTCAACCTGGTCAATCAAATTCCCCAAGCCTTGTCTGTCACAATCCACCCCCTTGTCAAAAAGGTCGATCAAATTCCTTGGCCTTGTCTGTCTTATCAATGTCCATCCTTTTGTCAAAAAGGCCGATCAAATTCCTTGGCCTTATCGGTCTCATCAATGTCCACCCCCTTGTCAAAAAGGTCGATCAAATTCCTTGGCCTTGTCGGTCTCATCAATGTCCATCCTTTTGTCCAAAAGGCCGATCAAATTCCTCGGCCTTGTAAAAATCCACCTCTTTGTCAAACAGTCAATCATGTAGTCTTAATCTTGTCTATCCTTGACTCGTGGAAACAATTTCAATGCATCGAAGAACCCGTGTTTGGGTACATGGTCAATTGGTTGTCAAAACCATCAGCAGAGCCGAGAAAGAAAATCAGATTTGAGGATCATCATCTGTGGGGCATGTCAGCCTAATGCCATTTCTGGGGGAAGCATACACCCAAATCCAGGACTGGGGCATAGAAGCCTAAAAGCCTCAAACCAATCCAAAACCCAAGTTTTGCTAAGCTCCAACCCAAACCTTGGCCTCCAGGGAAAGACAGTAAAGCAAAAGAGCCACCCATTGAGCCTCGTACTTTTTAAAGAAGGAATGTTGTCGTTGTTGTCGTCGAGTGTCGATGCACGAGTCACATGCAATCGTCCTGCGGGACAGTTTTCAATCAATCGTCCTGAGGGACAACTTTTAAATCAATCGTCCTGAGGGACAACTTTTAAATCAATGGTCCTAAGGGACAACTTTTAAGTCAATGATCCTGAGGGACAAGTTTTAAATCAATCAATCGTCCTGAGGGACAGTTTTCAACCAATCATCCTGAGGGACAAGTTTTAAATCAATCAATCGTCCTGAGGGACAGTTTTTAACCAATCATCCTGAGGGACACCTTTTTCAATCAATTTCAAGACCAGAAATGGTCACCTTTTCAAAATTAATTTCAAGACCAGAAATGGTCACTTTTTTCAAAATTAATTTCAAAACCAGCATGGTCAAGTCATTTGGGATAATCATTGAAAAGCCGCCTAGCTGGTGCATTCAATCAATCAATCATTTATTGTGTACATCAATCATGTCAAGTTGTTTGAGTATATTTTTTTAACCAGTTAGTGCATTTAATCAGTTGTTCTGAGAATTTGTTGTTGATGAACCATTGTGCCGCTAAGACCATCACATTTATGTGTTTGGTTCAATAGCGTATTGATTGCCTCTTTGCTCAGTAAGCAATCACATTTCCTCGATTGTCTCGTTGCTCAGTAGACAATCATCTTATCATTGGTTATCTTGTTGCTCAAGGGATAGCCCCATTAAATTTAGCCTCCCCGTTGTTCAGAGGGTAGCTACATCCAATCACAATCACAATCACAATCACAATCACAATCACAATCACAATCCAATCACAATCACAATCACAATCACAATCACAATCCAATCACAATCCAATCACAATCACAATCACAATCCAATCACAATCACAATCACAATCCAATCACAATCACAATCCAATCACAATCACAATCACAATCACAATCACAATCCAATCACAATCACAATGCAATCACAATCACAATCACAATCACAATCATAGTCACAATCATTTGCTTTTAGTGTTTCGACTCGGGAAGGCTTGACGATTCACGTAAAATCATAATTCATTTGTTTGGCGTTTCACGACCCGGGAAGGCTCGTTGACTCGCATAATTGTTTGGCATTTCACGACCCGGGAAGGCTCGTTGATTTGCATAATTCATTTGTTTGGCGTTTCACGACCCGGGAAGGCTCGTTGATTCGCATAATTGTTTGGCATTTCACGACCCGGGAAGGCTCGTTGATTTGCATAATTCATTTGTTTGGCGTTTCACGACCCGGGAAGGCTCGTTGACTCGCATAATTGTTTGGCATTTCACGACCCGGGAAGGCTCGTTGATTTGCATAATTCATTTGTTTGGCGTTTCACGACCCGGGAAGGCTCGTTGATTCGCATAATTGTTTGGCATTTCACGACCCGGGAAGGCTCGTCGATTTGCATGTTATCAATCGTCCCGAGGGACAAAACTTTTTATATCAATCGTCCTGAGGGACAAAACTTTTTAAATCAATCGTCCTGAGGGACAAAACTTTTTATATCAATCGTCCTGAGGGACAAAACTTTTTATATCAATCGTCCTGAGGGACAAAACTTTTTATATCAATCGTCCTGAGGGACCAAACTTTTTAAATCAATCGTCCTGAGGGACCAAACTTTTTAATCAATCGTCCTGAGGGACAGGAGAACCCGTTGCATTTGTTTGCATATGCCCCCAGGAACTACGCCGGTCTGATCCCTACAATGGGGTACGTAGGCAGCCTGAGTGGCACGACCGATTGATCTTTAAAGTTTTCCTTTGTGACCTGAGATGTATCTCGGGGAATGAGTCGGGTTGTCTATGTCTTGGACGTCACTCATACCAAATCAATGGCATCGAGTCCCGTCCAAGAGGGGCAACTGTAGACACCCCGATTTTGAACCCAGGATGCACTCGAGCATTCCCGATGATGAAATAGACCAATCATGCATACCTCGAGGCTAAGAACAAGGCTTGAACTCACCGAACCACCCTAAACCATTCTAAACCCTCCTAGAACAACCTTAAACCAAGCAAAATGACCAAAATACCCTTCAAACCATTTCAAAACAAACCCAAGCCTACACCATCTTCTAGTACATTCAAAACCCTCTTTATTGATATATAATACGTCTCAATCCATTTTGAAATGAGGGAGGTGTGTCCGTTTTACCAAAATGACTTATTTTCCCGACCTTCTGAGGGTAAAATGGTCACATACTTGAATGTACAAATTATATTGGGTTCAAACTACTTGGGTTAGAAAGTACACTCGACAAGCTTTCCAACGCTTCAAACCACGCATGAAACGGAGTTCGGTAGCACCCGGGGCGGCCCCGCAAAGTTTTACCTTTTGAGCAACAGCCTTGAGCGCTCAAGCTCATGGCTTTGAGCGCTCAACTCCGAGCCAGATCAGTTTTCTGCAGAGCATCTAATCATGATATTCTACTGCAAGAGGAGCGTCTACCTATGTTTTCTACTGCCTAAATACACTTCCTAGACCCTTGAACATCTCCTCAATCACCCCCCAAACCCAATTCAAAAATTAAACCCATTTCCCTCCCATTTCTCTCTCTATATAAACCCCCTTTGGCTGATCTCTTACACTCTGACACCCTTCATCAGCCCTCTCCACTCTCTCTCATCACTTCAATCACGTTTTAGCCTTCTCTCCTCCATAGCCACCACCCTCCATCATCTTCAACCTCCAAAACACCCAAAAATCTCATCTTTAAGGCCTACAACACATGGGTCTTTGAGAAACCAACTTCAACAGCCCCTCTCTCACTCTAATAAGCCATTTACAGCCCATACATTCCATCAATTTCGTCCAAACCTAGCTCTTCCATCAAAACCCACCTCATCCAAGCCAAAATCACCATTTTAAGCTCAAATCCTCCATCATCCATTCAATCAATCACTCAATCAACCCTACACTTACACTCCTCTGACCAAAATACTTCATCTATAGCCCATAAACACAGCCACTACCCATCCATTCATCAAACCACAAGTTCAAGCCTTGATCATAGCCGAAAAAGGTAGAAAATCATGTGAAAATCACTATTTTGGTCTTGCTGAGGGAGACCAGTGGGCTCATTCAAGTTCCTCATACTTGAAATGAGCCTACAAGTTCTGAAAAGTATCATAAAATAGCAGAATTTGGCGATCTGGGAAGGGCTTGAGCGCTCAAGGCCTTCACCTTGAGCGCTCAAACCCCAACAGATAGGCAGTCACAGTGTTTCAGCCATAACTTTTTACTCCGAACTCCGTTTTCAACGTATTATATATCAAAACGTAGATAATTTGAAGGGCTACAACTTTGTAGTTTTGTGTTTTTCTCATTTCTATATCAAAACCCTCCAAAACATGCAAATAGTGTCGGAAAGATAAATAATTTTGTTCAAAATGGTGTTTTAAGTTCTATTTTTCTCCTTCATTGTCATTTTCCTTGTTTATATCATTCTATAATTGCATTGTACACTTCACACAAGCATCCACCATCACTTAGTTTGTGTTTTAATATTCATTTACGTGTTTGCCATTCCCGTATCCCCCATTTCGTGTTTAAAATCAAATTTCAAACATTTCCAAAATCCCACAAAATGTTGAGTAGAGACCGGTTCACGGACCGGGCGAGAGGGGTGCCGTAAAACCCTTCCCCTCTCGTAACCAAACCCCCGAATCCGAGAAATCTTTGGTTCCGCCATGATCAGTGAAATCTTTTTCAAATGGGCAAACAAGTCATGTTTATTTTTGATCGGTTTCTCGGGTTCGGACCTCAAATCCGGGTGGCGACTCTAACAATCACAATCTTTTTCGCGCAATCCCGGTGGGCCGTCCACATCAGTATTGGAAATTGACGTGGAGGATTGGCGCCAACCACTCATTGATTATCTACAACATGGAAAATTGCCTGATGATCCACACAAAAGGACTGATGTGAAGCAACGAGCCCCTCGATTCATCTACTACGTGGACACGCTTTACCGTCGATCTTTTGAAGGATTGCTCCTTCGTTGCCTTCGAGAGAGTGAGGCAAAGCAAGCACTAGAAGAAGCTCATTCTGGCATATGCGGTGCCCATCAATCTGGCCCCAAACTTCATTTTTGAATCAAGAGAATGGGCTATTACTGGCTGACCATGGTCAAAGATTGCATGGAGTATGTGAAAAGGTGTCATGCTTGCCAAATCCACGCCAACTATATACATCAACCGCCTGAACTGCTCCATCCTACTGTCGCTTCATGGCCTTTTGATGCATGGGGGCTGGATGTCGTGGGGCCTCTGCCAAAGTCTTCTGGTGGCCATTTATACATCTTGGCTGCAACCGATTACTTTTCCAAATGGGCTGAAGTCATCCCACTGAAAGAGGTGAAGAAGGAAAATGTTGTCAACTTCATCCGCACCCACCTCATCTTCAGATATGGTGTACCACGCTACATTATCACCGATAATGGAAAGTCTTTCTACAATAGCGCCATGACTAGACTTTGTAAAAAAATTGGCTTCAAGCAGCATACCTCTACTATGTACAACCCACCTGCCAATGGCCTTGCGAAAGCATTCAACAAGACTCTTGGGAACCTATTGAAGAAGGTGGTTTCCAAAGCGAAGAGGGATTGGCCGGAAAGAATGGAGGAAGCTCTTTGGGCGTATTGAACCACATATCGAACACCTACACAAGCCACTCCTTATTCCCTAGTGTATGGCGTGGAAGCTGTTTTGTCACTTGAGCGTCAAATTCCATCTTTATGAATGACCATTCAAGAGGTCTCACTCATGAAGACAACGTTCGCCTGCGCCTTGAAGAATTAGAAGCACTTGATGAAAAAAGGCTTGAGGTACAACAACGTCTTGAATGTTATCAAGCCCGCATGTCAAAATCCTTCAACAAAAAGGTTCGTCTTCGCTCTTTTCAGAAAGGGGACTTGGTTCTTGTTGTGAGAAGACCTATCAATATGAACCAAAAAGTCAAAGGCAAGTTCACTTCCAAGTGGGATGGACCATACGTGGTACAAGAAGTATACTCCAGTGGTGATTACAAATTGGTAGCCGAAGATGGCTTAAAAGTTGGCCCCATCAACGACAAATTCTTGAAGAGGTTCTACCCTTAAAGAGCAAGCACACTCCATGACGCAAGAGCCTAAACTGCATGTTACTCCTGGCCCGCATGAGTTTAAACTGTGGACGACCAAAAAAAAAAAAAACAATGAACTACGTTTGACTTGATCCCATCTTGGGTACGTAGGTAGCTTGAATTTCGAGCTCAGTAATCCAAAAACAATAACAATCTTTCTTTTGAACTACGTTTGACTTGATCCCATCTTGGGTACGTAGGCATCTTTGAAATTTTATTTCAAGCACAGTCATAACAAAAAAAAAAATCTTTGTTTACTTTATTCGTCAGAGGATAAGTAAATAAAATGCTAAGTTTTATTCATCAACCAAAAATGAGGATTACACGGAAAGGAATTGCCTAAAAGAGCAAATGCAATCTGTCCTAACAACATAACAAGTGTCTAAACAAAAAGAGACACAAAGGGAAAAACTTGAAATCTGCCAACTCCTTTTGAAGTGCTTCTAGAAGGTTTTTCATCTGCTCTAAATTCTCAATGTCTGCATCACTCTGCACTTTAGCATTCTGAATGGTGGAGACTTCTTCTTCAAGATGAGAGACATTGGCCTGCTGCTTGGATAACTCCTTTTCATGCGCAAGAAGCTGTACTTCCACTTCTTTTCTTTTAACACCCAACTCTTTCAACTCTCTCTTTAGCTGAGTCTCCTTTGCTTCAATGCTTGCAAACAGTTGTTCACAAAGTTGAAATTCCTTGTTAGTTTCACCTTCTTTAAGCTTAGCAGCAGACAGACGTTGGGATGCACTTGCCAATTGGTGTGATTGTTGCTCTTCATGCATCTTTTCTGAAGAAGAAGAACGGGCGGACTTATACTCTGGAACTTTCTTGAAGAAGTTTTGAAGATTGTTTTGCAAAGGAGATATATCTACTTGGTTCATTTTGCTCATCTCTTGAAGAATCTTTTCAGCCTCCTCTTCAATAGAATGGACATGGTTTAGGCGAGATTTGCCGATTTTGTCCGAAAGTTTGACCCACAATGATGAAACATATTTGCGTTGGCAAGAAAAAATTAGCTCATCCCCCTGAAAAGTTGAAACCATGGAAAGGGCCGGAAGTGAAGGCCTTGCTTGAAGTTTTGGTGGTTCTTTCCCTACTATAATGGGATCTGAAACATTTTCATGAGCAACTTGGTGGGGGTTCTTCCTCTACTCTTTTCCTTCTTGTAACCAATGGACAAGGATCAGGACCATCTATGTCATCTTCACTGCTTTGAGAATATACTTCATCTTCAAGGTTCAGATTGTCAATTCCCAACTGCACCAAAAAATAGAGTTTAGTACAAAATCTTCATAAAGCAAAAGAATGCAAAAAGAGAAACTCAAAATAAAGCAAATAGATGATGGAGCGTTTGTGTTACTCTTGCTCCTAAATCCTCTAAAGGTGTTTCAGTAAGAGGATGGTCCTTGAAAATTTCATCTACATCAAGGGGTATGTCCTCCAAATCAAGGATCGTGGTTTTCTTCCCTAAATCAGAGACCTTGGGTTTCTTCTTCAAGCGTTTCCAGTGACGATCACCATGGCTAGAGCTGCTCTCTCTATCACAAATTTTAAGGCTTCTCTTCTTTCTTCCAATCTCGGCGATTGGATCTTTGACAACTACGGATTGAAGCTTTGGAGCAGGGATCTTCAACAAAGTCCTAGCCTTAGGAATTGATCTCTCCACACCATTGGGTGCATCTTTTGTTGCATCCTTTGCTTTGCTCTGCTTGGTTCTACTTGGCCTGACTTTGCCTGTTTGTGTACCAGTGCCTTCAATTTCATTGGTGATTGAAGAAGGTAGAATTGTTTCCTTGCCTTTGTTTGCTTTTGCATTGGTCCTCCCAACTTTGAGGGTGTTGCTGGAGGGTAAAATAGGCTCCGTGTCTGGCTTTGACTTTTTAGTGGTCGGAGTTGTAGGCTTTGAAGGGATGGATGCGGCTGCATTAGACTTCTTTAGTCGAATTCCAACTTGAGGGTTGGACTTTCCTTGCTTTGTGGAGGGCTCAATGTTGCTTTTAACAAAGTCACTCAAATGCATCGCCCACCATTCCATGTAGCGCTTTGTGGCGTGGCCTTTGCGCGAACGGATCGGAATTTTAAATTCTGCGTTGGTGCTCAATTTCGTGCAAAATTGCCAAAGTCCTACAACATCTGGTAAGTTGATGGGGCAAGCTTTTTCCACCAATTTTCCTGGTATGTCTTGACAAAAGTCGAACTGCCTTGAGAATCTAAGAGGGCTTTAAGGCTCAACAACGTACTCCTTGTCGCGGCGAAGAGTGAGATAGCTTGAACGAAGGCTGATGATGTAGTCCGTCCAAGAATGAGATTGAGCCCCGTCATTTACTATGAGTAGCTCATCCCTTGTAGATAAAGACAATGATGACAACTTTGAAAGATTAACACTTCTATGGAGGTTGTGGGCTGTAGCGACAGTGAAATGTTTGGCCATATGATCGCCAGCAATTCTCACCATTCGGACGCCAGGAAATGTGTGCGCAGACGGATGGTATGCATCGAAATAATTGCCGAGCCAGCCACAAACGTAGTGCATGGGAAGGATTGCATTGCATTGGTCTGGAGTAGGAGAAGATGAAATCTGCTTCAAGCCGCGGTAGATGCTTGCAAGAACGAGCACTGCTAAAGAAAAAGTACATCCACGCGCCATCATGCTTGCAACCTTGAAAATGGTAGGATGAATTTGGTTGACCTCTTCATTGGGTAGAACAAATATAGATAGCCAGCATGAAAGGAAGGCGGCAAGATAGGCTTCTTCTTGTACGCTTGTTTTGATGGCCAAGTCATCGAATACTCCTTCTTCACTCCTTGTGCGGCGCAACGGCTTGCTAATCTGTCCAGTTAGCTTGTTGGCCCGCTCCCTTTGATCGTTGGGAGAATGGTCTGTGTACTGGTTCTTTTGTCTGAACCAAAAGCTGACCCAAGCGTGGGCAGTGACTTGTTGAGTTTCAGATGCATGAACCAATTTGTAGTATGCTGAAAAGAGGTACTTGCAGCTGGGTGGAAGGAAAGACTTGTGGCTTTCACCATGGCCTGTCAAATCACTTGCTGGCGGAATGACTTCGTCGTAGAATCTGCCATAGACCGGCAAACCACCAATATAGGTCAAGTCCCAAAGAGAGATCGACAGTTCTCCTTCTGGGGTGTGAAGAGTGTTCGTGGAAGGGCACCAGAGCTCGCAGAATGATCGGATGAGGTCTTCGTCGCGGCTGTACGTGAACAAGGAAGCGTAGACGGCACCATAGATCCTCGCCGAGGAGAGCACTTCTGAAGATCGTCCAAGGACATCTTCTACCCACTCCCAATATCGCTCAATGAAGGAAAACTGGCCAAAGCTTGCAATAGGATTTGTCCAAGTAGCTCTTTGGGCATTAATCTGATCACCCAATAAAACGAAGCGCTCTGAACCATCTTCATTGGAATGGAGGGAGGACCGTCTTGAAATTTGTGTGATACAAATTCTCCGAGCCCGCATTAAACAAGACGGTCCTCCCTCCATTCCAATGAAGATGGTTCAGAGCGCTTCGTTTTATTGGGTGATCAGATTAATGCCCAAAGAGCTACTTGGACAGATCCTATTGCAAGCTTTGGCTAGTTTTCACTCTTTGACCGATATCGGAATACACCCGGTTGTGAAGGCTCATTTCTATTGCTCTTAATTTATAATACATTATAAGGCAAGAGCAATTAGAATTCAAGTAGGAAAAGGAAGTCCGACGCATTTCCTAATTCAAATACACCTCACAGCGTCAAGCGGTGAAATTTAGTGTCCTAATTTGATCTACTTCCTCTCCAAGCAAAAAGCAAGCGGTGGACTCCTTAGCCGAAAATTATAGAACTGGGCTACGGGTCGGCAAGAACAAATTTCCGTGGGCCAAGGTTGAATTTAATCACGGAAAAAAGAATTACCTTGGTTATGTGTTCACTTGACATTGGTTTCAAAGATTGGGCCATCTTATTCCTTTGCATAAATTTTAGCTTGGTCTATGGGCTAAAATTCAAAATCAAGTTGACATCCAAAAATGTCAAGGCAGAGATCGCCGAATACCCAAGTTTTCGGCATCAAATCAAGTCCAATTTTTTAATGGAAAAAATCAAGTCGAGTTCATTCACCGGAAATGCTTTTGGCGATCAAATTCCACTCATCAAAAGATGGGAACGAATTTTGACTTTTTAACTCGGTCTATGAGTTAAAAATTTTGCAAATCAAATTGGCACCAAATGTCAATAATAAAAAAAAAAATTAACTGCCGAATACACAAATTTTCGGTATCAAGTCAAGCCAAGTCAACAATTCGAGACTCACTCACTTCAAGCGTGAGCAACTCTCGAGGGAGCATCTGTCGGCATGTAAAATTTCTAGTCTATCACAAATCGCCATGTGTTGCTAGGGCACGCAAATTGGTCAATTAAATGTTGCCAAGTGTCACAAGTCAAAGTCAAAGTTTCACGGACGAGCCAATTAAATGCTGCCAAGTGTCCGTAGGTCAAAAGACCAAGCACGAGAAATGACCAACCAAACGGTGCCACGTGTTTACAAGTCAAAAGTCAGAGATATGTGAAAGTACCAATTAAATGGCGCCACATGTCCAAATGACACAGTAATTTATTTGTCAAGTTTGGCCAATTAAATTATGCCACTTGGTGAAATAAATTATTTATCTCATTATGTATAATTATCTTTCCCAAAATAAATAAAAGAAAGATATTTATTATATTGTAATTATTTTCCTTTAAATTAAATAAGGAAATAATTAGAGAGAAAGATATGGAAAGAGTTGTAGTCTTGCCATAACTGTTCATCTCCCATCCCTATAAATAAAGGTGCTCTCATATTTTTCACAGATAGACACATTCAAGCTTCCATCAGCAAGCAGAGCTCTGAAGATCAAAGCATCCAAAGCCCTTCAGAACTCTTCAAGTCTACATCAAGCAAGATAGTTCTTCAGATCAAAGCCTAAAAGCTCAGAAGAACATTCAAGCCACATCATCAATCTTTTCCACAAATCTCGGAGAAGATTTTGCCGTTTGATTCGGGATCAAGCTTTCAAGCTCTCGTTTCAACATTCGAAGAGAAGAATCAGAGGATTATTTCTTTCATCAGAAACTACTACAGAGATTGTAACCGTAATTTCTCAAATCAATAAAATCATCGATTTTGGTCAACATATTTCCGTCTTTTTCGCAGACTCGAAATTTGTATGATACAATACTAACGGTCACGCCCGTTAACAATAAATGCTAATCATTAATGGAGAAATCTCTCAACGGTAAAAAAACTGCAAAAATACAACTCTTCTCAACCGATGTAAAAATTGAAATCATGGGATTCACTGCCTATATTTGATTTAGTGGCTGTTCACCCAAAAGGTACCAACACTATAAAAAGGAGATACAACAAACTACCATTTGGTAATTTGCCGTTATAGAATATTTATGGTTAAAAACCCAATAGGTGTAATCGTTAAAAAAAGTACCGAAAGTCTTGATGTTTGACCTAGAGACCTCACCACTCTTAACCAACACCATTAATACAAACGTGCAATGGCTCAAAATAAAACCTCGTGTTTGACTAGATTATTTTATTATTTAAAGTGTACATGTGTCTTTTCCTTAAAGACAACTAATGCTTCAAACAATAAGCAACGGCCCCAAGCCATTCCTCAAGCGGTGCAACAATTACTAGTAAAATAAAGGTCGGAGTCACCGTTTCACATGAACCGGTTGATAAATTGTAAAAGTGAAGCACTATCACTAATTAAGCACTTTAAAGGAATAATGACAACAATAATACTCCCTCCGTCTGTCTTAATTTTGTCCATTTTCGGCATTCGTGTCATGTTTTAAATTGTCCATATCGTTCAATTTATAATGAGTTTCATGATTTTGAAAATTTCGTATAATAGAGCTAATTGAGATATATCAAACAAGATCCATATTGAATATTTTTAGAGATTCGTATTAAAAACAATGTACGATTTTTTAAGAGGTGTGAAATAGTGAAAATGGACAAACATAGACGGACGGAGGGAGTACTAATTTCCACAGAACTTTAAAGTGAAGACCAATTAATACATATGCAAGGTCCGTGATATTTGAAAATAGAATCGAAGACCATATTCACACTAAAGGACAAATGCCTTCATGCACATGTTGTTCAAGGACTTGTCTAATAAAATGAGTCTACGTATAAACACAACAGGCTTCAACACAGAACATGATCCCATGCATGCAATGCAATCTTACAATTTCCAAGATCATCATCATGTTTACATACCGATTACAGTAATCAATTGATATAACACAAACAAGAACGACAAACTTTGACAACCGTATTAATATGCTCATAACATGCACAAAAAATAAACATTAGTCTGTCTTAAGATTGTTGGGAAAATATGTTTACTTTTTGTGATAAAACCGAAAATATGAAATCGGAATGCAAAACCTGAAAATCGATGAAATGAAATGATGATCAAGACGAGTGTATAACACTCTGTACTTAAGACAGATTCGCCCCCGCTACGTACGGTGCTTACGGTTTGCATGGACGTCTATCTCCCAACACTACTTGATTGAATTCCCCACAGAAGCAGCACTACAATCGATGGATCTGTTGAACCAGACTTGTGTCTATACTCTCTCCAATGAAAAGACTCTGACTTAATGAAAGTTTAGAAAAATCAACTTCTAAAATGATTGAAAGATGCCATATATATAGGCCAACTGGTGACTCTACGAATAGTCCCCAGGGAGAAGAGACACCTTTGTTCACGAAAGGACACGCTCGTCCACAGCGAACATGTGCCACTAAAAAGACACAACTCTAAATCAATTCAATTTCCATTCACATTTAAAATAAATAGGCTAAATTCCTAAGAGACCCCCTCATCTATACTCATTTTCCCAACTGACCCCCTAACCTTTAAAAGCGTCCAAACTCACCCCCTCATCTATCACCGTTAGCCATACAGACCCCTTCTGTTACAAACCGGTTTGTACTTACGAGATTTGCACATTTTTTAGACCAAAATGCCCTTCAACAGCACTGTAACAGCTGTAAACCTTCTCTACTCTAAACCTTAGTTGCAGGAAACGCCTAACTTGGCGACGCTCCTCCCCGAGAAACGCGATTCCGCATTTCTTGCTCGGAAACGCCATGGAAACGCGTACCCATGAGACGGGATCGCGCTCCAAAGGAAGATGGGAGCGTACGTTTTTTTCCGGCGCCGTCGTCGGAACTGCAGCAGTTCCGACGTTGATTCCTTCAGTCTCAGTCGTCGTCACCGTCGGAGAATAAGAGACGATTTGCTTGGAGACTGTCCTCGAAGACTGAGAGAGTCGATTTGTTGTGGGGAAAGAGAGAGAGAGAGAGAGAGAGACTGTATCGAAAAAATGAATCGTTGGGTGACGATTTGCTTGGAGAATGGAGACTACAGCTGTATTGCATCGAAAGTTGAAGTACTACTGATGAAGTACTACTGTTTTTAATACTCCACCGAAAGTTGCTCAACTAACAGTCCAACTTCAGTATAAGTACGGTCAACCTCCTCTTATTTACAATATCTTCATTTGAGTCCTTAGTTTCTTCTCTAATCAATTTAGCCCCTGAAATTTCTGCTCTTTTCATTTATACCCCTTCCAGAACCAACAAAATAAAAATTTAAATAATTAATGATATTTTACAATATTTATATATTTATATATATATATATAAATAATTTAAAATTTTTAATTTTAATAATTTTTCCTACACACTCCCGACGGCGCTCCCACACTTCTATGATCATCCGCTCCCCCGCCCCCGCCCCCGCTCCCGCTCCCGCTCCCGCTCCCGTTCTCTCTCTTCTTCAGCCGATTGGAACTCTGCTCCTCTCTCTCTCTCTCTCTCTCTCTAACAAGTTTCGCATATCTTCCTAAATAAAATGTGGGCAATGGAGATCGAAGAGATCGAATTAGTGCTCGAGAAGATCTGGGACCTGCATGACAAGCTCACCGACACAATCACTAAATTTGTTTCCTTTTTAAACATGAACACTCTGATTTTGAAATAAAAAACAAATTCACTAAATTTTATTTTTGAAAATAGAAATTTTTTGTAAACAAACAAACTAAAAAAAAGAAAAAGAAAGAGAGAGGGGGTGACTGTGGATGATTTTCATAGATGAGGGGGTGAGTGTGGCTGCTTTTTAAGGGGTATTATAGTCATTTGACGTAATTCCGTTAACGGAGTAAGGGGTGTTTTACATTTCGCATAGATGAGGGGGTGAGTTTGGACGCTTTTAAAGGTTAAGGGGTCAGTTGGGAAAATGGGTATAGATGAGGGGGTCTCCTAGGAATTTAGCCAAATAAATATTATATTCAAAATATTTTTTCCAACATATTTTATTCAAAACATGAAAAAACAAAGAAAAGAGAAGGAAAAATAATTATTTTCAATCCTCTTCTTCTATGGAGCTTAAAGAAAGAGAAAAAAAACTCTTCTTCTACTAATAAACTAATAAAAATAACTCTTGGGCAATGTTTGAATTTTTCAACACTTTCTTTGTTTTAAGTATTTTTCTTTCTTTCCTCTTTGTGTTCACTCATTCCAAAAAATAAAACAATGCAAAATTTTAGAGGGAGGCTGAAAAATGACAGACTTAATAAAAATCGAGACATTAAGTTTCACATCAAGTGTTGATCGAGGCTCTTTAATCAAATGTAGACGAGGGGCTCTTTTATCATAAACTATTTCCCTTGATGATACAGTAGAAAAGACTTGCATATCTATATGGGTATAAACATATCTATATGCCATATATTAACTTGGAGAACTCTGGTTGTTCTTCACATTTGCCCTATTCCAAACCCATCAGTGTGATCTAAATCATTCATTTTGTTGAATTTGTTGTTAATGCAAAGGCATATTTAATTCTATTACTGTATTCACATGAACGAAACACGATTGTCTTGAATAAATGAATGATTATGGCCTCGCATATGGAAAGGGATTCAAACCCCCTGACATTCCTATATATATATATAGAGAGGAACTATCTAGTCCGGGAGTCCCGGATCCGGGACTCCACCTTCCCGATATTTTTTTGACGATCCGAGCCGTCCAATGTGTTCAAAAGGTGTTTTTCAAGGTCCACGCGGCGAAAAACCGCTTGGATCAAGCCCTTCCCGGTATTTTTTTTTTGAAGATTTCCCGCGTGGACTTTGGAAAACACCTTTTGAACACATTGGACGGCTCGGATTTCCCAAAAACAATCGTTAAAAGCATCAAAACGCTTCAATCCGGAAAATCCGGGATCCTTGACTGTATCGGTGGCGTATATATATATATATAGGTGGATTTTCTAGTCCACACCTCCCGGAAATAAGAAAAACATGACTTTTTTTGTGTTGCAAATTATTTTTGGAAAATCCGAGACGTCCAATGTGTTCAGAAGGTGTTTTCAAGGGTCCACGCGGGAAATCTTCAAAAACAAATACCGGGAAGGGTTTGATCCAAGCAGTTTTAGCAAAAACTGTAAATATATATTTTTTGCGAAAACTGCTTGGATCAAGCCCTTCCCGATATTTTTTTTTGAAGATTTTCCGCTTGGACCCTTGAAAACACCTTCTGAACACATTGGACGGCTCGGATCGTCAAAAAAATGCTCGGATCATGGAGTCCCGGAGTCCCGGACTAGAAGTGTTGCCTATATATATATATATATATATATATACAATAAACTTCCGGTCCAAACTCCCGGACCCTCTTAAGTTACGGACCTCCACTTTCCGGACCAAATTTCGACGATCCGAACCTATTAGCGTTTTTGTGAAAAACTGCTCCGATCAAGCCCTTCCGGGTATTTTCTTTTGCCAAATCTTCACGTTGGACCTTGAAAACACCTTTTAAACACATCTAACGGTTCGGATCGTCGAAATTTGGTCCGGAAAGTGGAGGTCCGTAACTTAACTAAGTTAAGGGTGTTTGGATAGGAAGTGGGCTATATATATATATATACACAGAGAGATACACAAACACACTCAAGATTTTATTACAAAAATCACAATTACAAAAGTATAAAAACTTCACAAAATATCGCTCTCACAACTCACACAAATTACTCTCTCTCTCGCACAAAATCCTTGCATGTCAAGCACTTCAGTCGAGCACAAAACTTCACAAAATCCCTAACCCCCAACACATAACACCACAACAACCAATCAAGCTTTTCTAGAACAGATTGACCAGATCAGTGGTTTAAAGATAAAAATGCCGAAACTAAATTACCACCTCATTTTGTGTCTCCTCTTTAGTAAAAAATGCGATTACTTCTTTTCCTAAAAATACCTGGGTAGTAAGTGGATTGGATCATATGAAGTAGTAATGGAAACTGCAGCAAAGCAAAAAGGGTGACGGGAACACAGGATAATACAACTACAGGAATGACAATCCACTCTCTTTTGCTCCCGAACACAATTTCTAATGTCGCACCAAATGCAATCATCATAGATAAAATGGACAGGAACAAAGCCACCAGCCCAATAATCAACTTCTTGGGTAAGGAATACAGAAAATCCTGTTCCCCGTAACGCGACGTGAGGATGGACAAGAACATCAACAAGGAAGACGCTGAGGAGAAAAGGGCGAGCGCGTCAGAAATACCAAACAGGACAAAGACTCGGTCTTCCAAGAAGATCGGGCGGCCGTTGTCCCCGTTGATCCCGCCCGGCACAGTGATGGCGGCTGCAAACACAATTGTGAGGACTAGAGACGCAACGATTGTACACGAACTTGCAGTGTCTTTCATCCACTTCTCTCCTTCCTGGACTAGATCCTTGTGTTTCTCAGTGAATACGTCTTGAGGGGTTTTTCCCTCGTCGTTCTCGCGATATTTCTCTTGAGGAGCTGAGAATTTTTCTACTTCCTGCATTTAAAAGTGGATGGATTTTGAATTAGTAAGAATCATTTGTTTTCAGGAATTTGGAACAATATATTTACAAATGCCAGATAAAAACACAGAACAATATACAAAATAATGCATAATTAGGAAGGGAACCTGAAGGGAGTTTGCCCCCTCCACTGTGTACCTGTGGATATGTGAGTAAGATTTTTTTTTTGGGATAAATTTCACTTACCTCCCCTGAGGTTTCTGACAAATACAGAAACCTCCCCTATACTTTCTGAAATTTCACTGCCCTTCCTTACTTTACAAAGTAATGGTCAGATACCTCCCTTGGCGTTAAAAAATGCCTAACGGGGTTAACATTGTTGGTAAAATGACGTTAATGTCCTTAAATTCGAACTTGACTTTAATTTTTTTCTTGTTTGAGTTTAAATTGCATAAAATTTTTGAAAGGCGTGAAAAAAATTTAATGATTTACTTTTTCTTGAAACTTTCTTTTTCTTTTTTGACTCAAAATTATTATTTTTAAATTTTTTTAGCTCCCATTTTTCTTTTCTTTCTTTTTGTTTGTTTACATATTTTACCTAACCGAGCGCTTTTTTTTTTTTTTGCATTAGAGGTAATAATGTTCTAAAATAAATATGCATGTCCCTTTAGGAGATACAAGCATATCGCACAAGAAAAAAAAAACTATTAGCATAGAATTTTTCGGATAATTTTTTTACACAAATTCAAGGATCCCATTGAGAAAAAAATTTGTCTATTTTTTTCCAAAAAAAAAAACTCATAAATGCATTATTATTATTATTATTATTATTATTATTATTATTATTATTATTATTATTATTATTATTATTATTATTATTATTATTACCTCTAATGTAAAAATAAAAAAATAAAAAAACATAGACCGCTGTTGGGTAAAATATGTAAAAAAAAAAAAAAGAGAGAAGAAATCGAGTCTAGCTAGAGCTATAGATTTAGAGAAAGAAAAAGAAACCTAAAAAAAGTAAAATAAATAAATAAATAAAATCATCAATGCAAGCAGTAGGCTTAAATGATTACTGATACTCTTGTTTTTATTATCAAAATGTGAAAATAAATCTTATGGAAACTAAAAAAATTAAAAAATAATAATTTTGAGTCAAACAAAAGAAAGTTCAAAAAAAAAAAACAATTAAGTTACTTTTTCACGCCTTTCAAAATTTTTATACAATGTAAACTCAAACAAAGAAAAAAATAATGTGAAGTTCGAATTTAAGGGCATTAACGTCATTTCACCATCAAAGTTAACCCCGTTAGGAATTTTTTAACGGCAAGGGAGGAATCTGCTAATTACTTTGTAAAGTAAGGGAGGACAATGAAATTTCAGAAAATATAGGGGGGGTCTCTATATTTGTTCAAAAAATTTTGGCCTACGATGTAAAAATGTTAAATACAAAAATTAAGTCATTCTTTCAAGGGTACAAACATATTCTAATAAGTCTGAACAATAGAATATTACCTTAAACCATTGCAGCTCACGTTGCATCTGTAGAGCCGCACCGGCCACATTTGCTCGGAGTGAGAGTTGCTGTCGAGATACAAAGTTCGCAGCTATGTGCAGTGCGTTGTTTCTCGATGTATCGAGCACTGACAGAAACCCGTTCTGGTGCTGCTCCAGCTGGTATATGAGGTTGAAAACATTCTCCTGACGGTTCTCAATTGCGACATGGAATATGAACTGGTTCTTCTCATTCCTGAGGTAAATTCCACTGGGGAACGACTCCAGGATTTCTTCCACGATCTCGCAAGTCCCCAAGGACGCCGCGTTCTCCAACGGGGAACGAAAGATGCCATTTGCTTTTGAGAAATCAAATTTCACTACCTCCTCACAAAGGTGTTTGACGAACTTGAGTGCTTGGTGGTGAATCAGTTTGATTTCCCGTACGGACTTAATCGGTGGCACTGCATTTCAAATGAATGAACAGTTACTTGTTCTGCATTGAGGATATGTAAATACATACAGATCGATGTGCAATTGTGCAGTCAATCCTTACCAAGCGTTTCAGCGACATCCCAAAACATTGCATTCAACTTTTGGCTCACTGCATAAAAGAATTTCCAATTAATGCACCACTGAAAAAAGTGAACTCTAAGTTCAAGTGTAGGTAAGCATAAACACTCACTTAAAGAACACAATCTTCTTCTTTTTTCTTTGTTTTGTTTTGTTGTCTGTGTGCGTGAGTGTGTGCTTTCTTTTCTTTTTCTTTCAAAACACTAATAATGCGCCACTGAAAAAGTGAACTATGTAAGAGAGGTCTTAGGTAAAGGCCTCAATGGCCTAGCCCTTGGGGCACCGCCCGTGGAAGAATATTCAAGCTCGATCCCAATGTGAACCGAGTCACTAGTGTTTTTTACTTCTCAGCTAGGGAACAAATTTATAGTTCTACCATTGTAACATTGCGAAATCATAAATTTGATTGGTTTTGAGGCCTGACTGTTCGGGTGTTGAGAGACAAAGAAACACAGCGAGGGTATGGTTGTACAAGTATGTGTGTGCATGTATTGCATTATGTGCATGTATGAATGTGAGAAAGAGAGAGAGAGAGATTTGTGAATGTGAGAAAGAGTGCATTGTGTGCATGTATTTATTGAAAGAATATACACAGAGTTGTGTGATTGCTTGTGAATTTGTTTTTCTTTCTTACTCTCATCACGTGGTATCAGAGCATGAGGTGTGTGATCCTAGGGAAGCAATCGTTGTTGCTGTGCTGCTGTGGAAAAGATGAACAACACTCAAAATAGAAGGTGACAAGAAATATTTCTTCGCACACCATTAAATTCGTCTCCATGAGGCCATTATAGATTCGGGAAGATTCATCGCAAAAGGAAGTAGGACGAGCATGCATTCGCAAGAGGAAGACGGCGCATGGGTTCCAAACACAGCAGACGCGCCCCACGCATCTTCATCAGGGCTATGATGAGAAGGATCCGAGATGAGAGGAGATGGAAGAAGAGATGCAAGATAAGTCGAGAATCACGATCACAATGAAGACTATTATGCAGTAGTCCAGACGTCCATCCTTTATGAGACGTTGCTGAAGAAGAGTGAGAGTTTGATGAGCCTTAGATGTCTAGCAAGAGTGGAGAACGGAGCCTAGGAGAGAAGGGTGAAGAACAACAAGTGGTTTTTCTGGTGAAACAGAGGTGGGAACAAGAGTGGAGAACGGAGCCTAGGAGAGAAGTGATGTCTGTCAGGAGTTTGTAAAGAGGAGCTTGTTTTCGAAGAGATGAGAGGAGAAGAAGAACCACACAGAGGTTGTTTTGAATGAGAGAGAGAAGACAAAGTTGTCGAGCGACAAGAACGAGGGATGAGTCTCGGAGGACAAAGTTTAAGGGGGAGCGTTGAGAAATGATAAACTTGATTGGTTTTGGGGCTTGTGTGTTTGGTTGGTGAGAGACAAAGAAACAGAGAAAGGGTTTAGAGTAAATTTGGAGGCCTATCTGAACCTTTGAGGGGTGTCTCCCCTACGGTGACAAACAGAGAGTTTGTGTGAATGTGAGGAAAAGTGTATTTTTGCGTGTATTTATTGAAAGAATAAATACAAACAATAATGTGTTTGTGTGTGAATTTGATTTTCTCTCTTAAACCTGTCATATAAATGGTCAAATGAGATTAGGGAAAACAAGGTCTAACAATAACCCAAAGGAGAAACGACGCCTTCAGCAGAATTCTCAATGTCCCTTCCTGGAGGGATGTTTGCATTGCCTTCTAATTTCAGAGGAATACCTACATGACATCACAAAATATTATTATTTGACTATAAGTTTTTATCTCGTATGTATCATCTATGTCGAGAACGAGACTACTACTTGCCTGAATATACTAAGTACTGAAAGAAGTTTAAGTGCGTCCCGCTACGGAATGAAGAACGCTGGCGGCCCATCAGCAATAACGGAGAGGGTCTCATGGATGCTAACTTCGGGTATCGTTGAAGGAAGGTTAAAGCAATGTCTGTACAGTAAATCCAGTGTTAAACACATGCATGTTACTAACTCATTAATACGACAATCTTTTATTACCAACAAATATTTATGTGTTGCATTTCTTTTTGTTTCTTCAATATCAATTAAGTAGTAGTAACTTATGCATAATCTCAATTAAGACATCAAAGAAGTAAAAAACAGATACGGATTAAATATTGGAAATTTCATAAATAACTAGGGTCACTGAAATATTTGTCCTTCCTCTTATAATTTGATCCCGGTCACTTTTAGAGGATATGGTTTCATCCCAACTTTGGGATAGACCCAAAAATGACCTTATTTCACTATGTTTCCTGATTTTTTGGTACCATATAAAGGGCAAGAATTTTGGTATGATTTAAGTTAGAGGTCCCGAGCGTGATTTTGGGAAACAATTTGGTATCAAATACGTACCGTATCTCATGCCTAAGCATATTTATCACAATAGCTCACCACAACAAATACCATATTTTGGAAAATAGTTCACGACCGGGTAATCCGCCTCTTCTCCTCCTCCACAATTCTCTGCCATTCTCCATTGCAGCAGAAAACCCTAGACCGAGAAGAAAAGGTTGATTTATACATTGCCCCAGTTCATAAAATTCCTCTATCTATCCCCGAATTCGTTTTACCCCTGACTTATTGGTGTTCTAATGTATTGATTGGTGCATGGAAATAGGTGAGCCGATTTATAGAATTAACCATGACTGGTGATTTAATTATGCAGCTTTCAAATCTTAGATTGTGGCTGGGAAAAAATGGTTAATTTGTTGGATGCTGAATTTATCTTTTTTTGGGTACATATTCCATTTGATTAGAGAAAACATGGTGAATTTATGGGAGGGTTAATTTACCATATTTCTGAATTATGATATGATGTCGGGAATAGAATGGTGAATTCTTTTTTTTGTGAATTTACCATATTTTTATACATATATCATTGAATTGAGGAAAATATGGTGATTTCTATAATGTTGCTGTTGCTTGTAGAAATGACTCTGTATGGGTAGATAAATTGTTGTTTTCTTGAATTTGTGAGCTAGTTTGTGGTAGATTTAGTAAGGTGTGAGCCATTTCATGATATGGTAAATTTTAATTTCTAAAATTTGTCACGTTCGTTTTCCTCTTAGCCGTGTTGTTTTCCTCATTCCTTCCCTTTCCTTTTAATCTTTATTCCTTTAGAGATTAATAAAGTTTTTTACTATTAAAAAAAATGTCATGTTTTTTTTTTATACGCTTTTGTTGTTGCAGGAGTGACGTCCCAATTGTAGTGAGTTGAGACCAAAGTTCTCACCACCTAAAGTTAAAGCATTACCTAATATTTTTGGATGGAATACAACATGTTTGATCCATCAAATTTCATGACTTGGAATGGATTTGTATGTGCACAGAAATGGATCTAGGGTTGCTGCTGCGCAGCCCTAGTCGGCCCATCCGTTGCTTGGATAGACGGTCCAGATTTCATCTTGTACACATGACAACGAACGGTTCGGATGCAAATGTGTCGAAGTGAAATTTGGGCCGTTCATCCGAGCAATGGACGGCCCGGATGTGCACAACACCTGTTGTGCACGGGGCTGCACAGCAGCAACCCCAGGTCCGCACATAAATTATGATAAAAACAAGTGCATAACTATAAGGGTAATTTTGACTTACACTCCTGTACTTTGCCCAATTTTGAAGGACACCCCTTCATTTTTGGATACTTACATCACCTCAACTTGATGCAGAACAAGTAGCTGTCCAATTCTATGATCAATTGAACCGGTCAAAACCTAAGAGGCCCAAACAACTTCTAATTGAAAATTGCCAATTTCGGCAATTTATTGACGAGCCCGGAATATGCCCAAACTTGGTGGGCTGAAACAGAATCGCGTTGCGATCAATACTCACCACCCTAATCATGACTGATGGTAGATTTCGGCCAAATTAATTCGTTTAGGCCTTCAATTTAATAATTTTGCTATTTTAGGTAATAATTAGATTACGAATTATTCTTAGCGTGTAATTCCGTTTTCGTTGTTTCCAATTGGGAATTTCTTATTTTTCTTTCTAGTTTTCAATTTTGGAAGTTTCCCCAATTTTCGGGATATTTTATTTTTTGGTAAGTTTTTGCTAGGGTTCGCTAGTTCTCCCTACAAAGGGGCATGTAACATCTATTATTATGCAGCTTTTAATTAATTATAAATCAGAGTTCTTCTCTTTCTTCTTGTGGATTCAAGAACCCTCGTGAATTCGAGACCTATCATCGTTTGAACTAGTACGATAACTAGTTTATCGTGAATTCCGCTGCGTCACAACTTTGGACCAAATGAAAACCGTTAGTTTTTTTGTTCAAACTAACACCTATGCACACTAAAGTGATTTTGCGACAAAGTTCCCAAATCGATATTTGACTACCCAAATCAAATATAACTCGACGAGAAATATATCAAATTATTGGACATGGTTAGTTCGGAGGAGGATTAATAAATGAAGCCTAGGTACCCCTTCTTTTTTCCTCCCATTTTCTTGGTGAAAAGTTAGGTATATATAATGGATAAAAGGGAAACCAGTGGCCAGTGGGTATTTGCTAAATAGGGGCAGTAATGGATTTTTAAAACGTCAGAATGTCAACATAGGTCATAAGAGTAATGCTATGTACATGCATTAACTAATATACAAATTATTATATTAAATGTTCACATGACACTATCAAATTAATGCATTTTTGAATATATGAATAGAATTTAATAAAAGAGTGACAAATGCACATTTAGTGTCATAGTTTGTATACAAGTTACTAAGTTAGTGCATATAGCATTTCTGTTAGTGTAATTAGGATGAATGCATAAGTACGACTAGAGAGTATATTTCCTTACCATAAAATCCACCAAAAGCCAAATCATTCAAGAGATTGAGACCGATTTCTTCCTCAAAAGGATTCGGGTGCCCGCCCATCTTGGTAACTTCCAACAAGTGAATAACCATCTCCCTATTCCCACGCTCAGCCGCCATGTGCACGGCAAGTCTTCCACCCTCGGTCAAAATGTTGGGCAACTCCGGGTTCTTCTCCACCAGCCACCTCGCCGCCACATTGTTGAAGCACAGCGCTGCCTTGTGGAGGGCAGTCTCACCCCACACGTCTTTCAGCGCCACCTCCTCCGGTGACATCATCTCCATTAGCTTCTTCACGAAGTGGTTTCGCTTTGATGATCGGATGACCAACATGAGGGCCGTTTCAGAGTACAACGTGATTTTGTCCCGAACTCCGTCGGGTTCTTGTTTTAAGAATTTGGTGGCGTTTTCCCAGTCACCGCGTAGGGCGGCCTTGTGCAAGGGCAAGTACCGGTGCGCCATCGCCGCTCTTTCTGTTGGTGAGAGAGAAATAAAATTCCCAGTCAAACACACATGTTATTGATTAAGTAGAATCAAAATTACAAACATGCAAGCAAAACACCTCGGATGGGACTTCCCCGCACTCTCTTCTTTTTCTGCTCTCCCAAATCTCAATCACAACTTTATTTATAATCCATCGGAGCAGAAGCGGCAAGGAAAAAGGATTTATTTATTTATTTGATAACCGGATGTTTCTGGGGCCTGGAGGTGTAATGACCGAGCATAACTCCAGTGGCCCCAAGAGTTTACTAGTAAGGGAATTCGAACCTAAGATCTTAGGTGAAAGCAAACCCCTAAACCCTAAGACAATACCATTTTGCCAACCATCTGGGGTTGAAGGAAAAAAGATTTCCGGTGGACTGAGACCATGGTTTTTTCACTCCTTGGTTGCAACGGATAATTTCCAAATGAATAGATCATGTATCATTTCCATAGTTTGTAGCTTTAAATGTTAACTATGTTTAAACAAGGTGGGACCTACAGGTTAAATGGTAGAGCAATGCTAGGGACATCGCATGAAATACTATAAAAAACACAACATACTCAAATGAGGTGTTGGCTCCAAACAATACTTGGATGCGAGATTCACAATTCATTGTGAGTATTGAGCACGGTATTTCATGAGGTGTCACCAGCATTCATGAATTGTAAGATTACTAGCAGGGACGGAGTCAGAAATTTCACTACGCAAGGGTGAATTTTTTTTCCAAAATACTTTGCAGGGGCGAGCCTATATAATTCATAGGAAATTTTTTTTTCCTAAATAATACTAGAGGTTTTTTTTTTTCTTGCAGGGGCGACCACCCCTACTGGCCCCTCTTCGGCTCCATCCTTGATCACTAGTGCGTGCCCGTGCCCGTGCCCGTGCTCGTGCCTGAAGGCATGGTTTGATCAATCGACGCCCGTGTCCGTACTCATGCCCGTGTCCATTCCTTATGGTCCTTGGTTTAAATTTTGAAAAAAGGAGAGAGAGAGAGAGAGAGAGAGAGAGAGGTTTGCAAATTGGGTGTGATGGGTTGGTGAAGGAAAATGGTAGAGAGAGAGGGAGTGAGTTGACAAAGTGAGGGATAAAAAAAATACTCCCTCCTTCCCCAAAAGTTGGACACTTTCATGTTTTTGCTTGTCCCATGAAATTTGTTCAGTTTGAAAAGTTAAAAGCAAATCTAGGTGAACTCTTCATTTTACCCTTTCTTTTGCACATAAGACAATGCCATTTCACACTTTTCAAGAGTAATATTTGAAAGTTTGAGTTTTCATAATATAATACATTTTTTCCCTTAAAAGTTGGAACTCCCAAAAGTGTCCAACTTTTGGGGACAGAGGGAGTATATGATATGACGACTGAGACAAAAACCGCTCTCCGTCGTAATATAGATGAATCATAAGATAGGCAAGGATGGAGCCTGGGGGTGGCTAGCAGGGGTTGTCGCCCCTGCTACAACTTGAAAAAATCTTACTGTTACATTGAAAAAATATATATATCATCAAATTGTATAGCCTCACCCTTGCTTCACATATATAGCCCGTTCCCCTACGCAATAATTCTGGCTCCGTGCCTGAAGATAGGGGTTGGGAGTTGCGAAGATGGAGCCTCGGACCAGAGCCACATAGTCAACACCAAATAAATAAGCAAAATTTGAGAATAAATGCATTACCAGGTTTATCGATAGATTCTGGCGGAGAGAAGATAAGCATTTGTTCGAGCGCAACCCAAACGTTTCGAGCAGTTTTCAAGCCCACCATTTTTAGCAATATTTCCTCTGTCACCGTCACAAGTATCCATCCCCTTACTAGACCGTCCGATCTCTTCCACGACCTGTATTCTTCTTGGCTCTGCTCCTCCTCCTCCGCCTCCGGCGATGGCAGTGGAGGCGGCTGAATGGTGCCGTCGACAAAGCCAACTAGTCGATGTATCTCGATAAAGTTGAGCATAAGGAGTTTCCACTCCAAGTAGTTTGATGGGCCGAGCTTTAGGGGGACGAAGTTCGCCACGTGAACTTCTGACGGAAATGGGTAGTTCACGGCGGAGGAGAGACCGGAAGTCCTCCTGCTTGGTGGAGATGCCATTGTTCGTGTGGTGGGTGTTGCATGTTTCCGTTGGTTAAGTAGTAGTTTCCCATCCGATGAATTTGTTTTCAAAAGACTGATTCCACAGGGATTAGACATCACAAAGTCACGTCAAGAATCAATACCAAATACTAAACAAGAACTTTTCTTTATGGGCCGCCAAGTCCAACCACGCACTTTTCTTTTTGACCCCTATTTGGATGACTTTATAGATTATTCGGTTTTTCAATTGGACAAGCCTCTGATCAAAAAAATAAAAAATAAAAAATGGGAAATTGTTACTTCTAGATTGTAAATTGTTGGATTACCATGAGACTCTATGAATTTATTTGGATGATAACTTCACAATAGATTTTGTTACAGGGTAAGAGTGAAGGAGCATTTTGTATTCCCCAATCCATTTTTTATCATACATCTTCACAGAATGTTCCAAACACTCAAAAGTTACAAATGAAATAGTATTCAATACACAACTCCTTCACAAATTTTGGTGGTTCATTTCACGATTTCTTGTCTTGTCGGTCATGATATGATTTTTAGTAGCTCATTTGAGTGTACGGTACACCTTTACGAATTATGTGCTCTATATATGATTTTTTTCAGTTTTTATTTTAAGAATTTTTGAGGTGTTGCTTACTTATTGTTGTGGAGTTGTTTATGAATTGTGTTAAAAATTGATGGCCCTCAAAGTAATGTATTTTTGTGGTGTTGTTTACGAAGTTTTGTGGTGTTATCTACGAAATTTTTGGTGTTTAATGTTGAAAATTCGGCTCCATATATGTTATTGAGCCGAATTAGGACTTTCTAAAGATCTGTATAAGGCTTAGTGTGCAAGCAAAACTGTTTGGCCAAAGAATATCTTTAGGAAAGACCTTGTGGTTATAAATATAGCCTTAATCTCTATATTAGGGTTTGCCCCTCTTGGGTACATTGTTCGTCATTTCATTGGGATTCAGATATTAGGGTGTGTGTTTGTCTCTTTCGTGTTCTTGAGACGTTTGATACTCTGTTAGATTTTTCTTAGAGATTTGTTCCCTAAATATCGTGTGGATACTTCAGCTAGAGTTACAGATACAGCCAGATCTGTGTAATTTCTCCCCATTGATAGTGAATCATCTTGCTCTTCCTTATCGACATACTTTCTTGCCTTGTGCTCGAAGGGAACCACGTAAATCTTGTGTTTCGTTTTCCCTTATTGATTCATTTATATTCTGTAATTTCGGGTTTCAGCACTACAAATCGGTATCAGAGCACTGGGTTTTAATCCGAGGATTTTGTTTTCCGCTGCATAGGGTTGTGCGTTTGGTTATTGTCTTGTTGGTGACTCGTTTCGAAGTTGAGAAGTTTGTGCAACAAGGATTACACAAAGCTTCGTTGGGGAAATTTGAGAAGTTTGTTAGTGTGCAAGATAGTGTTTTCGAGGATCTCGGTATGGGTTCGGTTTAGCCCTTCACGAGGTTAGGGAGGATTTTGAATTTGAAGCGGCGCCTTTATGCGATTCGTATGAAGGAGGTATGCCCAAAAAAGACTATTTTAAAGAGTTAAATCGGATTATTTTGATTATGCTCTTTTTGGATATTGTTATGGATGTTGTTTGGGGTGCTTCATGTTGGGTATCACCATAGAGATTTTGGTCCATTATTAATTCGGTTTCAACTATTTGATGTATGTGAGTTGAGCATACGAGCTCCGTGAGGAGCCTGAGTACATCTTCTTTGGCATCAGTAATGGGTGCGTATGGTCGACGTCGACGTTAGATTAAAGATGGTTGCTCGCTGGATAAACTCTGTGGTAGAGTTTTGAGGTTGGGGAAAGAGCGATTGTAGAAAGGATTGTCTATATTGTTAAGTTTGGTGGAATTCAAGTCAAGGACTAGCTGGGTTCGGTTTGAATGGGTACTGGGATATCTCGTCGAGGTGGAGATTTGTTGAAAATTCGACTCGATATATATTATCAAGTCAAATTAGGACTTGCTACAGATTTGTTTCCTTATCGGTATAAGGATTGGTGTGCAAGCAAATCTGTTTGGGTAAAGAATATCTTTAGAAAAGATCTTGTGGTTGTAAAATATAACATTATTCTCTACATTAGGGTTTGTCCCTCTTGGGCCCATAGTTAATCTTTTCATTGGGATTCGAATATTAGGGTGTGTGTCTCTTTCGTGTTCTTGAGACGTTTGATGCTTTGTTATGTTTTCCTCAAAGATTTGTTTCCTATATATCGTGTAGATGCTTCAAGTAAAGTTACGTATAGCCGACTCTGTGTGATTTCTCCTCATTGATAGTGAAACCTCTTGCTCTTCCCCGTGGACGTATCTTCTTTCTTCATGCTAGAGGGGAACCACGTAAATCTTGTGTTTTGTTTTTCCTTGTTGATTCATTTATATTCTCTAACTTCGGGTTTCGGCAGTATATTCAATTACGAAATTTTGTAAATATAAAATTGCATACTGTACGGAGTGGGAATTTTTGACATGACACGAAGTTAGGTTCGGCTATTTCTAACACGGAACACGAATATGACACGACATGATAACACGAAAAACTAAATAGGTTGGGTTAGAGTTGAGAGAATTCTGACCCGAACACAAGATGACACGACACGACACAACGCGGGGTGGGAATTTATGAAAGGACACGATAATATCACACGTACCCGACACGAAGTTAGCGGGTTACGGTCGGCTATTTTTGACACGGAATACAAAGATAACACAACACGATAATACATAAAGCTAAACAGATAGGGTTAAAGTTGAGAGAATTCTGACTCTAAAACGAGATGACATGACACGACACGGACATGCACACGACACGAAAGGATGCTCACCCCAAGTAACAATCCAAAACCTAAGAAATAATTGGCTCCCAAATTAGGGCCCGTTTGGGAGCCTGTATTTTTTGCATTTTGAATTGTGAATTGTAGTTTTTTTTTTTTATGGTCAAAATATTATTAGTATATAGATTGTTTAAAAGAAAGATGGATTAAACAAGCAACTAAAATACTACTCCCTCCGTCCCTTTTTAAGTGATCCACTTGGGAAACATGTATTTTTGCGGACGTTTAAAAATGTACTTTTGTATAACGTTTTTAAATTTTTTTTGCACCAAATTAAAGTACTCAATGAGCACTTTAATTTGGTATAAAACAAATTAAAAAGTTATATAGAGAAATATGTTTTTTAGGGGCTTGAAATTGCACGTATTCTCGTATGGATCATTTAAAAAGGGACGAAGGGAGTATAGCACAATAATTCATCACGTGTCATATCTATAACACTTACGTTTTTTATTTTCCAAATTTCTCTACACAATCAATTGGTGGCAAAATTGTTTTATTGTGGAAAATGTCTTGACTGCTCATTTTAGAAGCTTCATAATCGTTATTTTGCCAAAAAAATGTTTGGTATCAATGCATTGACTAAGTCTATCCGGAGTCGGGATTTAGATTTGGGGGTGACACTATTCAACAAGACTCCACTTGTATTGTTAAACATATTTTCGTAAAAATATAAAGAGAACGGTAAACGGGTAAAGTGTAAAATGAGTACAGTACTGATCTTTGTGTTTTTTTTATATAAACGAATAAAAACTTGACTCAATTCTCCCATGGTCTTTAAATGAAAGTCATTGATATATATATTTTTTATGATCCAAAGCATTCATCGATCTTTTAGATTGTTATTTTTTTTTTAAATTTGTGTGAAAATGGAAGTTATTTGGATATCTATCTATAAGTATAAAATAGCACTATTTACAAAGCCGGGGATGGCATGTGACACTCTCTCTCAATTTAGCTCAGCCCCAAGGAAAAAAACTTGGGTGTCGGACGGATACCACGTGATTGCGCATCTCGACCGTCAAAGTGTTTTGGACGGTTCAGATTTTAAATAATCTCTCACCGGTAAGAGTTTATTTAAATCTAGACCGTCCAAAACACTTCTGGATTGGTTATTTAAAATCCGGATCATCCAAAACACTTTCCGACGGCTGTGATGGAGCGTTACAGGTACCATGTAAGGCACCACATGGTATCCTATTTGCACCCAAAAAAATCTCCTGGCCAAGACCATAAGCTTGTAAATCTCTTTATCACTCGAGGTGTAATCATTTCAATGTTTGATCCTCCAACTTTAATACCTAAAATATTCAAATCAAGCTTTACTATCAAATGCAAAATTGCATATAAAAGTGTACACATTATACGGGGAAAATTGAGACACAGAACATTATCGAGAATGTGCTGCATTTGAAGGGAAAGAGAGAATGTTCTTGATTCATATTAAACTATTCTATGGTTGTTGACACGAATTTCTCTAGGGACAAGAGAAATTGTAGAGCCAACACTAGGTAGTGTTGTGAAAGTGAGCCGGCGTGCCAGGAGATATAAAATCTCCAAGTGTAAAGATGGAATAGTGCCTAAATCTGAACATAAAACCTCCTTCAAGCGATGTGATAACTTTATAAAGAGGAACTAAGTTAATATGGTTCGATTGCCTTGAAAAGGACTTCAACAGAAAAAGAGAAAAAGATTACATAGAAGAAAATGTAGAAGAAGAAGAAGAAGAAAGGAGATGAGAGGTGACAAACATGACTGAGGAAAAAGGAGATCGACTAATTAGATAGTTAGGAAACAAAAAGAACTTGTTGCTGTGAGCTTTGATAGTACGTGGACCTTTCAAATGTTGCACAATGACTTGTATTTATAGAAATCCATAGACCTTGTAACCGTTGAAGATAACCGTCCACTAATTAGGACCATGACCCTTAAAATCTGCTTCTTTGAATTTCTTCAATCCCGCCCATGATGAATGGTTGACAAGCAGTGGCAGAGCCAGGATTGAGAATCCGGGGGGACCGTGTTCAAGGGCGGTTCTAGGATTTTCATATAGCGCTGACAAAAATGCACAACGTATTTATGATGAAGCTGTATGCAAAGAAGTCGTCTAATTCTCTTCAATTTTTTAGTGTTTTCCCATTAAACCTAATGTCAGACAACTATTATCCTTATATGTTTATTATATATAGACTTTCATAAGTGGGTCATGCTTGTTTTGTTTTGTTAGGGGCTTAGGGCTATAACAATTTGGTTCAAATTTTGTTGGAAACATTTATTTTAATTTCAAACAAGTAACCATGCGCCGAAAATAGCAAAAAAAATTTAATTTATATCCAAATTTTAATTTTTTTTCGGTGCATTTTTTAAACTGCGGGGGGGCCAGGGCCCACCCCAGCCCTAGGCTGGCTCCGCCCCTGTTGACAAGTGTCCTTGTTTGGCCGAAAATAACTACCCACTTTCTCAATAATTCCTCACATGTTATTTCGGCCTAATGAGAAATCAAATTAAAAATTAGCTCCTACAATTTAGGTAACTGCCTTATCTCTTCTTATAGAGACATTTATCTCCTAAATTGTAAGGATTTTATTTAACATATTCACGATCTTCTCCTGCCACGTGTAGGGTCCAGATATGGTACAAACAATGGTACAACAAGAAAATCTCATAGAACAGCCGAGCAAAAGGAAAAAAAATAAAACTTTCATAGAATAATTCGCAACTTTTCACCGTCAACAAATAAAAATAAACTTGAAGCAGTTGGCGAGGAGACAAAGGGAGGGGTTAACATAAAAGTGCATACTAGACAGAGTAACAAATTAGTAAACTGAAACTATTTTTAGTCGCAATTACAAAATATTGAGGATAATGTCAATTTGTCAGAATTCAAAAATCTTAACCAACAAAAACCTACAGATAACTAACAAAAATCCGTTTTGCCCTTTCGCACGCTAGCGAGGATACAACAACATTTTGGACAATTTAGCCAAGGGACGGTAGACTGGAATCTTGTATTTGTTTCTATGTTTCTTCTTCTTCCAAGAAATGCCGCTGCTGGATCTTCTTTCTGGCTTGTTTTCAGCAATGGTGCTCTTCCTTGTAAATAGTGCAATGAAGAAGCCTTCTTTGTCCTCTGCAGGATCGGTCCGAAGCAAATGTTCCGCTGAAACAAAAAAAAACAAATAAAACATCCAGAAGTACGGAAGAGTAACTAAAGGGCGGCTTCGTCTTACGCTAGGTCACATAATCCTCTGGTAGGACTATCTATTCGCTCTCAAACCTCACTGTCGCAAATTTTAATAGTCTGGGATATTTTCGATAGACACTTTTACACTCTTTCCCTCATGCACATTACGTGACTTAGGTCATACAGTAAGTCTTGTACTGCTGGTAGTCGATGACGGAGCCGGTTGGAGACACAGAAACAGGCTATATGGCCGAGTAACCTCCCTAGACCCCAATTCAAATTCTTCTTTTTTCCTTTCCTCTCCTTTTTCCATACAAAGAGCTACTAAATAAGGAATGATATGTTAGAGCAGCTAAGATAAGGCTACTATATTTTCATGTACTACTGATAACATATTTGTATCCATTGAGAAAAGGAAGGCCATGAGAGTGAGCTCGCTTACCGAATTGAATAGTTCAGGAAAGGCTCTATGCTCCTCTCTGACTAGTACATGATAAGAGTCTTTAAGAGAGAATGCAAGGGTTCCGCTGGCGCGAAGCCAGCTGAAGAAAGGGCGCTGAAATTACTGAAACTCGGTCTTAGGACTATTATATAGGGTTCATCGAAACACAGAGAAGAAACCTTTTTACGGAGACCTACACCAATCATCTCATGGCCCAAGAGAATTTAAATCTTTAATTGATTTGAGAAAGAATCTAAATCTTAGTTAATCTAAATCTTGACCATTTTCAGTGTCCTTTTCAAGGAACTTTCTTATGTTGTATTTGAATCATGGATTTCAGGAGGTTATTAAGGGAATCTAAATAAATGACTTACGTTCCACGGTTCCAGTTCATATTTTCCTTTCTCTTCGTAAATCGGTCACAAATTTATGATCCAAATTCCAAACACCTCCGTAGGTATAAATCAGCGAATTTGGTTGTCTATAGTTGTAGCTTGGTGGTGGTGGTGCACAAAGATACCACTGATAGCTATGCTCCCTTAAACATGAAACCAAGAATAGCATAATAATCCCTCCGTCCCGATTTGTTTCCCCCCTTGTAAACTTTCTGATGTCCCAAAATGCTAGTCCATTTGACTCTTGGATCAACCGATTTTTTTTTTTTTTTTGCCCTTACTATTTCTAAATTATAACTATTAAAAAATGTTGGAAGGATAAATATTGGAAAGTGGAATCTTTTGGTCATCATTGTTTACCTTTACAAACTGGACAACCAAATTGGAACACGGAGTTATAAGCAGGTATGTTACTTTGGAGAGCAAAAAGCCAGCAGGTAAGTCCTACTTACATCCTTCAACAACAGGGAGTCCGCGACGTGCCCACAGGGGAAATGGAGTTGCCAGTTGAAAGCCAAATGAGGAAGCAAGAGGAAGAACAGATTTAATGACGTCTTCATTCTCAATCTGGTGTATGGAGCATGTGCTGTAAACAACTCTCTCAACTGCCGGAACTGGAACAAAAATCAAATATAGAAAGCACAAGCTGTTCAGCATATGCACTCCACTTTTTTCAAAGCAACATAGAAAAAGGTTGTATCTAGAAGACACTATCGTACTGTTAATATTTGATTTAGACATGTCGAACACTATCCACAACGGCTATATATGTCCATCCACTGTGAAAGTATAGGGTTTTGTTTTGTATTTTATCTTTTAAATTAGGGTTGCTTTTGTAATCTTTTTCTAAGTAAAGGGTAGTATAGTCTTTTTATTTTTAGGGCTCTATTTAAACTTGTTCTCTTCTTTGTAATAAGCTACGTTGATTATATGGAAAAGGTTCTCTCTCTCTCTCTCTCTCTCTTCGTAAGTTACATGGTATCAGAGCAGCAGATATGATACCCACTTCTGTCGATCATCTCTATCGATCTCCTCCCCTCTCAGCAGTTGATCGATCCTCTCTTAGCAAGCAAAGACCAGCCTCTTCTCTCTCTATCGTTTGTTATCCACAGTAGCATTGACATCTACCCCTCTCGACAACTGATATTCTTCTCTTTCAACCTCCGACGAACACCACCCACTATTCGTCGACCACCGTGGGTCCTTTATCTCCCCTCGCCGACCGTCGGAACCCTATTTCCGGTCACCGGCGACCACAACAGCACTCGACCCACTCTGCATTTGGAAGCTTAACAGTATTTCTGACCTAAATCTCTCGTATTCTGCACTGTTTGGACTCGACCCAGTCTGTATTTGGAAGTTTTATGGTATTTCTGACCTAAATCTCTCTTATTATGCACTGTTTGGACTCGAAACTATATGGATATGCACGTATAAGGCAGTTCATCGATATCATTCATCGTATTTACCCTCTGTTTAACAGTATCTGGGGTTGTTGGATCTTTGTTTGTTGATTCTGTTTATCTGGTATACTGCGGTGTTCATTATGGCGGAAGACAGAACGATCAGTGTTCGTTTGAATGGGCATAACTACTCTTATTGGTCTAGTGTCTTGAAAAACTTTGTTGTTGGAAAGGAAATGTGGGGTCATATAACAGGGTCTGTTTTAAAACCCTCTCCTGTGGACTCCAAAGATCCTGAATATGCAAAGAAATTTGAGACGTATGTCAAAGATTTTGCCAAATGGGAAGTTGAAAATGCAAAAATCCTCACATGGTTTCGCAACTCTGTTGAACCTAGCATAGGCATGAACTTCTCAAAATATGAAACGGCGAAGGAAGTTTGGGATTATTTGAAGAGGATGTATCTTGAGTCCAACTTTGTCAAGCAATATGAACTTGAGGGTTCTATTTGACGTGCTACGCAGGGAGATAAAACCATTCAAGAATTCTACAATGAAATGACACAATATTGGGACCAAGTTGCATTAATGGAGCCTGCAATGTTGCTATCCCTT
This sequence comes from Vaccinium vitis-idaea, assembly GCA_963854785.1. NCBI lineage: Eukaryota > Viridiplantae > Streptophyta > Magnoliopsida > Ericales > Ericaceae > Vaccinium > Vaccinium vitis-idaea. Next base: position 15,909,596 of record OY978225.1, on the reverse strand, counting down.
GAGGTCTATGTGGAATACCGTGAAAAGCTACGTCTTGTGCAGTTTCTCATGGCTCTTCGTGACGAGTTTGAGCCTCTTCGTGAGGCTATGCTTCATCGTTCACCCCAACCTACAGTTGATGGAGCAGTTCATGAGCTCATAGCTGAGGAAACTAGATTCAAGGTTAGGCCTGTGGCATCTCTCTCTCAATCTATATTTGCTGCTCCACCGATTCAGCCTCAGCCTCTCCCTATGGCACTTCTCTTGCCTACACCATCTTCTCACTTGATTCAAGTTACTGGCAAGCCTAAACCCCGTGTTGCCATGGATGAGTGTAGCTTCTGTCAACAAAAAAGGGCGTTGGAAGCATGCATGTCCAAAATTATTGCAGATGACAGGTAGCACTCCTTGTTCAAAGCCCTCCTCCTCCTCCCCTCGGCCCACACAGCAGTATTCTCGGCCCACACCACCTACCACTGATAGTACACAGCAGTATCCCTCCTTTGAGGACTATCAGCAGTTTTGTGCATTTCTGGCTATCACTAAGGGAGGTCCTTCACAAGCATTTGCCATGACCACCACTCAGTCAGGTTTGCATGGTTCCTATACCACAGGTATTCTACCCAACACATGGATATTTGATTCTGGTTGCTCCCACCATATGACCCCTACATTGTCATTACTAAGTCATTGTGTCTCCCCTGTTTCTCCCATTAGTATCTCCACTGCAAATGGCTCTCCTATGCATGTTGTCTCGATAGGTTCTATTATCCCAACCCCATCTTCTTCCCTTTCTATACCAAATGTGTTCTATGTTCCCCAGTTATCTCTTAGTCTTCTCTCAATTAGTCAATTATTTGATTCCGGCTTTGATGTTTTGTTTTCTTCTTCTGGTTGTGTTGTGTAGGATCGGATGTCCAAGAAGCAGATTGGGACAGGGCGTAGAGTTGGTGATCTCTATGTTTTAGAGACTTTACATGTTCCTATTGAGTCTACTACGACTGTTATGGCGTCCTTTTGTTTAGATTAGAACTCTTCTCCCTTTTATCTTTGGCATTCTTGATTAGGGCACATATCTAGTGAACGTTTGAATCTTTTGCTTAAGTCTGGCTTTTTGGGAAACATTTCTGCTAGGGATATTTATGAATGTAGTGGTTGTAAACTTGCCAAATGTCTGCTTTCCCTTTTAATAGAAGTACCTCTGTTTCTACTTCCCCATTTCAACTTGTTTATACAGACTTATGGGGTCCTTCTCCAATAGCTACTAAAGATGGTTTCCTATATTATGCTTCATTTGTTGATGATTATAGCAGGTTTACGTGGGTGTATCTATTGACACACAAATCAGACTTTTACCGAGCATATCGCAATTTTCACTCCACGGTTCAAACTCAGTTTTCCACATAAATCAAAGTTCTTCGCTCTGACTTAGGCGGAGAATACTCTCTGGGTGAGTTCACAGAATTCTTGGCTTCTCATGGCACCATTCATCAATCTTCTTGTACTGACACTCCCGCTCAAAATGGGCGTGCAGAACACAAACATCGTCACCTTCTAAATATTGCACGATCTCTTCTTCATTCCTCCTCTGTGCCAGTCGTATTCTGGGGAGAGGCTGTGCTCACTGCAGCGTACCTTCACAACCGGATGCCCACTCCACTTCTCTCTGGTTCCTCCCCTTACGAACGGCTCTATGGTCAGGTTCCTAACTATTCCTTTCTTTGGCTCCACTTGCTTCGTCCTTCTTCCCAAGAAGGACCGCACTAAACTTAGTGCTCGTAGCGTCTTATGTGTCTTCTTGGGGTATGGGATCCAACAAAAAGGCTACCGTTGCTATGACCCGTGACCAAAAAGTTGTATGTTTCTCGACATGTTACATTTCTTGAGCGTTTACCCTTCTTCACTCTCCCATCCAAACCCATCACTGTTGCCAAAGAGGATCTCGTGCATATAGATCCTTTCCCTCTAGATGTTCCTGTGGAAGAATATGTTCGTACTCTTGACGTGTCAGATGTTCCTAATCTCCCATCTTCCTCTTCTGATTTCCACCCCATTCCTCCCTTTCCCAAGTATTATGTCTGTCGCACTGGCCCAACTCCCTGTCCTTCCTCTGCTTCTGATGACTCTGATCCGCCTGCACATCGGTATCCTTCTCGTGATCGTCACCCTCGGGTAAGACTTGGTTTTACTAACACTTGTTTTTCCTCTTCATATTGTACTTTCTTATGTTTCATCCATACTTACTTTGAACCTCGTTCCTACAAAGAAGCTTGTAATGATCCTACCTGGGTGCATGCCATGAATGACGAGCTCATTGCTCATGATAGGACTCAGACTTGGGACTTGGTTCCTCTCCCCGATGGTAAAAATCTCATCGGTTGCAAATGGGTTTTTAAAGTTAAAACTCATTCTGATGGTTCATTGGAGCGGTACAAAGCCCGCTTAGTTGCCAAGGGGTTCTCTCAGGAATATGGTATTGATTATGAGGAGACTTTTGCTCCTGTTGCAAAGATGACTTCTGTCCGCCTTTTAATTTCTGTTACTGCTACGCATCATTGGCCTCTCTTTCAGTTGGATGTTAAAAATGCCTTTCTCAATGGTCATTTGTCTGAGGAAGTTTATATGCGTCCTCCTCTGGGGCTCTCACATGCCACCGGCCTTGTTTGTCTTCTCCGTCGTGCTCTTTATGGCCTCAAACAGTCTCCTCGCGCTTGGTATGCTCGTTTTCATGATGTAGTTCTTCAGATTGGGTTTCAACCAAGCACGCATGAATCTGCACTCTTTGTTCGCCGCACTCCTCATGGTTTGGTTCTTATATTGCTCTAATCATCACTGGTTCCGACTGTGCGGCTATGATGAAGTGAAGCTTCATTTATTTCACCAATTTGAAATGAAAGACTTGAGTCCTCTTCGGTATTTTCTTGGCATTGAGGTTGCCTCCTCTCCAAAAGGTTATCTCTTAACTCAGACTAAGTATGTGACCGACATTCTTCATCGAGCTCAACTTACTGATGACAAAAAGGTTGATACTCCCATTGAGTTACATGCTAAGTTCTCTGCTTCAGATGGGGTTCCTCTTGCTGATCCTACCATGTATCATGAACTTGTTGGTTGTCTTGCGTACCTCACTGTCACTCGGCCGGACATTGCCTACGTTGTACATATAGTTAGTCAGTTTGTTTGTGCTCCTCGGTCTACTCATTGGGCTGCCCTGCTACGTATTCTTCGTTATGTTCGTTGCACCATGTTTCAGTGTTTACTTCTCTTTTCTTCTACCTCTGATTTGTCTCTTCGGGCATATGCCGATGCTGATTGGGCCGGTGATATCTCTGATCAGAAATCTACCTCTGGCTTCTGTGTTTTTCTGGGGGATTCTCTTATCTCATGGAAGAGCAAGAAACAATCCGTTATTGCTCGTTCTACTGCCAAAGCTGAGTATCGGGCCATGGCTCATGCTACCTTTGAAGTTGTTTGGCTCCACTAGTTGTTATCTGATATGGGTCTCACTCTCTCTTCTCCCACACCACTTTTTTGTGACAACAAAAGTGCCATTCAGATTGCTCATAATTCCGTCTTTCATGAACGCACGAAGCATATTGAAATTGACTGTCATTTTGTTCGCCACCATCTTCAGTCTGGCACTATCTCCCTACCTTTTGTCTCCTCTTCTCTTCAGTTGGCAGATTTCTTCACCAAGACACACACCACCGCTCGTTTCCGTTTCCTCCTTGACAAACTCTCGATGCTCTCCAGGCTCGCATCATGAGTTTGAGGGGGGGGTGTGAAAGTAAAGGGTTTTGTTTTGTATTTTATCTTTTATATTAGGGTTGCTTATGTAATCTTTTTCTAAGTAAAGGGTAGTATAGTCATTTTAGTTTTAGGGCTCTATTTAAACTTGTTCTCTTCTTTGTAATAGCTACTTTGAATATATGGAAAAGGTTCTCTCTCTCTCTCTCTCTCTCTCTCTCTCTCTCTCTCTCTCTCTCTCTCTCTCTCTCTCTTCGCAAGTTACATCCACATCAGGATACAAATCACGTTAAACATATAGGAGTATGAAAACAGCTCACAGTGCGAATAATGCAAAGCAAATTTTCAGAAAAAAGTAAAGTTGGCAGATCAAAATGACTTGAGAGAATAGTCAACCGCATAACCTTTTAATCTATTTAATAACCTCAACTATGGATGGAATCATGAGACGAAAAACATAATATCAATGCTTAAGTATGATTAGGGAACCTAATCTAAATGACATATCGCTATGCAGGCCAAAAGTAAAAGAAAGATGCATGGAGAAACAATAATACAGTTGCTACGAAACTAGCACAGGGGAAGTCAAAGAAGAAAACAAAAACGTAAACCCAACTAAATATATCAATACTAATACAACTTTGGCAGAAATTTAAGGAAAGTTGCAGAAAGAAATTCCAACACTATGACCCAAAATATCTATAGCAGAAGGTCATATAATAAAATGTGAACCAAATATTAGAACTTACAAGATAACGCATGTGCCAGAGCCTTTTTCTGGAAAGCTTGGAGCTTTCTCAACCGATCAAAGCCAGCATCATCTTTTCCTATGTAATAATGGTTTGAGGAAAGAGAGAAAACAAACATTAAATTGCGTTGTTTGTCCCGTCAATTTTCTTGCTTGATTATTCAATAACACAATTTTATGAGTGCCCTAATGAACGGAGAAAGCATAACAGCAGTGAGTATGCCAAGGAAAAGAAAACAAATAGGAAGCGAGGACAGCAGATAAAATATGAATAGTTACAGTGTACCCATCCAAGAATGAAACATGTAGTTCATGAAACAAAAAAACTTACTTGATATTTTTGTCTAAAAAGAGATAATAAGGTAAGAGCAAACTTTAAACAACAATAGGAGAGGCTAAAGAAAGGCATGTATGATGAAAATGACAACCTCAAGAAAAGATTGAGGATAAAGTGCACCTGCACCATGTGAAGGGAGTAGATGATCCAATCTAACAGCAGAAGTTCCGGATCCAGAGCATGAAGGATCTAAGAGAATTGCACGAACCTAAAAAAATTAAAAAGAAGATAATAATATAACCTGGTAAATAAAATTGAAAAGAGCAATCACAATAGTCAATCACTAATTGGAAGAATCAAATCCTCTCCATCTCTGCTTGACTGCTTTAGGAACTCGACAAAACTCATGTCAATGCACAAATAATCCCAACTACCAATAACGTATGTAGGCCACAAAAATCCATTTCTCTTAAGCTCCTACATAAAAACCATTATAATTGATACCAAACACAGAATCGAAATGAATATTTCATTTTTCTGTTGAAAGAGAAAAAACAAAAAAATCTTTTAAGACCCTGTTAGTTGTTCGATCCATTTTATATGTTTCCTTTTCTATTGGGCAAATTACACTGACCTCCCCTGAGGTATGCGTTTAATACCAATTCCAATTCCCCCTCAGATTCTGGAAACATTGACCTCCCCTGTCAGTGGTTATCTACTAACAGAGTTAATGGAAAAGAGTATTTTATGTTACTATCCCCATACAAAAAAATCACCTTCGTTCACTATCCCACCAGCAACCCTCCTCTCTCCACCCTCCATTGCACTTTCCACCCCAGCCTTCAGCCATTGATTTGGTCTTCAATGACTGAGATTCCATTTCAAACACTTGCAAGTTGGAAATACTATGGCAATGCTAAGCCAGAGAAAGATTATGTTCAATTTGAAAGTCAAACAAGTGCTAACCAGTTATCCACAAAATCCTATCAGCCTATAGATTCAATCCAACATAATTAATTAAAGAGGAAAAAAATAAATTAGAAGAAAAAACAGCATGAGCAAAAATCAACTTTTCTGTAGTTCAGCAACTAGATTGGTAGTTTTAGAATTGATTAAAAAATGACACCTAAACTATAAACCAAATCAAGAAACTATTATTCCCGTAACACACAAATCAAGTTTTCTATAGTTCAGCAACTGGATTAGTAGTTTTGGAATTGATTTAAACCAAATCATGAAACCATTATTCCAGTAGTAGACTATTTAGATCAACTGATCAAACAAGACAGGTCAAAAAAAAAAAAAAACTGATCAAACAAGAGTCTTAAGGACGGGACTCGGGAGACATGAAGAAGAATACATAAACTAAATAATAAAGATAGATGACAACAAATACATGAACTCATAAAAGTTGTTAGCACAAAAATGAGAAAAGGAATAGGAGAAAACAAAGAAGAAAGGCAATCCGATCATTTTCTCTAACTTTCTTCAGCAAAAACCTTTATTCCCACCCAATTAGTTTCTATTTGGGGAAAGAAAAAAAAAACGGAATTACAAGAGTCGATTTAGTTATCACCCCCATTTATAATTCATCACCTCGGCCGATACAAAGAGATAGAGAGTAAGCAATTTTAACTACTTAACGGCGTGTTTTAATGTTTTTGTAGCTGTGACATGGCATATATTGTTAATTTTGTATACATGTATAGGGAATGAGAATAGGAGAGAATCAGCAAGGAATGTGGAGAAGTGTCTGAAGAAGAAGGCAAAGCAGGCAGCCAAGCACCGAAACAGAAGTTGAGAAAGAAGGCGGAGGAGTGTCCGAAGAAGGCAGAGGAAGCACAGAAGAATAAGGGTAAGCTGAACCAAAAAAGGAGAAAGAAAAAAAAAAGTAAGCAATTTTCATTATTTCACATTATGTTACTCAGACTTGCGTGCGGGTATCGGATAAGGGTCGGGCACCTCAAGACAAAAAAAAGGAGGATACGTGGATATGTACCCAAACGTGGATATGGATACGGATATTGGATATGTCACTTAATTTTTAAACTATTTTATCAATATATTTTTATGTGCAACAGAAAGGCCTATCTAGTTCAACGAAACTATCTAATAAAAGCACAAGGTTATATAAGTCAGAAACAATTCAATGGATCATACTACCCATGAACCCAATAATACTTACATCTCAATATTGTTATGAGATTAAACAACCAAAATAACATCTTGAATTCCAGGATCTACGGGGGGAATCTGTACTAAATGAATACCTCAGGGGAGGTCAATGTAATTTACCCTTTTCTATTTCAACCTCGTATACATCTTTCTTTCTTATATCAGCACATTTCTCTCAGAACTCGACATGCATTCCTTTATCATAATTGCAGCGGTAACAGTCAACGAGGGTTCCCACAACCAATGATCCAATATTTTCAGTTTCTCACCACATTGTGGAGCTCACAACCATCCAGCCTTGCTATATCATATTGAGCACCTATTTTCCATTTTAGGTCATAAGCTGCACTCGAACCCACCAATCATTCCCTAAGTTCAGATGGTGATTTCACATTCCCCACCGAAAAACTTAAGTCTCCATTATCATGAAAAAGCTGGCAACCGTTACCTTCGAATATGAAGCATGGTTTGGATGCAAGTTCAAAAAGTCCTCATTTAGCACTTCCACATCTAAAACTCCAGTTAAGTCCACTGATCCCGATCCATTAAATTGATAATAAGCAAGTTAAAAAGAGTAATCACCTAGAGAGCATGCTTCAAAAGATGTTTAGACTTTACACACTACATGGAAATGAGACAAGTAGCCCCAGAAAAAGTATCTCTAAATGTTGATCAAGAGTGTGCAACTGTCAACACAAATATAGTGAGAAATGGAAATTCAACCAGCATTGCATTTACTAGATTAGATTGCCACTGAAAGGATACTAGCAGCCCCAGCCAACTTGATAGTTTCCTCCAAACGTTGAACTCTTTCCTTATGAAGTTCACAAGCTATAATTTTACCCTTTCCTTGTGTCAGCGCAGCGAGGTGTACAGTTTTGTTCCCTGGTGCTGCGCAAGCATCCAGAACCTTCACCACAACATCCACAATCATAGATTAAGCAATTGCAAAGCCACTCGGTCCTTGCAAAGCCACTTGGTCCTTGCAAACACAAAACAGCATGTGCAAAACTCACCTCCCATCCAGGTTCAGGCTGAAGGGCTACAGCTGCCATGGAACTTGCCTTACCCTAGGAAAGAAAATGGTTAAAGAGGGAGAAGAAAAAACAAGAAAGGGAAAAAAGAAAAAAAAAAGCTTCCAAGTAAGCTTCTGATTCCTAGTAAAGAGGGTGGGCCATGTAGGGGGCTTTAAAACTTCCAATATCGAAAAGTAATAATGAATCTTACTTGCATAAAGACACTGCCGTTAAGTACCAAAGGATGATTATGTAGGTCAACACCTGGAGGAAGTACTAACAAATCAGGAACCATGTCATCCTTGTGAACCTATTCAATGCATCGAACTGTCGAATCAAAAACCAAACTAAGCAAAAGAAGACATTCACCCAGCAAAAAGAGGTATGCATTCAAAGTTTACCAAGTACAGTACAAGGATTGTCATGCTGCAGAGCAAGGAAGGCCAATGCACGCACTAGGATAATCCTCCAACTTGACTTACTATTATCACCAACTCAACTAGTACAACTTCCAACACCAGCGGCTTTGGGATTGTATGCAAAACTTATTCAAAACGATGACACTTTCTAGAACAGGTTCTTTCCACTCATTTATCGGTACTGACAACAATACATGGTGTAAAAAGCTTGCAAGCCAACTACCATATAGACATCAATAAACAGGCTCTCCAACTTTCTGAATCCAACAAATGGATGGTTATGTAAACATACATACATACGCTTATATATTGTAGAACAATGAGTGAGACAGAATATCCTGCTTACATGTATCGCAAATATCCTACAAAGAGATTGCCATGCTTCACGATACAAATCCGTCAAAAGAGGGACTGCTAGAGTCTCTTAGTGCTCTAGATTCTAAGATCTGAAGCAACAAGCAGGGCCAGCCCCGAATATATCGAGGCACTAGGCTAACTGGTAGAATGGGCCCTTTACTTTTTAAATTAAATATAAGAAATATATGACATCAAACAATAAATATACTAACTTATAATTTCCCCATTCTATATGTTAGCCAAAAATAAGCTTGCAAGAGAACATTAAGCTTGCAAGAAAACATTAAAAAAAAGCATAAAAAAAAGTAGAACGAAACATATATGTATTTGTTTATTTCTAACTGAAATATATGTCCAACTATTAGTTTTCTCAACAATGGTCATCGTTCATGCATTGGTGTAGCGGTAAAGTTGGTCCAACTTATCCTCATGGTGTTGGGTTCAAAATTTGGGAGGCCTATAAACCTTCAAGAAATGGTTTTCAACAATTAGTGTTAAAAACGAAGCATCAGTGCAAGGATCCGAACTAGAACCTTCCTTGTGTACATCAAACCCCTTACTGCTTCTCCATCATTGAAGGCTCGTCAAAAGATGAAAGCGAATGCCATTTATTACTCGCCCCGAATGGAGGCCCTATTTTGGGCCTAGTTGGAGGCACTAGCAAGCAGCCAAGTGTAAAACACCCGTTCCTTAATGCCTTTCTTTATTTACCTTTTGTGAAAAATTCGTACATATTATTAATAACTAGACAAGGTATTTGCTAAACCATGTGAAGTGTACGACTAATCAATGAAATGAATAAGTTTTTTAGATGCAATAAAACCACTGGGTCCACAATTCAACACAAAACGTGTCCCACTCGCAGATGTTGGGTAGGGCCACAGTTTTGTTTCCTCAATCTTGTCTCATCATCTCATCTTGCAAAATAGAGAGTGCGACCTAACGAAACGTGTAAGTTACGAGTGTAATAGTACGTCACCATACAACTTTATAATACATCACTCATGATATCTAGTACATACCCAAGACTATCTGACTACACCAATCTTCGGGCAATAACTAGTCCCTCATCTGATTGAGCATGATTTTTGTGCATCCGTAATCTTTCTAAATCTCCTCCAACATAAGTCTCTTACTACCAATTAAGATGGAGAGATGCCCTAGCATCTTAACTCCAAGCACCTAATTTGTTTCGTTCATGTCCTTCGTCTCAAAATTAAATGACAACCACCCTTTGGTGGCCACAATCATCTCTAAATCATTTCCTGCTATCACTAGGTCGTCAACATATAACATAAAGATCAAAAAATCATCCCCTAACCTTTTGGCGTACATATAAAGGTCTTCCTCAAACATCTCAAAAGTAATCAAATGAACTTCTTGTTTAAGTTTAAAGTACCCCAGATGACCGCATTAGGCTACACATGGAACGAACAATATGGCGTGATTTATGCTCGACCATAAAACCAACAGGCTGATCCATATAGATCTCTAAATCTAGTTCCATGTTGACAAATGCAGTCCTCACATCCATTCAAAAAATCTCCAAATGGGATAACAGCTAGAATAAGGTAAATAGAGGTAAATCTTACCAATAGAGAGACTGTCTCTTTACAATATAAACCTTCATTGGGGTATAACCTTTCCAACGAGATGGGCCTTACATTTGTCAATCCAATGCTTAATTTTCAAGAACCACGTGTTTCCAATGGTCTTGCGCTCAGGAAGAATATCAACCAACTCTCAGATATGGTTACTTTCCATGCCACTCGTGACTTCATAGCAGCTAGCCATGAAGGGAAAGTTAATACTTCCTCATAAGAAGATTCATCAAGCTCATCAATGTCTAATAAAAACACGCATATAAAAGAATGCCACTCTATCTTAAATAACGACGAGAAATTACACCATTTACGCCTCTGCATAACATAGCGCCTTAAGAATCTAGATCTAGTGGAGCACTTCAATGCTTTCATGTTGGATTAAGTGATACTAAAATATTAAAATAACATGCACCCCTGTGGGTTTTACACTTACATCTCATTAAGTTGTCTCACATGCAGATGATTTAGTAATTTATATAATAGAGTTTAATATGATATCTTCACCAAAAGGTAAGTGAAGAGAGGAAATAAGAGACAAAGTATTGGAAATAAGGGCGGGCTCACCACATTCTGTACTCCTCTCTATTGGTCAGCATCTCTTAATTAAAGGCTACCATCTTGCGCCTTGAGATTTCAGAGTGTGGCACACTAAGGAGACCGTTGTCTCTCTTATGACAGCTTGGCATCGCATGCACGTGGGAGGCTCAAAATCAAGCAAGGCAATCCACTGTGGCACATTTCCGAAATAGGTGATACCAGTAATCCCTCTCATTATTTCCAAAAGAACTCATCTAAGGATAACATATATGTGCACCGCAGAAGCTATGTGCTCAACGCAATAAGCCTAATTTCGGGCAATTGATCACAGGTTACATTCGTATCACCAAAATCCCATTTCTCTTAACAGTTATAGTTCATCCAAGACAAAGCTTAGTGTTTGCAATAGGCTCAATCCTATTAAAAATCATGAGGGAACAGAATGTGTACCAAGAAAACAGAACAATGACATGATACAGTAGGCAGAAAGTACCTTGTTTTGTTGCCCCAATTCATGCAAGGCTGACTCCAAATCCAATTTCAGAGTATTTACACGAACATAGCGAGGTTTTGAAATATCTGCGATGGAAGTAAGACCACTTGCATTTCAGGAAATATTTGCAAATAACAAAACATCTCCATTCAATCACAGGTCCGATACTTGTTTATTGAATATTTACATTAACTAAGTAGCTCAAAAAATCCAATTTCAGAGTATTTACACGAACACAGCGAGGTTTTGAAATACCTACGATAGTGATTAGCCTGCCCGGATCTCAGATTACCTTTGCTAAACAACGAAATATTTCAATTCAATTACTAGGCATGAGATTTGTTTAGTGAATTTTAAGATTAAAATTTGCAAATAACAAAACATCTCCATTCAACCACAAGTCTGATACTTGTTTAATGAATATTTAGATTAACCAAGTGCTGAGGTCAACAAAAGACAATAAATTGCTAGACGAGGGTATTTTGGGAGTTGCACGTAACTCGCCGGGGTCGAGTTCTTTTTGGTAGAGGAGAATAGATTACATAGCAATGAAGTGGTTAGACAAGTCTCATAGACTTTGGAAGCCTAAACCAAATGATATGGGTAGCTCGAGCATCGAGAACTCTTTTTGGTCCAAAAACAAGTGTCCATGTAGTTGGTAGGTCAAGGGTCATCATGAATCTAGTACTTACACTATAATATTCATATACATACATTAAACACTTAATCCTATGTTAAGTCATTGCATGTAGTCTTGGTTAAATTATATGTATGCATCTAAATCTAGTACTTACACTAATATTCATATACATACATTAAACACTTAATCCTATGTTAAGTCATTGCATGTAGTCTTGGTTAAATTATATGTATGCATCTAAATCTAGTACTTACACTAATATTCATATACATACATTAAACACTTAATCCTATGTCAATTCATTGCATGTAGTCTTGGTTAAATTATATGTATGCATCTAAATCTAGATTCATTCAATATCTTATTAAATGTATTCATTGATTAGGTTCATTCCATTTAGACTTCGGATGTAATCTTTCATGTTATGGGAGAGTTGATTAATGAATTGAGTTTAACAAGGCCGAGGCCATTGTGATCGAGATTTGGGCTGCGGTCCTTCCTTGCAGAAACCGCCTAACCCTTGCAAGGGTGAAGCACCTCTCTCTCTCTCTCTCTCTCTCTCTCTCTCTCTATCTCTCTCTCTCTCGCTCCTTTGCGCACTTACCCCAAGTAATGCTTTTATTTCCCACCAAAAACCACCACGATTCCTATTGTAGGCGGCAATACTCGAGCGTTCTTAAACCGTCTGACATCACTTAAGTAAGTCAAAAATCCAATTTCAGAGTATTCACGCGAACATAGCAAGGTTTTGAAATGCCTGCAATAGTGATTAGGCAACCCAGATTTCAGATAACCTTTGCAGAACAACAAAATATCTCAATTCAATTACTAGGCATGAGATTTGTCCAGTGAATTCTAAGATTAATTAATTACCAAAGTAGCTCCAACTTGTCAGAATATCTCCAGGGTGAGATGGTTTGGTTTGATGGTTTTTTTTTTTTTTTTGACAAGTATGGTTTGTTTCAATCGTGAGTCCGTGACCCACAATGATATCATGGAATCATACATTTCAATGAGACGCTACAAAGTCTCCTAGAATCCTATCCAACAAAGAAAAAGATTTTCTTCAGGGCTGTTTTTTGACGTACGAGACATATAGGAAAAGAAGGTGCACCTTGGGATGCATAGTGGAAGTTGGGTTCCAGAAAAATTCAAACCAAGTTGGCATCTAAATTATTGTAGCTGATGAAGAAATAGGCACATGCCAAAATCCTATTGAACAGTGCTTTTCTGCAGATTCCTTTGAGATTTTGTCATATCCACGCACCACGTAGAAACACACACCCAAAAAAAAAAAATGTAATTGTACAGTTGCAGAGAAAGAGACAGCGTGAATAACTGAGGTGTTAGGGCACCCCCTGACCCATTTCACTATATATATAAGAGCACATGTAAATGTACAAGACTACCCCTAGGAAGAAGTAAAGATAACAAATAAACACCTAACTTAACACTCCCCCTCAAGTTGGTGCAAAGATATCTATCAAGCCCAACTTGAACACAATGGGGTGAAAACTTCTACTACTAAGACCCTTAGTGAATACATCAGCTAACTGATCTTCTGATCTCACAAAAGGCATGCAAATTAAGTCGTTGCTCAGCTTCTCTTTTATGAAGTGCCTGTCGATTTCAATATGCTTCGTTCGATCATGTTGGACGGGATTATGAGCAATGTTTATGGCAACCTTATTATCACAGTAGAGCTTCATAGGACCAACATCAGGGAATCCCAAATCACGTAAAAAGGTTTGGAGCCATAAAAGCTCGCAAACACCATGAGCCATTGCTCTGTATTCAGTCTCTGCACTGGACCTAGCAACCACTGCCTGCTTCTTACTCCTCCAAGTAACCAAATTTCCTCCCAGAAAGATGCAATAACCAGAGGTAGATCTCCTATCATCAATAGAACCTGCCCAGTCTGCATCGGTGATGGCTTCCAATTTCAAGTGACCATGATTGGAGAACAAGATTCCTTTACCTGGGGCTGATTTGAGATACCTCAAGATGCGATAAACAGCATCAAGATGCAGAGTACGAGGTTCATGCATAAACTGGCTAACAACCCCCACAGCATAGGAAATATCTGGTCTGGTGTGAGATAAGTATATCAGGCGACCCACAAGTCTCTGATATCTCTCCTTATCTGTATGCTCCCCCGCATTGCTACCAAGACAATGATTGGCCTCAATGGGACAGTCAGCTGGCTTACATCCCAACATACCAGTTTCTTCTAAGCGATCAAGGATGTACTTCCTTTGAGAGATAAAAATCCCTTTGTCAGATCGAGCCACCTCCATTCCAAGGAAGTACTTCATAGACCCTAACTCCTTAATCTCAAACTCTTGAGCAAGAAGAGCCTTAAGGCTAACAATCTCATCCACATCATCACCTGTCATTATTATGTCATCCACATAAACGATAAGTATGGCAATCTTACCATTAATCCTCTTGATGAACATAGTATGGTCAGCATGACTCTGCTTGTATCCAAATCTCAACATGGCTTTGAGAAACCTGTCAAACCATGCTCTGGGAGATTGCTTCAATCCATAGAGGGTCATTCTCAACCTACACACCTTTCCTTCTGTTGCAAAAGAGGAAAAACCTGGTGGTATCTCCATGTACACTTCCTCCTCTAGGTCACCATGGAGAAATGCATTCTTCACATCAAACTGTTGAAGAGGCCAATCCAAAGTAGTAGCACAAGAGAGTAGGGTCCGAACAGAGTTCATTTTGGCCACAGGAGCAAATGTCTCCTCATAATCAATGCCATAGGTTTGAGTATAACCTTTAGCAACAAGCCTGGCCTTATACCTCTCAACCATTCCATCTGCCTTGTGCTTTACAGTGAACACCCATTTACATCCCACTGGTTTCTTTTCATTTGGAAGAGTCACTAATTCCCAGGTGCCATTCTTTTTCAAGGCTTTCATCTCCTCTACCATAGCTTATTTCCACTCAGGTATTATGATAGCTTATTTCCAATCCTGTGGGATAGATATAGAAGAAAGAGAAGAGACAAAAGCACGATACGAAGGAGATAAACGAGAATATGAAACAAACTGGGAAATAGGATGTTGGGTACAAGTTCTAACACCTTTTCTGTGAGCAATAGGAGCATCAAGATCATCAACAACAGTAGGGAAAGGATCATTACCAGATGAGTCAACTGAAGAGTCAGGAACTGGAGTAGGTGATGAAGATTGGCAAAGTGGTACCGCACATGTAGGCTTGCCTTTTTTCTTTCGAGAAAAAGTCTTCAAATTTGGCCTATCCAGTCTTTCCCGAACATCATGCTCCACTCTTTCTACAGATAAAGGTTCTTTCTCCCCCTCACTATGACAAGGTAGGTAAGACCACAACTCAGGAGTATAATATGTCAACATCTCTTCCTGTCTATCATTCTCCCCCTGAAGAGATGAAGTGGACAGAGGATAAAAGGATTCTGTTTCCCAAAAAGTGACATCCATGGAAACATATGTTTTGCGAGAGTGTGGGTCATAACATTTATAACCCTTCTGAGTAGGAGAATAACCAAGAAAGATGCACTTATGGGCTTTGGGATCAAGTTTCCCACCCGGGTGCTTAGGAGTCTGGACAAAACACACACAACCAAAAACCTTGGGTGGAAGAGAGGAGACCTGAGAGCAGCCAGGGAGAAACTTAAGAGGAGTTTGGAACTGAAGAACACTGGATGGCATGCGATTGATAAGAAAAGCTGCAGTAAGAATAGCTTCACCCCAAAAATGTTTAGGAACATTCATGGTAAACAAGAGTGAACGGGCTACCTCAGCAAGATGACGATTCTTGCGTTCAGCAACTCCATTTTGTTGTGGAGTACCAACACAAGAAGTCTGAAAAAGAATGCCAGAGTCATTCAGATATGCCCGAAAATTCCCATCACTATACTCAGTCCCATTGTCACTACGGAGCACTTTAATGTTAGCATCAAATTGAGTACGCACCATTTTGTGAAAAGATTGAAAGCACGAAAAACTTCATTTTTTGCCTCAAGTAAGTACACCCAAGTGACACGGGAATGACAATCAATAAAGGTAACAAACCAACGATAGCCTAAAATAGAGGTAACGGGGGAGAGACCCCAAACATCAGAATGAATAACCATAAAAGGGGAATCACTTCTTTGATTAATAGGGGCATAAAATGAGCGTTTGTGTTTTGCAAGTGCACACGCTTCACAAAAAAACTAAACTAGGAAAAAGTTTTTCCAAAATCCCAAAAGATGGGTGGCCTAATCTACGGTGCCACTGCTGCAGTAAAGGAAGAATTGAGCCCACATCTGCTTCAAGAGCTTGGACACATGACATAGGTGGACTGACTGGATTAGGTGCAGGCTCCAAAAGGTATAGTCCTCCATAAGCTTTACCACTGCCAATCATTCTCCCCGTATCCAGTTCCTGAAAGACACAATGAGTAGGGAAAAAAGTCACTGAGTAGTTTAAAGAATGAGTAAGACTGCTAACAGAGAGAAGAATGGTGGAAAAACTTGGGACATGAAGTACTGAAGAAAGTGACATGGTTGGAGAATAATTTATAGAACCTTTCCCTGAAATCGAAGATAGGGATCCATCTGCTACTCTGACCATATCCTTACCAAAACATGGAGAATAGGAGTCAAAGAAGGATGAACAACCTGCCATATGATCAGTAGCACCAGAATCTATTATCCAAGGAAGTGAGGATGAAGTAGTAAAGGCACTAGCCT
This sequence comes from Vaccinium vitis-idaea, assembly GCA_963854785.1. NCBI lineage: Eukaryota > Viridiplantae > Streptophyta > Magnoliopsida > Ericales > Ericaceae > Vaccinium > Vaccinium vitis-idaea. The sequence goes on along the minus strand of OY978225.1, from coordinate 15,892,878 downwards.
GAATACCTGTGTGAGCAAAGTGGGAAGAAGTCGTGGAAGTAGAAACTGTAGTAGACGGAGAGTCAAGTCTCGTCATAAGACGCCTAAGAGTCTGTAGAGTCTGTAACTCCCCCTGAGAAAGGGCACCACCATGAGAACTATCTGAGGCTGAGGGGTGTGACCGACCTCCACTAGAATCCGACAAGGTCTCCACAATAGACTCCGAGACATGTGCATGAGAACTTCGACCACCACCTTGACTACCACTACCACCTCAACTACCACCCCGTCCTCGAGAGGGACGCCCATGGAGCTTCCAGCAAAACTCCCGGGTATGTCGAGTCTTGTGACAATAGTCACACTGAAGCAAATCACGATCAACAGAACTGCTCTTATCCCCAACCTGAGCCTTACCATCCCGTGGAGTAGGAATGGCAACCAGAGTCGAGCAATCTGGAATGGAAACAGGTACCATAGCACTCCGTCGAATCTCCTCCTCCTGAACATAGGCATATGCCTCTCCTAAAGAGGGAAAAGGAAGGAACACGACCTAACACCTGCACTCGAATTGGATCATACTCCATATCAAGACCCGCCAAGAAATCATAAAGACGGTCTTTCTCAACCATTTGTTGATATGCAGTAGCATCAGCAGTACAAGCAGGGTGAAAACTCTTATAGTAATCAAGTTGTTGTCATACTCCATTCAAATCTGCATAGTACTCGGCTAAGGACCTATGGTTTTGGTCCAACCCCCGAAGTCTCTTTCTCAAATCAAACACTTGAGCATCATTACCCTTTCGAGAGTAGGTTTGTGCCACAGAAGTCCACACCTTATGTGGATTGTCAAGAAACAAGTAGTTATGACTCATGGTGGGTATCATGGAGTTGAATAACCATGTCAGGACTTGAGCATTTTGAGTAGTCCATGTCACAAAATCTGGACTAGTAGCTGTTGGTGATGGAATAGGCTCCGTGATGAATTTCAACAAACCATTGGCAGTGATGGCCAAGGTAAAACTCCGAGACCAAAGCAAATAGTTGGAACCATCCAACTTAATGGGGCAAATATTCAGTGGAGCATTAGTTTGGGTCACAAAATGACTCCCTTCATTCTTGGCACTGCCAGGAGTCTCTTTTGGAGGCTCTGTCATATTTGAAAACAATGGAGACAGACCAAACTCCTAGAAGAACCTCACGAAAATGATGTACAAAGTGGAGACAAGCCCTAAACTTCAGAAAACAGACTGAAAGTGTACTTAAAGAACCTCAAAGAATCAAACCCAGTGATTACGTACTCACCCAGTAGGTTCTGAGCACAAAAGGAGGTAGTACAGATGTTGCCTGATGTTTTCAAGGGTCGTCGGAGGTTGTACGGTCGCCGTCGACAGTCGTCGGGGGTCGTACGGTGACTTCGAGTTGATTTCTCGGTCGAACAATGAGTTTTGAAGGAAACCTAGATGATTTCTTGCGCAAATAGAGTCAGTATAGGGGTTCGCCCATAGTTGTCAAAGGCGAAAGGCGCACCGAGGCGCAAAATCCTGTGGGGACTAAGGCGAGAGGCGAGAGGCGAGGCGCGCGCCTTTCTGAAGCGAGGCGCACCTATGTAAAAAAAAATAGAAAAAATAGTATATAGCAATACTTTAACTAATAACACTAAGCCAATGAGTTTTTGATAGCATACCATCCAAAAGATGCATAAAAACACCTACCAGAAGACTTGATCGACTTCGATTTGAGGTCAGAAGACTTGATCGACTTCGTGAGAGACTTCGTCTGTCTTCGTGAGAGACTTCGTCTGTCTTCGTGAGAGACTTCGTCTGTCTTCGCGAGAGACGAAAGACTTCGTCTGTCTTCGATGTGAGTCTTGATCGACTTCGTCTGTGATGATCGACTTCGTCTGTCTCCGTCTTGATCGTCTGTCTTCGTTTGTTCGAGAGAGAGATGGAAGACTGCTTCTTTGTTCGAGATCGAGAGAGAGAGAGAGAGAGAGAGAGATGTGCAGAACTACAGACGACGGCTGAGGCTTCATAAGTAATCGATTATTACATCTGACGGCCAAGGTGAGATCTCTAAAAAATCTAGGGCTTTTATTAAACTTGAAAGAGGCGCGCTTTTTTTGCGCCTCTCGCCTTTGCGCCTTTTGCGCCTTTTTGCGACTTTGCGACGCCTTTTTCAAGTCGCCTCGCCTGGGGTACACCCAGGCGCAAAGAGTGCGCCTCGCTGCGCCTCTCGCCTAGGCAAGCGCCTAGGCGCGCCTTTGACAACTATGGGTTCGCCAGAGGTTTCTAGGTCGCCGGACGTCGGCGACCACTGTACCGTGGTCGGCGACACTCGCCGGAGGTGGACCAGTGGTTGTCGGCAGCAACCCAGTGTTGATTGACCTTGAACAGCCTATGGATGGACCCTATAGCGTGAACCTCCTCACACGATCGATGGTTCCTGTAGCTGAACCTCCTCACACGATCGACTATAGAGGTCGATCAACTGTGGGTCACCATCGTCTCTCTCTACAAAGCCCAAGCAAGGATCGATGAGATGATCTCATGGGCTCTGATACCATGTACAGTAGCAGAGAAAGAGAGACAGCGTGAATAACTGAGGTGTTAAGGCACCCCCTGACCCATTTCACTATATATATATATGAGCACATGTAAATGTACAAGACTACCCCTAGGAAGAAGTAAAGATAACAAATAAACACCTAACTTAACAGTAATACAGAGTGTGCATAGTTCGGCATCAAACTGACTCCGTCCACTGGCAAGAGAGAATTCCACTATATTGAGCCACTTACAGAAGACAAACAGTGGCCAACCTCCAGGCCTTGGTCACTTGTATTTTTATCTCAATGTCTCCCCATCAGTACTCTCTCTTGCTCACTATGTGCGTCATAGAGAAGTAATTTTTTGGATGCACACTATATATCTGCCAACTCATTTTTTACGCAAAAGAACATGTGAGATAAGATGGATATGAAATCCTAAGAAATCTACTGAAAAAAATTACTCGTAGGAAATAATTCCTCAGTGCCAAAAAATAGCCCCAAAAGAAAATCGTTTCCTTTTAGATAGCATGCCAGGAGAATTTACTAGTGTCTCCTCCGAATCCATGACATCACTTTGTGTCATGAGATTCATGACTAAACCAAAATACCATCCCACCGAAGTGGTGATATCCCAACAATCACCCTCTCACCTATGTCAAGTGATCTTTCCAGGCACTCACTCAACAGGGCGCCCACAAAGGGCACTTTGGAATTTTCTGTGGCTCATTGTTTCCTTCCTTTTATGCACGTCTGGAGATATCACCGCACTAATCAAATCCACCTGCTGAATGCCTACCATGCATACCCATGAGTCCATTGCGTGTTTACTATTGCAGCTTGTGCCCACCATGTTCACCACTGCTCATTACACATGTTTAACTAGCACTGTAATCCTTGACAAATGCTTGATGCTTGACTATATCTCCCCATGTCACAAAATCCCCTAGAAGTCTGTCCAGAATACCAACCATATACCCTTGCAACATCACAATGTCCCCCATGAGAACCTCATGAGAACCTGTAACCTGATGAATCCCTAGAGACATCAAAGTTTTCCTCCCACTTGGCACATGTTCAATTCCCAATCAATGTCAACACTCTTCCATTGACTACACGGAAACATATTGGCCTATGCCAAGAACATTATTCATTATGTTTTAAGCAATTCTGACAATATTTACAATTGATGTCTCATATGTAGCAAACGATTTCCAGTATGCAAATGTGTTACGGATATCCATAAGTCATTATCCAGTCTTATTTTATCTACACTTGAAGAGACTTTGAGCACGAGCTCTTCGTCAATTGTTTTTTTTGCCTTGTCGGTCTTGAGCTTTGACCAATTCCAAGCAAGACGACCAACCTAGGAACAGTAGTACATCTTCCTTCTATTACCTCTTAAGTGCGGAAGTTGGTTTGGATCCATCGGTTTCTCACTCGTTCTGTTTCTGACGACCATGATCTGTTGCTACCATGATCCCCTCATCTGAGATATTCTTGCTCTCTTTTCCCTGTATTGACTCATGGGATATGAATATTAGCCACTAACTCATCAAAGCCAAGGATATTTTCCCCCTACATCAGACTACTACGGAGATAAACATACGACGAAGGTAACAAGACCAACAAGATGAATGCCGTGTCTTCCTCGACCTTCGCAATGATGGCATTCAATTCAGTCAAGAACCTATCGAACTATTCAAGATGGGGAATGAAGATTGATTTCAACATCTGAAGTGCAAATAATTGCTTCTTCAAAACAACTCTTCTATAAATAACTTAGACTTTTACTTGTTTTACAAATTTTCCCAACAATCTTCTAGGTCTGTCTCATTGATGGCTTCTCGAAGTGTCGAATTCGCAGGTATAATGTGTTGGTTGCCAATTCCCTCATCTCTTCCCACTGCTAATAAATCACCATTCGGGCTTTACAGAATTCTTTTTTAGAGCCTTCACCATGCCAACTTCTAGATCTGTCTCATTTCTAGCTTTTCTTTGCCCAAAAATCTTCTAGGTGTCTCATTGATGGCTTCTCGAAGTGTCAAATTCCCAGGTATAATGTGTTGGTTGCCAATTCCCTCATCGCTTCCCAATGGTAATCAATCACCATTCTGGCTTTTCAGAAATCTTTTTTAGAGCCTTCACCATGCCGTCCTTATTTGGATGTTATTCACCCTGCCATTGGGGGAATCTAAACTTTTCCCTGCCTGTTGCCTTATCGTGTGTAGCTTATGCACCAACATAAGCTTTGAGAAAAATAACACAGCAATGGAAACACACCCAGTAAATTAAGGGCACAGACAAAACATTAAAGTCGTAATTTACATGGTTCAGCACCAAATTACCGAGTCCAGTGGAAAAATAGAATTCCATGATACTAAGTGAGTTGCAATAATATAAATAATGCCCAAGACTGACCCCTTGCTCGCTTGTACTTATGTCTCCCTCTCACTCCCTCAATAGCCTCTCTTGCTCCCTATGTGCTTCATATAGAACTGATTTTTCCATGCACAAAATGCTCTTTCCTGCCCATATATATAGGCAAAGAACATTCTCAGATCAGAATAGGAAGAAAGCCAAAAGAAATTTGCCACAAAGAGTACTCCTACCCTATGGCCTATAGTATTTTAACAAGTCTACATCTGATCTTCAGCCAAATTAACTAAAACATAAAACGAACACCAAGATGCACCTTTTCAATAACTCAAAAAAACAGCCAAAGGAAATCTTTTAAATAAAATTCTAGGAGACTTTTCGAATGTCTCATGACTCTCATCCAAATCCATGACTCCATGCCATCACTGCAGTGGCGTGATTAACCAAAATCACATTCCTCCCAACACATGGGTTTTATCCCAACACATGAAATCTTTAAGCACTGAGTTATAAAAACTACTCCAGAAAAAGCAGTTTGAACCTTGAACCGAATTATATGTCAAAATGAAGCTAATTTAACACAAGGCATCATGTTCCTTCTTCTTTTTTCTCTTCGTTTGATTTCTTTTATTGAAACATAATTGCTGTGTTTGGTTGAGAGTATTGAGAAGAATATTTTGAGAAATATTTTTGAGATAGTGTTTAGATGGATTTTTGAAAAAAGTAATAATTAGAGAGAGGTGTAATAATTGGAGAGATAGAGAGAAAAATGAGAATAATGATTGGATAGAGGGGTATGAGTAGAGAAATATGATTAATGATTGGAGAGATGGGGAAAGAATCTTTTTGGAATTTTTTTTGGAAATATGAAGTGAACAAAGTGAATATTACTTTTGCATTTTTTTCAGTGTGTGTTTGTTGGGGTAAGGGGCTCATTTGATGGATTTGGGAGAAAATCTATTAAGCCAATGTAAATGCTTAAATAACTAAGAGTTTATTACCATTAAGGTCTCAAAACAAATATTTATTACCATTAAGCTCAATCACTCTTTTTAATTACCATTAAGGTCAATCCCTCTTTTTTTGGGGTTTATGTTTAGGGTGCACTTTCCTGTTATAGTGTTTTAGTGGTTTAGGCACTTTCATAAGGTACCCTAAGATTTTAGACACTTTCATAGGGTACCCTAAATTTACACTGTACATTTAGAATTTAGCCCGTACATTTGGAATTTAGACTGTACATTAGAATTTAGATTGTACATTTAGAATTTAGCACTTTCATAGGGTACCCTAAGATTTTAGACACTTTCATAGGGTATCCTAGGGTTTAGGTTTAGGCACTTTTATAGGGTACCCTAGGATTTAGGCATTTTCACAGGATACTCTAGTGTTTTGGTTTAGGGTGCACTTTCCTATTATAGGGTTTTTGTGGTTTAGGCATTTTCATAGGGTACCCTAGGGTTTGGATTTAGGTTTAGGCACTTTCATAGGGTACTTAGGATTTAGGCACTTTCATACGATTTGGGGGTTCAAAATTTATAAAAAAAAAAAAGAGAGAGAGAGAGAGAGAGAGTGATGAGTGGAGTTTTTGGGTGCATTTTTCGAAAACTAATAGAGTTTGGCGTGCACAGCCCAAAAAACTGGATCTGCCCATGCTTTTCCCAATAACTAACGCATAAAAGGATATAAGTGTAGACCCCCACTTACTGAGAGTTGAGGCAAAGGCTTGTTGAGTTGCGTTGAGTAAATTCAAAGTGTGTAACAGATTTCAGGTGTTCCAAACTAAATTAACCTTCCTTGCTCTATTAGCTAGTGATCACTTTGTTCCTCCCTTGCGATTAAAATTACCTCACATACCTACCATTTGTGATGACAAATTACCATCCCTAACATTACTACTACTACTACTACTACTACTACTACTACTACTACTACTACTACTACTACTAATAATAATAATAATAATAATAACAATAACAATAATAATAATAACAAAAATAACAATAACAATAACAATAACAAAATGAAGAAGAAGAAGAACATTGACAAAGCCCACCATTGAGGGTGAACTATGCATACAAACCGGGAAATTTTTGACAAGCTGTCAAATCTTTAATGTCTTTCATGCCCTTTCTCACTAAAAGCTGAGCTAGAGCTGACTGCAGAGCATCTTTCCGAAGCAAGAGAAACTTCTCGGCATCCCCAGTTAATGAAGCTGCCTAAAGAAAAAGATTCACGTCAAAAGATGGCTAAAATGTCAATTTAATGAGATCAGTAATATGAACTTCCCCGTTTCCCATTTGTAGTTAAAAAATTGAAAACTCCATTTTTTATAATCGCCAAAGTAAAAACTTATTTAAATTCTGTACTAGCTATCAAGTGGGACTACCTTGAACTCACGTAAGAAAAAAGAGCAGAAAAGTTTTCATCACTATAATTAACTATCGCAAATACAACATGCAATAAATGTAAACTGCAAAACAAACTAATTTGTCATTAGCAATTCGTTAGGCCAGATCTCTCAAAGAATTGTTCTCAAGAATAAAAGAAAGTTCATCTTCTAAAATCTTCTTTAGGATAACTTCTTCTATTGCAATCACAGGAGTCAGGACACCAGTTATGAACTTCATGAGTTGACCATTTCCATCTGAGGGTAAAGCTCCCTCATTTCTTTCCTAAGTTGCCACCTTCCACTGATTGCTTAGCCCAAAGCATATTATCTCAAAATACAGATCAAAAGAAAATTGGTATTTGCCAACCAAAAGTTTTAACGAGCTAATCGGTTTCTTTCCCCAGATAAAGAAGTAAATAAAGAAAAATCTGACAGGTCAAAGCTGCCTTTGACAGAAAATAACCACCTGGCCAAAAAGAATATCATATGTGACTATGTATATCAATTCCCTTTGCCTCTGCAATAATAGTAATAGAATGGCGTTAGTAAAGGCAATGGCAAAAGATCATTGTAAGCAAAGTAAAGCATACAGAACGGACATGTTCCCTATCATACATTCAGTGATATCATTCAATATCAAGAATCTGAGCCTGTAAAGCTCCAAAGATGAGGACACCTTGAGTAAAGGAAAGCAGAGTAAACAATAAGAGGATTTTACTTATGGGAAGTTATTTACCTTCCACTTGCTATTCAGTATATTAGCAGAGCCCAAAACGTCCTTGATTATTGAAAGATCTGAAACATGAAACAGAAGTAAAACATTTAACTGTTTGATAGTCAAAGCTACAGGAGATCAAACTCGAGCCCCTACATGTCCTAAGCTACCTAAGCCATTCAAGTGTGCCCTAAAGGCCAAACAAAGGTGGTTTTCAATCTGCTATTTCGTGAGTTGTTTGTTGGGTAACGGGAGAGAGAGAGAGAGAGAGAGATTGAGACTTGCATAGAGGCCCACCGTTGTCATGGTCACGCCTAAACCCCTGGTTTGCCTCATTGGTTATCAGAAGCAAATGGAACCTCCATCTCAAAACAATAATTCATAAGCTAAGCAGAACAAAAACTAACAGCACCTCTTCATGAAACATGAATTAGATATTGAAACCGGTGGATGAATGATGTTATATAACATCTAACAACATACAATAATAAATGTGAAAACAGATGAACCATGCTGTGCCCCAAATTCAAAACCTTGTCTGCCTACAGTTGGTGTCTCGGTTTAAATTTCTTGACAAGCTTCAAGTATAGATTTTAATTTCACTCCGCGTTGATTTCAAACTACTTACACTGGTTACCTTTTTTGGGGGGAGCGCATAAGAGGATCAGAGTGTTCAGAAATATGTAAAAGTAGCAATACTTGATTGTATGTCCCTGATTTTGAATTGGGATTGGGCTTGACAGGAGAAGCTATTGTTTGGATTTGATAAGAGGTCCAGTGTCATCTTTTTGCTACTGGCACTCGTGATGATTAGGTACAATTGGTATAAGGCCAGGTTGGTTGTCCATTCCAGGACAATTGGCTAAAATGTCTAATGTGAATGGGTGTTCTCACCAATGGTAGAAACTTATAACAGTTTTTTGCGACTGAATTACTGACTGCTGTGAATACTCAAATTGTTAAATTTTCTATCATTTGATGAGTCATCTTCCAATGATAGTTTTGAAATTGTTAATAGTTTTGATGGTGATTTGTACTGGGGAAAAAAAAATTCAACTTACATTGATACTGTGAATAAATTTTAAATTATCATAAAATTGTAAGGAAGAGGTGCTCTCCGCAAGTTAATTTCAAAATGTATTTTATAACTGCGCCAAGAATTTGTATCCATTGTGACTGCCAATCTGTGATTGGATGGGCTACCTAGTATAACACTTGTTCTCAACTGGAACTCTTACCATTGATACAGAAGGTCAAATATAAAATTTGGATCTCTGACCAATGAATTTTTACCAGAGAGCGAGTGAATTGTTCATCGAAGGGAATGGGGCTTAAGACTATTACGTGAGAGTCGCTTTAACAGCAATCCAACATAGCTGATTAGAGATCCCCAAATCTAGGTTAAAAGGGATAATAGTGTTAAGCAGTTTACTCTTGAGGATCACTGAGAAGAATATCTTCTTAGTTGTCAAGGGTGAGAGGTGCGCTATTGGGCCTTAGGTTAGAGGTGCAAGGCGAGGCACACACCTTTTTGAAGCGAAGCGCACCTATGCGAAAAAAATACGAAAACTAGCATTTGCCAACACTTCAAATAATGAACACTAAATAACGAGTTTTAGAAAGCATACCATCCGAAAGATACATAAAACATCTACCAAACGTCAAATAGTCAACAAGAGAGATGATTGACTAAGTCACTGAAGTTCAGAGCCCACATTGAAGTACAGAGCCCACATTGATCGACTGATCTTCAATGATTGACTAGGTTCACAAATGCAGATGAGAGAGAGAGAGAGAGAGAGTACGGCCAAAGATAATATAACCCTAGGGCTGAGATCGACGGCCAAAAATATTATTTTTAACTACAAAAACATAAACCTAGGGCTGTGATTGAAATTGAAAGAAGCACGCCTTTTTGCGCCTCGTCGCCTTTTTGCACCTAGGCTACGCCTTGTTGAAGTTGCCTCGCCTAGGCTGACCTCAGGCGCAAGGGTTGCGCCTCTCGCCTAGGCGCGCCATTGACAACTATGATTTCTACCACCCTTTTAACAGGAGAAAATAAAAAGAATTTCTACTACTCTCTTCTTGTGGTGAAAACTAGTGATGATGCATCGTTAGAGGGATAAGTTATGCTTTTAATTACTTGTGATTTATAGCATGATACTCTAAATACGAGTAACCTATATGAAAGTGAACTGGATCGATTCTATGAGATTGATAAGGCAAAATCTCTAGAGCACTCATCAAAACCAGGCACTGTTCAAGGCGAAAATCAAATAGGGATGGCAACGGGTAGGGTATGGATCGGGGGACCCTATTCCATACCCGATCTCCGATTGGAGGGTCTTTCACCATCCCCGCCCCCATCACCATCGGGGATATTAGATAAAGAACCAAACCCACCTCCTGATGGGGATCGGGTTTCCCCCGAATATACCCATATCCATAAATAAATAAATAAATAAAGAATTCAAGAATGAAAAAAATTTATATTTATATTTAGATATAAAATCTCAATTGATATTCTTTGAATATTATCTATGGTAGTAATTGACAAGATTTGCTAATTAAAGAGGTAATTGTTTACATATATATAACTATACTCAAGATTTACACGTATGTTCCTATTTATATGTACATATATAATACTATAGTATATGTAGTATGTATAACCGGGTACGGGGAGGGTATGGGGCAGGTACAGGTATTCGGGGGTAGGGATTGCAAAATTATATTCACTCCATACCCGAGCGGGTTTTCTTCATATCCTACCATACCCGCTACTATTGGGGAAAAATTTGGGTTATCCCCACCTCCATATGAGCGGGGCGGGGCGGGTATCCACTGGGTACGGGGAAATTGCCATCTCTAAAATCAAAACAATAGTAAAATACCAAATGTGTTAGGAAATATCCTATGTAAATTCTATTCTCTAGATTTACATAAAGAGCTGAGTAGTTCATTGCTGGCCACAAATCTGGTGATATTTCAAAAGGGAATGGCCAGAAGGCTTAAGGGCAAAAGCTACTTATATACAATAACTTTTTGTTTGTACCCTTATGTCGTCTGTGCATCATTTTTTGCATCATTAAACCAGCTAATGTCATTCATGTGGGGGACTATTAGAAAAAATGGTTTTAGATTATGTATTTGGCTTGTTCAAAACCATTAAGGAGTGATTGAGAAATTGACTCTGATTGTTTCCATTAATACTTAAATGAAGAAAGTCAATTACGATTAATACTCCCTCCGTCCCAATTTATTTGTCCACTTTTTAAGTTTTACATGTCCCAAAATACTGAGAAAAACTTGGGTGCCAGCAGGGTACCACGTTGGGGTACCCAGAGCACATCTCGGTTCCGGATTTGAGAGAGAGAAAGAGGACAGAGAAAGAGCGGAGAGAGAAGAAAGAGGGAGGGAGAAATGTGGGCCGTTAAAACGCTTTTGGACGGCCAAGATTGGCGCTCGGGCATCACGTGTATCCTACCCTATTTGCACCCAAATTTTTCTCCAAAATACTCGTCCAATTTGAAGTTGACTTGTGGAAGTACCAGTGCCTTTTTTCTTTTAAAAAAAACATTGTATTGAAAATGTGCACCCTCATTAAATGCTAAAAAGTAAGGGCTATATTAGAAAAACAACGCTTTTCAATTGTAATCATTCTGTCCCCTTAATTAATAAGTTGGAATCCCAAAAATAGACAAACAAATTGGGACGGAGGAGTATCTTTTTAGACTTCATTATTCTTTTGATGTTTAAGTTATTTGCGTAGAGACGTGTTTGTTAATTGAAAGAAACCTATTTGGATGAATGGTAGTATCATTTTGTTTCATGACTATTCGGAAGAGTCACAAATACTTCATGTATATGTTCCATCATTTTTTTTAAGATAAAGCTTACTGAGGCTTGAAATGAGTTCTTCCATCTATTCGTTTGAGTTTTGAGTCATTATATTGAAAGAGTACAAAACATTGTTTCATTTGCCATACCCATCGATTGGTGCTTCAATGAGATTTTGATCAATGTATCCCGAAAGAAAGATGGCCAAAGATTCAAGATCCATAAGGACAGTAGCAGGGAAGAATCTGTTTTAAGTACATAGCGTCAAAAGCTAGCCTTTCGATAAATTTCCGTGTTATTTTTAATCTTTTCATGGTTTTATCTTTCGGTTTCATCGTTTGATATCACATTAGCACAAAAGTACCCATACATTATAACACCTTTCATGAGTATAATCAAGGATGGACCAAAGGGCGGATGAATCCGGGCAGCCATCCTACACAAGTTTAAATTTTCTTTAGAATCGTAGTAATTTTTCCCAAAAGCATCAAAATTATACGAGACAACCTCAAGCACTTGCACAAACTACAAATACACATAAGCGTGCAGTGTAATTTCCAACACATATCAAACCACACAAATACACAAGCAATGCTTATGGAGGACCCTGTTTACTAAACTGGGCTGTGATGACCCCTTTCACTAATGCATTCTGAGGACATCAAGCACCAACAAAAACAGTAGAATGGAGAGTGACAAAGAACTTACACTTGAGGGTTTCGCAAACCAAAGCGAAAGTGCCTTTCTTGTTTCTAACGGAGGGGCTAAACACGAGCGATTTAATCGAACCCACTGCTCTGCGTTTGGCATCTCCTTCGATAACGGTCCGCAATACCTTCGCCGCCTCTCTCCGTGCGAAGTACGCAGACCGTTCGGCGCTGCTCAGCCGCCGGTTTTCCGGCTTCTCCGCCGCAGTAGTTGCGGTTGCGCGTTTCTTGAAACGCGCCATGTCTCACTCTAGTCCAACAACGGAACAAACGGGGCGGGTAGGGCTGCACAAAATGTAGTGACCGATGGATCGATGGTCGAAGACAAATTCAAAAAATTTACGTAAAAACGGGAGATGTTTTTTTTTTTTTGTCTAAACCCCCGGTATCCGGAAGCCCACTGGACCCCCAGACTAAATCCGGTTCGAGCCGGGTCGGCCCAGGAAGAACGGGAGATGTTTATGTATAAATAAATGTACATATGTACCATATAAATATTTTTGCAATATTTTTAACTATTTTACATTATTTTACCTTGATGTGATATGCTAGTTTACTCTCTTCGTCCTTTTTTTATTGTCGATTATTCCATTTAGCGGTGTCGATTAAAAGTGTGTATTTTGAAAAGTTGATGGGTAAAAATTTGTTGAATTATTATTTTACTCTGGATCCACTGTCCCGGTTTGGTGTCCCTGTTTCGTGTCTGACCCCCTCAACTGTTGCCACGTTGCACACACTAACTCCCCTACCAAATTTATTTTAACTCTGTTAGAACACTTCCTCTCCGTTAAAATCAAAGTCCTCTTTTCACTCCAAAGTCCAAAAACAAGATTTTGAAAAGGGCTGGAGTTTCTTTTCACTCCAAAATTTTTGGAGGGAGTATAAGGCTTAATGTGACACATTTAGCATAGTCTGGGTATCAAAAAATGTAGGGGGATAAATTTTCGCCCCTTCAAAAATAATCCGACTTATAGGATAGAGGAGTATTATTTATGGGCACCCCTCCCCCTACTCAAAAGTTATCCCCGGGTATTAGCCAAGAATAATACCCCGTCTCCCTTACTTCAACTGCAAAACAGTCTTATCCCCCCATTTTATCCTTCATCCAAACCAAGTACTATTTTATCCGTCTTTTTTTAATACATCATCCAAACCAACTACTTTTTTATTCTCCCTCCATAAACATTACATTAATGTGGGTCAACCCTCCAAAAATAATACCCCTTTTGTCTTGTCCCCCCTCAATAACTTATCCCCTGAAAATAATCCTTCATCCAATCGGCCCCTTAGGGTTAATAGTTAGAGAAGAACACCAAATTGTGAGAAACAGAGCATGGAGAATCAAGGCAATGACTCTTCTTGTCAGACTCTTCTTCTCCAATCTCCTGTGAGGTAAGTCGTATTTTGAATGGTAGCATATTTGTGTAGAATCATAATAACGACTGTAATAATCCGTCACGAACGGTTGTATTAGGGTGAATAATTTGGTAGCACTAGCATGCATCAAGTTTCTACAAAATATGGTATTTTGATAGGTTTTAATTGTAGTTCCTCTGCCTATGCAGGCTCTATTATCACAAGCTATAGATGAAGAGTTTTGTTCAGTAGTTTTGAGTATGGAGGTCAACAAAAGAGTAATGACATTGAAAATCAAGATGGTGATACTTTTTTCAAGTGAGAGTTGTCGAGTTGCTATTGATGGTGCTATACTGCTATATGGTGCAGAGACTTGAAAAGGGTTGCTTTGGGTGAAAGAACCAAAATGGTTTGTTTTTTTCTTTATTCAAAAAAATTTGCATTTGTTAGTTTTGCGTTGATTTTTTGTGGTTTATTGGTTCGTCTCGACGAGTGGAATCTAACAAGTATAAAATTATGAATAAAGTTTTTAAAAAAGTTCACTAAAGATTAAAAAATAATAATCCAATTTTTTGTGGTTTATTGGATTATTTTTATCTTTATTCACAAAAATTTAAGTTTGGTTAATAATTTTATACTTTTTAGATTCCTCTCGTCAAGACGAACCAATAAACCACGAAAAATCGACGCAAAACTAACAAATGCGAAAAAAAAAAATTGAATAAGGGCATTCACTAACCAGGATGACCAATTAGCGTCGAGGTGCCCGTTGCAGCACACCTTAAGAATTTTAGAGTCGCCACTTGGGTTAGGCTAAACCAAGAAAAAAGCCTTGCCAAAGATTCACGGTTCGAGAAACAAGGGTACGGTGAGGGAAGGCGTTAGGCACCCCTCTCCGCCTAGCTACGAAGGCTAGCCTATACTTGTTTGATATAAAATTGCTTAACTATTTTAAGAGATCTCGCATATAACTCGTTATTAAACTATTTTAACAGATACGGGTGATGTAAGCAATAAATAAAACCACACGGGGATAGGGGATGGGAGCACGCAAAAACACAGAAGATATACAACAGAAAATAGAAATTGTGCCAGCAAATTGATCTGTCGGCTGGCCAATGAATTTGGCTGCCGACAAAACACGCCGTTTAATATGCCGGCCGGCACATCAGTGCATCGGTCGGCGTTCTTCCCAACGCCAGAATTTACAAAAGAAACAAAGAACTAAATACGCAAAATTAAACTATGAATTGAACAAAGATTAAGAAATTGACCAATCATAAGGTGTTGTAACCTTTATAGTTTACTCCTTCAACGATTGATTTTCTCGGATTTGCTTGCTTTGATGTTGAACTCACGGGACTATAAACCCTAAGCTTGGATTTGGGGATTTTGCACTCTAGTGTTTTCTCTCAACAGGGTGTTAGGGCTTTTGAAGCTAGAGATTGGGGGAGTGTTTGCTTAGAGTTTCGGATTGTATGGCTAAAGAATTGTGTGTTGATTTGGGATGGTAAAAGTGCCAACTTACAGGGCTTGAAAAAGGAGTGTCCAAATTTTATTAAAGTTCAAATTGGGAGAGGTTTGATCACAGGGAACTCTATCTAAAAGAGTCCCGACCTTGCACATTACGCATATCGGAGTAATCTGATCGTCGCAAAAGAGTTATAGTTTTTATCGGGCTCTTGTTGGAAGAAGCTGATCTGTTGGCCGGCCAAAGGATTTGCCAGCCGGTTGAAGCATTTATCTGGAGGGTTTTTTATTTGTGATAGCAGACTGGTTTCTGGTAGTTGGGTAATGGATTTACCGGCCAGTTAATGCAAATCCCGGCCGATTTTTTGGTTGGGTATTTGATAGGTTTATGGTTTAGGATACCAAATCTTGACAAAGGTTCTAAGATCCACGTGAGTCCACCTAAAGGATTCGGGTGTCATTTTCATCATTGATAGCCTGCTTGCAATTGTACTTAAAATATCTACTGAGCCATTTTAGGGTGTCTACACCCATTTTTGGACATTTCGGCCCAAATCAGAGAAAAAATATATCTTTGATAGGTAAAGAAGTGATAATTAGAACCATGGACCACATGAAGAATCAATTCTTTAATACTTTCACCAAGATTTCCAACGATGAATCAATGACATCAGTGAAAAGTCATGATGCAGCAGATGAAGACAAAAATCCTTTCTCATTTCTAGTAGGAGAATCTAAGGACCCGTATGAAGATGAAGGGCTCAGTGAGCCTACCTTGGGAGATTTTCGAGACAGCATGACCCAAACGCTTGCAGAACAGCTGTCCTCCAAAAAAGGAAAATGACACATGGACTAATACATCATGTCAGCCGTACAATTATAGGCGTCAATACATCATCCATGACGTCTACGACTCAATTATAGAGACCTCTCAGTCCTTGACAAAGATAAAAGCATGTGTCGATGGGGCCCAAAGAAGTACCTGGCATCTTTACCTTTTCATTTCATTTGCATTTAAATTGTAAGTTTATCGGTCACAATTCTTTGTATAAGGAATGCATCTCTGATGTTTTAGGAAGAGTTCTTTCCACCCCATTCTTCTTGTATCACCAATCTTCCATTGTTATAAACATCCTTCCTACTTTTTTTTTTTTTTAAAAAAAAAACCTCTGTCTTTTAATACCCTATTCTTCTTGTATATCACCAATCTTGGACATTAAAGTAGCAATTAAAGTAGCACGAAAAATTGTCCATTAAAAATCCATTTTTGGACATTTCGGCCTAAATTAGGGCAAAAAATCCATCATTGATAGATGAAGAAGTGGTAACTAGAACCACAGACCACGTGAAGAATCAATTCTTCCATACTTTTGCCAAGGTTTCCGACGATGAATCCATGGCATCTGCTAAAGTCATGAGGGAGATGAAGACAACAATCCTTTCTCATGTCTAGCAGAGGAATATTAGGACCCCTATGAAGATGAAGGGCTCAATGAGCCTACCTTGGGAGATTTTGGGACAGCATGACCCATGAACTTGCAATCCAGCTATCCTCCAAAAAGGGAAAAGGACACATGGAATAATCCCATGTCACTCGTAGAATTGTAGGCGTCAATATGTCATCCATGACGTCTGCGACTCAATTATGGAGATCTCTCAATTCTTGGCAAAGATAAAAGCATGTGTAAATGGGCCCAAAGAAATACCGACATCTTTATCTTTTCATTTCATTTGCATTTGAATTGTAAGTTTGTCCGTCAGAATTTCCTATATAAGGAATGCGTCTTAGATATTTTAGGTATAGTTCTTCCCACCCCCTTCTTATTATATTATCACCTACCTTCCACTGTAATAAACCTCCTTCCTATTTATCCAAAAAAAAATAAACCTCCTTCCTGCTTCTTAATAAAAGCTTTGCATTTTAATCAAAAGTATTCATTCCTTATTTATTTAAAGTGATCCTTTCTTTTATTGGAATCCCGTGATGGACATTGAAAAATAGATCCATGGGAAATAAAATCCCGCTATCTGGATATAATTAGTTATCCTGCCCCAGATGAAAAATACAGATACATCTACAAAGACAAGTTAACAGAAACTAGCTCAGCTAAAATCAATCATACTTATGAAAAGAATGGACAAAATAATAGCCCGCTATAGCAAAGCCATAATTAAAATAGCTATGCATGAATTCACCTAAAGAAATCTAGATCCCTCTCAATCCGTAATGAAAATGTAGTCAGTACAGTTCAATATAATTTTTAGGATTATATTGAAGCATGGACTTATGCTTTGTACTATCAAAATCAAAGGAGAGAGCATTCATGGTTTTTAAAATTACATCCCAATTTTATTCGACATAACGATTTCCAAATTGGTTTATAATTCGGTGGTCAAAATTTGGAGCAACGCAGGATTATCTTCCTATTCCAATTCAAAAGGAAATGGAATCCTTTAATCAACATCATTCTTGATTACACGGAAAAGATTTTATTCTAGAAGGAAAATCATTTCTTTTATTCATTACAGAATTTGGTATTCCTTGGATATGGAGATGGGATATCCAATATAATTAGAATAAATTTTTCATTCCCATCCTTGAAAAGTCTTTTCATTACCGATGGTGGGCACAAAACTCAATTTAAGAGAGTCTTTGAAATTAAAACCAAGGTCCAAAGCTTTAAGCAACAATTAAAGCAACATGAAAAGTTGTCCATTAAAAACCAAATTTTGGACATTTCAGCCCAAATTAGGGCAAAAAATCCACCTTTGATAGATAAAAGAAGTGGTAATTAGAACCATGGACCACATGAAGAATCGATTCTCCCAAACTTTCACCAAGGTTTCCGACGATGAATCCAGGATATTAGCCAAAAGTCATGAGGCAGATGACAACAACAATCTTTTCTCATGTCTAGCAGGGGAATCTCAGGACCCCTATGAAGATGAAGGACTCAATGAGCCTACCTTGGGAGATTTTTGGGACAGCATGACCAAAACGCTTGTAGAACAGCTATCCTTCAAAAAGGGAAAAGGACAAATGAAATAATATGTCATGTCAGCCGTACAATTATAGGCGTCAATACGTCATCCATGTCGTCTGCGACTCAATTATTGACATCTCTCAATCCTTGACAAAGATAAAAGCATGTGTCGATGAGGCCCGAAGAAGTACCCAACATCTTTATCTTTTCATTTCATTTGCATTTGTAATTTTATTTGCATTTGAATTGTAAGTTTGTCGATCAGAATTTCCTATATAAGGAATGCGTCTTAGATGTTTTAGGTAGAGTTATTTCCACCCCCTTCTTCTTGTATTATCACTTACCTTCCACTGTAATAAACCTCCTTCCTGTTTCTTAATAAAACCTCTACATTTTAATAGCAAGTGTTCTTTTCTTATTTATTTAAAGTGATCATTTTCTTTTATTGGCGGTAGGACTTTTCATTACTGATGGTGGGCACAAATATCAATTGAAGAGGTGGTCTTGGAGAAGGGCGGTCGGTCGGTCCTTGGGGCAGCAACAGGGGCTGGTTTGCCGAGTTTCGGCGACGGTGGTGGCAACAATTTGTTCCTCTTCAAGTTGTCGTGGTGCAAGTGGTTGTGGGGCAGCGGAGTAGGCAGCAGGGGTGGCAATGCTTTGATGGGTGGCTGTTTAGGTTTTTAATGGTTGGGCTTGGCCCATTTTATCTAGGCATATTGGACCTTGAGTGTTTTTTATGAGATGAATGTTTATCTGGATATTTTTTGATCGATGACGGTAATGGGCTTGTGCCTATTTGGAGGGTCTCCTCGATTGATTTCTTACCAATCATGGATTGGGCTGACATTCTTATTTGATGTTTCCTTGTCCTATTAGTCTTGTAACAATTTCAAGATTAATGAAATCTTTTTTGCCTTTAAAAAAAACCAAGGTCTATAAGCTCTAAGCAACAAGAAAAATTGTCTATAAAAAACGGATGAAAAATACAACAATCCGCGACGAGCAGATCCTTATCCGCTCAAAACCGATTCGCGAATAGGCCTAATTAATGGCAAACTGCCCTTTTGGATTGACAACATGATAATTAAGAAATTTCCTCTCTCTCTCTCACACACACACACTCACTTGATTGTCTAATTTGGCAAAAGCTTGGGCATTCAAGTGGGTGGAACTTTTCAACTATCAATTGGCTAGTCATTTCAATGAATGCTTTGAGAGAGTTATCCAATAATAATTTTTTTTATGTGTTGTGGTGGAACAAATTGCACATTGATTGAAGAATGAAAAGATGGAACAGAATCCGAGTGTGATGAGGTTGACCAGTGGAAGAGAACAAAAACCTGTTGAAATTTGTGCATGAGATTGCGAAGATTGCCGACCTACATTTGTAGGAAGTCGGTCGTCTCGGCTACCAAACATTTTTCCATTATTGATCATTTGATTGTCTCGGTAAAGTGGGTAGAGAAGTTTTTGGTTTTTGTTGTTGCATCTAGTAATTTATTATAAATACAAAAAATAGGGTTCTATTGTACTTGGAACCAAGGTTCTGAATCCCGTACCGACTTGGATATGATTTTTTTACTAGTAGGGTACGTTACCATTACAATACTGTTTCAAATTTAGCGATATATATATATATATAGAGGCCCGATCAAGTCCGGGAATCCCGGATCCGGGACTCCACCTTCCCGATATTTTTTTGACGATCCGAGCCGTCCAATGTATTCAAAAGGTGTTTTCCAAGGTCCACGCTAGAAAAATCTTCAAAAAAAAATACCGGGAAGGGCTTGATCCAAGCAGTTTTTCGTAAAACTGTAAATGTACAGTTTTTGCGAAAAACTGCTTGGATCAAGCCCTTCCCGGTATTTTTTTTTGAAGATTTCCCGCGTGGACCTTGGAAAACACCTTTTGAACACATTGGACGGCTCGGATTTCCCAAAAATAATTTTTAAAAGCATCAAAACACCGAAAAACCCTTCAATCCGGGAAATCCGGGATCCTTGACAGGATAATTCGTGTATATATATATATATATATATATATATATATATATATATATATATATATATACACACACCCAAAGAGAGAAAAAAAAAAAAAAAAAAAGGGAAACCAGTGTTATTAATTGAACATTGGGTTAAGTTTTCTCCTCTCTTTTCGATAGAAAGAAAGAAAGAAATCAATTAAGTCACCCTTTAATATCACAGCTGTCAACCATTACATTTCACCAAGAAGCATGCGTATTGACTGTTGCATAGAAAAATCAGTTAAGTCACCCTTTAGAGGTGGTTGGTACCGTTTTTTGCGGTTTACCGGTACGTACCGGTCGGTACGACACGGTATTCACAACCTTGCTTGGAACTGAGTTGCATAGAGGAAATTGTAGGTTGCCAATACAATTTCCCGTTTGTATTTGATAGGTAAAAAATTGTTTGGTAGGAAAAAATGAATAGGGGAAGAAAATGGAAGCTTGACTTGAATAGTGTATGTACCATTAAAGCTGGAGGATTAGATACTGAAAGTTCGGACAAGGTTGGCCTGGCACAACAGCTGTGCTGGAAATACAAGCTTTGTCCTGAGCTCCAAAATATGATCCAAATTATTCACTTTGTAGGTAATGATGAATATTAAAAAAAATACTTCCTTTTTTTTTCAAATAAAAAACAGCAAATTAAAAAGTACACAGCAAGGTTATTTGATTTGATTAGTAAGCTAATGATGCGCAGTTGACTTGAATTTGTTCAAGGCTATTGTTCGCGTCTAACTATAAACAGAACAATGAACGGTTCAGATGAGATTTTCTAGCTCAGGACAAGGCCCGAAGTGCTGGCATGGCATGGCAGGCTGCTGTCCCTTGGGGCACAGCAGGATCCTGTTCAACTTGCAGGAAAAGGAGAAAAACGTGGGTGGCTAATGGCTAAGGATTAGATTATGATTTGAGGATTGAGTATCTATTGTTTTATACCCTCGTGAAAAAAAGCCTATCAAAGGCTGGCTTTGGACAAGCAAATGGAGATCATTAGACAATTGAAGAAAACCTATCTCTCTTAATATTTCATTCTCTCTCCTTTCTTTTTGTTGTGTTACTCCTTTGGTGGAAAAATTCGAAAAATTCCCTCGAACTTTCACTCAAATGTCTCATAAACACCTAAACTTTACGAACGTTACCATCCCACTTTGTCAAATTGGTGACAGAATTTGCTGAGGTGGATTAAAAAATCTGTTAAAAAGGCTAAGACAGACCAATTAGAGCTAAAATTTCCTCCAGATCTCTCTTCCCTTCCCATATCTTCTATTTCTTTCTATGACGGTTGAATTTTGAACCTCTTTGTGAATATGCTCATAAACTTTCAAAGCATTTTCCAAGGCAGAATTCCTGATGCTCCTATGTATCGAGTTTGAAACCTAAAAAAACTACACATGACCATATGGTTTCAGAAGCACAACCAAAAAAACTTTCCAAGTTTAAAGTTGTTTATGGAACCTCCGATTGAAACTGCGCTAGCTTTCTTCCTAATGTTTTCTTGACTTTGCAGATGAACGAACACCTGGTAATTTCTTTATCAAAGTTTTTTCCAAATGCCACCAAACAAATGGACACGGGTTCAAGACGAAAGCTCAATGCATATAGAGATTGGAATAGGATTGTTCATAAACTTTTTTTCTCAATTATGCAGGCATTAAGAACAGAACAGAGTACACGAGTCTGTTTCTGCCTGATTTAACAGCTAAAAATTCCGCATGGAACATAAATTACATTTACTACATGAACTTATTGTACTTAGTTTTATTACATAAACGTACTCGTACAACAAGCATTTGCTCACCCAGCTCATGGCTGTATCGGCAGTCCACAACCACAGCGGCTACTATAGAACTTCATGAGTTATCGTCAAACATGGTGGACAGTAACATACCTTGAACAAACTCGGATCTCCTTGCCTTCTCCTTCTGATCCTTGATCGATAAAGGAGTAGATTTGACAACCCTGTTACAACAAGTCAATATCAGCTTCAGGAAAAGCTAAAGAACAATCTGACATGCAATTATAACAAAGACAACAGAATGAAGGCCCAATAAACAAGATGACTTTCTCGTACTTCAGTATGACCTTCAAACACACTGTTTCACAAGTTGCATACAACTAGGGACTGATTACTCCAACACCCAAACGCTCTAAAGTCAAACTTTGTGGAGGGTGGTAAAAAACAAGAACCCACTTTGCCATTTCACTGCAGGGAAAACCTTTCCTGCTTGGTCATAGGCAACCATCTCATCTAATACCAAAATGAACCCAACTTTTTCTAACCCTACTCAGGCTCACCTTAAGGAAGACCCTTCAACATAAAGCGTGGAGTCATCCTAAAAATATGCATCATTTGAGGCATATCAACCATCTTTTCCCAACTGATCAAAAAAAAAAAAAACCCATCTTTTCCCTCACAAATTTGATTATACTCTCTCCTGCAAATATTCGAAAGCTTTTACGAACAGTCTGAAACCCTGCTTGTTCAGGCTCCGAGATATTTTACAATGAGCTTTCGTTGGTTTCAAACCATGATCATTGTAACGTTCTAGCAATTATTCCTAAGCCTGTGGGGTAGGTTCCTGTAAAAAGGCAGCAATTCAGTAACTCAAGTCTAACTGGCTAATGGGCAAATTGTCAAAAATGTAGAATCCCATCTGCCCCAAAACCTGTCAATCTTGAACTGCTTTGCGAAGGGTATATGTTGACAAAGAAAGAAAAAACGCTGACTTCTTTGACTAAGCCCATACTTGACAAAGACAACTAGAGACTAAAGAACCACTAGACCAACTAGGACATCTATATTTTCAAGATCGTTTGATAAAAATTTATCACTGCCCAAATACATGCCATAAATTCAGTGTTTTCGCTAGAAGTTACCATAATTGAAATGTTTTGGTGCATAGTATCCTCTATGGGATTATACCAAAATAATGGCTCTATGGGGAACCAAAAGTTACTGAGGGGAAGAAAGAATTACACAAGTAGTCTCCAAAAGAACCCACGCAACACAACCAAAGAAACTGAAAAGTACAAGAGGAAAAAACCTTATCTCTGTGCTGCAATCCCCGCCAATACACGCCCCAAATAACAACAAAATAATTATATTTCGGTCTTTGCCCCAACTTTCATGCCTCACCTCACAGTTCATGCATCTTCAATCCATAATGATACCTTTGTTGAATAGCTTAACATACATTGTTGACCCCATTTGCTAACAACTTAAGCTTTTGGGAAACTGACAACTTAACATAGTATCAGAGCTTAGATTGGGAGAGGTCTTGGGTTCAAGTCTCTCCGATTGCATTTGTTCCTCATTTGCATTTTACTTCTCCCCTTCGCATTATGTTTCGCTCCATCTATGAAAATTTGCATCTCCAAGTGCAAGACAGGGTTGCACGTGTGGGAGGGTGTTGATTCTGTTGAATAGCTTGATATTCATTGTTGGGCTTATTTCCTAACAACTAAAGTTTTCAGAACTACTGGTATCTAAACAACCTTCCCCCTTTTTCCGTTTGCTTTTCGTTTTCTCCAAGCACTCGGGCAGGAAGCCATTCCAAACTCAAAGCAAGGTGAGACCCATGAAGATTTGGCCAAGTCACGCTAATCCATCTTTGTTGCAGCCAGAGCTACTTATGGTGCTTATTTTATGTTTGATGCTTACACTTTGAGAAAGCATTTCCCAAAAAGCCTTGCCCAAAAAAAAAAAAAAAAACTAAAGCTAGCATGACACAAGTCCTTTCAAACCAAACCATCTGTGCATGTTAAGTTAAAAATATTAGTAAATGCACAAAGTTAGGTAAAAGCAAATTAAGTAACACGATATCCTAGCCATTTAGGGGATTGTTGCTACTGTCAGAAAGTCAGGAATTAACCTACAAGTGCTGCACAGGTTTCCAGAAGAAAGTAACTACTGCAAAAGATCACAGGTGTGGCGAAGAAAATGAAAATTGCAAAGAATGCAGTCCAACCTCTCTGAAACATACTCGTTTGTTCTTTTCTTGACAGGGACTGTTTCAGCAGAAGAGTGCAGCTGCAAATTCCCAAAGTCATCAGCCATAGGCAAGATAAAAGATGACAACAATGGATCCGGTGCCGCATTGGTAGAAGAAATTATACGGGAAGACCCTCCAAAAAGGGACTGCAAGTTTCCTTCTCTCAGTTCCTTCCTCAGCAAAGAAAGTGTAGAATGGGATCCACCTCTACGGGATTTCCTCTTGCGTTGCATGTAACTTTTTGTCAAGGAATCCAAAAAATATAGTCATGGCCTCAACAAATTTAATCTTTCATTATCATTATCAAGAAAGTGCCCACATTATTAAGAAAAGGGTCTAACTACTACTAAAAGGAAAAAACCCATATGTAAAACAAAGATCACAACCTTAACAAGAGCTTACGTGTACAAATTTTTTACCATGAACCTTAACTAAAAACCTCAGTTGGAAACATAGAGCCTGCTGACTTTGGGTTAGAGAAACCTCAAAAACCAGGTAACAACAATAAAAGGATATCTTAAATATATTTCCATGCTGCAAGGTTATATGTGCGACCATGTCGACCCCAACCCTCATCGCACAAACTGGACACACCTGCAAAGAAAGAACTAATTACTATTTGCCAGGAAAGAAAAAAAAAAACCTGAAAACAAAAAGCAAAAACATAGATACACCTGTGAAATAGCTAAAACTTTTCCTCACTGTTGGTAAACTTATTTTCTGAAATTCAACCGAAGACCACTACTTTTGTGTCGGCTTTTAACAAAGAACATCAAGCTGTGATTTCCCCTTCAACCAAATCAAGGTTCTTCCTATACCCACCTTGATAATGCATATCAATGAAATGAGCCTGAACCTGAACCTAATCAAGAATCTGAACCCCTCCATATTCTCATCTCATGCAGGTGTTTTTCACCTTATGTCAAGCCAACAGTCTACCAACTTCCTAATAACGACAACAACCGAACATGAGCTTTGAGAAGCAACTTTTCCCCTTTACTCCAGTGAAGGGTAATTCTACACGTCTCAAACACACCACCTAAAGAGTAAGCTCTACAATATATTTTGACAATCTGAATTGATTATTTTACAGGATTCGACCTACACATTATTCAGGCAAAAAACAAAGTTGATCAGACATTGGGAGCAATGTTTAAAAATTTACATTTTTAAAATGGATCGTTAAAGTTCTTCTTGTTAATCAATTGATTTGAATCGTGCATTTATCAACATCCGATCAATCTGATTTTTAGTATGCCAATAAAAATAAAAATAAAATCTGAATTTTAGTATGAATGGTTTACACGTCTAGAGCTACAGAATGGACGACTCGAATACTCAAAATAGGTTGTGGGACAACATGCTATTGAGTGATGTGTTTGAGAAGTGTGTTTGAAATAGGGCTGAACAAAAAAACCGAAGAACCGAACCGAACCAGAGAACTGGACCGAACCGATTTTTTTTTCGGTTTTCAAGTAGACCGGTCCAGTTCTCGGTTCTGGGAATTTTTAAAATTCAGGAACCGGTTCGGTTCTCGGTTCTTGAGATTTTTATCCCGGTTCGAACCGAACCAAACCGGTTTTATATTATAATACGAAATATATATTATATATTATCCTATTACACCAAAAAGAGAAAGTGGGGGGGGGGGGGGGGTTCGAACCCCTTACCTGCCGTTTGGTATGGCCACGTCTTACCACTGGGCCAGCAAGCCCAATGTGTTAGAGATGGACAAGAAAACTATTTATTAGTTTCTAGATATCTATATACTATATATATACTGTTATAACTTAAACGCCGCTCCCAAAAACCCAAATCAGATGAAAAATTGAAGAGTGTACCTCTCTCTCTCTCTCTCTCTCTCTCCATCTATGGCAAAAGACAACACCGAGATTTCATCTCCGGCGTTCTCTCTCCCTCTCGATCTACTAGTTTCTCAATCTCCCTCTTGATCTTCCATCTCCGGCATCGATAACGCAGAGAGGTGGCTGCTTGTGTCACACGCGTGACGGCGTTGAGACCATCCATCTTCGTAAGCAGCGGCAGCGGGGAGACAGAGAGGTGATATGATGAAACTCTCTCTATAATGGGTTGTTGAGGACAGATCTGATGATTTTTTTGTTGTTTTTTGATGATTTGTTGTGGGGGGCTGTGGGTTGTTTCTGATCATTTGTTTTCGATGATTTTTTTTGTTTATTTCCGATGATTTTTTCTGTAATCAATTGTGGGATGTTTTCTCTCTCTCTCGATCTCTCTCGATATGTGTTCAACCGTGTGGCGTGTATATGTATGTATATACATCTGTTAATGGGTATGCTTGTAGATCTGGAAGACTGATCTGTAAATCTCTCTCTCTTGTGAATCTGATCTATCCTCTTCCTTTCTTCCGCGAACCGAACCGAGCACGAAACCCGGCCGAACCGAAACCGAACCGAACCGAAGTCTAAAATACCGGTTTCGGTTCAGTGATATTCCCGAACCGATTTTTTCCGGTTCACTCAAATATGGCTAAGAACCGGACCGAACCGAACCGGTTTCAGCCCTAGTTTGAAATAGTGTGTATGTAGCAAGCATCAATATTTTGTATCTATGTGAGTACATCATCATTCATCACCAACAAAGCAAGTTCTAGTTCCACTTTGTGCTATCACGAGTCTAGAAAGCCAAACAAACATTAAAAGAAATGCAAACATAATTTAAAAAATTGAGGTTAAACCACTGAACTTTAAAAAGATGCTATTAGTGAGGAAGAACCAATGTATACTATGGGAAAACAGAAAACTTAATAAGCAAACAGTAAACACAAAATAAAAGGCAGCACATTTAACTCGTGAAAGGTAAAGATGGATCACAGAGAGCGAAAAAAGGAGAGGAGAGTAATACCCCATTCCTCGCCTCTACAGGATGCTCATCATCGATGTGACAACACAACCCGATAATATCAAAATACTCCGAACAGAACGGGCATGGGAACTCCTCTCTTATATCATCATCCCCATCAATATCTTCAAACCCCATGAACATATCTACACCCAAAATAACAAGAATCATATCCAAACATCAAAATAAACACATGAACCAAACCAAACTACACAAACCCTAATGTCGCAACTCTCAATCAACTCCAATCAGCCACTCAACTCTATCAATAGCTAAAAATAAATAAATTAAATTCAATAAATTAATACAAAATATTTAGGCATTCCTTTCCTCATACCATTTTCATTGACAGTACGTATCTACATATATCCATCCATACATGTATGAAAGAGTGTAAGCAGATTGAGGCATTTGGAGCCTACCAGATCGCGATTGAAGAGCTGATTGGAAACGTTTTGAGGCAGAAGACAGACGAGCGCTCCAAGAATCAGCTTCCATGGCTTAATTCTTACTTGAAATGTTGACTTTTCGAATGTAAAAATCGAAGCTTTGTTTTTTTAGCGCCAATTAGTGGTTTTAGGGTTTTCAAGAGCTTAGCACAGACTTTCTGAGCTTCGGATTGTAGTAGAGAGGCAGACGAGAAACCCTAGAAATGAATGCGAAGAGCGAGAGAAGAGGGAGGGGCAGGTTCGATTTGACGATGAGAGAGAGAGGGTACCTGAGGTGTGAGACGGAGAGAGCTTTGCAGGTGAAATTTCCGAACAAGAAAAGAGCTGGTTTTCTTCCACTCTTTTTATAGAGTATTTTTTTTAAAAAAAAATTCTAAAATCAGTATATATCTTTAAGGATCAAAAAATACTCCATTAAAATATGCAACAAGTGAATAAAATTGTGTGAAAATTTATTAAGAGTGTAAAAAAAAAAAAACGTTGATATGTTTAATATTTTGTTTTCTTGTTTGTTTATTGACAATAGAAGAATTCTTTTTACACGAATGTTTTCTAGTTACATTTAAAAAAAAAAATTGGACACATTTATTTAGTTACTGTTATTTACTATTAAATACTATTGTCTTACGAGTGTTTAAGTCTACAAATTTATTTAGGTTAACTTCTCAAAGAATTTTTACGACTTTTGCATCAATTTTTTTTTTTAAAAATGTTTTGGAAGGAATTAAAAAATGATAGATCAAACTTGAAAACATATAGGAAAAAATTCATAATTTTTTTTACTGTTTTATATTAATTTTGTCTTTGTTATTTTTTTTTAAAAATTATTATGACCTCTACTTTTTGCATATTCTTCTCATCGAGATGAACAGATAATTAAAAAAATATTTTACACAAAATTAAAAAGATGTCCATAAGAGAGAAAAATATGCACTGGTAACAAAATAGGTTCTAACTGGTTTATTAGTTCGTGAAAATTACATGATAATGTTTTTTTTAAAAATATTATAAACACTAACTAGTATACAAACTATTTCACTCAATGTGCATATGACTCTCTTTTAGTGGATGAATCTCTCCATGTATTCAATAATACATTATGTGATAGTAACATGTATAATAGTTTGTATAATTTTATTTTATTTTTTTAAATTATAAAATAAAAGTTTGTATACTATTTAGTGCATGTAACATTGTTCATGTTTTTTTATGAAATCAATATGAATTATCTATCATTTTTCTACTTAGTTTTAGAAACATGTCACTTAAATCCCTCCCATGGTGAGTAATTATGTAGGGTAAATACTACTACAAAACTTATCCTTGGTTGAGCGCTATAAATTCGATTTTTAACATAGAAAGAACATTCTTTGCACCGGCGGTGTAATCCAAAATTTCCTCTAAATTTATTACATTGCGTCATATATCCAAACAGTAGTCTCAAAAAATAAAATATGGACACATGACGCAATGCAATCGATATGGAGAAAACTTTGATTTACACTGCCGGTGTAAAGAATGTTTTCTCTACTCAACTATAAATTGCAAACACATGAAGAATCACATTTGAGTTTGATAAATTGTCGTGTACTGAAATCATTAGATAAGGTCGTTGTCATGTAATTAAATATATTTGAGGTCTTCGTATTTGTTGTTTTCTACATCGTTGGTGAGGATAATAAACAATCAAGTGGGATGAACTGGATTACTTAATGAGAAAGAAATGGGATGAGCTCTAAAATAATCATATTTTTGCATTGAACTACAAAATTGATTATGCAATGAATTAGGTTGGAGTTAGATTGAAGTTAAAAAAACTTAAAACCTCATTGTAATATCAATCTACAATAGGTAAGTCGCAGGACTTGAGAGCGGACATCATGTTACAAAGAAAATCAAAAGCTATAGCATGAATATGGATACAAAATATGAATATGATGAGACATGAATAAATGAACACAGGGCTGGCTCGGAGATTCTCGGGCGTAAGACGAATTTGTGAATTTGGGCCGGTGGGCCCTATGTTTTCTTTTTGAAAAACTTAAAATAAAACTAACCTCAAAATGGTAGTTACTTGGTACTATATTTTGTTTTTTTCCCATGATTCATCCGTTGTTTCGAATAAAAATATTACTATTATGGAGAAGGAAAAGAAAGGCCCAAGAATTAAACCATGTACCTGTTGGATAGAAAACTAAGCTTTTCCGGATAGCTAGCTCATTGATTATGTAAGTGATAGATTAAATATATATTCTGTATCTGGGTGTACCTATCCGGGGCCCTAATTTTAAGCCAAAATTTAGGGGTCCAAGTCACCTGCCTTATGCGCCTTAGCTCAAGGCAGGCCTGAATGAACACCTCATTTCTCTTATTCTCAGGATGTAGGCATGTTATGAACACATTAAACATAAAACATATCTACATTATAGGTGTATTATTAGAATTCATATATAAGTCCCAAATGTTATATCTATCAAATTAAGATAAAAGCACAAAAACATTAACATTATACAAGTCAGCGGTAATCATAACCTAGCCATTGATGAATTTTTTTTACTAAAGAAACTGTGTTTTGGACCTTCTTATATGTCCTTAATGTGCCGATTGAGTGTTCCCAACGTGTTAGAGTGTCCATAACACAAAGTAAAGTATAAAAAGTATCAAATACCTATTTAGATGCATCAAATGCATGTCCAAAGAGTATCATGCATGTTGTGTCGATTCTAACACATGTTAGACACGGATACGTGAAATTGGTAGACGTATTCGTGCTTCATAGGTCAAAGCACATGTGATAAAGAAAACACTATCTAATAGTCTTCTATTGATTTTGCCTTCCATTTTAGTGGTGGTCAAGTAATCACCCTTAATCGTGTGTTATACATAGTTGCAGGCGGTTTCAGAATTAGTATAGAATACTTTTGAAAATGAAGTAATGTGAGCACCCCTCCCCGGCGGCGTGCCGTCGTCTTTGTTGTTCGGATGGAGTGCTTGAACGTGGCCATAATTCTCGATTGCTGGAATGATGATATCATATTGTACAAAATTGTCGGATACTAAAAAATGAGTACTCAACAAAAACCAAAGTCACCACTTCGTTATTGATCCAATAACCACAATGACTACGTGGAAAGGCTCGACCCTTGCATCACCACAAATGGGTCTGGGTGCTAAGGTACCAATTTGGGAGGGGTTAAGCACCCACTCTGCCCAATTAAATGATTGGGCTTTACTCATCACCATTGGTTCAATAATTTCTGTAGACACCCCAATTTAAGAATCCTCGTACATGTTTAAAATCCCCAAGGATGAGAAAAAGAAATGCACGAACGACATTTTGAAGCAATACCATTCAAGGACTAAAGGTCAACCAAGTCAACATTGCCGTGCGGTGGTCAACCTCAGTCAATAGTACCATACGGTAGTCAAACCACCGTGTGATCAAGTCGGTCAAAATGTTGTACCGTACGGCATAGTGGAAGTGTGGTACGGCACTGTCACACTTTTGCCCAACTTTTTGCATGATGCAAGCTGCTCCCCTTGTTTACAAAACTCCTCTGCCATGCTCAGAGAAGCTTAGGCACGTCTAAGCCTAAGGTTTAGCCCTCCATAGCCTTTGAGTAATCACCAAGCTACTTGGGAAAGGATGCTAATTTTCTCCTATAAATACCAAGTTATTTTGGAGGTGAAATCAACTGAAAAACCACTAGGAAACCACCTCTAAGCTCTGTTAAAATTCGTCCACTTCATACTAGTCTAATACTACTTCAAGAAACCAAAAAACAAATTCAAAAAGTCACCAATATGCCAAAAATATCCTCTTACACTAGCTCCGCTCCTATTAAGTTACTACCAAAACCAGTCGGGAAAATTTCAAAAAAAAAAACATGATCTTTGCACACAATGTCACTTTCACACCTGAGTTTTACAAAATATAAACGCCCCACTTGACCTTTGCCCTCTGTTATCAATTAAACCCCTACCTCCATTTTCCATCAAAAAACTAACGAATTTGGTGAAATGTAGCTGGAAAATTTCAAAAAAAAATTAAAAATGGCCTTTGGCTTGTTTATCACATCAACACCTAAGCTTTTAAAAACGTCAACTAAACCCCCGAGCTTGACATTCCATTATCAATTTTCCCCCTCTATCCATTTTCTGTCAAATACTTAACGGAAACTCCCAAAACGACGTCGTTTTATGGGTTTGTCATGGGTTTCTACATATGTTCGCTACACGTTGTCTTGTGGGGGCTTCGGGGTCCCACACGATGATCACGTTGTCTTGTGGGGCCAACTTCGGGGTCCCACACGATGATCTAAACCATTCAATAATTTTAAAATAATTATTCGAATTGTCTTGAAAAAAATTAGGTCAATCGGATATTTATAAGTAACTAATCTAATTAGTTCAATTTTTCATTTAGAATTAGGACCCTATAAGCTGAAAGAATTTTGAAAAAAAGTTATACAATTGTGGGCTCGGTATATCCTTGATCTGAACCGTAGGTATCGTAGCGCTTGTTGAGATTAGCAGTCATTTAAAAAATTATCTTGATCGCACATCGATAGGTTTGAAAACGCAAAAATTATGAATTATTTGATACCTATCGATATCTGATCAAGATAATTTTATTAGTGAATACTTATCTCAACAAGCACTGCGATATCTACAGTTCAGATCAAGGGGATACCAAGCCCATAATTATATAACTTTTTTCAAAATTCTTTCAGATTATAGGGTCTTGATTCTAAATGAAAAATTGAACTAATTAGATCAATTACTTATAAATATCCAATGGGCCTAATGTTTTACAAGAACACTTAATTATTTATTTTTAAATTATTGAATGGTGCAGATCGTTTGTGTATGGCCCCTAAGTTGGCCCCACAAGACAACGTGTGTAATAATCCGAAATTTTTAATAAAATTTAGGATTATTTAATTTTCATTTTAATTACTTTAATTTCGTTATTTAATTTCTAATTGCATTTAGGGCCCTTAATTTGCAATTACTACGGTTTATACCCTACTACTTCCAAATTGCTACAAATTCGACCCTAAGGCACGTTTACATTTTAATCGCGACCATTACATTTTTATAAATTCATTTCATACGTAATTATACACATTCATACACATACACAAGTAATACTAGTACACATACACACACATAGGTATATATACACATTCAACAACTTCATCTCTCTCCTCCCCACTCTCCACTCTTCCACCCACTATAACCAACCCCACACTCCTCCCTCTCCCCTGCAAAATCAGACCTTCCTCCACCCTCTCTCTGCCTCCAACAACCCCAATCACCCTTCTTGTCACCCCCTCACATCCCCACATGAGTTTAACCACTCCCTTACACCACCCCAACTCAAACACTCCACCCTTACCCTTCATAAACCCCTCTATTTCGTCCCTCACTCTCTCAAACTCCCACACATCACCATTACACAGAAAAATAGCAAGGAAAGAGAGAGAAAGCTCTAAGTTGGGTTATGGAGTTCTAGAGAGAGAAAGTAAGGCCAAAACTTGGGTTTCCACCTCCAAACCCAATGACATTCAATCTTCTTCCACAAGTTCATCCATTGCACTCCTAGGCATCCACATTTCACCATCCAAGCAAGCCAAGCCGGCCCAAGAAGCTCCCTCCGCCGGTTTTTCGCCAAAACCCATTTTTCGCCAAATCTTCGCAAAATAAGGTAGAAACTCGTACCCAACCTATTCCAAGCTTTTGAATATGTTAGAATAGTCTAGGAGTAGTTTAGAGTTGATGGGTTAAAGCCCCAAGTCAAGGGTTTCACGAAACCCGAGCCAAAACGCTATGTGACCCTTTTTACTCCAAACCGTGTTTTCGTGCTTAATAAACCTTAGATTCATTGTGGTTCATGTTTTTAACTATTCCAAGAATGTTTAATACTTTACTAACTGTTTATATGAGTTTCTCCATGAATTTATTGTGCTTAACCTTGTTCTTGATCGTTGTGTTAAAGTTAGGGGTTCAAAGTGTGATTTTGTGAAATTTGGCATGCGTACTTGTGTATTATTTACGAAACCTATTTTTATCAACTAAATGTCACTACTGGAAATTTAGGAGTGTAGAAAAATGACTAGAATGCCCTTCGGGTGTAAAATGATCATTTTGCCCTTGTGTGTGTAAATTACATAATGTGTAGTTTTGTACTTAGTAAGAAAATCAAGGAGTTGCGTTTTGTGACAAGTTAGGACTTTACTAACTAAAATAAAGTATTTTTACGTATTTACCATTGTCGGTGGCAAAATTACATTTTTGCCCTTGTATTACGTTAATTTACAAAAGGCCCCCAGAGTTTGTAAAATTACACTAAGGACCTTAGAGTCGTGAAATTGCATCGAACACCTGTGTACTTACTTAAAATGACGTTGGTGACCCTTACTTTCTTTAAATTACGTTTTGACCCCAATAGTTTAGTAAATTACATTTTGGCCCTTGTAGTTTGAATTTCTTATGTTTAGACCCCTGGTTTTCGATTACTTGAATTTCGTGAACTTGTTAATTGAGATATTCGGTTGTGACCCTTGAGATATCGTTATCGTTTTGCTTCTACTATTAAGTGCACTTTTCATAAACGTGTTGAATGTTAGAATGGACAACTAGGTTCCCGGGTTGGGTGATCGTACGTGGATATCACATAGACGATGAGGTTAATGGAAAATTGAATTGGAATTGATTGATGGGGAGTTACCCCGAGATTGTTGTTGAATGACAGTTCCGCGAAGTGATTTGTTTCGGAGGATTGTTTGGCAGTCTGTCTTGATTTCAAAACCCTAGGATGTGACACTCTGTGATTTGCTTCATTTAAATTCTGAGGCGTTATAAGGGTGGAAGTATTATAGACCAGTTTCGGCTATATACCTACAGGACCTGGCAGTTGCCATACGTAGCCCAGTGGTACAGTTTCGTCCCTGGGAAATTCATCCTTGCGAGACGGCTGACGGCTGGATTAAGTACGTAACTTATACCTTCCGTCGGGGCCCCCGAGTGAGGGGCAAGCAAGGGGGGAGTAAATCACAGTTTGGTCATATTCCTTAGTGGTTAACCGGGAGGAAAGTTCTCTAGGTTGAGAACTTAGATGAATATGTAAGTTAATGGCTAGTAATGAAATCAGCTATGTGTTCAATTTCTGCTTTACGATTTATTTCCTGCTTATTCCTTTAATTACTGCTTTTCAATCATATATGTTGTACTTGTATGTTTAGCAAGGGTTGGGAGGGTTAGAGTAGCTATTGAGTGATTTATCGCTCACGGTGTTACACTTCGTGTGACCCTGGTATAATACTATGATGTTGCTTCGCGACTCGGACGTATTATGCCAGACTGTGATCAAGCAGGTACTGTTGGTGTCGAAGGAGACGGTTATTTCGGAACCGAGGGTTTTCCGGCAGACCAGGCTCAGGATGAGCCGTGGAATCCAGAGGTGAACCTTAATCTGTAGAACCCACCCCTTTGTTTTGAATGTTGGATCTGTAATATTAATTTCTCAAACCGTACTAAGTATTTTGTAATGGGTTGCACTTCATGTTTTCCAACATGTACTCTGATGGAAACTCTTTTTATTAAATTAATCCTAATTAGTTGTCTTAATTAATGCTTCCGAAAATCGGGGTGTTACAACGTGTAGCGAAAAAATTTAGAAAACCATGACAAACCCACAAAACGATATCGTTGTGGGAGTTTCCGTTAAGTATTGGACGGAAAATGGAAAGAGGGGGAAATTGATAACAGAGAGTCAAGCTCGGGGGTTTAGTTGACGTTTTTAAAAGTTCAGGTGTTGATGTGATAAACTCAGGTGTGTGTGACATTGTGCGCAAAGGTCAAGGTACGTTTTTTTTTTTTTTTTTGAAATTTTCCCAAACCAGTCTTATAGTACCAGAAGTCCATTCATTGTGTACAAGCCAAGGTTGAAGGTCCAAGAAGGGTATTTTCATCAAGAAGGTTCATTCCAAAGGTAAAAGTAAAACCTTCATTTCATGCCAAAACCTATCACTTTGGCATTCTGAGGGGTGTTGCTGAGTTTAGGGTGGTTTCTCATGCCTACCCTGGGCTTAGCAAACTCAAGCTTTCAACAAAATACCACTGAAATGCAAAGTGGTACCTGAAGTCCTTCAGACAGTACCGTATGGCACTTCCCTATATCGCATGATATTGTCTCTTGAAAGAGGTACATTATGCTACCTTTCTTCTCTTGGTTTATCAATACTATAAAGGTATAGGGTAGTATTTAGTTCATTTCAAATTAAAAAGGCTCCTCAAAACCTTGGTATGCATCTTGTTGAAATCCAAAAATCAATTTCTAATCTTTTAGAATAACAAATTTTACAAGTTACATACCAAGAGCACATATCACCTCTGTTTTCTTTCCTCTACCAACTGTTTTTGCACTGTCCATAAAAATTAAAGTGTCGTGTGGTACTATTCAGTAGACAAAATTCAAAAATCATTTTCCTGGGCGGTGGTTACCGTAAACATGCTATTCCTTTAAATTTATTTATTTATTTATACTTCTGTCAATAATTATTATCCGTTGTTTACATGAATAAAGTTTGGTAATAAATTTTTTCTAAAAATCCCATAAGCATTTAGTAAATACCGATTTTCAATCGGGTGAGGGGGGTGACTTAAAAATCTTCCTCCCTAAAAACCTGGCTCCCGAACCTAGAATACTCTATTTTCAATAGACCAAATCCTTTTCCAAATCAGCGGCACATGAGTCATTCAATTCAAAAATTTTAAATGGTTTCTTGGGTAACAAATCCTTTTTCAAAATAAAAACCCAGGTGACGACTCTGAAAATCTTTTCAAAACCAAAAACAAATTTTTGGTGGCACTGTCCACAATGTCTCCATCCTAAATGCATGAGATTTAGGCAAACGGATAGGTAGGAGTTGCAAAACGTTTTGAAAATAGTCTTTTTTCAAGAGGGGAAAATCATTTGAAAACTACATCCGGTAAATGCATCACATAGAAAAGAAAAACCAAATCATACACCCTCTAACATGGAAAGAATTAATCCGCAGCTGCAAATAAAGCTGTTTGTGAACCTATTTCTAGGAGAAGTTACCCTAAAGCTAAACATCCAACTGAATAGGAATAGGAAACATCTATGGCAAAGGTCTGAGATGAACATATACTGATTACAAAAATGCTAGAGCCACACACACTCAACCACACACCCTCTCACATGTGGTGGGTCCCACCCACTAAACATCCGACTGAATAGGAATAGGAAACATCTATGGCAAAGGTCTGAGATGAACATATACTGATTACAAAAATGTTAGAGCCACACACACTGAACCACACACCCTCTCACATGTGTGAGAGGGTGTGTGGTTGAGTGTGTGTGGCTCGGGTGGGACCCACCACATGTGAGAGGGTGTGTGGTTGAGTGTGATTGAGTGTGTGTGGCTCTATCATTATTCGACTGATTAAACAGGGTCCTAAGCTAAAACATGCAACTGAGTGAAAATACGAAACATACATGAATTAGGAAACTAGCTGAAACTGGACACTTTCTCGATAGCAGATATATGCTGGTTCTGAAATAGCGATAACACATTCCCTACTAAATTAGTTCTAGAAATGGGAATCCTTTCTCTAATAACGAATAAGGTAAGCATTCAAGCCCAGCATGCGGCCCCCACACACACGAGTAGGGAAGGGATGAGTTTCGAGTTGAGTTAGGAGCCTGGAGTTAGTATCCGATGACGATAACAACGGAACGTCACATCGTTAAAGCGAGTCAGATTGGGTAACTTTCCAAATTAGGAAATCGAACAAGCATGAGTATATATGTCTCATGCATGGGAGACATATTACGCACGCAAGGCAAAACAGTCATTCTACGCTATAGAATTCTGAACAAGAATTTAAACATAAGGCAACTGTTATTAAAACCTAGAATATGCATGAAATAAGCAATAAACCCTAATCATGCGAACTAACCTAGGCTAGACTAGACTATATAGAAAAGAAATGCGAGAACCATACCTTGACTCCTATAGAACCTGAATTGACCGCCCTCAGAAACGGGTAGAGTTTGAACTAGACCGCCTATCTTGAGCCGCCTTGATGCACAAGACGCCTAGAGAAAAACTTAAACTTACCTCGAGTACTAGCCAAATGGTGAACCAGAGCGTTTTAGTCTGTACCTACGATTTGTGAACAACTATTCCGTACTCAATGACTTGAGTAATGAACTCTTGAACCAACGTTGGTTGGGTAAGGGGGTTTTATTAACTCGTCCAAAATTCGAGACGTTACATTGAGTCCATTACATTCCATTGATCATTGATAGGTCCTTTGTAAGATTCATCTCGATGATCTTATCCGTTTCCATTTTATGGCTCGTGGAAAAGATTATCTTTACAAAAAATCAAATTAATTGAATTGAATATCAATAGCTACATCATTAAATTATATTTGCCTACAAATGAATAGGCCATAAATTTCTCAAATTCTGTGATTTGGCTGATAACTTGGCAAGAGTTAAAAGTTCAAGGAATATTAGTCTTAATATTTTAAGATATTGGAGTATAGATTAGTGTCACCAATTCATTTTCATTTGCTACGGAAAAAATCATCAGAGAAGGAAATTGCTCATAAGTTGATGTAGCAGACTCTCAATTCTTGATGGTCCAACAGGACCATATCCTATTATCCTCAAAATAGATACAGTAGCCACAAAAACTTACTTTCATATTGAAGCATAAAATTTTCTATTTTGAGGATATGGTTATCATTCAAAAAGTCAACTTAAGCTAGTTCTTGACTTAAATCAGCTTAAGCTAGTTTTTGACTTAGTTGGCTCCGTTTTGCAACCGTAAGCACAAATGCCTTAATATACAAATCCACCGAAAAAGGGGGGGAAAATGCATTTGGAAGAAGTGAAGTGGAAATTTTCCTTCAAGTTATTATCTTTAAAATTTTCTAGTATCAATATTTAGGACTAAAAATGTTAATCCAACTACTCGTTTATTGTTACAACATCCGTCATTTAGGGCAGTAAATAATGTAGAAAAAGTGCTTCTATATTCCTAAAATGATATTAAAACTGTAAGAGTACATTAATATTTATGATATATGTATCAATTTAGTGTGATTTTGTTTATTCTCATTAAATGAGGGTGAATAGTAACCTCATTCTTATTAGTGGAAGAAGTGTGGGTCCTACCACAAAATAATCAATTATTACCAAAATGCGTGTTGAATCCATCGACTCCTGCCACAAACTAAGGGCATCTCTAGTGCACTACCTAAAAATGTACCCCAAAGTGCCTACCTAGCTAACTAAAAAAAACTCAAAAAATGTTCTCTAGTGTACAAAAATTGACTCTCTAAAATCCTAGGTAGCACCCTCACTTCCTAATGTGCCCCAAGCTACTACCTAAATTTGCGAAAAGACTTAGGGCGTGTTTGGAACTTGTGGAAAGGAAAGGAAAATGTGAGAAAATAAAATGAGAGGAAAATGGGAGGAAAATTTCACTATTCACAATATTTAGATTTTTTATTTTCTCTCTTCTTTCTCTCCCAACCAAACAAGAGGAGGGAAAATTTTCAATTTTCTTTTCTTTTTCCTCACTTTCCTTAAGTTCCAAACACACCCTTAAGGGGGGGGGGGGGGGGGGGGGGGGGGGGAGAGAGAGAGAGAGAGAGGAAAAACTAAAAGATAATGAACATATATAGAAATGCATTTCATCTTAGCTAGCTAATAACTAAGAGCATCCACAGTGGACTTTCTATATTTGGCCCCTAAAATGACTCATAAAGTTGACACATAAGCAAAAGTGGGGTCCAATTTTGTTTATTAAAAATTTGCTAATTTAGGAGTGTGAGAGCACTCCAATGGACTCTCTAATATTGGCTCCTAGACTATGTCTTAAACTTATTTATGGACACAAAAATATAAATGGGTCCCCTATTCCCCCTCCCTCTTCTCCTTCTCTCTTTCTCTCTCTTCTCTTCACTCCCAACTCCCTCCCTAAATTTAGCTAATGTTGTAGGAGTCATGTTAAGAAGCCATCCTTAGGAGCTTCTATGGATAACCCATTGAAGACCATAATTGAGCAAATGAATTGCGAAAATGTTAGGAGTTTCACCTAAGAGTCTTTTTAAAAGTTCACTGTGCATGGACCCCCTAATAAGTTCTTAGCATATAAAATAAGGTCACACACGTGCTTATGTGTACACTTTAATAAATATTTTTTAGGTAGTGCACTAGAGAGATCTAATCACATTATTATCAAAAAGTGTGTTGATTCTATTGACTCTACCACAAACTAATCACATTATTACCAAAACGTGTATTGATTTCACGACCCCATACTTTTTCCACCAATTATAATGAGGTTAACGTTTACATGATAGTAGTAAACAAAATCGTAGGTATCAAAAAATTTCAGTTTTTACAGAACTTAAGTATCAATTTTTTCCAGCTTTGGTCTATATTTTTCCATTTCTCTTAACGACTCAAGGAGAGATTTTTGATGAACGGCAATGACTCTCAAGGAGAAATAAGATTTAAAGTTTTGACTCACATCTTGTTAAAAAAAAAAAAAACACCAAAGTTAGGCGAAACTTTTTGGACAGTTTAAGCAAAATTGTTTTCCTGTAAATGAAAAAGAGAAAAAAGAGATCTGGACACACTCCGGCGGTAAAATAAACAAAATTGGGAAGGTTTTTTCTGATCAAAGCCATTTTCTTGCATAAAACGTTCTATCTTTTGATCTAAAAACTTCACCGGAATTCTCTCTCACTAATCTCCGGTCGATCATAACACGATTCCATTCCATTTCCGCTTCTAAATTTCATCTTCTGCGGGACACCCTTGTCTTCGACCAAACCATTTTCTGATCTACGGACGATTAATTCTTCAAGAGCATTACAGGTTTTGTTATTTGTTTTTTGAAGATTGAGAGTTTTTGGTAATTAAAGAAAATGGCGACGAGGAATCGGACCATATTGTACAGAAAGTACAGAGATGCATTGAAGAGCGTTAGGGTTCCTTCGGATTCTTCGCCTTCGACGTCGTCGAATTCTGGTGGCCCTGTGATCGAATTGTCTACCACTTCGCTTCTTAACCCAAATCGCTCTTATGCTCCTCTCAGTACAGAGGATCCAGGAGCCTCCAGGTACATCTCTCTCACACATTTTTCCCCCACAATATGTTAGTTAAAATAGATTACTACCAGGGTAGCAGCATCGATGCTGTTGCATCAGCTCAAACCCAGAACCTCTCTGCACCTAAGTACTGGTAAACACGACCAATTGAGCTAGGAGCACTGGTCATACACACAAGCATATGTCATTTTGTATAGTTTCGGAACACTGCCAAAAATAAGTTTTTACACTGGATCAAAACCCATTTCAACCATTTTTCTCAATGTAAATGTGTTCCGAAATCATATCAAAAGCTTGATTTTTGGCATGCTCGATGCTCTCAATGAGTTCAAAAAAATGAACAGTCCCGATCATTGGGGTGGGCCAAAAAAGAACCTTTTTGGGGCTGAAAATTGTTTCCTTCAATCCATTTGAAAGATTGGTGAAGAGCTGGACTCCATATTGGTGTCAGTTTCTTGATGGCAGTTTCTTATAAACTTGGTTGTATTTCTGTTAAAGTTGACGGTGGAGAGCAGCAGAGCTAGGGATTTTATTTCCAGTTGGGGAAACTTGTTAGAGCCAAATTAATTGGTCTTTTATGCAAAACCATCTTTTGTTTACCTCTCCACGTGTGGGTCCGGGGTCGCACGTGCAAGGTGAGTGTTAGAGCTTGTTCCACACCTGCTAATTATAACTTCCAAAACTAGTATATGGTCTGGGTAGACTCTTCACTCATTGCCAATTGGTTTTGAGTTGCATGCTTTAACAACCTGGAAACAGCTTAGGGTCACATATACGTTGGGAGAAAATCGCTATCTAAACTACCATATTGTTGTAGATCAGAAGGTTTACAAAGTGCAACGAGAGTGGAATGACAAAGTACACTTATTTATGCATATTATGTATTTGAGTTTCTTGCTGTGCTGTTCCTTAAGAATTTGGTTGTAGTTCTGTTAAAAAAGTTGATGGTGGGCAGCAGCAGAGCTAGGGGTTTTATTTCAGTTGGCGCAACTTGTTAGAGCTGAATCATTATGCTTTTTGTGCAATACTATCAACAGATACACTTATTGCATCAAATGAAAACTATAGATGCAACTAAGTAATTTACTACAGAGGATTTGACATATCTTTTCACTTCTTCCTAACTTGTTACTTCCTTTTTATTTTTCTTTCGTAAATCCAGAATCCAAACAAAATACTAAATGGTCAATTGCAAATTTGCAACTCTTTTCTCAAAAAACAAATGGGAGAGTTGGATAAATACAAATTATGAGTTAGAGGGCGCTGCATGAATTTTAAAGGAGGTAATGGAAGCTCTCCCCACTGAGCCTATGGTCGATGAACCTATCTTCCAAACCGGGAACTTGAGGTCTGAAGTTGGGCTGGTTCATGCTAGATTGACTTGTGGGTGGGAAGGATAGCATTATGGCATTCCCCAAAAGGACGAGAGCTCCGCCACTGAAGGATAAGTAACTGGAGTGCACGTTTTCCCATATTTAGTCTACTGGGGACTGGAGGGATAGATACTATAATTATCTGTTCACATTCTTTTGATGAGAGTATAGGACCTGTAGATGAGTTTCATGACAGATGGATATCACATATGAAATAGAACTGTCAGGATTGAAAGTTTCAGGTCCAAAGGTGAAGCAGTTGTAAAAAAGGTGTTAAGTTATATAAGGGTTCATTTTGTTATGTATTATATTCATAGGGGTAGTTTAGTCTTGTACATGTGAGTCCTGTATATCTCAGTGTAGAGTTCCATTCTAATGTTAATGAGAAAAACACCTTTGATCTCTCTCTCTCTCTCTACACTTTGACATGGTATCAGAGCCATGGTCATGATCGATCTGGCCTTGTAGAGGAAGAGATCGAGTATAACTGTTGCTGTGTTGTTTTCTCTGAAGATCGAATATGCTACAGTGATCGAGGAGCTTTTTTTCTGAAGTCGCGTGGTCATTTCCTATAGACCCAGAGTTTCTTCAACTGGGTCATCTCCGAAACCTACTGGGCCTTGATCGACCACCTTCGACGACGACTGTACGAACTCCGGCGAGCTCCGACGGCCACCGTACGACCTGATTTTGGCTTGAAACCGACTGTTTAACCCTGTTTGCACTCGGTATCTCACTGGGTTACCTTTGTATTCACTGTACGACCACCGACGAGGACTTTACTACCTCCGGCGACCACCGGCAACCATCGGCGACCACCGTACGACCTCCTGCGAGGTCCACCGACGTCCGTACAGGTGCCATTTTGGGTTTCTCAGCCTTTGTTGTACTTAGAACTGTTCCATAACCCTATTTAACCTGCTCCGCGAGTCAAAAGGTGCAGTTGGGGGGTTCATAAGGCATCTGGGGGTTCAAAAAGGGTCAAACAACTCATCTGGAGGGTTCAGTGACTTGGAAAGGGGCCAAGAAGCTCATCTGAAGGGTTCATTGGGGTCCAGAAGGGTTCGTGGACCCATTTTGACCAATTTTGACCATTTTTGGGAGCTCCGAGGCTTGTTTCTGACTAATTTCAACGTTCCAGATCCATTTGTGGGGTCGGTTTAAGGTGATTTGAAGCGGAAATTGTTGGTACAATGGAGGTTTTCGCAACTACTCAAGTTGGTGCCCTTTTTTCTGAGGGGGAGTTACAAACTCTCAGGCGCCTATTGGCTAGGCTTGACGCTCCATCTACCACTGCTCCTACTTCCACTTCCGCTGCTTCCACTGCCTCTGATTTCTTTGCTTCTGTTCATGCTAGTGCTTTTAGTGCATCTAGCTCCCGTCCTTGGATTATTGATTCGGGTGCCACGGATCATATGACGGGTTGTTCATCCTTTTTTGATTCCTACTCCACTTGTTCTGGTAAGGATAAAGTTAGAGTAGCCGATGGTTCTTTATCTGCTATTTCCGGGAAAGGTTCTATTCATTGTTCTCCAACCATTTCTCTTTCCTCAGTTCTTCATGTTCCCAATTTTTCTACTAACCTCTTATCTGTTAGTAGTCTTACCCAATCCTTAAATTGCTCCGTAACCTTTTTTCCTACACATTGTGTCTTTCAGGAACTGGATACGGGGAGGATGATTGGCAGTGGTAAAGCTCGTGAGGGCCTTTATTTTTTGGAGTCTGCACCGAATCCAGTTTGTCCACCTCTGTCATGGGGTCAAGCTCTTGCAGCAGATACGGGTTCTGCTCTTTCCTTGTTACATCAATGGCATCGTAGACTTGGTCATCCATCATTTGGGATTCTTGAAAAATTGTTCCCTAGTTTGGCTAAACAATGTTCTCGGAGTCAATTCC
Source organism: Vaccinium vitis-idaea (assembly GCA_963854785.1). Classification (NCBI taxonomy): domain Eukaryota; kingdom Viridiplantae; phylum Streptophyta; class Magnoliopsida; order Ericales; family Ericaceae; genus Vaccinium; species Vaccinium vitis-idaea. The sequence continues at coordinate 15,848,725 of OY978225.1, read as the reverse complement.
TTTGTGAAGCTTGTGAGCTTGCGAAACATAAACGCTCCTTTTATGCTCCGGTCAATCACAGAAGTGATTCACCATTTATGGTCATTCATTCCGATGTTTGGGGTCCTTCTCCTGTCACATCCCTGTCTGGTTATCGTTGGTTTGTGACATTCATTGATTGTTATTCTCGTGTCACTTGGGTGTACTTACTAAAGGCAAAAAATGAGGTGTTTTCGTGCTTTAAATCTTTTCACCAAATGGTGCGTACTCAATTTGATGCCAATATTAAAGTGCTCCGTAGTGACAATGGGACTGAGTATATAGATGGGATTTTTCGGGCATATCTTAATGACTATGGCATTCTTTTTCAGACTTCTTGTGTTGGCACTCCACAACAAAATGGAGTTGCCGAGCGCAAGAATCGCCATCTTGCTGAGGTAGCCCGCTCTCTATTGTTCACCATGCATGTTCCTAAACACTTTTGGGGCGAAGCTATCCTTACTGCAGCTTTTCTTATCAATCGCATGCCATCTAGTGTTCTTCAGTTTCAAACTCCAATTAAGGTTCTTTTAGGTGGTTCTCGGGTCTCATCTCTCCCACCCAAAGTCTTTGGTTGTGTGTGTTTTGTTCATGCGCCTAAGCACCCAGGTGGTAAGCTAGATCCCAAAGCCCGCAAGTGTATTTTCCTTGGTTATTCTCCCACTCAAAAGGGTTATAAATGCTATGACCCGCACTCTCGCAAAATGTATGTCTCCATGGATGTCACTTTTTGGGAAGCCGAATCCCTTTATCCTTTGTCCACTTCATCTCTTCAGGGGGAGAATGATAGACAGGAAGAGATGTTGACATTTCATACTCCTGAGTCGTGGTCTTATCCTTTACCTTGTCATGGTGAGGGGGAGAAAGAACCTTTACCTGCAGCAGAAGCAAAGCATGATGGTCGGGAAAGACTGGATAGGTCAAATTTGCAGACCTTTTCTCGAAGGAATAAAGGCAAGTCTACATGTGCAGTGCCACTTTGCCAATCTCCATTACCTACTCCAGTTTCGGACTCTCCCGCTGATTCATCTGGTAATGATTCTTTCCCTACTGTTGTTGATGATCTTAATGCTCCTATTGCTCTTAGAAAGGGAGTTCGATCATGCACTCAACATCCCATCTCCCAGTTTGTTTCTTATGACCGTTTATCTCCTTCGCATTATGCTTTTGTTTCGTCTCTTTCTTCTATATCTATTCCACAGAATTGGCAGGATGCATTCATGATACCTAAGTGGAAAGGAGCTATGGTAGAGGAGATGACGGCTTTAAAAAGGAATGGCACTTGGGAGCTAGTATCTCTTCCAAGAGGAAAGAAACCTGTGGGGTGCAAATGGGTGTTCAATGTGAAACACAAAGCTGATGGGACAGTTGAGAGATACAAGGCCAGACTTGTTGCCAAGGGCTTCACACAAACCTATGGTATTGACTATGAGGAGACGTTTGCCCCTGTAGCAAAGATGAACTATGTGCGAGTTCTACTTTCTTGTGCTGCCAGTTTAAATTGGCCTCTTCACCAGTTTGATGTGAAGAATGCCTTCCTCCATGGTGAATTAGAGGAGGAGGTGTACATGGCCATTCCACCGGGTTTTTCGTCGTCCCAGACCGAGGGGAAGGTGTGCAGATTGAAGAAGGCACTCTATGGCTTGAAGCAATCTCCTAGAGCATGGTTTGACAGGTTTCTCAAAGCCATGTTGAGATTTGGATACAAGCAGAGTCATGCTGATCATACTATGTTCATCAAGAGAAGTAATGGTAAGATTGCCATTCTTATTGTTTATGTGGATGACATAATCATGACAGGTGATGATGTGAATGAGATTGCTAGCCTTAAAGCTCTTCTTGCTCAAGAGTTTGAGATTAAAGATTTGGGGTTTATGAAGTACTTCCTTGGAATGGAGGTGGCTAGATCTGACAAAGGAATTTTTATCTGTCAAAGGAAGTACATCCTTGATCTCTTGGAAGAAACTGGTATGTTGGGATGTAAGCCAGCTGATTCTCCCATTGAGGCCAACCATCATCTTGGTAGCAATGTGGGGGAGCTTGCAGATAAGGAGAGATATCAAAGACTTGTGGGTCGCCTGATATACCTATCTCACACTAGACCAGATATCTCCTATGCTGTGGGGGTTGTGAGTCAGTTCATGCATGAACCTCGTACGAGTCATCTTGATGTGGTTTATCGTATCTTGAGGTATCTTAAATCTGCCCCCGGTAAAGGAGTTTTGTTTTCTAATCATGGTCATTTGAGATTGGAAGCTTTCACTGATGCAGACTGGGCTGGTTCTATTGATGATCGGCGATCTACTTCTGGTTATTGCACCTTCCTTGGAGGGAATTTGATTACATGGAGGAGTAAGAAGCAGTCCGTGGTAGCTAGATCCAGTGCAGAGGCCGAGTACAGAGCTATGGCTCATGGTGTTTGCGAGCTTTTATGGCTCCAAACCTTATTGCGTGATTTGGGATTCCCTGATTGTGGTCCTATGAGGCTCTACTGTGATAATAAGGCAGCCATAAACATTGCTCATAATCCCGTCCAACATGATCGAACGAAGCATATCGAAATTGACAGACACTTCATAAAGGAGAAGCTGAGCAATGGTTTGATTTGCATGCCCTTTGTGAGATCTGAAGACCAGTTAGCTGATGTATTTACTAAGGGTCTGAGTAGTAAAAGTTTTCACCCCATTGTGTTCAAGTTGGGCTTGAGAGATATCTTTGCACCAACTTGAGGGGGAGTGTTAAGTTATATAAGGGTTCATTTTGTTATGTATTATATTCATAGGGGTAGTTTAGTCTTGTACATGTGAGTCCTGTATATCTCAGTGTAGAGTTCCATTCTAATGTTAATGAGAAAAACACCTTTGATCTCTCTCTCTCTCTCTACACTTTGACAAAAGGAGAGAATAAATTGTTTTGCTGGTATAAGCAACCAGCCAACCAGACTTGATCTATGTGAATTGAGTGGTTTTTGCCATATTGGTAAACTCTATTGGGGATGCAAGGGACAACCCCTAAAATGTAAAGTTTGAGATAGTTGGACTATGGTCGTAATAAAGTTTAAGTATTTTGTTTTCGACAAGTGTCATTTTTGAATTATTTTGTTTATATAAAGGTACAATGGAGGTCCACGGGTGCACAAGAAAGTATTTACAGATATCATGTATGCATGATAACTGCTTTAAAAAACTCGACAACATCCAACAATTATTTTAGTCAGATCAACTGGAGAAGTGTTTGGTTTTGACTGACACACCATCTTGTCAGAAGTGTCTGGGCTTCTTCGGCTAAGAGTAATTCGATATAGAAATAAGTCAGTCTAGCTCGACCAATTAAGATCGGTACTTTCAGTAGTCCCACTGGGCATCAATTGAACTTCTAGTCGATGAACGCGAGTGCAATATTTAGATGCAGTTTAGCATGACCAGAAATATAATACATGTTTGTCTTTAAGTAGCGTGTCTGTACTTGGTCGTCCTAGTTTGCTATAATTTGTTGATTTCTCTCTGCACACGTACATTGCTATATGTGTATATGTATATGTATATGTATATATATGTACTTCGGAAATATTAAAGCCTTGATACCAAGCCAAACTGGAGAGGAGGCCACTAGGTCACAGGGATGTACCCTCATGAACCATGACTTCTTATGACTACATTTAATTCACTTCAGATGCAACTATCTGTATAAAAATAAGGTCTATCTATTTCCTTCTTAGAGAGAAATATTTGCTCTTTACTGCAGTAGAGGTGCACTTACAGCGGGTCTACCTCCAGCTTGGGTGGATGTATCTGAAGAAATAGCAGCAAATGTGCAACTTGTGCGGACAAAAATGGGTGAGCTAGCCAAAGCTCATGCCAAGGCTTTAATGCCCTCATTTGGAGATGGTAAAGAAGATCAACGTAGGATTGAGGCTCTTACTCACCAGATAACTGATCTTCTAAAAAAATCAGAGAAGAGATTACAGAGACTATCTGCAGGTGGGCCTTCAGAGGATTCTAACATTAGGAAAAATGTGCAGGTATGATGGTTTGTTACTTTTAATATTGCTATGACGGTTCGTTATCTTCGTCACCTATTACCCAATTCTCATTGAGGAGATGTTAGAAAACCCAATCACCTCCTCTGTTTACTGGAAAGTAGTACATTTGCCGGCTCAAATGATTTTTTTCCCCAGTGAAAACTTCTTTGCACCTCACAAGACATTTTCGCACCTCACAAAGACACATTGACTCTGATTTCTTTTGCTCAACGAGAATGGTTACTCCCAGTCCCCTTGTAATGCAAATTGTGTATAGGACTTAAAGGTTTATAGTCATGTGGTTGGTGATTTCTGCTTCTCCTCGGGGATAGTGAGGAATCAGGCAAAAGACCATCTTTCCTTTTTCACAGACTCCTGCTTCCTTGCAGGAATTTTTTTTTAACTTGGCCACAGTTTTGTACTGCAGAAGTTCAGTCATTTGTTGCTTCCCAAGCACTGAGCAGGAATTCTGCATGATGACATTTACTATAAAGTTCTATTACCTTGCATCTTCAAAATGAATGGGTCATTCTCATAAGCTGTTTCGAACTTTTTTATTTGCAGCGGTCTCTCGCCACTGATCTTCAGAGCCTTTCAATGGAGCTTCGCAAGAAGCAGTCAACTTATTTGAAGCGCCTTCAGCTGCAGAAAGAGGTCTTTCTCCTTTCTTGTTCCATTTTCAAGGGACAAAACTTTTAAGAGCATGATAGCTTCTCACTTGACAACATTATGCGACTCATTTGTTGTTCTTTCTGTCTGCTATCTGTTTTGTGGTTTACTTGACTGTTGAACTGTAGTTTTTGCTTTTCTTAGTCTATTATAGCAGCTAGTCCACTTTTGTGATTTCTATCCCTTTTTTTCCTTCCCCGTAGCTTATTAGTTGTTTGGGAAGTGATTTCCGGGTTTTTCTAATACTGCTTTCAGTGCTTTGTGATTTAGGGTCCAGATGGTGTCGACTTAGAAATGAACTTAAATGGAAATAATTTCAGAAGAGCAGACGGTGATGACTTGGATGACATAGTAAGCCAACTTCTCACTTACCATCTGTAATCCTTTCGCTGTTCTTGGTATATTTCTTTCTTCTATTGAGGAAGATATTCCATGATTTGCATGTGATATGAAGGATAATTACTTGTGACCTCTGGTCACCTGCTTTTGGTTCCATTGAGATTTGTATCTTTTACAGAAGATCTTCACAGAACTTGCAAAAGTTGATTCCATTGGCAACAATCGATTACTTTTGCCCTGCATGTACCATGCTGACAGATATGAGTTTACTCTCTCTCTCTCTCTCTCTCTCTCACACACACACACACACACACACACACGGGGAGAGGGAGAGGGAGAGGGAGAGAATTTAATGCAACTCATGGTGGTAGATATGCTGCAGAAGTGATTGGACATGAATATATATAGGATAGAACTATAGAAGTCTGAGGCTGTTTGTTGCTGCAAAGAGAATCAAGCTGGCTGGTAGTAGTGAAAGGAACATTAGATGCAAAACCGTTTTGCTCGTTAAGCTGCAATTTAGTTGTCTGTAAATTTTATGGCCGAGACAAGAACGGGGGAATTTACAATTTTGTAGGAAATTCTTGTAACTCATGTATAGATACATATCACATGTAGACAAATTAGACCAGGTTCTGGCTAGCCACTGCATGTGCCCAAGCCCAAAGTAATGTTGATTCATGTTGAGGTTATTTCGGCCCAACCCTATCTGGCTGTTTGGGTTCAACCTACCTTGTTTGCAACCTTACATTGAAGAGTTCCTAATGACCACTTGAGGTTGTGGTCTTCTTGTGAAAGGAAATTTGGATTTTACATTTTATAGGTTTTACGTGATTTTTGGCCTGTAGGAAAGAAAACCCACCCGACAAGACTATAATAGCTGATTAGATTCTTGAGATGGTAGTGACTATTCATTCTTGAGCTCATTTCTATTCTGTTTTCTTTTCTCCTCCGAGTCTTGGAGCAATGGGAATGGGGGACTTAATGTATTGTATACTTTGGGAGCTTTTACCCCCCTTGCCAATATCTTTCCTTTTTTTGAGCAGAGAAATCTTTTCGGCAATATGGCAATATCTAACTTCGACATACGTGTGTGTATGTGTGTAAGCATTTTTTGCCAGCAGAGCCTTGACGTTAGTCTTGCAAACTATCTAGGTGTTTAATGAGCATCAAATGGCAAATCTAAGGAAAAGCGAGGCATTCACTGCAGAAAGGGAGAGAGAGATTCACCAGGTACGTGAACCTCTTGCATCAATTGTTTACTTTCCTAAAACCAATGGTTTATTTTTCCCTTTACCGGATAAGTTTGGTTGGTTTTTTTATTTTTGGGTTTTTGTAGGTTGTGGAATCAGTGAATGAGCTTGCTCAGATTATGAAGGATCTATCAGTGCTAGTCATTGACCAGGTTAGAAGTTATGCCTCCTTTCTAATAGTTGAGGCATTTCCCTAAGAGATTTATGGTAACAGACTGAAATACTTTCTCCCAACAGGGCACTATTGTTGATAGGATAGACTATAATATTGAGAATGTTGCTGCATCAGTCGAGGAAGGCTTTAAACAGCTGCAGAAGGTAATCCTGCTCTTTATGTTCTCTTATGCTTTGTTTAGGTCATTGATTTGTGCAGGGATCTATGGAGGGTAAAAGAAATGAATAATTTTAGAGGGTAAGGAGCTAAACAAGTAAAAACTAAATTTGATTTTTCGGTTTCCTGGCGTTTATCTTTCCCGTTATGAATCATATGACAAATCCATAATTCAAGTATAGACTGTAGCTTCTCCATTTTATCCCCAGTATACGAGTTCTATATTAAAATATCACGTTGCTTTTTTATTGGTACTGCAGGCTGAGAGAACACAGAAACAAGGGGGGATGGTGACTTGTGCTACGGTTCTCATCATCATGTGCTTCGTCATGTTGGTCCTCCTCATTCTCAAGACCATATTATTTTGATAACCAAAGACATTCATCTATAAATTTTGGCACAAAGGTCTCCTTGTTGTCACTCTTCCCTTCAACGTTTCCTCGCCGAGACACTCTGCACCCGGCGTCTTTTTTGGAAGGCCGGAGAATTTAGAATTGTCTCCTTCAGTCCCTAAATTGTTGTTACAGTATCTTTTATCACTTTGTGACTAGTTTAGGGGTCCATGTATAGAGCATTTATGTATAGTAACTGGGTTGAAAAAAAAGAAAAAAAGAAAAAGCAAAATAGTAACTGGGTTGATGGTTTTTTGGCCGAAGGACTAGGTGCTGATTCTTTTGATTAGCCAGATGATTTTGTAATTTCAGAGACTCATCTTTCTGTGCTGATTAACTGTATACAGGATTCTTTTTAGTAAATGCATCCTATTTTAGTGTTTCAGATTGACTGGAATCTTTTTGGTCGATTACTAACTTCCTTCTCTGTTTTTGGGAGTGTGTGTGGTGAGTTTAGGGTGTTCCCACAATTACATCTACAAAATTACTACGCGTACGCAGACGTGCGTATTGACCAGTAAGAGAGTTAACTCCTACCGTTCAGAATTTATTTTAACATCCGGACCGTTCAAGAACATTTTCTACGGTTGAGATGCACATGGACGTGTTGCGGGAAGTAACTCTTTCATAGGGGAGATGAGAGCTAGACAACTAGTACATGAGAATTGTGACTCATAAACAGGGGCAAAGTTGTGTGGAGGGGGGATGACACATGTCACCCACGGTCCTAGAAAGAACACTCATTTTTTTCATTTTTTTTTCGGTAATCTGTAAGATATTATAAAGCTCAAACAACGAAAATAAGAGGCATAAGCCAAAACAATAAAGGATCACGACCTATCTGCACAAAGCTATACAAAGCTAGAAAAAGCATGAAAACTACCAGCCTAAGGAACAAAAATTCTGGGAGACACTCTCCATCTAATGGCAAGCAATCGGTTAGAATCATTTTACACTAAGGACGTCAATTAAATACTCACCGGTAGTCGAATAATATAATTTTTTACACAAAAGACAAAACTAGCGATTTAAAATACAATTCTCATAAAAATAATAGAGTACTATATCTTAAGAGCTCTTCTAAAAGATCAGATGATAGTTCAACCAAGTTTTTGTTCTTTTTAACTAAAAATAAAGCCCAAGATAGTTGAACAAAGATTTTTTTTTTTTAATCTTTTTTTTTTCCCATCCAAACCTTGTATCTGCCACTGCTTATAAGCCCCTACGAGTCGATCTCAAATAAAGTTTCAACGAACTTCATCACGATTCCCTCCCAAGTAGCTTTATTTTTACACCAAGTTTGAAGGAATTGAGTAGTATTTTGTTCAAGCTTAATGCGAAAACTTACTGAACTTTAAAAATATTTAGAGTTAGTTTATTCATGCAATGAATTACTGATATTCGGTGAGAGAATACGAACTCAAACTCAAGTAGTTTGGTTTCATTATTAAAAAACGTAATCGATTTTCATACTCTATTTTCTCACAGATAAACTTCCTTTTATTGTCCTCTTGTAATGTGAATTTACAATCTTGTTTTTTCAAGAGTGAAAGAGATGCAAATGAAATGTTAATCTTGTAAATTACTAACTTATAAAAGACGATAAAGAAGTGTGGTTATTATTAAATAAAATGAGTAAGAAATAGAATGTGCGAGAATCTTGTCGGTAGAAACCAACAGAAATTAAAATACATTATTTTAAGTAGTTAAACTGCGGAGGACTACCAAAGAGCTTTCGTAGCTCAGTTGGTTAGAGCACCCGTTTAGTAAGCGGGAGGTCTTGAGTTCAACTCTCAACGAAAGCAATTTCTCAAGATTCATCTTTTTTTCCTCGTTTTCGTGTCTCACCGTTCATCCTTCTCTTTTATCAACGAAAGCAATTGTGAGACGTTGATAAAACTCTCTCTCTCTCTCATGTCGCAGGTCCATTGATTTTTGTAGGGGAAAAAGGTCTATATATATAGAAAGGAAATGAAACCGCCATTTTTGTCTTGTCACGAAAATGCTGAGATTCAAGTAGGGGTGGAAATGCATAACACCGCACGAAATTAGCGGACTAGTGTTGTGTATCTCTGACAGTGTGAAATGACCGAGAACACGACTAGTAAATAAGCCGGGTTCGGGTTCAACCCGCATAACTCGAGAATGACACGAATTAACCTATTCGTCTATTTGTGTCAACACCGTAACCCGAGAATGACACGAATTAACCTGATAACCTGAAAATAACACTAATTAAATTAGTGTTGTGTTCGGGTCAAATTTGCTAAACAGGTCGTTTCTGAGTTAATCGTGTCGTATTCGGGTTGACACGATTAACAGAAGGTTGGGTTAGGGTTTTTGTTTTTTTGACACGATTAGTTAAGCATGTCATTTTGACACGAACCCAATTTGCCATGACGCCCAGCCCTAGCTTCAAGAATCAACACGGTCGGCTCCCACATTAGGAGTTTGGATTGGTGTGTGTCTAAATGGTTCATTTCACTTCTCCCTAGTCAGCAATTGCGTAGGTGAGTGAATGAGTGAGTAGAATTACCCTCTTGCCCTCATTCAAAAAAAAAGAATCAATGCGGTCATTCTGCATAAGGATTGTTTATTATCGAACCACCAAATTGCTCCAGATTACCTAGCAATTGTGCGTTTAAATATTGCTCCAGTTTACCTAACAATGTGTGTGTGACTGAATTCCTATTTGTATGCTTGAGCACTATACTGAAATTTGCCCTGTCCCAGATCGATTCAAAACATCCCCAAAAACACCCTGATTATAATTGACTTGCGACCAGCGACTTGCACCACATACAAGTGCTAGACCCAGAAATTTCCTATAGTTGGAGTTAGAGGTGGCAATTTTTATATATGGGTCAACCCACTTTAACCCATATGCACATGGGTTTACAAAGGTTCAAAATGGGTTGGACTCCAAAACTAAAATTACAATGGTGTCCCACTCACATTACTCACTCACTCTCTCTCTCTCTCTCTTGACTATTACCCATCAATCATATCTAGGGTGCACAAACCTCGGGCCGGGCTTATACTAGATACTAACGAGACTTGTGGATGCTCAATCCCATTAAAAATCAGGTTTCATTTCATATTCCCAAACCCAATCCAATTAGAGTTTTATTTTCCATACCCGCCCAACAAGCTCATTTATTTTTCTAAAGCGTGATATAATAAACATAAATAAATTAACTACAATGATCACAAATTAGTTCACAACTGAGAATACTTAAAAGTTTTATGTTCTCGCAATACTATTAAAAAGAAACCCATAAAACATTATGATTCTAATAATTAAATTGTCTCTCAAAAGGCAATAAAAGTGTTCAAAAAATGGAACTGTCCAACATTCATAAAGCTTGACATGCAAAAAAAAATTATATTCGGGCCGGGCCGGGCTTTGAGGATTTTCCCAAACCCATCCCATTAACTGATCGGGCTTTAAAATATCAACAAAGCTCAACCCTATAGGCCTAAATATATATCCCAAATTCTAAAAAAATCGGGGTGGGTTGGGTGGGCTAGGCGGGTCACCGGGCCAGTGTGCACCCCTGCCATATCCTTCATAGTTGACACCTTGCCAGGCCTGGCCAATTTCGAATTCATTGAAGAAAATTCTCTCAAAAACTCATAATTAACACATTTTTCAAGGTCTCTCTCTCTCTCTCTCTCTCTCTCTCTCTCTCTCTCTCTCTCTCTCTCTCTCTCTCTCTCTCATCTATATACACGCACAAGCATACATGAACACAAGCATACATGAACGCATATTTGTGTCCCATACTAAATACATGTCTTTATTATAATTTGGACTTAATTTTATTCAGTTTGCATCTAAAACTAAATTCGGATAAAAAAGACTATCAATGCCGGGACTAGATGATTCACTAGAAATTAGTATTGGGAATGCTACAAAACAGTGTTATCATTTGCCATCATATTTGTAACGGGACGTTTTTTTAATATATTTATATATACTAATATAAATAGTGATAGGGTTAATTATCCTAACAATGGGATTATTATCTTGTTGGGAGAGATTTATTTACATATATAAATATTAGTGTGGAAAAAAAAAATATATTTTTAAAATCCATCCTATTTATCCTAACATAACTACCCTATCATTATCCTTTTTATCTCTTATCATTCCACTCTCACACTTCTCCTTAAATTCCTCCATCATTATCACTAATCTTTTTATATTTAAATAATTAAAATCCATAAATTTTCTCCACAACACTTATCACTTATTTATACTTAAAAGTGCCTCACTTTCTTCCTTACTCTCCCTGCCGTCATTCTCTCAAATTCCCAGGTAACATATTTTTATTTTTTTTTCTCTTCTTCTTTCTTTTCCTTCATTTGGTTCTCTCTCTCATTTTCTCTCACACAAATTCACTTCTTTAAATCATATCTCCTACGCCATTGGTAAATTCCTCTCTTTTTCTCGCGGAGTATATTTTCTTTTACTCACGCGGATATTTAATTGCCTTTGTACAGATTTCTCCTCGAAGTTGTGATTTTTCGATCCTACCGTTTCGCTAGCGTGCTAAGTTTGTCGGAGGAGAGGTAGGACACCTTTAACCTAACTTTTACTTTAGTATATTATTTTTGTATAGTTGTGTGTACGTGGAAATAAGTAATTTAAATTGTTGGAAGTCGGATCATTATCGTATGGGTAGTAGAAGTAAACAAGTGATGATGTCAGAAAATAGAGATTTTGCGCACAGTTTCGTTTCTGCTATTTTTCGATTATTTCTGTTCAGTTTCAAAGAAAACTCAAAACAGTAAGGTTGTAGATCTCGAAAAATTATTTGGAGTCCATGTAGAACTCGTCTTAATCCGAGTTACGTAGAATTTAGTATGATTTTTCGAAGTTTCTGCTGTAGTGGAAAAAACGAGACAGAGCACGATTTACTTTTAAAACCCGTTTTCAACATCTTAATGAAGGAATTGGAACTCGAGTAAAACACATTATCTGATCGTATTGTGAAGCATAATATCCCTGTAAAAAAATACGTGATTTTTAGAGTTAATTTACTATTTTTAACAAATCAAGGAAGTTGCCCGTTTTACATGCCGTATTAAGTTTTTCTTTAAACTTGTGATTATTTTATTGTTATGTGAGACTTATGCAAACAATGACCCACGTGATGCATGAATTCACTTATTAAGCACGTTTGATCGAAACGTTTTGTGTGTAAGGACGAATGAATTTAATCGCGATATTGGGGTTGGGACGTGTCCGGTATGGGTCTTGAGCCATGCGCAGTTTATACTTTTAGGTTGCTTTGCTGTGTGATCGGGCGCCGGAAGTATACTGTGGGTGGGAATCGATGCCGGATAGAGATTGATCAATGTGTGATCAATCGTGAGCCTTGCACAGTATACCCTGAGGTGGCTTTGCTGTGTGATCGAGCACCTGAGGTATATTGTGAATGGAGGCCGGTGATGGAAAGTATTTGTCGGAAATGAGAATGAGAATAGTGGAATTTTGAGAATCGATGTGCTGAGTAATGATGATAAAAATCTGAGTATTTCATTCAAATCAAATTTCAGTTATGTGTGTATTTGTTGCATGAATATCTTTAGTAAAGGGGTGGTTTAGGGTGCCCTACTGAGTGTAATTTTACCACTCACTGTGCTACTTTTTTGTGGCTCTGGCGTCCCCAACGCCAGGTACAGAAGGAGATGAGGAGCCGCCTGCTGATTATGAGGCGATGGAGCAGCTAGATGGGAATCAAGTGGCGGACCCATGGCTTTATCAGTAGAATTAGCTAGATGGCTCTGTCATTTTATTTCCGTTGGATTTTTTTGGAATAAATATTTAAGTTTTTCAAACAATGTTCGAATTTAATTTATTTCAGCTGTAATAAGTTAGTTTACTTTCAATCTCCGCGAAAAAATTTATTAAGTATTCTTTGGATTTTTTTTTAATGAAGTTGGTAATTTATTTAAATAATTTGTAATTTATTTATTAACGTACCCAATTTTCGGGGCGTTACAACTTGGTATCAGAGCCTAGGTTTGCGTTTACCTCGAGACCGCGGGTTTGGGTAGAACTAATTTATTTTGAGTCTTACCTTAAAGTTTATGCTATAAGTTATACCGTTGGAATTCATGTGCGAGAAAAAAAAAAATGTATAATTTTTATTTTAATTTTATTTTACTTATTTTGTAGGATGTCTTCATTATCTCCGAGCAATTACTTTCCTTTGGTATATCGTAGAAGCTTTCCCACTTGTAGGAGTAAGAGGTGCGCGTGTGCCCGTTTGATACCCGAGTACCGTTTTTGGGAACGCTTAGTCGTCCAAGCAGAAATGGCGATTGTGATAACCATAAGCAGGATCGATAGAGATCACCCGGACAAGACCGAAGAGCAAAGGCATGAGCTGGTTCTACAAAGTCTAAAGAGCACTTTTCAACCATATCAAGAGGTCAACATGTTTGCAAGAGATCAAGTGAAGTATCAAGAGCTGAGGAATCAGGCTGCGCGTAGTCCTTGCCTTGTTTGGGCACCGTGTCGTTTCAGGTTCCGTGGAGTTGATGATTTTGACAAGTACAAGGAACTGGCCCCAGAAGATCAAGAAGATTATGACCCGGAAGAGCCCGAGATAGATTAAATCGCAAGCATAGGAGATATAATCGGCGAGTAGCATATTCGCTATATTTAGTAATGATCAAGATCAATTATAAACATCTTTTTAGTATTGGTGGTTAGATTCAATTAGAGCTTACGAGTAAGCCAGGAAATAGAAGCGGTCATGTTATGAGCACTCTAAAACCTTCGCATATCAACCGCCACCAGAGAGAGGACTAGTTATTTTCCAGAAGAATGCCGCCGCCTTTTAAGAGGGGTAGACGTGTTGATTGTCACAAAATTATTATTATTTTCCTTGGTAGTTCACTTTCACAAAATTAGTACTCCCATAATATCTATTGTTTGCATCTAACATGTTTCTATTCCTTCTTGAATCTGTATCAATTTCAGATAGCCTCCAATCCGAATAGTCCATTCAAATACTTTAAATTCTACTATAGCTATTTTTTTTATGTTAATTGCTTCGCGCTTGTATACTCTTCTATTTTCAATGCTTGTCGAAACTATCAACACCATCTTATATAATTTGTGTTTGCTCAATTTCTATACTTCAGAATAACAACTTGTTTCATTCAATCTCTCTTTGTTTTCTTCCTAAACCAGTGCTAGATTTTGATGGTTTTCAATCAGTGCAACTTTCAATCGAAACGTATCGGCTTCTACCATATTTGTTCTATGCTGACTTACACTTACATGCTCCACATTCTTTACATTTGATCCTATCATTGTTCTCCCCTTAATGCATATTGAGACTAGACTCCTAAATATTGCATCGAAATGCTATTTCATTACTTTTGAAATTTAAACTCGCAAATCAAACTTGAGCTCGTATTTATTTTTGGAATTCTAGTCTATTGAACCACTCAAACCCTCATGACACTCATCTTTCTTCGAGTTGTCTAACTTCGACATCCATTTCATTTAAAACTTTTGTTTATCTAATAAGATCCTCTTTGAATTTTGCAATAGACGTTCCATTGCCGGAATGATCTTGTGAACCATTTATATACCTTCTTGATTGAGACCATCATGATCAACAAAACTTGGATACTTGATTTGAAATATGTTTGACCGATGTGTATTAAGAAAAATATCTAGCTTGATTCTTATTCAACGATTAATCTTATTCTTGTTTTCCGAACCAGTGTTGAAATAGACCCACTTCTCTCATGAATTCTTTTTGTTTTTCCCAAAACAACATTTTTTCAAGTTAGAATAGCCGTTAAGTTCCACTCATTGTTGAACCTTCAATCATCAATGTTGTAATAGTTCTTTATTCATTTCTTGACCTTTTATTCACTTGTTTCAGTCGTGTGTTGAATATTCAACTTAATTCTAACTATTCTTTAGTTCGTGTATTTCTACTCACACTTGAATCCACTAATACGTAGACTCCTTGAAAAGTGTTTGTTTCGCCTCTTCTTTTGATATTTTGGTTTTTGAATGTTTGAACCATGTTTTCAAATGTCACTGAGAATTTTGAAAAAAAAATTTCCACTTTTGCTTGAGTGCCGAGAACGGTTAGGATTCCTCCAAGTTAGGCTAATCCATGGTACTAGATTTTGGTGGACCTTATAAGTGAATCCAGTATCTCTAAAAGCTTTTCGTCTGGTTTCGGTGGGACTCCAAATATTCGATGATTCTATTGCAAAGTCTGCAAGAAAAAGTTTGGATTGCTTCGGTCACGTATTGACCATCATCAGCTCAACAAGATAATCGTCAAGAACCATTAGCTAGGATCGAATTTTATTTTATTTTTAATTAGTTATGTGGATTCTGATGCTTCCCAAAGATCGATCTGCGATTTGAATACCATTAGCTTGTGTTAGGAGGACATTTCGATGACCGTTTTTAGGACTCGTCATAGCTACTACGAATATATTGTGACGCTGTTTGGATTGACGAATGCTACAACCGTTTCATGAGCTTAATGAATAACATTTTCACGTCATACCTAGACCAAGTTGTAGTGGTATTTATTGATGATATTTTGATTTACTCGTCGTTCGTGAATGGAAGATGATGGAGGCTCTCAACGAATTCAACCTACAGTCGTTGACTACAAGTCAGGGGGTATCTTTACTTGTTTTGGTGGCTACACCAACATTACAACTGGAGATTCTGAAGGTGCAGAAACAAGACCAAGAGGTAGATTTTCACAAGTTATCGTTTGGCTTCGGGAACAGCCCCAGTCGGGTGGAGTATTCATGCGGACGGTAGTTTGAGGTTCCTCAATAGGGTATTTGTACCAGATTTTGGGATGTTGCGGGAGTTGGTGTTAAAAGAGGTTCACTAAGTCGATTTTTATTTTCATCCATTTCATCCAAGAGGAAACAAGATGTATTAGGACTTGAAGCGACAATATTGGGGGAATGGAATGAAGACGGACGTTGCACGGTTCGTGTCCACTTGTCTTACTTGACAATAGGTTAAGGCCGAACACTAGAGACTTGAAGGATCACTTCAATCGTTACTTATTCCGGGTTGGAATTGAAAGCATATCACCATGGATTTCGTGATTGGATTGCTAAGATCAGTCAAGAAGAACAATGCGATTAGGTTATTGCGGACTGTCTGACCAAGAGCGTTATTAGTTCAAGTGTCAGACACCATGGAGTCGTACAGTCGCCTCTACATCGATGAGATTGTTCACTTACATGGAGTTCCGGTATCGATCGTGTCAGGCCGAGATCCACGATTCACTTCTCAGTTTTGGCAGAGTTTGCAAACCGCTTTAGGCACGGGTCTTTATTTCAGCACCGCTTTTCACCCACAGACTGATGGACAATCAGAACGGACTATTCAGACATTGGAGGACATGCTCAGGGCTTGCGTTATGGATTTCAGGGGGAGTTGGGAACGTCACTTACCCTTGGTAGAGTTCGCCTACAACAATAGCTTTCAGGCTAGCATTGGGATGGCTCCGTATGAAGCATTGTATGGAAGGCCGTGTCGATCCCCAGTTTGTTGGACGGATGTTGGGGAGAATTGTTTGTTGCGCCCAGACCTTGTTCGTGAGACGACCGAGAAAGTGCAATTGATCAAGCAGCGATTAGTGACAGCTCAGAGTAGACAAAAGAGTTATGCTGATAGAAGGACCCGACCGTTAACTTTTAATGTCGGAGATCACGTATTTTTGAAGATTCAGCCGCGACGTGGGGTTATCCGTTTCGGACAAAAAGGGAAACTTTCACCTAGGTTTATTGGGCCGTTTGAGATTCTTGAACGTATTGGGGAAGTTGCTTACCGTGTAGCCTTACCACCGCAGATAGCGAGGGTTCATAACGTATTCCATGTGTCCATGCTCCGGAAGTACCTCGCACATCCCGAGCACATACTAGACTGGAAGGATCTAATTTTAGACGAGGCCGCAACATTCGAGGAACATGCCGTCAAGATTGTCGACGAACAAGAGAAGGTACTGCGAAGGAAAAAGATCAAGCTTTTCAAAGTTCTGTGGCGTCACCAAGGAATTGAGGAGACAACTTGGGAGCGCGAGGACTCGTTGCGAGATAATTATCCTCACCTATTCGAGAACCGAGGTACCGCTTTAATTTCGGGGACGAAATTTTGTTTAAGGGGGGTAGATTGTAACGGGACGTTTTTTTAATATATTTATATATACTAATATAAATAGTGATAGGGTTAATTATCCTAACAATGGGATTATTATCTTGTTGGGAGAGATTTATTTACATATATAAATATTAGTGTGGAAAAAAAATATATATTTTTAAAATCCATCCTATTTATCCTAACATAACTACCCTATCATTATCCTTTTTATCTCTTATCATTCCACTCTCACACTTCTCCTTAAATTCCTCCATCATTATCACTAATCTTTTTATATTTAAATAATTAAAATCCATAAATTTTCTCCACAACACTTATCACTTATTTATACTTAAAAGTGCCTCACTTTCTTCCTTACTCTCCCTGCCGTCATTCTCTCAAATTCCCAGGTAACATATTTTTATTTTTTTTTCTCTTCTTCTTTCTTTTCCTTCATTTGGTTCTCTCTCTCATTTTCTCTCACACAAATTCACTTCTTTAAATCATATCTCCTACGCCATTGGTAAATTCCTCTCTTTTTCTCGCGGAGTATATTTTCTTTTACTCACGCGGATATTTAATTGCCTTTGTACAGATTTCTCCTCGAAGTTGTGATTTTTCGATCCTACCGTTTCGCTAGCGTGCTAAGTTTGTCGGAGGAGAGGTAGGACACCTTTAACCTAACTTTTACTTTAGTATATTATTTTTGTATAGTTGTGTGTACGTGGAAATAAGTAATTTAAATTGTTGGAAGTCGGATCATTATCGTATGGGTAGTAGAAGTAAACAAGTGATGATGTCAGAAAATAGAGATTTTGAAAAAAAAATGCAGATGAGACAATAATAAAGATAGAGACGAAAAATTAAACTAAAAACTTAATGGAAATCCAATAGAAATTCAAAAAGGATGTTGAAAAAAAAATTAGGCTAAACTTTAATCACCAAGATTTAAGTATTTAACCTAGTTCAATTCATTACCAAAAAAGTTTAAGCCTTGTTGAAGGAGTATTTCATTTCTCATGATTGGATCCATGAGATTAATGACAAAATAGCACATCTATATTACGTTGGAAGATGTCATTTGCCACATGTAATCATCACCCGTCGGTTATTCAGTTGTTTGCTCTGTTTAGGTCAATATCCCAACCAGGCAGGAAAAAAAGGGGTGGGTTGGGTTTGACTAGACTCATATTCAACCCGCATAACTTAAAAAAATATTCACCGTCAACTTTGCAGATATTCTTTCCAATCCTCAAATGCAGACACTGGATGCTGCTGGTAATTGATGTTAAGCAAAACTATTTCCTTTGGCTGGATTCAATGAGGGGTCAAAGGCCTACTACTGCGTAAAGAGCTTCTCTCAAAAAGTTAGAAAACCTTAGGGTTTTATCCCTTCTTTTCCTACCGGCACCCCTCCACCCTTTCCGGCCTCCTTCCACCCATTCCTTCATTGTTCTTCTCCTCCTTTTTCTCCTCTTCCACTTTTCTTTTTCTTTTTTTGGGGTAAATTAGCTTGAAATAAAAAAATCTCTCACCCCTCTAGTTTTTCCATTTTTGAGGTTTTGAGGGGTGGGGCTGCCGCCTCTCTGCCCCACCCCTTGCCGGACACCCACCATCAACCCATGGCCGGATTCTTTGCCCTTTCATCTTTCTCCCACCGCCACGGCCCAGATCCACAACCTCCCTCCTCCTATATCTCCACCACTCCTCCATTCCTTACCACTCGGGATGTTTCAGACCTGACAATGGGTTGATCTTGGGTGTCTTTACCCCCTCCGGCTTATAAAGCTCTCTGATGCCATGGGGCGGCTATGGAAGCTTGTTTTCATCCGGGGAAGTGATTGATCAATGAACTCGGTGGAACTCTGTGCGACTAGGTGATACTCAGTGGGGCGACTCAGTGGGTTCACGGCTATACCAGTTTTTTTTGGGTTTCTGACTAGTTAGTCTTTGTTTGTGTTTGTTTTTATTTTCCTGTTTTTGTTCCTAATTACTTTGCGCTATGTTGTGTTATGGATTGAGCTGGGAATCGTTTGTGATTCTTTACCACTACCATTTGAATCGGATTCATCATTCCGTCCCCTAGATGTTTGGTCTGCTTCAACGTATGTGTCCAGGGTTGGCCTTGTGGGTAGGCTGGGCAGGCCTAGGTCTGGGGCCCACCAAAAAAGGGGCCATTTTTACGGCCCCCAAGTATATATGTTAGTATAAATATAGGTTTGGTATAAAATGTCCAATAAATTGATCCAATAATGTTAGAGGCCCACCAAAACACTGAAGCCCATTTTATTTTTTGAGGCCCAACTTCCGTCTTTACTCTTTACTGATTGAATGGTTTTTTTTTTATTATCAAAAGTTAAAGACTTAAAATGGTCTTTAGTATCAAACATTCATGAAATAGAAAAACGAGAGAGAGAAAAAAAAGAAGAAAGAAAGCAGCGAGCGGCTCAAGCCCTAACTAAGTTACCAAAATCTCTTTATCTCTCTAACTCTCTCTGCCTTAAATTAGAAATCTAAAGTTGGAACTTTGAAGCTGTAGACACCCCAATTTTGAACCCGGGATGCGCTCGAGCATTCCCGATGATGAAATGGACCAATCGTGGCTACCCGAGGCTTGAACGATGCTTGGAACTTGGCAAAACCACCCAAAAACCTCTTCAAAACAAACCCAAGCCTACGCCATCTTCTAGTACATTCAAAACCCTCTTTATTGATATATAATTCATCCCAATCCGTTTTGAAATGAGAGAGATGCACGAATGTTGCTAAAACGACTTGTTTTCCCGACCGTTTGAGGGTAAAATGGTCATACATTTGGATGTATAAATTTTCTGGATTCCAAACCACTTGGGTTAGAAATTAGACTCAACAAGCTTTCCAACGCTTCAAACCGCGTCAAAATCGGCGTTCGGTAGCACCCGGGGCGGCCCCGCAAAGTTTTACCTTTTGAGCAACAGCCTTGAGCGCTCAAGGCCCCAACCTTGAGCGCTCAAGCCCTAAAAACCACCTTGAGCGCTCAATCCTATGGCTTTGAGCGCTCAACTCTGATCCAGATCAGTTTTTTGCAGAGCATCTAATCATGATATTCTACTGCAAGAGGAGCGTCTACCTATGTTTTCTACTGCCTAAATACACTTCCTAGACCCTTGAACATCTCCTCAATCACCCCCCAAACCCAATTCAAAAATTAAACCCATTTCCCTCCCATTTCTCTCTCTATATAAACCTCCTCCACTCCCTCACTCACCCTCTGGGCTGCCCCTACTGCCATTCTCTCCCTCCACCAGAGCATATACACTACACCAGTCCACAATCAATCCATTAATTTCATCCCTTCAAGTTCCTTCAAACAAACCCATTTGATTACATCAAGAACATGGCCATTTAGCCTCAAGTGCACCCTCCTCTTGGCTGATTTTCATACTCTTCCAGTCATCACAACTCACTTCTCACACCCACAACTCAGTCTCAACTCACCAAATTCATCCAAGCTTCTTCTACCATCAAAATCCATTTCTATCAAGCCAAAATCATCTTTTTGCTTACAAATACACTTTCATCCTACATCATATTGAACCAATCAGGTCTCTCAATCACTCAAAGACACTCTAAACTCATTGTTCTACACCATCATCTAATCAAAAGCCAAGTTACAAGCCTTGATCAAGCCAAAAGGTAGTTAAAACCATGTGAAAATCACTGTTTTGGTCTTGCTGAGGGAGACCAGTGGGCTCATTCAA